>JAZGUH010000875.1:0-689277 GCA_037893225.1 Hippasteria phrygiana | reverse complement strand
TGTTCAATTCTGAGGTGATGCGGGGTAACCGTTTTGTCGGAGTAACCATCCAGATCCAGAATTCATACAACCAAACAAACAACTCGCACACTCTTTTCGAGGGCAATACCAACGCGCTTGCATGAGCAGCCACATCAGCCTGAGGGGTCGCAGGACCTGTCGGCCTCTGCGCCTCTCGCTGCAGATACTGCTGTAATAAAGCACTGGAAATCACTATAACTGAGCCTGCCGTAGGGGCATACTCAGTGGCGTATCCAGCCGGGGTGGGGGGAGCACCTCGGTGACATTTATCAATTTTTGTTTTGTTTTGTTTGTTTGTTTGTTGGTTGGTTTGGGGTGTTGGAGTGTTTGTTTAGGAATCGGAAGCACAACCGCTTTACAACTGGTACTTAAACCCCCCGCCGCTTTGAAAAAGAGGTCCACTTCTACAAAGAAAATCTGGCGCCCCAAACAATGGGGGTCACCTATTGACAAAAAGTGCAATTTTGCCTCCCCGACCCAAAACCTGTCACGCCACTGGGCCTACTGTTCCCGTTTGCTATACAAAAATGAAAACCTATTATGAACAGCACCGTCACATCATCACCCTTTTACATCTTTTATGCCAATATTGTTATAGGGCCGCACATTTTTCTTACTTTCTGCAACTCGTTTCTTTTTTTTTTTGGGGGGGGGGGGGGCGGATCTGCATTCCAAAAGACCCAACCACCCAATCCACCTTTTAGCCACACCCCTTCCCATCAACATGGTTCAATGCAGACTTCTTTGGGGCCAAGGTCTTTGTCATCCACACTGTCCTGGATTCAACCGGCTGGAGAGTTGAAGGAGTTCACCGATGCAGCCGGCTCGAGATAACAAGCGAGCCTGCCCATCATCATCATTCTTGACTGGAGGTAGGAAGCGAGAAATGCGGATTAGGTGCATGATCTATCCATAACGACGTCGTTACATCAAAGTGTCAATTGGCGGCGGACATTTTTGGCGGGAAATCAATGCCTCAGCCTTCGCGCCACGGCTCAAAAAATATCGTCTGCTTTTGACACCTTGTTGCACTATCGCGTGCACTCCAGTCAATTTGAAAGCCAGCCACACGCGCGCCCGGTGCGAAGGATCAATATTTTGAACACTTTCAACAGTTCGGTGTGTCTCACTTATGGCTGGTTGGAGACTCGGTCATTTTGACTCGGACTGAACTTTTGTCGAAGAGAATGTAGGAGAGGTAATTATACCGTATCTCTGATTTTTGTTTGTTTGAAGAAATGTACTATAAATACAATTTTAACAGTCACTCAGAGCTAGCTTAAAAAACCCAGAATCTATAGGGTCACTATCAGGTTGCCGAACACCCCTAAAATTCTGCCCAGGATCGTCGCCGGGGGGGGGGGGGGGGGGGGGGGGTGTGATGAGTCCCCACTAGTATTTTTGGAAGGAGGGGCGGGGGGGGGGGGGGGTGTCAGGCTCGACAATTCTTTTTTACCCGTAGCCTACAAGAGGAAAAAAAAGCAGAACAGTCCCTACCTGATTCCGTGGGTTTTCTCCAGAATTATTCTCTAGGGTTTTCCTCCTACGTCTAAAACTGTAAACTTCCTTCGTCATCTTCTATCATGGGACCCCACTGGAAATAAGTCGTGAGACTTTCGTGGGCTATCCCGGCTCTATGCCAAATAATAAATAAAAATAAAATAAAATAACTAAATAATCAAAAACATTGCATGGTCTGAAATTGAAAATTGGAAAAACAGTCCCCTTCCAAAAAGTTTACTTGTGTGAAACTGTCAGCGAAAGAGAATACAAACTAGCAATGGGGTGGGTGGGCCAATCCCCCTATATACCGATTGCTGAGTGTCCATCCAATGGCCTACAACCCCTGACGTGACCTTTTGATACCTACAGAGGAATGGGGAGGACTGGCACACCCCCACCCCCTGATGTCTGTGTTCAGGTACGTCCCTTACACTTTTTATCAAGTAAAAAGTTCAATATGCCTTTGTAATTGTATGCGTGTGTACTTTGTACAAAATTGATGCACCGGGGCCCTGCAAAATTGGCCCTTGGTACAAAATAAATTCTTGGCAAAGTGACCCACTAAATTAAACAATTTAAAACAAAAGACCTTCGGCAAATAAATACCTGTATTATACTAAAGAGTATGTTTGGCATGGCGAGTTTATTTGCGATTATTTTATGGGCCTACATATATCCCTACATTGGTCTTTCAATAAAAATAGTAGACCCTAGTTGGGAAAAAAACCGATCCTTTATATTGAGTGAAAACCTTTTATGCCCAGCATGGTTTAAAAGTAATACTTTAACTTTTTCTAAAATCAAGTATCACAACCACATATCATGCAGGTCATCTTTAAAAACAACAACAATTTTTGTCCTTTTTCGCTTTTAAGTTGTAGGCCTAAGTGAACCTACGTCCCCGCATGCTGTCAAACATCCTGTTCGTGAAGGGTCCGTTATAATGCACGCAGAGTACATGCCATGGGGTGGTACGAGTACGTGTTGAGTGTTCATATCCGACGGCTGTTATTTGAAACAAACATAAACAGAAAGAAACTGACAACTTCCCAAACAGATAAATACTGATATCACACTGACTTACATTTAACCCTGGGATAATTTCAACCAACCTTTTTATTAATCAAACGTGCATTATTTTTCGATTGTTATTTCATTTCTTTTTTCCCCGCAGATTTACCTACTTTCTGAAGCATCAAAGAGTCGTCGAGTCCGCCGGGCCGGGCTTGCGCTTGCTTGTTAAGTCAACGGGCATGCGTACTGGAAGGGCGCCATCTTGCTTCATAAAGGCGCCATTGTCTGGGGTCATTTTGGAGCTTTTTTACTCCGAAATACTCAGTTATTCCGCTGCGTTTGGCCAAATTATTGTTGGAAATAGTGAAATACAGGATCGAGGATTGCAGCACTGCTAAAGGTATGGTATATTTCTGAACAATTTTCGTGAAAAGACGTCGAAGCTAGTTAGCGCCCCCAGACGTCGTTGGAGCTTCGCCTTCGTTTGGGGAAATATGCAAATGAGCCGCGAGGCGGTTTCGAGTCGGCATTGAACTCCCCGTTTTACGCCATCTTTCTGGCTTAATCGAGTCGCATTTTCGCAACAACTCTTGATGTAAAGGTTCCTCAGATGTCATTCTTTCGGATCGCGATATCTAAAGTGAATTTTTGCCAAAGTTTTAGCCGCTGTTTCATCATCTTGCGCCCCCAAGCGGCTTGAAGATCTGAATGAACTTTATGCAAATGAGAGAGGAAAATGACGCTGTCGAAATTCGGACGATAGGCGGACGGAGAGCGCCACTTTCCCGCTGCCGTTGGCTCTTGTTTAGTCCGAAGTGGGTCTCTTTGAAACGCTGGACTTGCTGTCTGAAAATGTTAAAGACCTTGTAAAAGATTTCAAAGGATTTCTGTACATATTTTGCCAAATATTGTGTGGCATTGTCTGCATGGAAAATGTAATGAGACAGGGTGTGGCTTTTGTGTACGTGTGTGTATCACTGTGCATGGCAGGTTTATTTGCCATTTTTTATGCATCACTTTGTGGGCTTTTTAACAGGCCAGGGCTGGCTAAATACTTCTAATTTGAAAAAGAATGTAAAGAAAAGACTTTAATAAAACTTTAGGATAATGATATCGATTGAGACAACAGTCAACATGTTTCTGCAGTTGTTTTGACCATTGGTTGATGTTTTGGGAACTATTCACAAGTTGGCCTGTATTGAATTGTAGGCCTACTTTGTGTTTTCTCATTCTACAATTTGGCACTTCTAACATGGGCCTAGTCCGAGTAACTTGGACCCTTTATCGCCTTTTTTAACATTTGGACATGATCTGGCGTTAGTAGGGTCCAAGTACGCGTACGACGATTTTCTATTCATTAATTAAATACGTCTAAAATAAAAAAAAAAAAAATCAGAATTCAACCTTACAAGTTAAATACAACGGCCACCAAAATACTAGATACGCCACCATCTGAACAAGCGGAGTTCCATGATCAGATGAATGTACCAAGGTTTACTTAACATCCAAATAAAAAGTGAAATTTACCATTTAATTCCCAGAGACCCCCGCAGAACATGTCTTTTCGCTTTCTTGGAGTTCAAATAGTGAGCCCTCGACCTTGCATGAAGTCACCCTGATGCGCAGCGCCCGCATGCACCGCGCGACAACCTGTTTATGCCGGCGACTGTTTCGGGAGTGGTACAACGGTCGTGTCGGTCCGATTTGAGGCTGCACGTGCGTGGGACTGTATTGTTCTGTTGCGTTTTATTATTGGGGGCGGGTGTAATTTTGTTAAGGAAGATCAAACTGCTTGATCTTAATTTAATTACAAGTACCTGGTGTATCTGCCCATCTGCCCATCTGCCTGAGATTTAACATAAAATTTAAGCACATCTAAATTCTAATCATTAAGAAAGGATCACACAAAAAACAGTAACCAAAAAACAACAACATCAACAACAAAACAAAAGAAATCAAAACACAAAACCGAGTTCATGGAGGAAGTTCCCAGCCCCCTAACCCCCTGACGCGTGTGCAACCTCGAATCAATATATCTACACACAAACACGTAACGCGACCGTTGTATAGTCAACTCCCTATTATCGCGGCAACTCTATTATCGCGGCATCGGAAATTCCTTTTTTTTCCGTTGCCAAAACTCCTTCGACTGGCAATTTTATATCCAATTCATCAAGCATTAAGGACTTTCTGCTGATTTGTGTAAAAAAATGACGATTAAAAAATGTTTTGTCGGGACTTTTAACGATTTTTAATAAATATTCACGTTTTCCAAAACTTGTACATTTTGCCTCACCGTGTCTGCTAAAAGGTACTGTCTATATTTTAACATGAATCGTTAATGGTGCTCTGTCCATGGAAGTTCCATTGTCTGGTTCCCATTCTACAGCTGCAAATGCAAAATGACGCCGAAGGACGATATTTCCACCGCGAAATCGTAGAAACATTTACGGGATCAAAATAAGGACAGTGCGGTAAAACAAATAAAACGACGCACCGTGTAAAGTGAATGGCGCCCCCAATCGTCAATCAGTAGACTTGTCTCAGTGAATTTTGTCGCCTTCGAGGGGGGACAGGGTGTTAAGAAATCATCTTGCAGGGCCTAATCGTCTTTAATCAACTTGAACTTTACAGGGAAAATATCAGACTTTATTCAGGGGATGTTTTGGTCAAACATTAACCATGAATAAAAAAGTTGAAATCATTGTAAAAAACACTGCCCACATACCGCGATAATACAGAGTCTGTACTCCGCCGAGCAATGACGAGCAATGACGAGCATGTCTATTTTCACAGGCATCGCATGGGAATAAACCAAACCACCGTCGGATTTTTTATGTCAGTTTAAAAAGAGCAAGAGTTATACAACACAAAAGACAGGACAATTCGGGAAGGTTAGTGAGCAATCTCTATTCCGATCGGGAAACGTGATATCACCCTGATAAGTACCGCGGTAATACAGCGTCCCACCCTACCACTCACGAAACAGTCGCCGGCATAAACGGGTTGTTGCGCGGTGCATGCGGGCGCTGCGCATCAGGGTGACGTCATGCAAGGTCGAGGGGTCACTATTTGAACTCCAAGAAAGCGAAAAGACATGTTCTGCAGGGGTCTCTGGGAATTAAACGGTAAATTTCATTTTTATTTGGATGTTAAGTAAACCTTGGTACATTCATCTGATCATGGAACTCCACTTGTTCAGATGGTGGCGTATCTAGTATTTTGGTGGCCGTTGTAAGGTTGAATTCTGATTTTTTTTTTTGGATTTTTGACGTATTGAATTAATGAATAGAAAATCGTCAAACGCGTACTTGGACCTAGCCCTAGAAGGACGCCATGATATGGCGTCCTAGCGCCCAAGAAACCTTTTCGACATTCTCAAAGCATCATGGGAACTGCATCAGCCTAACTGGCATTAGAAGAGCAAGCACATTAGAACAGACGTGATTGGTCGCATTGGTCACATGTTCGTTGTCATGCTTGCAAAAATCCTCTTGTGATTGGCTAATAATGTGACATTATTAGCTGTTCTAATTCCAGAAATTTGCATTCATCAGTAACTGGTACCCTGAGAGGGATTCCCCAATTATTTCCTTTATTTTTATTGCCATTTAAAATTGATTTTTCTGGTTATTATTTTCCTTATGTTCCTTGCAAAGATATGTGAAAATGGTATTGCTCAACTCATGACAGATATTTAGCATAAAATCAATTAATATTTGGACTGGTTCACAGTGCCATAGGTTTGTGTATAAATTACATGGTTTGTTTGGCCTCCAAACCCACAATGCATTGAGAGTGTCGAAAAGGTTTAGTATGCAAAACAGTCCTACGCTAGAAACCGAAGATCAAAAATCACACTTTACCTGCATAAATATTCTTGGCATCATCTTCGTCAAACAGTTCAACAGCCCATCTCCCCAGTCGGATAGAAATATTCCTCCAAGAATGTCAAGAACAGGAGATATTTGCGGCGCAAAATCGTCTCCACGCGATGCTGACTTCACAAACACGAGGAGTAATACCTTGTCCGCACGTCTTGAATGTTCATCAACAACAGAGGGCGCAATTTCGGCCGTGCACGCGGCGACTGTAAATTGCGCCCTCTGTTGATGAACGTTCTAAATGTGGGTATTACTCCTCGTGTTTGTGAAGTCAGCATCGCGTGGAGACGATTTTGCGCCGCAAATATCTCCTGTTCTTGACATTCTTGGAGGAATATTTCTATCCGACCGGGGAGATGGGCTGTTGAACTGTTTGACGAAGATGATGCCAAGAATATTTATGCAGGTAAAGTGTGATTTTTGATCTTCGGTTTCTAGCATAGGACTGTTTTGCATACTTGGGCGCTAGGACGCCATATCATGGCGTCCTTCTCGGGCTAACTTGGACCCTACTGTCGCCAGATCATGTCCAAATGTTAAAAAAGGCGATAAAGGGTCCAAGTTACTCGGACTAACATGGGCCATACATTTTTAGCATTGTCATTTACTCCACTAAACATTGCTGCAAGAATCAGAAAGATTTTACTTTAATACCCCTACCAAAATCGGTTAAAAACAGCAAAATCTTGGACAATAACCATCCGTTTGTGTTCAGAATTGTAGGCTCCATACACCATTTTTTAAAAGAAGTTCAGAAAGCACTTTTAATTGTATTCACTTGGTACTTAAAGCCTCAAATGTAGTGTACATGATTGGTCATTGTTGCAGTTTTCAGAAATGGGCGGTTTTGGGGGTTAGTATTTTGTAGGAAATATCGATCCACTGAAGTTTTGCTTTGGGGAAAAAAAGAGAGAAAAACGGTGCTCGTTTTCAACCGTCGGGCGGATGATAGTCTTTGGCGCGCGTGGCTACCTGGACGTGGCTACCCTGAATGCCAGCATGTCCGGGGCGCGCCACTCTTTCGGGTAGCTACGCGCGCCTGGACTAAAGGCTACAGGGCAGTTTTCCAACGATTTCCAGCTGGAAGTTCTTGTTGATTTCTGCCAATTTTTTTTAACAGATTTTGCAGACATGGAGGTTTGGCTATTTCGTAAGATGTTGCTGTTCCTGACAAATTTTGGTGGGGGTATTAAAGTAAAATCTTTCAGAAGAATCATGGAAATGTGTACATTAAAATTACAATTTTTTTATATATTTGCCAACAAAATTATGTACTTGTTATAATCTTATTCTTTGCTATTTTGGAAATGGCAGGGGTTTTTGCCCCATATTGCTTGTGTGAACTCTCGTCACTAAGGCCAAAACCAAAAAATGGTGTGTTTACGGTAACCCGGACGACTTGGAATTTTTGTGGCCAAAATGCCAACCTCAAACTTTTTATTGCCATTTTGCTAGTTGATAATTAAAAATGAGTACTATTTGCAATTATTTGCCACGAACATAACCATTTTCCACACCTGAAAAAATAAACTAAACAGAATAAATATGTAACTGACTTTTTGCGATTGCCATCTGCATGCACAGAGTCACTGTCTCGTGCGCGATACGATAAAGTACTCCCTGCCGTACAGCACGCTGGCGTGCCCAGCCTACTAGCAGCCCTATGCACGGTATGTTACCGTTACACGTGGAATATACGTTGGTTACAGTGGCATATCCAGCGGGGGGCAGGGGGGGGGGGGGGGGGCAACTTGCCCTGGCGGCTTTTGGGGCGTCATAAAAAACAAAAGGAAATAGTGTTTTTGCGACGGTTTTAAGACAGTTCAGACGTCGTTTGCCCTCCCTGGCACAAAAAGCTGGATACGCTACTGGTTGTTACACTTGGAATCATCCACACAGCCGTTTATCGCACACTCAACCACTGGTCCACTTCTTGTTGCAATTGTCAAAAGTTTTGAATAAAATAGATGACTAGGCTTGTTGGTCCGATTCTTTGTTGGTTATCGATGGGATTTTATGAACAAATCTTGTCGACTACGAAATTCAAGAATGATTTTTGCAATTTGCATGCAAGCATGCGTATCTAGCTACCAGACTCTATACATGGGAATTATTTACTACATGCAAAATAACGATGGTGGAACCCGACTATGAAATTCGGCGTAGCATGCATTTTGGTCCCCCCAAACTCAAAAGTCAAAAGTGTTTTTCCCAATGGAGTCGAGTCCAAACTTACTTTGCCGCATGCGCATGTACTCCCGGCCGAACATAAACATGACATGCACGATGTACACACATACATGTACACTAAGTGATTCAGACACAACTCTGCGTTGTCCACGCAGTGCGTGCTAGCCAGCCAAGGAACACAATTTGTGCGGACCATAGATACGGACAGACTTAAAATTTAAAAATGTGGAGTCACACCAAAAAAAGTGAAGCGGGCCAACAAAAAGTTTAAACCTGGCAATAGAATTTTAAAGCTTAGCGGCGACTTCTAAAGCATGACGAGCGCCGCAGAAAGCTTGACGGGGCGTCAAGTCTGTTCTACATGTTGGAGAACACTGGGGTTCACATTTTGGCAGGAAACATTACACTTTACCTCGAACAATTTAACGCAGGATTTTCTTCTGTTGATTTTTCTTTCAAAAAGTCAAGTTTGACGTAGAGGTTCACATTTTTGGCAGGAAACAGTACACTTTACTTCTAACATTGAACACATCATGACATTATTCAAAACAGAATAACCTTGCACAAGCAGTTTTATTTATTTTCTATTTTTTTTATTTGTTTTGTTTTTAAACATGAATTGTGAGTCTGGCTCTGTTGTTATGGTACGCATTGCACTGACCACTGAGCCTACTAAGTGGAACAAAAATTTACCCGGCAACCCGTAGACCTTTAATACATCAGTCTGGGTAAATTGCAAGTAAGTGTACATTACAATGCAATGAAATGTGTACAACAATGGTATGAAAGGTGAACAAAATATACCTTCTCAAATTGAAATATATGCTGAAATACATGTTCACATTTTGAACATACATGTAGCACTGATCTATGAAGGTCAAAATTGTGCCCTATTTGGGGAGGGGGGGGGGGGGTAGGGGGGCCAAATCACCTGAAAATGGAAGTGCGGGCGATATGACCCCCCTTCTGTATTGCCATGTTATGATTCTGATTTTTCTTTTTTTAACCCTAACATCACCAAATACTACAAAATACTAGTAGTAAAATGTAGTATGCAGTACTCTCACCTACTTGTGTGCAATGCATGCCTGTAGTAATTTGTAGTATTTGGTACTTCACCCCAGATACATGTACGTAGTAATATGTAGTACTACGGTTGCTGGGTTTAGAGGCAAACATGTTTCTTCGACTACATTTGTACATGTACATCCTATAAGTAAATAAGTAGCCAGTAACTTACCTGTATTACCACTATTACCAGTATCTGGACTGCTGTCATTACACACCCATTCATCAGTCACAGAGAGACTCAGTGCTACAAAATAAATACTAAGTAGTATTCTGTAGTACTCAGTTCTTTATACCATAGTAATGCCTAAGACGTTAGGGTTAAATCCGTACAACTCTGTTTTCACCAGTTTTCAACTTGAGACAATTCTTTATGAATTATAAATAGAACAGAAATTAGTGCATGTATATGGTTAGCGGGTTTCAAACATTGCAAAAGAACATGCAAATGCATTGAACTGAAATAAAATTTAAAAAACGACAAAATACATTTATTTTCCTACCTACCTCCCTGGATTTTTTTCCTACCTACCTGCTTTTTTTCCCAGGCCGTTACCGTAAACATACCATTTATTTTGTTTGGCCTAAGTTGCAAAAAATGTTGGTAGGAAAATTTGGAAAGAAGAATTACTCAAACAGCACAAGAGGTAAGCTTTCTAAAACAACTTGGCGGAGTCAATTTTGTTCATTTTCTCTTGGCCAAATAGACTTACTCTGATTTAGAATGGGAGACCTTTGAGACGCTGGTGGCAGCAGACATGCCGGTCTGTTTTGCTAGTTCTGAGCATGCGCGTGTAGTTCTGAGCATGCACACGACTGGTGAGAACAGTTGAAAAGGACCAGAAAGTTGATGACCTTGTGTTCATTTATAATGTTTGTCCTTTTTTGTTTCATTACCCATCGTCAGTTAAGAATTTGACACCACAATGGAAGCAAACTCGGAAGGTTCCCAAGAACAGACTGCCCCAGTGGCAGGCAAAACGACAGATGTCAGCAGTCCAGAGGGTGAAGAACCCATCATAGCTGCATCCGGCGAGGGTGCAGCCCCCAGCAGCAATGGCTCAGCGGCAGCTGATAGCATCGCTGCAGCAGCATCCATTAATGTGTTGGAGACCTACCTGCAGAACTTCAACCAGGAGTTGTCCTCAACAACGACCCGTGCTTCTACCGTGCCATCAGGAGATGCCCAAAGCCAAGATCAACTGGAACAGCAGGTACCTAAATTGGTTTAATTGTGGCATAACTCCCCCCCCCCCCCTCTTCCCTTTGAGAGCAGGGTATGTCTAAATTTCCAGGTTCCCAGGTTCCTTTTAAAATACTTTAAAATTAAAATAAATACAACGGTGTGCAAACTATCCGAAAATCCAAACTGGGTATCCAAAAGGCACCTGGATACCCCTCTGGCTAAAACCATGCTTTTTGGGTCCTAATGTATGTCAAAGAAACACTTTTGGGTGGTAAATTTTTGTTCACATAAAACTCCTCACATACAAAGTTGGGTACTCTTCCAACCAGGAACTTCTCTGTATGTGGGGGATTGTGGGCTGATAATCTGTAAATAGTAGATGTGTGCTATTTTAATTATTTATCAGTTATTAACCCTCATATCCAAGGCATTCTTACTACGAACCTTTCTGAATCCTCTAAAACCCAACCACTATGCAGTTACACAATAGCACTAAAGAATTAAGACACATCAAGCCCTGTGTAAAGTAATAGTGGCCGGGCTCCACTGCCCTCAATCCTAGAAAATCCTCTAAAACATCATTGTGGATTTTAAGGAATCTGTAAAGGGTTAAGGTTAGATAGAGCATGATGGTTATTCTGTTTCTATTTTAAACACAAAATTACAAACCGAAACTGGTGCTGACTTGTAACCTGTTTAAACCAAATCACTTTCAAGGTTGCTGCAGTTGCTGTCACGCTATCTGAACTACCGGAGCAAGTAGCCATGCAGCAGCAGCAACAACAGCAGCAACAGGAAGTGGTACAAGCTGCAGTCGGGTCCTCTGAGTCGATAGAGTCTGCAGGGCAGCCCACTGTACAGCCCATGGAGGAGCAAGAGGAATTTGTCACTGCCGCCGTGGAACCTCAAGACATTACTGTCGGTCAACCACTGCAGGTGAGAATGGGCTTTCAGTCTTGGTTCAGCCGGGCTCGAATTAGGGTTGTTCATATTATAATAATCTAGTATTCGATTATTCGTAATTGGATTTGACCGAATATTTGAATATTCAATACTCGCCGATCAAGTTTAAAATTCACGCGTCAGCTGCTGACTACATGCCGTGCCGGTAAAAAGTTGCACGCAAAGCACGCCCGTATTTTGCGTGCGGTGAACGATATTATGGACCGCCCGATTGACATATTTTTTCATGCGCCTGTTGTATTAAGATCATTACAGGTACGTATAATGTTCTGATAACAAGAAACCAAACTCCAGTCTGCGTTTTTGCAGTAATTATTTTTGTAAGTTTAAACAAAAAAGTCCAAAAAAAAAAAGTCCACAAAAAGTTACCGTTGACAAAAATGCTGCATTTGACACTGCTAAGCACCGTAACTTTTCTATTGATGTTCAAAGCGAACAAAGAAAACTGGCAGGAGCGGGATTCGAACCCGCGACCTCCGGAATACCGTACCGGCGCTCTACCAATCTTGCCCTATGTTGGCCGTCTCCCAAATTGTCAGTATCTTTGTTATCTTTTCTATTAACCCTCCTACTGTTATAACTATCATAACCTATCAAAAAACCTAATCCCTTCCTCGACAACGGCTTGTGTGTTTCAACCTGAAACTCGATAGGTTTTGATAGGTAGGGTAGTTGGCTCCATTTTGCCACCGAGAGAGGGAGGGTTATAATAGTCGTATCTGTACATGCATACATGTATATTTTTAAAGAATATTCCAACCGGCAAAAAGGTATTCAAATATTCGGTTGACGATCGAATATTTGATATATTCGGGACAGCCCTAGCTCAAATTCACACTAAACCTGTGTCGTAGCGTGAAAACCATTGGTCTGAGGGGACTAAAACTTGAAATTTCAGCTTTTTTAGCCTGGTATCCCATACACCAAATTTGAGACAATTCGCAGAGGGTCAGGTTTAAATTTCCATTTTTGGGAGGTGCTTTGACACGGAATGACTCTGAAGTTCAGCACGCTTGCTTTTCATATTTGGTGACCAGATGGATCTGATGTTGATGTACAATTTGGTTACTTCTTGTTTTTGTTTTATCCTTTACTTCCGGGGTCACTGGAAACTCAAACTCAAACTCAAACAATAATAGCTTCCAGTAAGATTCATGAAACACCAGTCCCATAGCAGCTGCATGTATGAATACCTTGTTAGCACCTGAGTTCATAGATGTATCGTACCTTTCTTACATTAGTTTTAAGTGTTATATGCACAAATGTAATGATGCAATGATGTCACGATAACATTAAGTATAAAACATTTTGTCTCATGAAAACACATGCACATCGAAATTGAAAATTGAAACTGAAAATTACAATGAAATCTGTTTTGTATAATTGAGTATACACTGTATGTCTCAAACATTTTGATTTGACAGTGACCAATGATAACAATTTCACAGATGTCGAAAAATCACGGCCCAAACCCTTCCGTTTGTCATTTAACCCTAACACTGCTGAATCCATCGATTTCAATACAAATTTTCACACACCCTAGGGGGTTAGGGATAACAAATGCTTACCTCTAATTCTTTGTTGTAACTATTTTAGATTGCAGTGGAAGGGCCAACCCCGGTCAGTATTAATCAGAGTGAGGAGGTAGCAGTGGTTCAACAGCTGACAGAAGTTGTGCAGCAACATGGTTAGTATTGCTGTGAAATTACACATGGATTATTGGTGTATTATTGATTGGTTACTTTTTGATCATATAATACCTATTCAATACTTCTGTAGTGCTTTGCGACAATCCAGAGTATCTGTGCATCGTTGATGCTGTTGGCAACAATTTACATTGTTGCTTTTGTACTGCTCTCTCTTGTTCTCCAATGTTTAGTAACATTCTTGAAAAGTCGGTGAACTGCGCAAATTACACTCTTGGTGCAATTACAAAATCACCCCAAAACAATATTTTGAAATTGAATTCAGTTATAAATCTTTGGGACAGGATAGAAAAGGTTTTTTTGGATGTGATAAAGTTAAACAAAATTGTGAATTCGACTTAACAAATGTGCCTCAAATACAGCACGTCAGTGCTGCTTTGAAACCCTAACTCCCTTGGGTGCATGCAAAATCATATTAACATTGTTAGATTTAGCAGGGATAGGGTTAATCAAACTGACAAATGCATGCAGAGGCTTTGTAGTCATGCCATTGAGCTTGTTATACAGAGCTGCCAACCAGTACGGATTTTACAAATTTTGTACAGAAATACGGAAGTACGAATTTGGGTTTAAAAATACAGATTTTGTGAAATCCGACCATAATAATTAGGCATGTGAAATGTTCGCTGTTTTCCGCACTTTTTGTTTTCCCACTATGCTTTTTGTGTTGCATCCGCGCGGACGCTTGACGGCGCAGAGTTTTAAGTCGCCAGTGCTATTTGAGGCCGTGTCTGAATCACTTGGTATACACAGTTGGATCAACAGTTGGATCAACAAGGATCGTAATCTATTTCAATCTAAACTTCCGACAAATTGCAACAAGAAGTGGACCAGTGGTTGAGTGTGTGATAAATGGCTGTGTGGATAATTCAACATGTTACGGTAATGCACCGTGCGCGCATGGGGCTGCTACATGTTGTTGTATGTACGGCATGGAATACTTTATCGTAACACAGCACAGTGACTCTATGCGAGCAGTTTGTGATAAGGTGACCGCAAATTCAGTGTCATATTTATTTAGTTTAGTTTATTGGTTTTGCTGATTAACCCTTTGCTACGGAAGACGTCTGTGGGTGCAAAAAAAACAGTACCACCAGGCCGGGATGATGCCTGTAGCCGCTATTTGTATGTCACGCTTGACTGCACAAGCACATTGTGGCCGTTTCGCTTGGCTGCACAGGCCGCCCTGGCACCCCGGCGCCTCACTACGAATACCGTACTGAAGGGGTTAATAGGCTGTCAATCATGCATGCTATTTTAGTATGTTCATTAATTGTTCTGAATAAAACATTGCGATCCCAACTGAACGAATGCAACTTTACTTTTGAAAAAAATAAGAAAACGGTCCATCCAGAGCATGGGTTGCCGTTACAGTACGTGTGGACTATTGTGCGTGGACAAAAATATATCTGACTTTCAGGTAATAATAAATATCATGAAAAATACAGATTTTCTTAGCAAAAAACAGATTTTTGGCTCTCTGAATACTGAAATGAGTTTTAAAAGGTTGACAGCTCTGCTTATAATGCATTTGCACGAAAATACTTTTCAAAAAATTGACAAATGCTGTTGGATTTGTTGAACTGAGCAGTGAAAAACCAACTTTTGTTTTGGCTGTTGGATCAAATTGATTCAACATGCTTCACACTTTTCTGTCATTGGATTCTGTTGGACTCTGAGATTTAGCAGGGTGTCTAGAGAAAAGCTAAAAGAGGCTAGGGTTAGCCAAGCTGTGAATGATAACTGATCAGTTGTTTCAGGAGAGGCATTTAGATTAATCTCTGGGTATACTTAATAGTGATCTTAGTATTGATTGATTTTCACCATTTGTCTTCCATATCCCACCCAGGGGAAGAAGAGGTGCAACAGGGGCAGATGGAGCCAACAGCAGGGGAGGATGCTACAGCCATGGACATCACACAGACCCTGCAGTTGCTAGCCAATGCATCAGCCAACATCGCCACCCAGCAGGTAAATTACCTTCTTCACTTGAGGATTTTGTCTGTGAATGATTCCACTCCTTGTACAGGGCTTGAAATGAACGACGGCCACGACGGCCAGTGCCGTCGTTGCCTTCTTACTGGCCGCGGTGCCCCACACAAAATCTCCGTCTTCACGGCCAGTTTTGCCTTGCCCCAAATTTACCTTGGCCGTCGTGCCCTTTTTGCAAAAACACAGCCACTACAAGTACAATCCTTCATATCATTTGTTTTTTCGATGTCATGCCAGCCCTTCATAAAATCTCGCTGCACAACACGTTGACGATCGCGCGTACAGAATCACAGTTCATGCACGTCGCACACAAACTATTAATCTGGTCCAGTTTCGGAGTGTGCCGATACTTCAAGCATCAACACCCCCACCGCAAGATTAAATGTGTGTATTCGTACGTACACACAAAGCAGCAGGAGTATGTACATGTACGGCAACGTTTACGTGCAGTCAACTGACTTTCTTTTTCTCAGTACTTGCACGTGTGCGCCTCACAATACGCATCGATGTTCGTGTACGAGGAAACGCGCCCTGTAGGCGGTGCTATGAAGCACGCCTTCGGCGTGCTACATACGTACAGTAACTTCATGAACTTTGGTCACAACACGCGGTGTTCCGATTGTCAAAAGTTTCGATGAATAATTAGGCCCAAAAAATCGATAGAGAAAGAAGATTTCTGCACGTTAATTCACAGAACTTGATCTATTTTGTCTGTGTATGCATTTTCCGTGTTCATGAATTTATTTCGAGGTTGTACCGCTTGTACACCGCAGCGTGTTTCCCCGACATTTCCTGCCGCAACACGAGGTTTATCGCCCGCCACACAAAGTGCATCACGCACGCATTACCACCGTACGATAAACCATGGAGAAATTTATTTCTCCATGGATAAACGGACAGTGTTGGCCAGTTTCCCATCGTGGTTAGCGTTATGGTTATAAATTAGCGTTGTGCATAGTGATGTGTACGACCTAAATTCTCCATGATTTTTAAGAATTATCGACCGTAAATATTTTTGACATTAATTAGGGCAAGTTTTGATAATTTTTTTGGCAATTTTTTGTTATAGCTTTCGTAGCGTAAACGGAAATAGTTTAGGCTGGAATTCACATATAATTGAATGCATGTGATCGGAAGCAGTATGTTTTTGGCCTCATAGTCTTACTCTTACTCTTAGTTAAATACGTTTTGAACGGAAAAACATCAACAGTGCCGCGCCCTCCGTGCCCTTTCTGCAGATATAATTTGGCCTTGGTGCCCTACTTACTGGCCTTGGTGCCCTCCATAATTTTGCTTTATCCAAGGCCAAAGTGGCCTTGCCCTAAAAATTACCAAATTCAAGGCCTGCTTGTACATGTACGATGTGCTGCTTTGCACAGAGCCATATTAAATTAGAGTGTTTACTGGCCCTTTGGAGTGAAGCCTGCTGTGCATGTTTATGCAAAAACCTTAGGAAAGCTCCAAATTAAGTATGGCTTTTTCCATATATTAGGGCTGTTCATTTTCGAATAATTTACTATTTGAATATACGAAACTGGGTTTGACCGAATATTCAAATATTCGATACTCGCCGATCACGTTTTTAGTGCATGCCACACCAGTAAAAAAAACATTGCACGTAAAAGCACGGCGATGTTTTACGTATGGCGATTGATATTTGGACCGTTCAAACAGCATTTTTTTTGCATGCCCCTGTTGTATCAAGGGTTTTACCGACAGGAACAATAAACTTCCGTCCACAAAAAATTGCGATCAACAAAATGCGGCATTTGACACTGCTAAGCGCCGTAACTTTTCTCTTAAAATAGCATCAGAGTCGTATCTGTATATTATCTTTTCGAATATTCGAACTGGCAAAATGGTATTCGAATATTCGCTTGACGATTGAATATCGAATATTCGGTATATTTGGGACAGCCCTACCATATGTGTTTGGACTAGGCGTGGGCAACTAGTGAATTTCAATAGTCGCGGCGACTATTGAAAAATAGTCGCGACTAGTCGACATTGTTTATTCATCCATTAATACCGCTGAGAATGCAACAATACGTGTGGGTCTGCCCTTGAATTTGAGGCAGTCACACTTTCGTGTTTATACTCTCTAAACGGATTATGAAAATTTATGAGTCAGTTTTGTAAGATCAAATGGCTATTATTTTGATATTATTATCAGTTAAATGATTCACGAATCATCATTGCAAAGAATTCTATAAATGGTTGCTTACATGGACAAGCTGTCCTTGCAGGAACAAGGCTATAGCTTGCTTGGCAGTTTCGCATGCCCCGCCGTGCCAGCCGCAAACGCACGCCCTTACCGTTCAGCTACCTATTGTCAACATCTCAGGGGTGTATACAAAGCGACCGTTGTGCATGAGTCTCCATGGCATGGGCAAGCCGCATGCTTGGCCTAGTGAATTCAGATCCTTCCATTTTGTCGGGGGGAGGGGGGGGGGGGGGGGGGTAGTAGACGAAGGGAAATAAAGTCTCTATAATACTTTTCATAAAAACAATATTGTGCCTGTTTTTTATTTGACGGACAACTGTCTGCTTGATAATACTTTTGAAATTCATATGGGGAACTATTTAATTTAAAAAGCGACCCCGGGAAGTCGTTGCGTGGCATTGCATGAACATATTTGTATGGAATGCGCGCTATATAAATGTAATTATTATTATTATTATTATGGAGTCCACCCGAACGCAATGGGATCCACCATTAACATCAGAGATAAACATTAGGCCTATACATGTTTGTAAAATAGAATCGATACAAGTTGTGACAAATTAAGCTAAGAAGGTTGGATCACAGTGTATTGTATTTTGTTACTATACGAAAACATCTTTTATTTCACATACATGCAATACTCTACCATTGAAATAAAAAAAAAAACTCATGCTTTACAATGAATCAGAGCAGGGTTTGCCCTGAACATGAATAATAATTTCACATACATGCACATGCATACTCCACCAGTGAAAAAAACAACAACCAATCCTCATGCTTTACAATGAATCAGAGCACAAGGGTTCGCCCCGAACATGAATAATAATATGTCTGGAAGTCGGGGTTGCATTTTGGCGGTCATGGGCGTCTCTTTTTATTTCTATGGTTCTCATATTTTTTCGGCTTGAACGAGAGTTGCTCGGTCAAAAAAAATCTTGGGTAAAAAAATACTTGTTAAACACATCTGTTAGCGGCCTGGTTTTTCTGCTACAAAGATCTCCTGACAAGTGACAATTGGATGGACACATCATGTACATGGAGGTTTATTTCTTCGTTGGCCACATGGTGTGTACAGTACGTGTATACACGTAATATAACCGCATTGTCCCTTGTGCGTGAATACACCCATACAACACAGTGTACGTTCATTCAATGAGTGTCTCTGGTGATTGCACTTGTGAATTGCCAGTGCGTGCAGTATGTTGTGACTACTGACTAGTCGAGTCACTTCGGAATGCAGCGCGTCTTGCGTGGCGACTATTAATAGTCGCGCGGCCGTGTGGTTTTTAAACTAGTCGCCACATGCTGAACACTAGTCGCCGAATAACGACTAGTCGACTATCTGAAAATTGATAGTCGCGACTACCAATGCCTTTTAATAGTCGTGACTAGTCGCGCTAGTCGCTCACCCCTAGTTTGGACTGATTTTCATGTGTTAAAGATCAACTCCAAGTGTTTCCTATTTTTTTTATGTTTCAATTTTATTGAGAAGAACTGTCTTATACAACAGATACTTTTGACGCCAGTTTTTATGTAAACAAAAATGAACTTTTGTAGCCTTCTTTCCGCGAGTCAACCCCAGTTTCGTGAAAGGGAATGTGACGTCAAAGCTCATTTACATCTAATCAGGGTTGTTTGATTTAAATCACTCGATTTAAATCATTGATTTAAATCATGATTTAAATCACTGAAAAAAGAAGAAAACAATTTACTTTAAATCGCCAGTTTCCTGAAACAGTGTACTACATTTATCTTGTGTACAATGCATATGATTCTGAAGTACATTGTGTGTGTGTAATGTACTACCTGCATGTATGATACAGTATTCCTCTCTTTATGTACATATAGGTTTAAATAACTCATGCATGTTATGCGCCTATCAAATGATACCCCCGACCTGACCTGACCCCCCCCCCCCCCCCCCCGATTTTTATCCAGTTCATCAGGCATTAAGGACTTTCTGCTGAGTTGTATAAAAATGACAATTAAAAAATGTTGTGTTGGGACTTTTAATGATTTTCAATAAATATTTACGTTTTCCAAAATTGTAAATTTTGCCTTATTGTCTCTGCTAAACTGTCTATATTTTAACATAGGCCTAAATCTTTAATGGTGCTCTGTCCATTGAAAGTTCCATTGTCTGGTTCCCATTCTATAGCTGCAAATGCAAAATGACGCTGAAGGACAATATTTCCACCGCAAAAATTTTAAAAACTTTGACAGGATCAAAATAAGGACAGTGCGTTAAAAAAATATGGTGGCTGCATTAAATAGTTTTATTCCACCATGGTTGTGTGTAGAGAGGAGGGGGGTTCCTGTTATCAACTTGGATGAGAAATGTGCAGTATGATGGTGATGCTGTAACAGAGATTTTAAGACAAACGTTGTATTCTAGAAAAGAATATGATCAATGAAAGGGATTTCAGTACTGGTTTCATGAACAATTGTGTGTTGTTATACTTTACTTTCAATGTTGGTCATTTAAATTGACTTATTTGAAACAAATGTTTTATGCCAATGGTACGATGGTAAATACAAAAAAAAAATTTGGTTTAAATTTTAAAAATCTGATTTAAATAGAAAAAACAACATGATTTTTATCAACCCTGCATCTAATTGGAGAGCATCAACGCGACACATGCACACAACACTGCGTGCGTGTACAGTACATAATATATGTATGTACATTGTACAGTACAAGTAGCACTGCGCTTCTGCAGGATCATTGTGCAAGTTTCGTCGAAATAAAAATGTCAGAAAGTGACGACTCCTGGGAACACAGCTTCGATGAAGAACTATATTCAGATGAATCTTACTCTAGTTTAGCCAGCAGTTTGGTTGGTTCCTGGTACGGAGAGGAGGGCAATAGTGATTATGTTCGCGATGGAGCCGTATCGGCATAAGCGTGTCATTGCACTAGACGAAGTCACCCAAGAAGTGGACGTGAAAGGCGACCCAAATCATCTTCTAAATACAGATTCTGAGTGAGGAAATGAGGAGTTAGCACTCTAGTAAATTGATTTAATATCTGGCTGGAAATTATACATTCCAGGTTCATCAGATGGACATATTTTGGAAGTCAAATTGTATGTGTTCTGCACTACTAAGTGTGCTTTTGCTCGCAGTGTAAACAATATTCTTGAGATGCATGCATGTCGCTCGAGATTTTTTTCAAAATACAGCTCGGCCATGATGCCTTCAAAATGCCATTGCCCCTCAGTTGCAAAGGGCCAAAAAATCTTTTCTCGGTATTCCTGATCAAGTAGTATCCAAGATGTTTCCATTGTTAAGTAATATGCCATAACTTACTGGTGTCTTATAATGTCATGACATGAACAAGTGATTGTAGCTTCCTATTCGAGGTAGTTTTGTGGTGAGGAAATGCAGAAAAATATTCTCGCTCCTATTTTTTAGATGTCCAGGAAAGTTGAAGGCTATTTTCATTCTCTGTTGAAGTGTTATACAAACTTCTTTCATAATAATGACTAAGGCCAAACAAAAAAATACTTATGTTTCCGATTACAAGGCCTTCCCAAATAGGGTGGGTAGGGGTAGGGACATTTTTTTTGAGATTCCGGTTACATGGCCATTCAAAATAGGGTTGGCAGGTGTTTTTTTTTTTCAATTTTTTTGGAGGGATTTTGGTTACAAACCCTCAAAAATAACGCATCAAAAACCTGTGTAGTCTTGCACTTGGCGATATTAAATCCGCCAACAAGTAGCGATGAATCGCTGGTGATTTTCGAAAACAAATCCAGGATTGAATATCGGAAATATTAACTGCAAAGTTCCAAATGTATACCAGATGAAAAATCATTGCTACAAAAGCACTAAATACCTTAAAAAACAGTTGTAAACAACGCAGACGAATGTGAGCAGCGTGGGGAAATCTTGCGATCACTTGTGGAAACTTGAACAAGCTATTTCTCATCTTGGGGAATTCCCTTGTGGTTGAGCACGTGCTGACTGAAAGACTGTACCATCATTTGATTGGCAAGTTGGTCTCATTTTTCACGACCCCTGCACGTGATATATTATACGTATGGTATATACAGCGAAGTCGTGAACAGGGCTACTGCATATGCATGCTCACATGTTGGCAAGGGGCGTGGTTTGAATGACATTATCTTTTAATGTTCAGTCATGTGGATCAGCAGAATATCGGGAAAATTACAGGAAAATATTCAAAATATTCCTGTAAATTTAGTCTCTGAATTTTGCAATGTTCCAACTTTTAAGCTACCCCCAGTTCTTCGAAAAGTTTAGAGCGCTAGCGTCGCGTCACACACGTCGAGTCGACACCAAACAGTCCCAGGACTTGTATGTGCATGCGTAGTAGCCCACCCTCTTTTTATGAATGACATGTACTACCTGGTACTTCGCGGGCGATTGGGAATGCAGTGGTAATTTCGTTTACCAGCGATCACAGCAGCGATTACGTGACTCGTCAAATATGAAAGCACATATTCCGAAACGATTATTAGGCCTGCGCTGCAAAATGTTGATCTTACACATAAACTGAATACACAAATGGAACTAAGAAAAACCCCACATATTTAGCGACTATTTTGATGGAAATGCTAGGCTTTTTCAGCGTACCTTCCTCACTGTTTTTCTGTTAGCGCCGCAAAGTGAGGTCTGATTTTGATCGGGAATCGGAAACATAAGTATTTTTTTTGGCCTAATGTGGAATATTTCCTATGAACAAAATACTCATCATTGCCAGCTGTGTGTTCAGAGTACCAAAACCTTAACAGCACATATGAAACCTGTTGATACATCATCAACTTTTGTTATAATCTTTACCAGGTTGTATCCCAAGATGGCGGTGCCCAACAAAGCCAGCCTGTAGTGGCAGTCACTGACCCTGCAGACACTATGGGACAGGCCTTCATTCAAGGCATTGAGGGGGCAGGTCTCGCTGGTCAACAGAACATCACAATACAAGGTAAGCTCAATCCTGTCTCTCACATCATACCAGTTCCCAATTCAATCTATGATGTTGGATTTGCACTTACAGCATGCAATTTTGCACTCATGCAAGCACATACGTACATACGTACACCTGTACACAACTTGCATAATTTTGTCACGTTCGCAGACCGCAGATATGATAGATTAAGCCTCAAAGTGGTGGAGGTATGTGTTTTTTTTACTAGTGCTTCGTTTAGTCCCAGCATTTCGACATTGATTCACATGGTAAAAATCGATATATCAAATATAATCGATGTTGGACCTCCGATATAACGATTATTGAAAATTCTGATATCGACGGACCCTACTTAGCATAAGCAGATTAATTGGGCCAGGCCACACTTGAAACTGATTTGAAAAGTTGTTGCATTTAGCAGTCAAGGCATGTCTCCTGGTCTGCATTCTGTTGATTTAGCAGGCTAACAGGAAGCACAAGATGCACATATAAGCCTCAAGAAACATGGCTGGTACAGGTGAGTTCACTGCAGAATGCAACAAAATCCACCCCTGCATTTTGTTGCATTTAGCAGGGTAGGTACTTGGTACCAAGGCTGGTGCTTATGAGTTCACTGCACAATGCAGCAGAATCCACTGTTTCAAGTTGTTGCATTTGGCAGGGTTCTTATTTCAGCTGTATTGCAGTCTGTTGCATTTGTCAGGGTGCTCAGAGAATACCTTATGGTGGTTAGGGTTAAGATGTTCTTCTTTGCTATAAATTTGTCGTCACTCATGTACTCACTGTCAAAACAATTTGATCAATCTTGATGAAAAACAGTGGGGGGAAAAATGATTATAACAAAGTAGTCTACTGGAAGAGATGAAGAAGTCTTTGATTCAAAGATGCTGAAAGATCACTTCTTACACATCTCAGTTGCTGTAGTTCAGTTGTCTCTCTTGTACTCACTAACAAAAGTGAGTCTACTTGGCTGTGGAAAATTGGATGTACGGTTCAACCGATGTTGGATTTGCCTGCCGATCCGATGGCCGATGTTTTATTTGGAACATTGG
Organism: Hippasteria phrygiana; assembly: GCA_037893225.1. Classification (NCBI taxonomy): domain Eukaryota; kingdom Metazoa; phylum Echinodermata; class Asteroidea; order Valvatida; family Goniasteridae; genus Hippasteria; species Hippasteria phrygiana. Next base: position 665,544 of record JAZGUH010000875.1, on the reverse strand, counting down.
CCGATGTCCGATCCGATCCGATGTTTTTAACCCTAACAGCCCAAGGCTTTTTACTAGAATCCTTCCCTAACCACACAAACTCCAACACTGTGTAGTAAACCAATGGCACATTCTTTGTACTTAGACAAAATCAGGGCATCAAGTCCCATGCAAAGTGATGGTGCCAAGGCTCTACAGTACCCAATCACACAAAATTCAACACAAATGGGGTGTTTGATTTTGGCAGGTTAGGGATGGTTAGGGTTAATGGACTAAAACAATGCCATCAAAAATGGTCGGTGCGCGATCGGTCGATCGTGCTGCGCTATCGGGTAGATCGTGACGCTATGGGCCGATCGCGCTGCCACCAGTCGAACACATTTTCTTTCTAATTCACGGCTATGGGGATTTTTTTTAAAGGTAAGTAAAGTCCAAGATATCCGTCAGAATCGACTGATAGCGCAGCACGATCGACCGATCGACCGATTGCGCCCAACCAACAGTGACATACCCAAGACAAACCACGACTCCCTTAACACAGTAATAAATTGGGCCAAACAAACAAATGCCTTCGGTTCGGGTCACCCTATTTTCGAAAGCCATAAAATGTTATTAGGTAAAGCATGGAGGAATCCATGGGTAGAGGAAGACAAATTAATTCTACGATACCGATTTCCGATCATAATAGTAGGAATTGCCGACCGGGCGTCCGGAATTCCCATACAGTAGCGGTAGCCTTGCCGACATGTGAAACAATGCGTATACTCAAAGATCGTGTACATCTTGTCGATGTTCGGCCGGGAGTATTTGCGCATGCGGCAAAATAAGTACGGGCTCGATCTTGGGGAAAAAAACGTCTGCGCCTGCGCATTGTGCAGAGCGGGTCCGTTGTTGGGGGGTGTTTATTCATGCAACACCATAATTCATAGTCAGGTTTCGCAATCGTTATTTTGCGTGAAGTGAAGAATTCCATGAGATCAATGAGAATTCCCGTGTGTAGAGTCTGTAGCCAGACACGCATGCTTGGAGCATGGAGGTATATTGGAGGCAACAAATTACTAAAAGATTCTGGAACTTCGTAGGCCCACTCGACAAGATTTGTTCATAAAATCCCGGCGAAAACCAACAAAGAATCGGACCAACAAGGATAGTCAAAATCAGGATGTGTTTCAAACAAAACTTTCGACAAATTGCGACAAGAAGTGGACCAGTGGTTGAGTGATGTGCGTGATAAACGGCTGTGTGGATAATTCCACGTGTCGCCAACGTGTTACGGTGACGCACCGTGCATGGAGCTGTCAGTTGGCCGGGCACGCCCGCGCGTTGTACGGCATGGACTGCTTTCATATCGCGGCACTCTGTGCGTGCAGTTTGTGATATGGTGATCGCAGTTTCATATTTATTTTGTTTAGTTTATTGCTTTTGCTGATTAATAGGCTATCAATCATGTATCCATCTTTGTTCTGAATAAAAAAGGTCGATTATTCACAACACGAGAGTTTTGGCTTACCATACAAGTTTACAGTTTTAAAGAAATAGGAAGGAAGCTGATTATTTTTACAATACGTAAATTTGATTTTCCACTTTGCAATGCTCGTATCGCATAAAATTCATCAGGCATATGTCTCACAAAGCATCTCAAATCTTGTACATGTACTTCGTTTCGTGACCCCTCTAACACAGGTATTGCATTAATTATTCTCACCTTTAGCATGGAGGTAGAAAATTAACATGTTATGCCTACCAACCGACCCTATTAAATTTTATTTTAACACTGCTGGTTGTTGGATAGAAGTTGAAATGGAGAACAAATTAGGACAATGGGCAAAACTAATCCAGGCATTTATTTACATGTACGTAGAAAAATCTGCGGGCGTAACAATACGACGCCGAACTCGCAGTGATTTCAATTCAATTCAAGCTTCAGTCCAGCAAAATTGGCACACGTTAAGGGAATTCCCCATTTGGGCGTCTATGCTGGTCTGTTTTTCAGGGTATTTTTGTATTGACGCTGCATATAACATTACACGGTGCACACATATCGCCAATGCTGTGCATGCAAGAGACATGTGATCGGCTGAACTAAAGTCCACAACGTGTCGTGGCTTCACACAGTGTAGTTCCCCGACTCCGTTCATGACGTTCAGTAGACCAGTATAGTCATGCACTGACTGCTCCGTTGTCTTCGGGCACTGAGTTTTCACGCAAGCGGTGCAGATAGCACGGATCGCATAGACGCGGAGCTCAGAGATATTTATACCGGTATGATAATACATCACATCATAAAACTGTTCATTTTTCACACAAAAATAAAACATCGTTTTTACTCGCGCTCTAATAAAAAAAACCATGACATTTGTGTATGATAAAATTGAGTGTAAAGTTTGCTAATTGACATTGCCGAACATCGGTTCGTCATCGGTTAAACCTTACAAATTTTGCCGATCCGATGTTTTGCCGATATTGCCAAACATTGGCCCGATCCGATGTCCGATCCGATCATTGGTTAAACCTTAATTGGATGTGATAATTTTCATGTTATTTTTGCTGTAACAGGTATTGAAGGTCTTCAGAATATGGAGGGTGAGCAAATGGTGATGGTGCAGCATGTAGACCAGCATGGCAACATGGTTCAACAGCAGCAACAGGTAGGCAGTCTATCACCAACAGACCCAAGGCAACCTTGGTTGGATGAGGCTTCAAAACATTCTATTACCTACGCACAAGCAACCATCTCAAAAAGTCTGCTAAGGCCCGAAATCCATTCTCGCCCGGTATGTATACCGGACCCGGTATCAAACCGGTTTGAACCCAGGCCGGTATTATGCCCCTCCCGGACCGGTACAAGTCCCCTTGCTCGTCGGCCTTGCTCGTCGACTCTTGCGGTCGAGCTTGGTAAGTCTGCTGCCTGGCCCACCAGAGTGTTTAAAATGGAGAGTTTATTGATTGACTGATAATACGTTTATATGTGTAGGTGATCACTGGAGTGTGAACGCTGTGTGGTCAAATCTGTCCAGCTGCAAACTCTTTGAAACTGAGTGAACATTTGTTCGCCCGTGGAGGATTATTAACGGATTTAGGTCACCCCATTGTCATATCCAACCAGGTTTGGGAGGATTAAAATGAACCGGTTTGGCTACCGGGGTCCGGTATACCGGGCGAGAATGGACTTCGGGCCTAATTAGTTTTATTCTTTAGAATGGTTCTGTAGGACAAGTTGCATCTTTGTATGTGTGTGGTGGAGGTCATGTACATATATGTCATATGGTAATTCTCCCAAACTTTCAAAGTCCACAGCGTGGACCAAACAAGTTTTTTAAAGATAAGCATGGATATGGATTGATTATTTCAAAAAAATAAATTAAGATGGACTGTTGACAAATGTATCTTATGGTTAGAATTTATTGGATTGCATTGATGAAAGTAACATTAATATTTTATTGTTATGCAGGTACTAATGGTAGCTATGCAGAACGATGGAAGCACCGGTGCGCCAGTCAGTGTCGTGGGCAACAGTATTGTCTATGAGAACAGCCAAGGCCAACAGTTCATTCCTGTTTCCCAAGATGGAACCCAGATTGCCTTTACACAGGTAAGAACTTTCTACATCTGTACTGTTTGGTTTTGGTCTGGCTATTCACATGAATTGTACATTCCATTAGTCATTGCTCTGAAAACTAATTGCCAGAAACAGCCTTGGGTGTTGAACAAAGTTTTGTCCAAGCATAATTGTCTTCCTCAATTATATTTATGAATGCATAAATCTTTGATCTAGAAGCTTCAAGTATTTTCTTGCCAGACTGCTGGTCCAGTGTTATCTTCAGGACTATACAGGAATCCTTCCAAGATTGTATTTGCAGGATGAATGTGGCCATTATGGGGGGGGGGGGGATCCCAACCTGTAGAGTAATCGGTGCTTTGTATCATTGCAAGCATTGATTGTATTTAGTCATCCCTGCTTATGGCAGCCACTAAGCAGTGGCTGCCTGTTTCTATTACAGGCTAATAACAAAAAGGTCAGATTTGTCCGTTGTTACAACTGTTTTTAGGTAACCACAGGCATAACAGTTTGTATTTTTGTTGGTGCTAAATTAACCCACAAACTTTTGGCTTTTAGCCACTGTGTTTGATTTACATATGCACCATTTGTTTGAAGATGATTTTTAAAAAGTTGTTCATGAAGTGCTAACAATTCCACACCTTTGCCTGTTTACCACAGCCAGCTTCCACAGAGGGTACCAGCAACAACACCCAGGTTTACACCATTGTTCAGGGGGATGACTCTGACCAACCAGGAGCTGAGGTCACACAGGGGGCGCCATCGCCAGTAGTCACTCAGGAAGGGACCGTAGTCACACACAGCAACACTGAGGTTTTCCAAGAAGGTGTAGAGGTGACCACTTCTGCCACTATGTCAGCAGAGCCCACCCAGGAAGAATTGGAAGAGCAGGCAGTTGCCAACGCAGCCGCCATCCAGGAAGGGGGAGTGCCTCCCTCTTACCAAAACAAAGAGAAAGTCATCACCATCCGCAGATCCCCCCGGAAACGCCAAGTGGTAGATATGCAGGGGGTGGAAGGGGAGTCCGTGGTTGTGGGAGAGGAACACGAAGAGGTGGTGGTGCCGATGAACACGCAGATCGTCATCGTCCGAGAGGTAGTGGAAGGCGAAGATGGCCAGAGGACCATCCAAGATCATTCAGTCTACGACTTCTATGCTGGTGATAACGACGACGAGCCAGTCACCAAACCCAGCCTTGACGACAAGGACTCCCCCAAGAAGCGGAAGAAGTACACGGTCCCTAAGTTTGATGATGGCCGCCTCATTGATCAGGTTCTTGGACGGGCCAAGAAGACCCCCACCAGCCCCCGGGAGCCAAAAGTCCACGAGTGCAACAAGTGTGGCCGCATCTTCCGCACCTCAACCCTCCTGCGGAACCACCTCAACACGCACAGCGGCACTAAGCCCTACAAATGCGAGCTGTGTGAGAAGGCCTTTGGAACGTCTGGTGAGCTGGGGCGACACATGAAATACATGCACACCCACGAGAAGCCGCACAAGTGCCCACTGTGTGAGTATTACAGCGTGGAGGCCAGTAAGATCAAACGCCACATGAGGTCCCATACCGGTGAGAAGCCATACAGATGTACCCTCTGTGACTATGCCAGCACTGACAACTACAAGTTGAAACGCCACATGCGAGTCCACACTGGTGAGAAGCCGTTCCAGTGTGGTGAGTGCGAGCACAGCTTCTCCCAGAAAAGCAGCCTGAAGGAGCACCTGTGGAAGCATGCCGGCTCCCGCCCAGCCCACAAGTGTGAGTATTGCGACACAACATTCGGCCGACATGCAGACATGAAGACCCATATCCGCAAAATGCATACGCAGGGGCAGCCGCTCATCTGCAAGATCTGCGAGAATGGCTTCACTGACCGCTTCAGCTTCATGCAGCACCAGAAGACGCACAAGGGTGAAAAGATCTACCAGTGCCTGGAATGCGAATACTCTGCTCCGCAGAAGCGCCACCTTGTGGTTCACATGAGGGTCCACACTGGCGAACGCCCCTTCCAGTGCAGCGATTGCCAAGAGACTTTTAAACACAAGCAGACCCTTGTGAATCACTTGCAGAAGAAGCACAACATCCAGCCAGAGGCAGAGGAGTCCCTAGTCGGCTTAAAGCGCAAACGGCGAGATTCATCTGAGGCTGGTTCCCCAAGCAAGAAGGTTACCCGTCGGCAGAAAATGGCCTTGTCAGAGCAGCAACAGCACCAGATCGTTGATGAGCACGGCAACACATTGCAGCTATCCCAGGAAGATGCTGAAGCCATCCAGGCAGCCATGCAGCAAGGCACAGCAGACGGCACACTGCAGATCATCCAAGGAGAGGAAGGGGGTCCTGTCACTGTGCTCACTGTTGCTCAGAATGCAGATGGCACTGTGTCAAATCTGGAGCAGAATCTCCAGGTAGTCAACGGATCCCTCACTGCAGTCCATAACCAGGAGCAGCCCGAGGAAGGTGGGGCTGAAGACATCCTTCCAGGGCAGGTTTTAATGCAGGTACAGGGAGGCGAGGATCAGCCAAGCACCTCCCAGGAAGCTGAAGACACCAGTCAACAGGAAAACATAGAAAACCAATCGGAGGAAACTCCAGTCAAATTGAAAATGGAGAAGATGGAGGGGGTGACACAGAAGGCAGAGAGCGTTGAACCGGAAACTCAATCAAATGATGGCCTGCCCACGGTGGTCCCGCCACAGCCAAAGATTGAAGGGCAGAAGGCCCAAGCTAAAGTTGAGAGTGAGCCCAACGTCATCACCCAGACAGAGTCCATCCTTGTCCCAGCCAATCAGCCGATAAGTCAGAATCAGGAGGAAGAGGAGGACGAAGAGGTTGCAGATGATGGAACAATCTACCTCTTCGTTGAAGAGCAGTGAGGCGGCAGTGATCTTGCAAAAACCTAAAAATAGAACTCTCCAAAAGGAGATGGTCCCTTTGTCGTTGCTCAGTCATGTTTTGTTACACATGTCCGTGTATTATTGATTTCACAAAGTAGTCAATTTGATTTCAAGAAATTTTGTCTTCACGCAATTTTGTCTGATAAATTATTACTAGCACTAAACAGCACGCTGCATGTTTTTTGTTGCTCCACCATTTCATTTCTTGTAAACTGCATTTGCTTCAAACTGCTCCCACACATCACTGCCCATAAAGTAGGAAACTTGCTGCTTATTTCAGTAGGTCATCCTGTTGTGTGATGTAAAGGTGTCAGAATGTTAGTGTAGTACGTTCTTGGATACTTTGCACATAGCTGGCCATGTTGAATACTTAACTGCGATTGAACAATGACAATGTGACCCTTTTGCGTGATGCTGGTATATCGTCTCCCTTATTTGGGTGAAATCACCGAAGCTGGACAGTATATTGAATTTGTGTTTCCGATTTCAATTTCTTTTTTTCTTGTTATGACATCCGCTGTTGATCATTACAATAGAGATTTCCTGATGAATTTTTTAAAGCCATACTATCTGTACATATAAATCAAAACAAACATGTTTTTAGTATCAGAAGATGGAATTTGCATCGGAGATGATGTACATTAAAATGAGATTTTTGCCCTTCCTACACCACATCGGGAACGGCAAACATTTTGTTTAACTGTTTATAATAAATAGAAGTAAACTCGAGTTAGCAGACAAAGATTAAAGCTGAACATTATTGTGATTTTGGTTTTCTTTTCCTTATTTTGTGTTGGTATCACATCGGCTGTTAGTTAATTGAATTAAAAACAAATTGTGTTTTTTGATGGATTTTTTAGTGTCATACAAGCTGTACATAGGAATCAAGAAAAGCGAAGTTTTCTTGAGTAACAAAGGTAAATATGACGAGCAGTTAGAAGTTAGCACCCAAAAATGTTACAAAATACAAATGTATAAATCTGGAGCAGAGTTTTTGCCATTTTTTTGAATATTTGTTTAACCTCATTGCACACCAACACCAGGGAGGCACACCAGGGAAGGTAAATGTACCATCAAGTGTTTGCTATACCCTGCCCATCCCCCCATGTAGTTACTTGATTTCACAATTACTTGATTTCGCAGCCTCTTGAGAAAATCCACCCTTGAATGCTTGTTCCCTTCTTCCTGGTGATGTTTCCAACCTCCCACAATTTTAAAGCAGAAGTTAAACCTTAGTTTAGATTTTTTTTTTTTTTTATATTTGTAAATAGATTTGAAAAACATGAAGAATTGACGGTTAAATGACTTTTGTCACTTAAGCACATGGCTTTACCATTCATTGTATTGTCTGAAGAAACTTTGTTCCCTGAGAATTGTGATTTAATAACAGCAGTTGTATGTCTGCCTGTAAAATTCACACAAAGGGGAATACTTATAATTTAAATGTGACTTGCTCCATGATTCTGTTCCATGATTAATAAGATGAAGCTTTTGCTTGGTTTAATAGTTAAACTACTATTCAGAAAAGTGCCGATTATTTTTAAGAATGTACAGTTGACTCATTCTTAAAAGAAAACTCGACACAGAAAAACACGACTCAATCGACACAGAAATTGCAATTTTTATATTACAACTCCATCAATGGCGAAAAATCAATCTGGCTTGATAATAACAGCAAGAGCTGTGTATGTTGACAGTCTAAAAAGCAAAATTACAACGGCAAATTTTGAAAACAAAAATTCTTGTTACCTTTTCTTGCTTTTCCCCCACCATTTCTTGATCTGTTACACTCCATATCGGCGGGGCCTTGCAAATCAGAGAGTATACATTTGTATATGACATTCCTTCGCCTCTTGATTCTGCCGCTTCGCAAGTAGCAATTAATTCATCATCGGATATGTCCAAAAATACAGGGTACATTGCACTGGTTTGAATCACTAACGAATTCTAATAAATTGGCCTCTGTCTCGGTTGAGTCACCTTTTACAACATCTGGAAACGTATTCCAACTCGGAAATATGTACGAATTGTCATCACTGGAAGATATTTTGGCAGAGCGAGCAGAGACATGTACAACGCACGACGATATATGGCAGCAAATGACTGCTAACGCCATTATTGAATTTGATTGAGCGCGTTCAAGAACCGAACCTTTTATTCCATTGTGTCATTACGCAACAAGGGGATCAGCGGGTTAAAGCTTTTCACTCAGGGATGTAGTTTAAGTCAGAGAAACGACTCAAAAGGTGGACATTCTTTGATTGGAATGGGCTCGGACGCTTCGCGTCCTCGTCCATTCCAATCAAAGAATGTCCACTTTTTCGTCGTTTCTCCTCAACTTATTCCATAGACTATGCATAATGTATCATGTATTTTCATGGGTCAAAATAGGTTACAGGCTTTCATTTTGTTGCCTTTAGATCTTTTTTCTCCCTAACTGTCCAAGCCATGACATGATCCAGTAGACCTCTGCCTATACCTAGCCATGGAAGATTATTTCAAGGTATGCTGTTCTTATTTCATAAAAAGAATAAAACTTGTACATTGTATCATTTCATGTCAAAGAAAAGAGCGTAAGGGCATAAGTTGATGTAGAGATTTGGTTAAATGATAGAACATCATGAACTTTGTCCAATAAATAGGAACTTTTAAAATTTAGGTTATAGTGGTATTTTTATGTCATTGCAACAATGTTTGGATTTGATTTGATTTTAATGATATTTTGTGTGCATCGTTTACTTCAGGTGAGAATGGTGCAGACTTAACAACTAAAGCAAAATAAGAACCATGCCGTGTATCAGATTTTATTTTAGAAACGGAATCCATTACACACTTTTTAGTGTTTGTTGAGTGGGGAAAATGCAGTTTCGTCAGCTAATGTGGTACATGTCTAAATAAACTGTATTATGCTTCCAAGCTTGACAACAGAATCAAATCTTGTCTCATCCATGTTTTATGCTTTCCATGCCGACTATGGGCCTGGAGTTCTTCAAAAGCATGTTTCACTGACATTCAACAGCACAGCATTAATGAAAAACTTGACTGCAAATAATTCAACTTCAAAGCGTAAAATCTTGTAGAAAGTTTACATACAACTGAAGTTTTGATTCTTCGTTTTAAGATAAAATGACAGTAAATTTGGTAGTGTTTTGGTAAATTTTCATTCTTTTTGAGAATTCTTTTTAGAGAATGAAGATAATGCTTTTGATTGACATCAACTGGCGCATGCTCACCATGGATAGGAAAATCAGAAGGGGTATACCAAGGCCCAACAAAATTTGCTTTGTGATTACATTATTTCCTAGTCGTTTGTTCTAAAAAGTTTGTTCCATCCTTCATTAACCTTTTGGGCACGATATTTTACAGGAGACGTCGGGGTGTCGCGGCGTTCTGGCAGCCAAATCGAACCGCTACAATGTGTTTGTGCAGTCAAGTGTATCATAAACAATAATCCAACAGTGGATTGAAACTGCACAAATGGCAGCCAATGGCGTCATCCGGCCTGGTGGCACTTTTTTTGTTTTCCCACAGACGTCATCCGTACGCAAAGGGTTAACCCCTTGCGTATGGATGACGTCTGTGGGAAAACAAAAAAAGTGCCACCAGGCCGGATGATGCCATTTTCAACTATTTGTGCAGTTTCAATCCATTGTTGGATTATTGTGTATGTTACACTTGACTGCACAAGCACATTGTAGCCATTTTGCCTGGCTGCACAGGCCGCCCTGGCACCCCGCTACGATAACTGAACCCAAGGGGTTGTTTGATGCTGCAGCATGTCAACAACCTTTTTGTTGCGCATTAAACATCTTTAAAATTGTAACATTGTTTTTGCTTCCCTACCAAAAAAATAACCCACCTCACAAAAACACAGATTTATAAATCAGTGTGTGTAGATGGAGTCTGTGCATATGGGCTAAATTCGATATTAAAGTTAACAAAAACAAACACACATTGTGATAAATGCAATAGCAATCGTTTAATTCCTTGTCACACAGTGTCCAAACAATACATCATAAAAAAAACTAAAACATATAACAAAAAGTTAAAGCATTTCTATGTACAAAACCAAGGACGGAATGATATTTAACTCTGGACGGAAATTTCACATAATTTGGTCAGAAGCAGCAGTCGGATTCACATGCTGAATTTTGGAAAATCCATCAGTTGCATCAGTTTAAATCACTGGATGGTGAATTTGGACGGATGTGAAGACAAGAGGCACTTATAAAACATTAATTAAAATTTGGCATAAACAACCAAAAAATGGCACTTTGATACATACATTTCAACAAGTTATAATCAAGGCGTTGGTAAACAAATGTTCATAGAAGCACTTCAAATTCATTCTGTTCTTGGAATCTAAATGTCAGGTAATAATTGTTTTTGCCCAATGTCAACCAATTGACCTATCGTAGTGGAATCGCGTCAACGCAGCTTATGAATTATTGTCCAATCACATCAATTATAATTCCACGTGGAACGTGCAAAATCTGAGACAAACAAAAATTGCCACACAAAATTCCCATAGGGTTGTCCAAGGGGCGTGGTTAACTCGTAAACGGCGATAGGTCAATTACCATGTCAACAAACATCACGCCCTCTCAAATATTTACAGCAAGTGACATAGTATATGTACATAGTACAATGACGTAATTTATATGACACCAAAAAAGATCTACCTATTGAAATATACACCTTATTAATGTTCACAGTACATGTATTAAAACTATCCTAGTTGAAGCAAGGGTGGCAAATCATGGGATCTGTAAAGACAAAACAGTTATTATAAAGCAACATTCCAGACCACAGAATTTATGAAACTCCCCAATGAAGTTTGTATATGCAAGTCCAATGGCCATTGTGAACAACATGTATGCACAACAACACTATACATCCAGCAACAAAACACGATTTTTAAACTGTCATTTTTAACAACACTATGTAATCCTACTATAACCCTAACACTGCTGAATCCATCAATATCGATACAAATTTCCACACACACCCTGGGGGTTAGGGTTAATCACTTCAATTTGCAACCAGTAAAATTTTAAGTGAGCACTCAATATAGCTTATAATATCAAACAAAACTAAACACTGCTGCAAACTGCTTGCCACTGGAATATATACAAATGATAAAAGTTGGGCGGGTCCGACATATTGCTCCTTGCAGAATCTTTCACAAAACTCAGTTGTCCTTGCATGTGTATTACAGTGTATTACATTGTTGTTGAACAAAAAAGGCAACGGATTAAAAAATGTACTGGGTATTTGGGCTGTTTGTAATTCCCAAACGGCCGCAGCTTTATGTTAAAGAGTTACTATTATTTCCCCCAAGGACTAGAATGGAAAAGCCAACTGTTGCTTTAGAATTCGGTAAGCTTAGAAAGTATGAACATGTAATTACACGATTCAATGGCCAACACATGCTCAATTGCAATAAAAAGAGGGCGCTTTATAAAAGAACGGACACTATGTTGGCAGACTGGCGGCTAAAGATCGCTATACCGAATGATCGCTATACCAAACAAAATGTGTGGATCCCATGATGTTCGTTAAAGCGGCGTTGCACTGTACTATTGGCTGAACACAAATTGGACAGGTGAAAACCAAACGATGAAAGTATCAAAAACTTTTGGTTACAGATAATATATTTACAGTCGAACACCTTTATAACAAGGTCCTTGGGACTTTACAATTTACCTTGTTATAACAGGTACCTTGTATTATCAGTAATGGAAAACAAAGAAAAACAAAGACTTGGGACCTATTTTTTTCCTTGTTTATAAGCAGTATGTTGTATTAACAGTGCTCTTATTATCAGGGTTCGACTGTATTTACTCTATCATACATGAAATTCCAAATCGGTTAGTACATCACTCAAGGCGTGATTCCTTTCAAGTAGAACGTCCAGGCCACGTTGGCGTTTCCCCCAGCTGACCGTGGGCATGTCACCACCAGCTTGCCCATCTTGGGTGCCTTGGTCGGATCCGCATTGCCCTCATACCCAACGATGATATTATGCTGCTTCTTGCCTCGGATGCTCTCCCCGGGCTTGCAGGAGAAGGCCGGGTTGTCAACCTGGAACGTGAAGGCCGTGGTGTGGGGGAAAATGTTGCGGAACGGGATGGATGTGGTGGAGCTGGCCTTGATGGTGTAGGGACCCTGGGGCTTGGGTGGGATGCAGGTGCCGAAGAGTGGGAAGGTGTATTCCCCGCCCAGGGTGGAACTGACCGTCAGGTTGCCCCGAGTCTCTCCAAGGCGGGACGGCTCAAAGGTGATGTCGATGCTGACCTCCGAGCCACCACTGGAGCCTGGGGCGGCGGTGATGTTCTTGTCCGAGTGAAAGTCACTGTTGTCAACCTGTAGGTTGTAAAGGAAATGTGGATATGCAATGTATTCAGGGCAAAGTTTCAAGAAAGGCCACTTTAAGCAACTAGTCTCAATTAAGTACATGTTGACAGCAACAGGAAAGATAGGGCCATCCAAAATCATACATGAATACTTTTGTGCTTCAAAGAATAAGGTTCCATATTATGGATACGAGGTTCTTGTCTTCCTTTGCCAACAAACTGATATTTGAAAGTGAGGCTGCCCTGCAAATATGACACAATTAAGCAGATCAAAACCATAATTTTTTGGCCAATTTTTTAGGTTAAACATGTGAAATGACAAACATTTTTAACGTCGATGTAATGTAAATGAAAAAAGCATTTGCCTATTAAAGTAAGGTTGTCTTCCAAAGGGGCATTTTTATTTATGGCCGTGATTATTCACCACAGCATGCCAAATGGCAAAATCCAAAGCTCTAGCCCCAAAAAATTCATTCAGACATAACCTAAGACTGCATATTTTTCTCTATAAAGGCACTTAGTAACATATGAGCAATACAATGCTCTTTGTTACTAATTTATGGCTATGTATGCAGTGAACTGTGCACTAAAACTACATCATGAATATGTATGAAGTTTAGACTGAATTATCATGACTTGACATTTACATTCAGCTAATTTACCAAATCCAGTTATTTAGTCATTGGTCTAGTGGGCTCCCAGACTAAACTAGACCTGAGGATTTCTCAGATTGCACACTTTGAGTCTTTGAATGGATAAAGTCGCAGTTTCATTCGCTTTAAACATTTCCAATTATAAACAAGTTGACACCCAGTTACAATATAGTTAACACCTTGACTCCGGATGTTATTGAAGGGCTGCTGGTATAGATAGACACTTGACAAAACCTGCTCTGGTGTAGTAGTGGAAGACTTGTACTACTAGTCTCAATGGTCTATTTGTATATAATTGAAGTCTTGCTTACCTTGCAAGTGTATTCTGTCTTGACCTTGGCAAAGTTAACAAAGCGTGCCGTCTGTTGCTGATTACCGCCGAGTGACGCCCGCAGGTACACCGCCTTCTCCGGTCCCGCTGCTGTCGCTGTCAGCAGGAGGTCGTACTGGAACATACCCAGCTCAGCACTGCTTAGCTGTAGCTTGCTGTTGGTGATGCCGGTCTTCAGAGGTAGGAACTCAAAGCTCAGGGAGCCCTGTTGATAGGAACAAACAGACAATTACAGTCAAGAAGTATTATTGGTCATCAATTATAGTTTATTGCAGGTTGATTACAGATCAGGGATGCAACCGCATGTTAATTATAGATCAAAGATGCAACTGACATTTGAAGAAGAAAACAATCGGAAATGATGACCGAATGTTTGTTCCGGAAACACACGCCATTGCAGATGATTGTTCTGATAGACAATAGCTTAAAAAATGACATTTTTTTGTTAATAAGGGGCCATTCAAAATTGTCAATGTTTTTAAATTTTGATTTGTTTTCGAAATTTTGTTGACCCACCCACTGTTCATTTTCGAAAAATTTAGTACTCGATTATTCAAAACTGGGTTTGACCGAATATTCGATACTCGGCGATCAAGTTTTTTACTCAACAGCTGCAACTGTTTGCCGCTCCAATAAAAAGTTGCACGCAAAGCACGCTAGTGTTTTACATGCGGCGATCAATATTGTGGACTGCCCGATTGACCTTTTTATTGTATGCACCTGTTGTATCCGGATCATTACGGGTACGTATTATGGTATAACAATCTGATAACAAGAAACCAAACTCCAGCCTGCATTTTTGCAGTAATTATTTTATATGTGTCAAGGGTTTTATGGACGGGAACAATAAACCTCCGTCCACAAAAAGTTAACGTCCACAAAAATGAGACATTTGACACTGCTAAGTGACGTAACTTTTCTATTAAAATAGCATCAGAGTCGTATCTGTACTTTTATATATTTTTTCCAACATTCGATCCGGCAAAAAAGTATTCAAATATTCGGTTGCCGATCGAATATTTGAATATTCGGTACATTTGGGACAGCCCAACCACCCACCTACCCCCAATCTTCGATCTTAAAATATTGATTTGCCATTCAATACAAAATATTAAAATGTCGAGTTTAGTAACGGCATGATGCAGATGTGGGTCTCCCCCACATGTGCCCTGATGACTTCTTGTGTTTCATTAGTTGAGAGGATGTGTTATTTCCATCATCAGTCTAAGTGTATAATAATGTGGACGTTGATACCATGCAGGCTTCCCCAGTAGTCTTGAACTCAGGTAGGTTTATTGCATTGACGCAACTGATAATCGCCACTTGAGGCGTGTACATATATTAAGACAAAATAAACCGGTACACCGTTCCTTTCGCAAGGCCCACTGCTTGATATTGAGTATACTTTACTGGTACCCTAAATAGAAAACAAACAAACCTTGTCGCTATGTAAGGTGCATGCTATGCTCTAAGGGTTGATCACAGACACCAGATAGCAAGCGAAGCCCTTTGTGGCATGGGTGGGGTCAGGGTGCAGCCCGCTTTAATAGGGCCCCAGAAAAAAATTAGATTCCAGGTACTCTGTGGTGCAATCTAAGGTTTTCAGGGACAACTTTACATTTTGTCAAGAGCTTTGATTTCATTTTAGTTTTTTCTTTAACCACAATTTCAGAAAAATCATGCTGGCTGTCCATTTTGCTTATTACGCATAAGTTTTGATTTGATGGATTGTGTGTTGCTGTAGCTCATTCCTAGCAAATCCTAACAACCTTCTCAAGTTGCTAAAGTCAGGACCACTTGTTTTTAGTAAATGAAGCTTGAAGTCGGTGAGCTGAGAGAATTCTACTCTCGGTGCAAAAATCGCATACCCAAAAACAATAATTTGAGATTGAATTTGGTTGTAAAACTTTGGCACAAGGCCAGGCACAAGGCCAGGCACAAGGCCAGGCACAAGGCCAGGCACAAGGCCAGGCACAAGGCCAGGCACAAGGCCAGGCACAAGGACAGGCACAAGGCCAGGCACAAGGCCAGGCACAAGGCCAGGTACAAGGCCAGGCACAAGTAACAGGCATAAACCATGACATGAGGATTTTTTTTATTACAGTTCATTTGAATAGCTTGAGACTTGAATTAAGACTGAAGGTCTTGTGCTGGTCTTGTGCTGGCCTTGCAGGGTCTTGTGTGGCCTTGTGATGGCCTCGACTACATCACTGGTTGTTTGAATGTGAAAAATGTTGAAATCTTAAAATCTACTACCCAGTTGTGTCTGCCTGCAACTCAAAATACCAGAGTGTGACTTTCTGCTTTGTGGAACTACATCACATTTTGTATCAGACTGAGGATAGACAGATAGCCAACGGACTGTTTCAGTTCACCAAACTCACCTCAGACTGGGGAGGGACGACCAACTGCGGGGGCAGCATGATGTCCGCAACTGGGCAGTTGGTAACGAAGGTTACCGGCATGCTGAGCGGGTTGTCCAGAGAGATGGTGTGGGAGGTGCTCAGGCGGACCGGGGTGGTCATCTCAATGGTGTCGATGACCCCAGGGGCTGTGCTCTTGAAGGTCACGTAGTAGAACTGGAACTCACTGGACACCTCATTGCGGAAGATGACCTGCGGGGGGAGGGGTGGGGAGAGAGATGTTTCACTCAGAGGAGTGAACCCGGGAATTTTTGCAAGAGGCGCATCAGGTCTGACAGATATTTGTTAACAGTTTAAAAGAAAAACCCAAACAAAAAAGCAAAATTTCACTGATCGTGTAATACTGGATTCTGTGCTTATGACCTGCAATTTGGTCGATTCACAACTCTGTGCACCGCCAGTGGCAAGCCGGGGAGAGACCAAATTACGCAGTGCATCATGGGAAAAAGTCGACATCGGTTCTATCAAATCATACTTCTTACACCCCTTCTCTGCTAAATCTATTAACTCCTCTCTCTTTTTTCCCGCACAAGGTATTCCCTGATTAGTCAAAAATTTATTTAACTCATCCACTCGCATTCACGCGAAATTCATACTGCTGTACTGTCTACCATCTAATACAACGCGATAGACGCGATGTCGACCCCGAAAGTGGGAAAATTGGCCTTTCCCGCCTTGCCACTGGTGGCGCACTGAGTTGTGAATCAACCGAATTCTGAACTAACCTAAGTACAGAATCCTTAAATACGTACAAGCACGAGCCATCAAAATCCCTTCCCAACTCACAAAATACGATAACTTATCTCCCAATCTCCCAAGTTTAAATTTATTTTGAGTGAACAAAGAAAATACTGACGAGAGGGATTTGAGCCTGTGACCTCTGTAACACCAGAAGTCTTTTTTTCCCTTGCTTTTTTTTAACCTGGAACGCCTTCTTCCATTTCACTGAATTACTAAGCCGCTTACCTTAGCCGAGTACGATGCCTCTTTGTGGCAGAAGAAGTTGAGTTTATAATCTCTCTTGCTGTGGCCCGGCACATCGATGTAGTCCAGACCCTTCAGGGTTGTAGCTGTGTCAAGTTTGTCTGGTTTCATCATCTCGATAAAGACCTTGAATCTTGTGCATTGGCAACACAAAAATACAGTTAATCCTAATTTTGGACAATGTAAATAAACATGTACTATACGAAGTTTAGATTTTGATTTTAAATGGCATATTAACCTTTCGAATACGAACGACGGCCACAGCCGCACTTTGAAAAAGACCACCCGGCCGTTTGTTGTCTACAGGCACATTCCTGTGCATACTCAATCCATTCATGTTTCAACTATATTGTTCTTGAATGGGAGTGTAATGCCCGTTCTTGGCACACCAGCCCCCATCAATGACAGTCGGACACAAGGAGTTAAATCCAGATCAGAACATCACCCAAAAAGAACCCCCAAAAAACAGCAGTCAAAAATATTGTTTGGCCAAGGCGAAACAGCAGAGTTGTAGTCAAGTCCTTGCAAGTCCTTTTAGAAGTCCTTTCACAAGTGCTTTCGCAAGTCCAGTCAGAAGTCCTTTCATAAAGCCGGTCACAAGTAACTGGATGAACAATGACAAAGGAATACCTTTGTCAAAGCTCATTTGAATAGCTTGTGATTGGAATTAGGACTGGAGTGCTTGTGATGGACTTGAAGGGACTTCCAGGGACTTCCAGGGACTTGTGATGGACTCGACTACAGCCCTGATAAACACCTGGTACACGCATAACTACCAGATGTAAATGACTCTCTTTCATGGATCCTTCCAAAAGGTTAATTTGAGCTCATCCAAAAGTTTCTTTATTCATGAAGACTTCTTGTAACCAAACATTAACTCAGACCCCTACAACCAAAGCATTAACTATGGAGACATTTTGCAGACACACCGAAGTGACTAACTGCAAAAAAGAAACGTGTGGTTCTTACCGAGTTACTCACTTCACATGGTGTATCTGCAAGGCTTTTCTTTCCACAACGCAAAGCCTCAAATCACATTCAACGTTCAACAGGCATCCCCACCTATCAATAACGTTTACATCCAAAAAGCCTTTTTCCTTCATATCCCAAAGCTTTATAACCCAGGCATGCAACTTGGAATAAAAAAAAAAGAGAAAATTCCAATCTTTACAAGACTTTGTATAGTGTGTTTCAACATTTTCAATGGCATAAGTGTGAAGTGAAAAACGAGGATTATCCGAGGAAAAGTTGCATGCCTGATAACCAAAAAATGAATGTGTGGTTTAGGGCTGTCCCGAATATGTCGAATATTCGATTGTCAACCGAATATTCGATTGTCAACCGAATATTCGATTGTCAACCGAATATTCGAGTACCCTTTTGCCGGTTCGAATATTCGAAAAATATATATACACCACGTACAGGTACGACTTTGATACTATATTAATAGAAAAGTTATAGAGCTCAGCAGTGTCAAATTCCACATTTTTGTTGACGGTAACTTTTTGTGGACGGTAACTTTTTGTGGATGGTAACTTTTTGTGGATGGTAACTTTTTGTGGATGGGATTTATTGTTCCCGTTCGTAAATCGCTTGACACTTACGAAATAATTACTGCAAAAACGCAGGCAGGAGTTTGGTTTCTTGTTATCAGAACGTTATACG
The DNA here is from genome assembly GCA_037893225.1 of Hippasteria phrygiana. Taxonomy (NCBI): domain Eukaryota; kingdom Metazoa; phylum Echinodermata; class Asteroidea; order Valvatida; family Goniasteridae; genus Hippasteria; species Hippasteria phrygiana. The sequence continues at coordinate 646,702 of JAZGUH010000875.1, read as the reverse complement.
TACCCATAATGATCTTAATACAATGGGCGCTTGCAAAAAAATGTTGATCAGGCGATACATAATATCGTTCGCCGCACCTAAAACACCGGCGTGCTTTGCGTGCAACTTTTTTACCAGCACAGGCGAGTATCGAATATTCGGTCAAACCCAGTTTTGAATAATCGAATACTAAATTATTCGAAAATAAACAGCCCTAGTGTGCTTGCCAGGTTGACATATACTTTGATATGCTTTGAGAGCATAGTTCACATAGTTTGAGCTTCACTTTGACTTCAAAAATACGTAAAGGTTATAGCTTGGACTAGAAAGAAGCTACAACACCACACAATATATCAAATTAAAGCTTACTGCCTATACTTTATGGAAATACACAATCTCAATTATCAAATGTTGCCGTGTTGCACTTGTTTTGTGTGTCAGGTCCCATTCGCTCCCCACATTTACGGTTTTTGAACCATGCTTGACCTTACCTCTGTGGTCTCTTAAGCCAGTTGGAGACAGACAGTAGCTCGGTGTACTGTGTCTTGCTAGGTACCTCCCTGGTAATGCTACCTGCTGCCTTGGGAGGCTCAGACACTCCGGTCAGATTGTACAGGAGACCTGAGCCATCCGGCAGGGCAAAGAATACTGTCCCCTACGGAGGGCAAAAAATTCAATGGTAAGGGCCCAATTAACCTCTTGAATATGGACGATAACCATCAGAGCTGTAGTCTAGTCCCTGCAAGTCCTTTTCCAAGTCCTTTTCCAAGTCCAGTCAGAAGTCCTTTTATAAAGCCGGTCACAAGTAACTGGATGAACAATGACAAAGGAATGCCTTTGTCAAAGCTCACTTGAATAGCTTGTGATTGGGATTAGGACTGGAGGGCTTGTGATGGACTTGCAGGGACTTGCAGGGACTTGCAGGGACTTGTGATGGACTTGTGATGGACTTGTGATGGACTAGTGATGGACTTGTGATGGACTCGACTACAGCCCTGATAGCCATAGCCGCAGTTTGAAAAAGACCACCTAGCTGGTTGACCTCTATAGGCGCATTCCTGCACATTCTCAATCCATTCACGTTTCAACTATATTGTTCTTGAATGGGAGTGTAACAAAAAGATGGAGATTTTTTCAAACAAAGCTTTCACTACGTAACGAAAGTGCCATGAATAGGACCAGTCTATTCAGTGTGGTGCCTATTGTTTGCATTTATGCTTGGCTGCACAGCCCTGTACCAGCACCCCAATAATAACAGCCGGAGGCAAGTGATTAAACTGCTTAATGGTTGGCAGAAAAGTTATGCTAACTATAAGTGCATTTAATGGCCAAGTCATGCTAATACTTATGTATACATGGGGATTTTTATTATACCGTCACTAGATGGAGCAGATTCTGTTTCTGAGACTAGCTCAGTGCCCTGATGATAGCCTCCGTGGAGTAGGTCAAGATTTTGATAGCAGAAAATCATGCGCTATGTAACCTATGAAATTGGGCCATGCTGTGTTAAATCATTCACAGGGCATCAGGGCCAAGTCTATGCAGCTGTTACGCTTAGCATTCAACCTTGCTTAGCACGAAAAAGATCTGCTCAACAAGAACGACGGTCAACAGTTGTTGGACTAACTTTGCCCGAAGCTGGTCATCTGAAACCAGCCCGCAGCGCATGGTCGTGCTGATTATTAATAGCAACATTTCCAAGCTAAACTGTGACAAGTGAAGAGGGGGACCAGTTGTACAAGAGTTTGACTAGATTTACTAGTATTATTAGTAAGCGGCCACAATGTGATTGTGCAGTCAAGCATAACATACACAATAATCCAACAATGGATTGAAACTGCACAAATAGCGGCAAATGGCGTCATCCGACCTGGTGCCACTGTATTTTTTGCGCCATTTGGTGTCATCCGTATGTAAGGGGTTAAGTACCTAACCTATTTACGTTATGTTTCTTGTTCTCGGCTGTCGTGATGAGTAGCCCGTACATCAGTACACAGAGCCCATAACAAAACGATCACTTTGACCAACCTTTTGCTCATTATTGGGATGTTTTAATGTCTGCTGTACTCACCGTGTGTTTCTTGCCCTCGGCCGTCATGATGAGTGGCCGGTACGTCATCTCGTACGGCTTGCTCTGCTGGGGTTCCAGCATGATGGAGTCAGCCCCTGTCCAGTGCTCGCCCTCGATGACGGGCCGCAGCTCCCAGCGCTGGTTGGTGCGGTTGTGCAGCGTCAGGCTACGTGTGTCCTTGACCCGGACGTGGGTGTTGAAGTGGAGGACTTCCTTCTGGGGCTGGCTACCCACGCACATACCGGTCAGGACTAGGCGTAGGGAGCGGCCACCCTCAATGTGACAACGAAGCTTCTGTTGGAAGCAATTTTGTATATTGTTCAGAAAATTTTTTACCATAAAAGGACTAATGAGAATATGTAGATGTGACCAGTTCACATTGGACCCCTAGTGTTGTGATGGTAAAGAATTGCTCATTCAAATATACCAGTCAAGCATGTCACGTGGTTTAACCTGCCTCATACTATACATGTACTATGATTACTCTAAGCCGGTCCATGCATAGTGGTATTGTTTACATCTTGCATCATGTGACATGGGTTCTCCATTTGGGAAAAATGAACACAGGACAGCAAAACATCAAATTCGTAGCTTGATCATTGTGGATGCTGACATACGTCAAGTCAATAGGAAAAATCTGTTACACAATCTTACATATTACTTAATTATTATATAATAACAGTGTTGTAACCAAGTCATTTTTTTCTCAAGTCAAGTCGAGTCCCAAGTCAAATATTCACAAGTCAAGTCAAGTCCCGAGTCAATTTGTTTCCAAGTCAAGTCCCGAGTCAATTTTTTTCAAGTCAAGTACCAAGTCTCAAGTCAATTGTTGCACATAGTAAATTCAAATTCAAATGACAAATGACTACGTATAGGCTGGCATGCATGCACTGTACAAAATCAACCTGGCATGCCGTCTTGACGATTCTCCATGCAATCGTCCAGTGCTGCAGCCCCGCATGCGTACATGTACTAGACACCCAGCTCGCTATGCGCCGTAGGCTTGGCATTTTTTTCGAATGATATGTGTGAATGCCCAAAAGTTGTGTTTGTTTTAACAAAAGTGTTAATGTCAGCAAGTCAAATTTATTCAAGTCAAGTCGAGTCAAGTCTCAAGTAAAACAAATCGCGACTCGAGTCTGACTCGAGTCCAAGTCAGCAAGTCAAGTCAACAAGACTGTATAATAATATCTATTATATTATGGTGAACAGTGACCAATATATGAATTGTCTGGATACTTTCATTTGCACCTCCTGCATATCTTCATATATTTTCTAGAGACCATCTTTATTCTACCCTTGATGAGGGCAAGTCTTAACCCTAACCTTCCATGGCATTTTTGCTAGAACCCTGCCAGATGCACCAGATTGCATACTTTGTCAAATTAACTTGTGTGGAGAGTGCAGCAAAGTGGAGCTGTCAGCACAGATGCACTATGCTGCGTTAGGGTTAAGAACCAAGACTTACATCATAGCGGATATCCTGACTCAGATCCTTAGGAAAGAAGGTGACTTCAAAGGGCACGGTCATGCCGGGGGAAATATAACCCTCGGTGGGACTGATTGAGAAATCCGGAGCAAACTTCTCCACGTTCCACTTGAAGCTGAAAATGAACAGATTTACCAGGAGGAGGTTAGACATTTTTTTATGAAATTAAAAAAGCCAGAAGTTGTATCCTCATCATCCCATTCTGTCTGTGCTAGTATTCCATATGGGATTGTGCAACCAAGCGTAACACACACAATAGGCAAACAATGGAATGAATACGTGCAGGAATGCGCATATAGATGACAACTGGCCAGGTGGTCTTTTTCAAAACAAGGCTATGGCCATCGCCTGTATTTAATAAGTTAAGTAATCCCCACACTGCAGCTTCCCGGGATGTATCGTAAAGTTGGGACGTGATCCCTGGATATTATTAGTTATCCCACGAGCGCGAGTGGAACACGGAATAATGTAGTGCATCCATGCACGGACGCACTACATTTTCCGTGTTCCATGAGCGCGAGTGGGATAACGAATTTATCTTCAAGCAAACTTGACGCGCAGTAAAGATGGAACACGCGCGCACGGCACTGTGCGCGAAACCAGAACGTACCACGTGCACGCATGCATCAATAACAGTCAGAAGATTTGCCGATTTTATTTGCTGATGAGTAGTTAAAATTATTTATATTTTCCTAACTCAAGTCAATAACAAGACAGTTCAATGAGGATTGACTTTTTCAACATTTTAATGAAATAAGTTAACATATTCAAATTCAACGTAACCACATTTTCAACAGTATCAAAGACAACAGCAGATGTTAGCTTTATATCTGACGACTGTTAACATTCCGCATCCAAAGAGCAAGGGCCATGACAAGTTGCTGGTGCGTTCCAGAAAACATAACAATTGTGCGTCGAAACAGACAAGACGATCCACATGGGATGCAAACACACAGCTTTTGAATTACCAATGGATTGTGCAGCACTGCGTTTTGTGTATCGCGCAATTCGCGGAATTAGAACAGCGCAACACACAGAGTGTGATATAAACCGTGCAATATGGGTTATTATCACACTGTCAGTTGCCATGGATCGACCAATTTGCTTGAAGATAAATAGTATTATGGGTCTATGACTTCTGACTAGCACTGCTTGAAAAAAGCTACTGACAGTTTAGAGATCAGTAACATAGGGCAAGATAGCTCAGATGGTACTCAGTGTCTCATCCAGCCACTTGTCTGTCTGTCCAAAGTTTTGGTGTAGAAAATGTAAAACAAAAAAAACTGTTGACAATAATGTTTAACACTGGTGAATAAAATCCTACCCTGCTCCAATGTCACCAGTGTTGTACATGAGAAGCTTGCGAGAGGTGCTACTGCGCTGGACAACCGCTCCAAAGGGGATAGACTCCTGATCCAGGCTGATGTCAATCCCCTGACAGGAACCGGTCACTACAAACAGTGGTTGCGACAGACCAGCACACTCCAACATCACCTGGAACAGAGGTTAAGATTAATATATATGAATTACAGGTATGTAACACATTGAATCATATTCACATTGAATTGTGCTCAACATTGAGTCGCGTTTATTCTTGATTTTATCCTAAAGTGGACACGCAGTCCATGCATAGTCTAGTCATATTACTAATTTTAATTAGATTATTGGTGATTGATGGCTCTACTATAAGCTCCTAATTAAGTTGTGCTCTCACACCAACTTATTTTACTGGAGCTACCACGCTTCCACAATTATCACCGTCTGAACGAGCTGTAGCTTACCTCCTCAGTGAATTGAGGAATCCGGCACTTAGGTGTGAACACCAGGTCCAGGTTACAGCTACCACCCCTGGGCTTGAGGTAGATCTCCTTGGTGGGGGCCAGGGACAGCACCTGGGGTAGCTGCTGGAGGATTGGACTGAGTGGGGTGATGACCACACTGAAGGACAGCGGGGCTGGACTGTTGTTGACCACAGGGATGGTCCGCTTGACCGCCTCGCCTACACGCAGGGCGCCAAAGTTGACCAGCTTGTCCTTGGTGTTGGCAACCTCCACTCGCATTTCAGTCCCCTCTCCTAGGATTTCAACCTGGTTTTTTTTTAAGTTGGAAAAAATTATCAGGAAAGACCTCAAGAATCAGCTGATTACAAAAGCCAAAGATTATTAGAAAAGTTATTTGTGCATATTGATGGCATAGTTGAGCAATTCATCTTTTGTATTTTATCATGGATTGGGTAAAATAGCTAATAATTTGTATTATAAATATTGGGTGGTTTAGCTCTTCTATAGGGTTCCACTGAAACATAATAGAAAAACCGAACATTAATACTACAAATTAAAAATTGATATGATCCATTTGTTGATGGATGTCTGTCCAGCCAGCATACCTGAGTCCTTGATAAGCCGTTGATTTCAAAGACCACCAGCTCCCGATACCTAATGGCTTCCCTGGGGTAGAAGGTAAGCTGGACATCACGGCTTTCTCCCGGCTGCAACACACAGGCTGAGAACTGCACTTCCAGGCGAGAGGTACTGGTGTACAGACAGTCAATGCTAGACCAACAAACAGACAAATGCTGTCCATAACAATGCCTTTATATGTTCCGTAATAATGCTTCCAGACAATCGATTTGTCAACAAAACTTTGAAGGATTGAATGCTCTTTGTAAAATTTCCTATTTTACTCCGAGATCAAATCTAGAGAGAACCATTTTCACACTTCAAACAAAGAAGGGTTCTCCCCAAGTGTTTTTGAGGAGTAGCCTGCCCTGCGTTATTTTATTACTGTTACACATTCATCTCGCCGTTCCTCATCCTAAATTCTACTGCCCTGTAATTATTTCTGTCGTTTTCTGACAAACCACCTCACTGAACATGCCCTGTGTACTGTTATCTTGAATACGAGGTTTTCAGTTGAATGAATAGGCTATCACTACAGCCAGCCTCTGCCAATGTTGTAGTTTTGCACCTGACGGAAAAACAGTGACGTGGCTTCAACAGCATGGTTGCTTTGCATGAGAGTGTTTTGTTCTCACTCTAAGCACAAGATTGTTCTGTTATTCCCCAAAAAGACAATGGCATTGTTTGGCTTTGGAGTTGAGCCTCCAGCTGTTATTGATGGGATGCTGGTATGCCAAGATCAGGCTGTGCAGCCAAGCGTACATGCAAACAATAGGCACCACACTGAATCGAGTCCTATAGACCTTAATCATGCTGTCACCATCTTTGTCTTGTTCCCTGAATAGTGATTCCAATTATTGAATGAAGGTGCCACACTATTTTTCCTTCCAGCCTCAGTTTGGTTACATTGATTTTAATAGGAGAAAAACAAGATGGCTGTACCATGATAAAGGTCTATTCATCACACTTCGAGCCCCCTTTTTCGTGTGAATGAAAGCTTTGTTTGAAAAAGCTCCATCTATTCATTACACTCCCATTCAAGAACAATATACTTAAAACATGTATGGATTGAGTACGCACTGGAGTATGTGCAGGAATGCGCCTATATATGTCAACCAGCCAGGTAATCTTTTTAAACCACGGCTATGGCCGTCGTCCGTATTCAAGAGGTTAATTATCTGGTTTAGCGTGTTCTTCCAAAAACTGACTTCCTGAGGAACCAGTCAGCACTGAGCCAAAACACAAGAGAGGGGTATTCCAGCAACGACAGCCAACAGTAAATAATCAATCGCGGCCCCAAACAAAACAAACTTACCTGATTGCTTTAGCGTCCCTGTTGGTCACAGTCAGCACATTGGACAAGGTGGGCATGCCGGCGCGGTGGATGAAACACGGCCCAAAGTCATGCTTGGTGAAGGAGAAGTGAAGACCAGGAGCTACTCCTTGGCCAGCCAGGACGATCTGGTATGTAGGACCATTGGTCACCTAGGAAGGGTCATAACAGCTCCATTATAGTATCACACTGAGGTGCTGGTGCAATCAAATTTTGTATACAACCAATAAGGAATAATTCTTACTGGAACCTGCTGATGTGTTGAATTTAATGGACCATCCAAACTTGACAAGCTGTCAAAGTGGTTGAATAGTTAACCCAGCCTTTCAATGTCAAGTGTACTCAACATTGCACTATTCCCCTACTATGTACCAATGTCTATTGGATTATTGGATCAGGGAAACCACACACAGAGTATCCCAAAAAGATAAATTCACTTGCTTTCAACAGCTGTAGAGTCTTCCTTTTATGCCTTCCATACTTATCCATATTTATCCATATACCAACAGATAAAGAAAACACTTTCAGATCTCCCTAATTGACCTATCGCCATTTACGAGTTAACCACGCCCCTTGGACAACCCTATGGGAATTTTGTGTGGTAATTTTTGTTTGTCTCAGATTTTGCGCGTTCCACGTGGAATTATAATTGATGTGATTGGACAATAATTCACAAGCTGCGTTGACGCGATTCGAATGGTGTTATCAAATCTATATGTAATTATTACAATTTTTTCAGAAAATCATATCCGTAGAAATTACCTCCGTAGAAATGGTTGAATTGAGCACCATTTTTGATTGAATGGACAAAAAGTATGCCAGGTTAATTTGTTTTCCTTAAGCAGTAACTGCACAAAAATTTCTTCTTCGGGGCGAACTATTGGTGGTGCACTGCATTGTGAATCACACGAACCGAAGGTGGCTGTTTAAGGTGATTACCATGTTTTTAAGGCCAGCCATCAATATTGAGAAACCGCGTAGTCTAAGCAGAGTCTGGGGATATCTGGATCAAAGCCTTTTCTTGGTTACCGCCACCAGCCAGAGCTGGGCTGGCTAATTTGCATGTGAATGAAACTGCTTAACAATAGGCCCCGTTATTATTACAATGAAGTGCTGTCTGCGGGGTCTGCAGGGTCAGCAGAGTCAGCGGAGTACGCTGATTGTATACTTTTTTTTATCTTATCGCAGATTTACCGACAGCTTGTCCATCATTATAAACCTATACTTAAAAACAAATTAAAATTCTCCCCTATTTATATTTTTCTGCGAGTTGTTGAATCACATATTTAATTTTCTTAATTGAATTAGCATTTTAAAAGAATGATCCCGAACCGAAAAAAAAATGTCCGCTAAAACTTCAAGTTTTTAACCACATGATTTCGTCAGATGAGAAAATAAAAGTAGAAGGCCACTGACGTCATAAAATAATCGGCATATTTGATGTGACTAAAGAAATTCCCTTGTTCCCCTTTTACGACAGACTATTTGTAATATTATATATTAAAACCTTCGGGACGAAATACTTTGAAATACTGGTAGTCGCTTGAGCACCACCCGGCTGGATTTGTGCAATATTTTGATCTCTTCATCACCCATGCCCACTGGATAAATATATGGGTAGTACTCTCCAGATGCTGGTGTGGTTGGCATGAAACATTTTGTTATATTTTCGCAGGCTTTGCAGTCATGGAGCGGCCTACACAAAGAACCTCTGGAGCTGAACCCATTAAGAATTCCTGCTGTTTTTTTAACATCAAAACGAACTCAGTATCATCAACGTTTAGTTAAATCTTCCTTTTATTGACGTGACCAGTTTATAAGTATACAGTGACTTTTAATTAATCTACTTGCTGGGCTAAATTTTGTTAGGACATCTAAAAATTCTTTAGGGACAAAAACAGGAAGACATGTATTTTACGCAATCCATTCACTTTTCAATTTTTTTTATTTTCAATAATATACAATAACAGCAAGTTTTGTTAGTCCAATAAGTTTCCTGTAAGTTTCAAGAATTGTTTCATGGGTTTTTCTAAATCCTACTCACAATCGGCAGGACGTCTCAAATTAATAAAGCTTCATTTATAATCAACGCAGGTAGTGCCGTATTTCCACCGATCTCCTAAAGATGAACATAGGCCACATGTTGGCCTGATGATATTTTTACCTCATACCTTAAACAAAAAATTTACCAGTACTTTATACATTTGTAACAACATTGATTGGCCCCAGTCATCTTCTTTTTTGCTGAGGAATAATTATTTTCCCGTATTTATTGACCTCGTTTTACTTTAGAATATAGAGCAAGGGCACAATCTTTCTTTCTTTAAGAACTATAAACAGACAGTGTGTGGCAAACTCTATCAATAATGTGGGCAGGCAAAATCGCCGGACACCTGCCCACGCTCGAGTGAGTCTCAACAAAAGGAAATAGGAGCTCGCAGACTCTGCAGATATTTTAAAAGACGTCCGAAAGTAATGCATTATTCAGTAGGACAGTTTACATAACAAAACCGCACGGTCGGTGACCGCCTCATTAACTTGGTCAGGCATGAGCGCACACTGGCGGGAAAATCCGCTGACTGGCTGAACGTTAACAACACCAGAACTACGCGGATATTTTATGTAAATCTGCAAAAATCCGCGGAGTCAAATTTGATGGCTGGCTTAAGTCTTAATCAGAAACTTGAATTATATTTACATATAACATACCTTCAGTAAGAGCTCACATCCCCGTAAGGAGGTCTTGTGGGGAGGTTTGAACGCCAGCACGCAGCGTTTGCGGTCATTACAGGGGACCAAGCCACTCTCCGGCGAGATGCTGACCACCTTGACCATCTTGCCTGCCCGCTCCTTCAGTATCCACTCAAAGTCAAAGTTGAACTTGCCAGAATTGACGATGGAGATTGACCGCACAGCCTTCTCATTCACTTCCACCTACGCAGGTTTTCAGACAAAGGGTTGTGTTAACTCCTTGAATACGGAGGATGGCCATAGCCGCGGTTTGAAAAAGAACTCCTGGATGGGTGTCGTCTATATGTGCATTCCTGCGCATACTCAATCCATTCATGTTTCAACTATATTGTTCTTGAATGGGAGTGTAATGAATAGATGCGGCTTTTACAAACAAAGCTTTCATTCACACGAAAAGGGGCTCCAAGTGCGATGAATAAGACCAATCTATATATTCAATGTGGTGCCTATTGTTTGTTTTAATGCTTGGCTGCAACAGCCTGTTCTTGGCATACCATCTCCCCAACAATAACAGAATGGGTTAAAGATCACCGAAATCAAAATTGGAAAAATACTACATATGTGACCCACTCTGCAAAAGGGGCAATTACGTTGCAAAATTTGAAAATAGTGTTTTATATATAGCTGGAAAGGCCATTTTATAAGCTTTCATATGGTATATGTCTGAGGCCTGTAGCATTTTGCATTCACGAGATATTTGGAAATTTGCATGTTTGTTTTCAGGAATTTCTTGAAATGACTTAAGGAGAAATAAGCCATTTAAAAAAACAAAAAGCAAAGCAATAGATTGAAGCACTCGAAAAATGACATTCTTTTTCCAACTTTATTCACTGAAATCAAAGATTTTGGTTATGAACTAATAATATAGGTATCAAAGATACAAAAAATTCCCTCCTTTAAAAATCACTTGTTTGAAGAATTGTTCACCCTCTTCACATAGAACGGCCCATTATGCGTAAAAACATACAGCGACTTATGTGCCCTTTTTGCGGAGCGGGTCACATATATGGTTCCAAAGCAATGATAAATGTACGAGAAACAATGATCTGAATGTATTTTTGTGTTGTACGAATTTTTTTAAGAAAAAAAATCCTGGGCGTACCCCCCCCATAAAAACCTCTTTTCTGGCTGCCGGGACATCTTAAGCAGTAACAAAGTAATGCCTTGCCATGTCCCTGATGTCCAGATTCGTGTACAAATCTCACCGTGTACGTGTGTGCAGAGGTCATGGCAAGCAATGTTTTATTCTGCTGATGTCGCAGCCAGAAACGGGATATTTTCTGTGGGTGGGGGCATGCCCTTTGATTTTTTCCTATCTAGCTTAATTCCCGTCTAAATTTTTTAAAACAAAAAATACATCAAAATCTTCAGGGAGTATAACACCTGAATGCTATTTTTCAGCACAAACATAACAGGCAACTCTGCCCATGGGTGGAGAGAAGCAATTAGTGGCAAAGTGTCTTGCTCAAGGACACAAACACCATGATCCCATGGCTGGGCTGGAACCCAGACAAAATCACTAAAAGGCAATGGCACTCCTTTCCTTTATCACTAAAACTAAATACATGAATCTCTATTTTTCTTGCAAATGTTTTTAAAAATATCCCGAGTCTGCCGTTACCTCCCCGAAGTTGATCTCGTTGATCCCCCTTGATGAGAGGGGGATGTTCTTGCCAGTGGAGTCCTCGCACAGCACCTTAGCATTCATGGAGTAGCCCTCAGCCTTAACATTGAGGTAGATGGGCAGTGTCTTCTTCTTGACGTTGATCTCCACGTTGAAGTTGACTACTTTCTCCTCGCGGGGGGTGAAGGACACGTCGATAGGCACCCTGCAGTAGGAGAATCACAATGTATTGATTACAATAAACCTTTTCGACATTCTCAATGCATTGTGGGTTTGGAGGCCAAACAAACCATGTAATTTTTACACAAACCGATGGTACTGTGAACCAGTCCAAATATTAATTGATTTTATGCTAAATATCTGACATGAGTTGAGCGATACACTTTTCACATATCTTTGCATGGAACATAAGGAAAATAATAACCAGAAAAATCAATTTTAAATGGCAATAAAAATAAAGGAAATAATTGGGGAATTCCTTTTTAGGGTACCAGTTACTGATGAATGCAAATTTCTGGAATTAGAACAGCTAGTAATGTCACATTATTAGCCAATCAGAAGAGGATTTTTGCAAGCATGACAACGAACATGTGACCAATGCGACCAATCATGTCCGTTCTAATGTGCTTGCTCTTCTAATGCCAGTTAGGGCTGATGCAGTTCCCATGATGCTTTGAAAATGTCGAAAAGGTTTATTTGATTTACGATTGTGTATTGCCTGCTGGGCCTACTACTATGACTTAAGATAATTTATAACACATCTCTTGCTGGTTCTTTATCCTGGTTGGCTGAAACACGGTCACGTGAGACTCACTAGTATAGGCTAGTGCATGAAATTTGCATCAGCGTAAACTAGATGCGCATCAAGACATCGCACGCGCGTAATATCCGTAAAGTAAAAGTAAAGTATTGTGCCCCATCAGGCAGTACACTCAAAATCTTTTACTGGTTACAGCGCCCTCTGGAGGTTGCCAAGGCTCATCATGAAACGAAAAATGGCGGCGTCTGGCACGGATCACGATACTCCTGTCAAAAAACCTTGATTTACTCTACTAACTGAGGAAGAAATTGACAAATTAGTTCTTGAGAAAGATTTGCAAAAAGATGTAAGTAATTACTCCATGAACATTCTAAAGTCATATTGTCAGACAGCTGACAACAATTCGTGATCTCGAGAATTTGTCAAGTTTGTCACGGGAGGAACTGATGTGAACATGATGTGAACAGCAACTCAAAAACCGACTCAAGGGAAACTAAAAGCATTCCTTTAATTGCTTATTGTTGAATTGCTGACGAGTTCATTGTTGAATTAAAACAGTTCAATTATGTAACCCTGAAAAGTTTCTTTTCTTATTTCATATTTTGGACAGAGGTGTGTTATAAAACACAATGAGGTCACTAGTGCACGTCTATGCTCCCCTCGGACCTGTGAGTGATCAGAAGACGGTCGTATTTCAGGACTATCTTCTGGTCCCTCACAGTCCCTCGGGTAACATAGACGTGCACTAGTGACCTCATTGCCAGTCCATACATGGCTACTGATTCATCACTATTAACTATCGATAGTAGATGCATGGAGGTTCCTCCCTCCATGGTAGATGCATATTACTGCTGTCCCAGTTAACTTTCCTGAATCAAAACACCATGTGTGAATAGCGGTAAGGTTTAACCAATGGAAATCTGACCATCATCCTGGTCAAATTTCACACAAGAATAAGTGCAGTGCTTTCTTGCGTTGGGATAAACTACATCAAATCCCACTTATGAATCCAGGAAAATTGAATGTGGGGCAAAACCTTTATGGCTTTTGCAGTAAACAAAATAGTGAAGCATTCACAGTTTCAAACACTAACCTTGCAATCAGGTTCGTGCTTACTTCATTAAAAGCCCCTCAAAATTCTTATTTTGCATAGACCTTCACTCCATTGGTGTAAATACTGATTTACACTTCGAATTTGAGAGGGAAGAGAATTCATTAGGGTAAGATGAACATCAAAATGAAACAACCAATGTTATGTAATCAGTTTCAAAGTGTGAACGTACCTTAAAAGTTGTGTACACGATTGGTAATCCTCCCAATTTTTTTTTACTGAATTATTACGAAATACCTTACTAGACTGTAAGTTAATGGCAATCTCAATCATCCTGTGAAATTATGGCACCAGGTGTGCTGTCGTTTTCAAGAAAAGTTGAAATTTATATCATTTTCCACGATTGTTCCGTGTAACAATCGTTGGCAAAAAGTGTGTGTCGCGTTGTGTACCGAAGCGACGGGTTGTAACTAGTCGGCTCGCGTTGTTATGTGACCAATTGAAAACGATCCCGTTTACAAAAATTTGCTTATTTCACATGAGGGTGCTATAACAAATCCAGTTAACTGCCGCCCGACGGGTGAAAACGAACGCCGTTATATTCTCATTTTCTTTTTGCCATCCAAGAATGCAAAACTTTGAACAGGTCAGTGAAACGATATTTCCTTAATACTAACCTCCCAAATCCGCCCATTTCTGAAAATTGCAGCAATGACCAATCATGTACACTACATTTAAAGACCTCTACAAACTTAATCACAGACACTGATATTGCTAGTTTCGGTATGGACAAGACTCAATTTTTCTTTACTTTAACTTTCTATCGATGCTAACTCTGTGAAAACGATGTAGTATTATTTACCTGCCAAATGGTGGCACGACCCCCTCCTTGGGTGTGACATTCAGCTCCGAGGAGAATGCTTCCGAGTGGCACGATGCCTCGGAGATGTCAAATGTGAATGGCCGGCTCTCGTTGTTGATGAGCTGAACTTGCTCATTGACTGTGTTTCCTATGATGTTAAGAACAGTTAGCTAACTGTCAGATAAAATGACTCAAATTATTTAGGAATCCTAAACTTATTCGAGTTGCAGTCATAGATGAAACAAAATTAAGGGGCTTGAAAGATAATTGCTTGGTAAAAAGTTTTTAAGGACCTGAATTTAGGAAACATTTGCAGAATTTACTTTGGGTTTATTTGGTCAAAATTCCAGACATGCTAATAGGTACGTAAAATTACTAAGGACATTATTTTGTGCGGTATTTGCCCCGGAAATTCTTAAGATTATCACTTATTTTCTTATTTTTTTCTTGGTAGGAAATTCCAGACAGGGTCAGCGACAAAATTATTAATTTTTTTCTGTGGTCGGAAATGAGAACCACAGAAATAGAAAGGGACACCCTAACAGAAAAACAAACAAAAACTCATAAAGGATCCAATTACAGCAACATTAATCCCCTATCTTTCCAGCTAATCCCTTACAGAGAATAGCATTTGAAAATTCTAAGATGATCCTTTGCAATCTTTATCCTTTATCCCCGACTCCTATTAAATGCTGGATCTCTTTGATTAGCCGACAAAGGTTGAATAGGAGCAAAATCTGAGTTAAGATATCATGAATGTTTGATTAGACAACATAGCAAGTTCCTCATTTATCAGCCAGGTAACATCCCATTACCTAACAGCAGTGATTTGAAGTTGATGTGGGAGCGGTCGGTGGCCACGGCAGGCTCCTTAGCGTCTCCCACCAGGAGGAACGGCACCAGGATGTTCTGCTCGGGGATGGTGAAATGCCAGAAGGACTCTACGACACCAAGCTGGGATGGCATGAACTCAAAGCTGATCTGGAATATCATGGGAAAGAAAAAATGGGAAGTTTGGAAGATGCAATGTATCAATGGGATAAATCCTACTGCTACTTGGTTAAACAGATTACAAGAGACTACGCCAGTAAACGGGCAGTTCCATAGGAAAGTCATTGGTCATCAATTAACAACGGGTGTCCGGCTGCTATTGATTAAGAATGGGCCGTGCAGCCAAGCGTAAACGCAAACAATAGGCACCATACTGAATAGAGTGGTCTTATTCATCACAGTTGGTCGTAAGTCAAGTCTCAAGTCAAGTCAAGTCAACATCAAGTCGCAAGTCAAATCTGAAGTCAAGTCAACATCAAGTTGCAGGTCAAGTCAACATCAAGTCTCAAGTCAAGTCAACATCAAGTCTCAAATCAAGTCAACATCAAGTCAAGTCAACATCAAGTCTCAAGTCAAGTCAACATCAAGTCTCAAGTCAAGTCAACATCAAGTCTCAAGTCAAGTCAAGTCAACATCAAGTCTTAAGTCAAGTCAACATCAAGTTGCAAGTCAAGTCAAGTGACTTGAGTTGACAACTGCAGGTGACAAATTGAGGCTCAGGTAGGGCATAATCTTAATTACTCAGATCAGACATAAATAGGACAAATCATAGAAATCTAGTTACAAAATAATTACCTCTGTCTTCTTGCCAGGTGCAACAAACCCCTTAGTGGTCATGCAACTGAACTGCTTGACTTTTTTCGGGTCGTCCTCGTCTTCACAATTCCAGACAAACGAGTACTGGCCGTTGGTTGGGTTGATGATGTAGAAGCTCCGCCTGTTCCGCACTTGCACCCCCACGGAGCTGAACTCAATGACCCGGGTGTTGGGGTCAAGGGTCGCCCCAGGTGGCGCCCCGCCTGGCCCACGGAGTTCAGGGTTGCGCCGGGAACCTGTGATGTAGTCGGAGTCATCCAGCTCAAAGTGGCAGTAGGGCATGAGGCTGCGTCCGCGCACAGCTATCACTGGTCCCTGTTTACCTTCTTCAAGATTTGGAATCCTGTGCAATGTAAGAGTGCAGAGAAGTACCAACTTTTGTTTGGAATAACTATAATATTGATTTGCTTTCAATTTAAGTGATCTTGTGTTTTTTATAGAGTTAACCCATTGAATACGGATGACGGCCATAGCTGTAGTTTGAAAAAGACCACCTGGCCGGTTGTCGTCTAGATGCGCATTCCTGTGCATATTCAATCCGTTGTTTGCCTATTGCATGCATTACACTGGGCTGCACAAACCCGTATCGACATACCAGCACCCTATTAACAACAGCTGGACAGAATGGGTTAACAAAGAAAACTGACTAGAATGGGATCTGAATATGAGGCCTCCACTCCTCTGCATTATCTTGCCCTACGTTAGTGGTTTCCCAACTTGTCAGTATCTTTGTCCAGGAGGGTAAACTCATGAACCCATAATGCTGTACAATCCGGAATCACACCCTGACATTATGATACATCCAGAGAAGCAGCAGCGAACAGATCACTCAATGATGATATGAAATTTTCTCCTACAATACAAGTGAAAAATTCCCTTATAACTCATTTTGTTGGACCCAGTCACAGATGACAATGAAAATTTGCTCTCACCCCCTCAAAAAAGAACTAATCCACTACCCACCTGCAGATGATCCGGCCCTCGAAGTCGTGCATGTCCAGTGGGGAGAACTTGACAACAAAGTTCTGCTTCTTGCTGACCCCCACCGTGCCCACGTCGGGGGTGACTGTGAAGGGGGAGATGTCCAGGAGATCGGGGGCGCCACTTAGGGCAGTGCTGCAGTGAGAGGGTAAGCGAAGCTGATCTTCATCAGCGAAGCTGACTGACTTGCGTCGTAGCATTTCCTCCTCCATGACTACTTGCCAGTTGTAGGCTAGCCTGACTGTGCCCTTGTTGGTTAGTTGGAACCTGAGAGGGGTAAGTAAGGGTACAAGATCTACCTATGCATCCAGAGAAATGTCTTTGGTGGGTGGGGGGGGGGGGGGGGTGGGTTAGTAAGACAGAGCCAGCTAAAATTTTACAAAATTTATCCTACAAATGTTTTGATTAAAAGCAGGGTAGTCTCTGCTATTTCTGATGTTGGTGGTACCATATCATGTAACATATGTCCAACACATTGTTAGTGTCAACATTTTATTGAATGAGTTTCAAACCCGACAAAAAATTCTGGAAAAAAACACGTGATGAAAGTCATGGAAAGAAATTGAAGTGCACCAAATCTGAAGCTACAACATACACATTATGTAACATGTTGGTTTGTGAGCTGATTTTACTAAAATACTATTCTACACCACACAGACATGTGTTCTCTCGAGCCCTTTTGAACTTGTGCACTTGTCATGGTCTGATAAGCTGCTGTAAATATTTGAGAGAACAGTGGAAATTTGCACTTACAAAAGAGGCCAAGAGATGAAGGTTAAGGACAAAAACAGGTATAGGGACTAAGCAAATCAATGTTAACCAAATTGAGTTGAACCAAGCCATGACGAAATTGTCTAGCAAACGTACATGAACTGCCTGGTTTGAAACATGAGCGTGTCCTTGAAGTGAATGGAGTCTGTTTTGCATTTATACTTGGCGTAGTCTGCGTTGGCGCTGACACGAAGCTCGACATCACGGCTCGTGTCTTCCAGAGCTGTGTGAAGCGGCTCAGGCTCCGTCTCAACAACCTGAAGAAATATTGAATCCACACAGATGATAATTTCTTCAAGGAGCAATGCAATAAATAACCAATTCAACTTGTTTTCTGACATCTTACAAATATATAGTTATCCCCAAATTATTCATACCCATGCCAAATTTGGGGTATTGTGAATCATAAATTCTTTCTACTTTTATGCTAATGATGTGAAACCAAAATTATGTAGATTTGTACATACCAACTAAAAGCCTAAGTTCCGCCAATCCAGCATTTTTTATGAGAGATAAGCAAACTACAAGATTTTTCAATACGAACATGTTTGTTTTCATTTTGAGGTAAAAGAGGTGGTTTTTTTATTTTTTATATTCTTTTAAAATCTTTCTAGTTGATTGATGCACTACCTTGTTTGCAAGTTCTTGGACAATTTTGCCCATGTGCAGCATACCCAATATACCGTAGTGTACACTGCATGTACACAAGTGCTCATAAACTGTTTGCTGCAGATATCTCTGACCAGAGTTGTCTTGGATTTGTCTCAGACAACTTTTCTCATAGTGTTCACATATGCATTCACATATTGCGTTTCAACAATGTTTTGTCACACTATCCGCTTAATATTTGTAAACTAGTACATGCAATACAGTGTTCTCCACGGCCTTAAATTTTAGCAGGGCGGCAGACACAAAGCCCTTACGGCGTGGGGTCCGGTGCCCGCTGAAGGGCCCCGGGAAATTTTGGATTCTAGATGCTCTGTGGTGCAATCTGAGGCATTTCCTGGCCACTTTCTTCTGACTCTTTGAATCAAATTTGCTCGTGTTTACAACTTGAAATGAAGGCAAGATTTTTAGGGGGAGGGGGTTTGGTCATCAAAAGTTGATTTTTTTCGGGGGCAATTTTTTTTACTGAGTGGAACTCGTCACAGAGCGGGGGGTTCAGTAGTCTTGGTTCCAAGACGTCCTTAGTGGTGCGAAGTATAGCGCGCACGGCCGGCCGACAGCGCCCTCTCGCTACACACACACGCCACGGCCAAATTGCTATAAGACCAATTTGGCCTTGGCATGTGTGTGTGTGTGTGTGTAGCTAGAGGGCGCTGCCGGGGGCGCGCTGTACGTCGCACCGCACTAAGGACGTCTTGGAACCAAGACTAGGGGAGTTCAGAGTTAAGCCGGCCGGTGAGCTAAACATGCACGTGGGCACAGCGTGCGTGGATAAGGTATTTTCCGAGAGAAAAAGACACCCTCAAGTGTTACGGAACATTGCAATTTAGGTAAACTGGTTCTCGACGCGACAAAGTGAAAATTATATTACCAGGAAGATTTCAACCAGTCCAGAATAATATTACGTGTATAGTTTTATGATGTGAATGCATAATATGTTGCGTACGTTGCCTCCAGATCTGTTCGATTACTATAAACGCTACTGCAATACTGCTGAATGTTAATGCTGGCAAACTCTTCATGTTCATTCCACAGAGTGCGGTAAACTTCTTCGTACTTAGCTAAACTGTGAAGACGGTGGAGAATGGGGGAAAATCCAATGGAAAAAAAATAGCAGGACGGTGAACATTTTAGCGGGGCGGTAAAACTTTAGCGGGGCGGCATACAATTTTGGCAGAGCGGCCCACCCTGCTAAAACCCCTCGTGGAGAACACTGCAATATGATTAATATGTGGTCCAATGTTACCGGTTCAATGGCATTGCTTACTGCTACAACTATCAGGGCCAATTTCATGGAGCTGCAAAGCACAGACCTTCCTGATGAGCAGACCAAAGTTTTGCTTAGCAAATATTGGTTACCAGCCAAAACGTCCTGTGAGGTGTATTGATTGACTGACTCTCCGCTGATTTTTGCTTAGCACAAAACTAGCTAAGCAATATTGTGTGCTAAGCGGCTTCATGAATTTGGTTCCCAGCTGCAATTGCTTGAAGCTGCTAAGCAGAGAATATTGTTTAGTAGATTTACCTGCTAAGTAAAAATCAGCTGAGAACCGGTGACAATTAATACACATTACATGTCATTTTGCCTGGTAACCTGTTTTCGCTTAGCAACTCATTTTTGTGCTTAGCAGCTCTCTCAAATTGGTCCCTGGTCAAGTGGATGAAATGGGTATATAATCAACCTAGAGGAAAATGAAATAGCTCTCCTATAAATCTGATGCTTGTAATTTTACAACAATTTCACACCGAGGAGCTCACTTTCTTCTTGGCCGGCTTGGGCGCTTCGGCCGCCAGCTCGCCTGCCGCAATCCTTCTCCTGAGCTCCTCCTCCGTCTTCTCCTTGTCCATCATCTCCAGGGCCGCCTCCCGTGCCGCCTCCTTGTCCTTAGCCCCGCCCTTCCGGTGCTCCTTCTTGGCTTCCTTCTCTTCCTTCTTGGCGTCCTGGTTGGACTTGGGCCGGTTGGCAGAGGCCTCGCCGGAGGTCAGAGGTCGCAGGAGGGAGGCCACGGGGATGTCCACCCACTTGACTGTGCGCATCCTGTCGTCCCAGTCGGCTACCTTTGGTTTGAAGGTGTGAAATTAAACTCTTAAGCTTTCAGCCATGATTAAAGTATTCTTAACTAAAATCATATAGTTGTGTATAAAGCCATTTACGCTAACTCCCTGCATCATTTTTTATACACGTAACCTGAATCCTCCAATATCCTCCGATTCCAAAATCCTCCAGTGTTTGTTACTGGGGACCACTGCCTGAATCCTGCAAAATCCTCCAGTGGGTTTTGGATAAACACCCCAGTAACCTCAATCCTCCAAAATCATCCAGCACCAGATTGGCCCTGATGACCTGGATCCTCCATTTTCCGTCAGAGGCAAAAATCCTCTAATGCCCTCAATCCTGCAAAATCCTCCATTGCTTCAACTTCCAAAGACCCTCAATCCTCCAAATTCCTCCATTTGGCAAAGATATTTTAGAGGATTTGGGAAGGTTAAGATTAATCTAGTGTTAAGTAGTTCTACAAATTGACAAATTGGGAATCTGCCTACACTAGACCAGATAGCCAATCTATGGAGCATCATTAAGGATTGATCAATTGATTAGTTGACTGAATGACTGAAGCCATGAGTGTTATTCAAAGCCCCGAGAGAGCAACTTTGTTGTGTCTCTGACGAATTTGTCTGAAGAACAGGATTGAAAACCTTATCCACAAAGTGCACTGGGCGGGAATCGAACCGGGATCAAAAAAGGTGGAAGACTGACTGACAATATCAATATCCCGATGTTTTGTTTACCTGATCAACAGGCTTATCGAAGGAGATCTTGCAGACCTTACAGCTGACCACTGTATCCCGAAGACTGATCGCTGTGTCCGTCTTGAATGTGACCGAGATGTCCTTGGACAGACCACCATGCAGGTGACCCACGGTGGGGGAGAACTTGAGCTGGGGGTGCTCGGGCCACTGGAAGCGTACCGTGTCCGCAGCATTGTGATTGGTCATCGTGTAGGTCAGTTGATAGGACTCGCCCACGTGGCAATCGCCAAACTGAATGTGATTGGAGGGCACAGCTGTAAAGAAAATACAAGAAACAATAAGAGTTTTTGTTTCTAATTATCAAATTAAGCAAACCTCAACAACGTGAAAGTCTGTGGATGTGTGGAACCTAGAATCAATTGCGTTTTCTTCCAAATAATCTTGATCTTGAATCTAAGATTGTCCACTTTGACTTGTTTTAATGCTTATGCAGTTTACCACTAGCACTTCATGAAATAAAGTAAATTCAGTAAAAATTCAGTAAAAAATCAGTAAAAAATCAGTAAAAATTCAGTAAAAATTCTGTAAAAATTCTGTAAAAATTGTCCCCAATAAAGAAATTGAACACTAGGACACACCAACAGACGGTGCACTATCAGTACAAAATAAACTCATGTCTTGCTTTTACAAAAGAGTACGGCTTTTAGAGACAAGAGACTTTCATAAATACCTGGGACATTTAACTATTTCTATTGGACAAGAGCCCATCACGTGCCATGTGAATTAAACATTTATTTAATTATAAGCAAAACATTTGTTTAACTATAAGCAAAGCTGTTTGAACATGTGTCATAAGGGGGTGTATGTTAGGTGCAGACATGCAAGGGATGCCACAGTTTGCAATGGCAACGTGACCCATGAACATAGACAAAACTCTGTAAATCTGACATGGTTCATAAACCCACTCGGTAAACAACAGTCACATCCCTCCTTGGTCATTATTGAAATGATCAAAATTGACAATTCCTAAGGTTATGGAAAAAGCTGTTTTGACTGTAAAAGATTATTAGAGTCGTTGAAGCGAAGTTCCAGACCTCCTGTTTTTGTTTTGTTTTAACGGTCACAAATAAAAAAAAAATCTAAATACAATTTATTTTAAAATCTATTTTGCAGTAACCCACCAGAGACTTGGTTATCATCCCCCAGGAATTGCTCGATATTCTCCTCGGCCGGTAGGCTGTGTATATTCTCCAGGGTAATCTCGTCCTGGTACCCTTCCCCTACCAGCTGTACCACCCGGTCCTCATACTGGTTGTCCACTACCGTCACTCTAATGGCACCCTCGCAGCGCTGTGCAGTGTCCGGTCTGAAGACCACCTCGAAAGTCGCCTCCTCTCCTACGCCCACAATGATGGAGGCAGTGTGGGGGTGGCGGACAGGCTCCTCACCATCGTCTAAAGAAGGAAGGGGGGGGGGGGGGGTTAGGGAATTCAGAGTCTGTACATGCTTGAGGTAAATTACACTGTGAATGTTAATCATGTACAAATAATCATGGAGTGTCACATAACATCAAAGAAATTTAAAAAAAAATTTACAAACGATGGACACGGCCACGGTTTGAAAAAGACCACCTCGCCAGTTGTCCTTAATGTACACATTCCTGTATATACTCAATCCATTGTTTGCTTATTGTTTGCATTATGCTTGGTTGCACAAGCCCGTCTTGGCATACCAGTACCCCATTAATAACAACCGGCCAGAAGGGGTTAACCCCTTGAGAGACGTCGGGGTGTCGCGGCGGTTCTGGCAGCCAAGCGAACCGCTACAATGTGTTTGTGCAGTCAAGCATATCATAAACAATAATCTAACAATGGATTGAAACTGCACAAACAGCGGCCAATGGCGTCATCCGGCCTGGTGGCACTTTTATTTTTGACGCCATATGGCGTAATCCGTACGCAAGTGGTTAACCCCTTGCATACGGATGACGCCATATGGCGCCAAAAAAACAGTGCCACCAGGTCGGATGACGCCATTGGCCGCTGTTTGTGCAGTTTCAATCCATTGTTGGATTAAACAGTGCCAACAGGCCGCATGATGCCATTGGCCGCTGTTTGTGCAGTTTCAATCCATTGTTGGATTATTGTGTATATGTTACGCTTGACTGCACAAACACATTGTAGCGGTTCGCTTGGCTGCCAGAGCCGCCGCGGCACCCCGACGTCTCCCGTAAAATACCGTACTCAAGGGGTTAACAAGCACCCGGCTACACTTCAATACCACATTCAAGATTCAAACATTCAATGCTGGTTTTATCGTAAACAAAATTCTCACAAAACAGTTTAAGTACTCATATGTTAGGTAATAATCAAAACACCAAATGAAATACCTAACAAACAAAACTATTTTTAAAAAATAATTAAATGAAAAAACTACACAAGAAGTGGATATGTAGGTAATTGTTGTTTGAAGTGGACGTATCTCAATTCAGTTTGTTTTGTGAATCGTTGGAGATGCTGTGATACAATGTTATCATAGCAGAATGCTTGATTATCCAAGATTTCATGTTGATAGAAGAAAAGAGTAGGTAGAAATCAGCTTAACAATCAAAGTCGTCAGAGAGAATTGGGAATGGACAGAAAGATTAAGGAGGACAGTAGGGGCATGTAGTAGTTATTTGATTTCAAGTCAACGCACTTTGACTGAAAACAACACAACTCAGTCCAGATTGCCGTTGAGGTACGAGGGTCGGCTGAAAAGTTTATAGGTCGACTCTGAAGGAGTAATGCCAGATCACTGAAACTTAGCATGCATCTATTTCAACCCTTTTGATAACTAATTGCATTGTTTGTTTCCAGGTAAGGCCGTATTTTGGTGGTTCGTAGACGACTTTGTAAAAATGAACGACCTTGGCCTTCTTTGGCGTGGGTGAGGACGTGTGTTTCCACTGCATGGATTGCCTCTTTGTCTCGGACTCAAAGTGATGGACCCAGCACTTGTCCTGGGTTAAGAAACATTTGATGAAATTAGCTGGATCTGCTTCAAAACGCTCCAAGTTATCCCTTGACATGACCAGCCTGATGCGCTTTCGATCAGGGGTCAGAAGACGCGGCACCCACCGAGCAGAAACCTTTGACATTCCAAGTTCTGTGCTCAGAATGTTCTCAACTCTCTCACAGGAGATTCCAACAGCATGCAATTATCAAAAGCATTGAAATAAATGCATTTTTAAGTTTCATTGATCTGGCATTACTCCTTCAGAGTCAATCTACAAACTTTTCAGCCGACCCTCGTATATTAGTTTATAATGAAATCTACATGTATGCAATACTGGTATGGTGATATTTCTGTCCTGAATCCTCCAATTTCAATACAATTTTTTACATCAACTAGAGAGTTAGAGTTAATCATGCTGTTTCACATATGCTGAATGGTAAAGAGGAGAAACTAGAATCCATGTTGAATTTACCATTGAGATATGACTGGATGTCTGTCTGCATTGGGTAGATAAGCTTGGTGTCCTGGGAGCTCTGTAGGTTGTAGACACCACTGGGATCATTCAGATCAATGTCGACCTGATGGACGGATGTAGAAAGAGTAGCAAATAAATGCAGTGTGAGGCTCACCCGGGGGGGTGGGGGGGGGGGGGGGGTGGGAACTCAGAGGTTGTGTTTTGTTGTTTTCTAGTCGCATGCATTGGTGGTACCATTTCATTTAGAATATTTCTGAATAGTAATACACATGTTGGAATGGAGGCAACAACAAAAGAAAGTCACCTTACCCTTTAAAATTAAACATTTTCCAGCCAATTTTGGACACAAATTGGTAAATCCCCCCCCCCCCCCCCCCCCCCCCCCGCGCCAAAATCTGTGTGGGCCAATGTATTGAATGATTAATTCAGAACTGCAAAAAAGTAACAAAGTCACAAAATCACTATTAAATCACTTTTTCACCATTTTCTTGTGATTTGAATGACGGATTAATAAAGCTCAAACTTCAGGTTTGTTATTTTATGTACATGAATCACACAAAGTCTGGACACTATCTGCAAATGTGCTGCCAACTCTACCAATGCTATTTCATGACTTTCAATAACAAAATAAAATTGGTAGAAAACTCGAATCATGCACAAATGACGAAGCTATGCATCAATATTCAGGGATGTACGTGAGGTTTTAAACGAGAAATTCTCAGTCAAGCTGTTACCTCAGAACTTACATCCCTGCACAGTTTGAGAATTCCTACAGCAGTATTTAGACATACCTTGCTGGGTAGTGTGCCATCATTCTTCAGGCATAGCGGCAGTGTCTGCGTGGTGCCAAGGAGCAACCTCTTGAACAGCATCAGGGGGCTGCCCTTCTTGTTACGGATGGAGGGCTTCAAGACCGAGACTCTGGGCAGGTTGCCCTCACCCTGGACTTCAAAGGACAGGTTCTTCTGCTTGGCCTGAGCGCCGGTCAGACCATCTAGGATGACCTCAAACTGACCGGTATAGGTCTGGAAATTACAGAGATGGAAGTGGCAGAATTTACAAGTCAGTAATAGACCATATTTTGGAGTGCAGTTTGGCAACATCATTTTGGGGGTTAAAAACATGTAATGCCGAAGGAAAGATTATTTTTTAATACCCCCTACCAAAATCGGTAAGGAACAGCAAATCTTGGAAAATAAGCATCCATTGGTGTATTGTATAAACACTTGGCACAACATTTAATTTTGAGAATTTAGTTAGAAAACTTTAGTGCAATATAGGGGAAGAAAGTTTTCTGTGTCAGATGTTCTTGGCACCATGTAGAGTCACTCAAAGTGTTCACATACATGTTGATTTCTTCCTCATTTTTTTTTACAGATTTTGCTGACATAAATCTTGAAATAACAGGTTGTGCCACATGTTTAGACAGTTGTTATCAAGTACGGTTGGTTATTTTCCAAGATTTTGTTGTCCTTGACAGATTTTGGTGGGGGTAGTAAAATAAAATCTTTCCTAATAATGTAGCACCTTGACTGCCACGATTGGTGGATATGTGGAAACATTTAGTGTAAACATTATTATTATTAGAAGGGACTACACTTTGTACAATGGGGAGAGTTTTTAACCTGCATTGATGGTGGGCCGAAGGTAACTGTGGCGTAGACGTTGCTATGGCCAGGGATGGATGCCCGGGACGGCTCCACCTCAAAGATATCTTGGAGCTTGGAGGATGGCTTGGATGTGATCAGCTTACAAGAAAAGACGACGTCACAAGATACCTGGAAAAGACAAAGTGAATTGTTAAAAATTGATTTGGAACATAGCGCCTTGAGTCAGAGTGTTTTCACTAACCCAGAAATTTCGACCAGCAAAAACCTCTGGCCGACAATTCCAATGTGTACAAGAAGTCTCACGAAGTACCAATGATCTAGAGGCAAGCAATGTGTAGTAGGCAGGGGTGTAGTCGAGTCCATCACTAGTCAATTACAAGTCCCTGCAAGTCCCTGCAAGTCCATGCAAGTCCCTGCTAGTCCCTGCTAGTCCATCACAAGCAATCCTTTGTCATTGTTCATGCAGTTACTTGTGACCGGCTTTATGAAAGGACCTCTGACTGGACTTGCGAAAGGACTTGTGAAAGGACTTGCAGGGACTCGACTACAGCTCTGGTAGAAGGCCATGTGGTAATTTCCACACAGACATTTTACAGACTTCATCAGCATACCGTCAAACACCGTAAAAAAGCCTGGGTGCCTAACCATGCACTTTGGTCTCTAAAACTCACCTTGTTGGCGTTGGAGATCTTGAATCGTGACCGTACTTTGCGCCCGACCAGCACGTGGCCAAAGATGAACTTGTTCTCGTCCTCCCCATAGACCCCGCCCCCATCCAACTCCAGCTGATGGCTGTTCAGGAAGACGCTCAGGTTCTTGACTACCCGGTGCTCCTCAAAGATGGAGGCCAGGTCTACCAGGTTGATGCCGGGGCTGCAGGCGTCAGCCAGGATCTTGTAGGGGATGCCTTGGGGATGGTCGGCTGGATCGCGGTCCGTGATCTCAATGGCTAGGTCCTGGAAAAGACAAAGTAAATTATAAAAATTGATTTGGAACATAGCGCCTTGAGTCAGAGTGTTTTCAGGACTTGTTACAATTTTTGTAGGATGCTGAGAGGCTAACAGAAATAAAAATTTGGAAAATGCCAGGAATGGTTCTGATAGAAAGACGGATACATAGCAAATAGAGTTTGTGTTTTGGTGATTCATTGAGACTTAGGACAGAAAACTCATGGGGTGTGCCCCGCCTACAAAAAATATTCCCCCTTTCTGGGCTGTGATATCACCGGTGGTAAAAGTATTTCTTACCATGAGTAAGTATATCAGTATATTGGCACATCTGTGGTAAAAAAAAATAGGTTAATGGAACATCCAAGAGCAAATTTACCTCTTGATGACCTTTGACCTATCGCGCACTGACATGTAGCTATACTCCTTAAACAACTCTGTGGAACTTTGTGCATTCTGTGTAAAATTATGGTCTATGTAACTAGCTGCGTGTTTGATGAGCCTACTGTGATAGGTCAATTGTTGGACTAGCTTTGTCTAAACTCTGTCTAGTCAGCCGTGTCTACTCAGTCTAGAACCAGACAGGACATGGTCACACTGGTTATCAATAGCAATGTTTTCATAACAGGACGGTTGGTACAAGCAACCAATTTTGTACTAAACTGCAACAATTGAATAAGGAACCAGTTACACAATAGTTTGACTGACGCCGTGTGCATGCAGATGTTACTCTACAACCACTAACTGACCAACCACTGTCCCTGCCCAAACTTGCTCTGAGATTGAATTTTTGTTCTAATTTTTTTTAACAAACCTCGTCTCCCCGGCCAGTAGTTTCTGGCAGACATTCCACCTGTATGATCTGTTGGTTGTTGGGATAGACCACGCCATACGCTGGGTAGACAGTGAACATCCCCAGCTGTAGTCTTGTAGTGCTTCCCCCACCTCCCCCACCGCCACCCCCGATGTCTTGCCTGGTTGGTTGGGAGGAAAGAAAGATGATTGTTATAAGTCTGGTTTGCTAAAAATCTAGGTGTATCAATCAGGGCTGTAGTCGAGTCCTGATCCGAGTCTGATGCCAAAATAGTGAAAAAGTGGACTTAAGTAGACTAGGAGCCCACAACTCAAATGAGCTGAAATCTTCACTTCACTAGAGCTCTGTCTCAAACATAGACTTGAGGCTGGATTCTCAAGTATTTTTTAGTATCATAATGGCCTTAGAATTATGCCCAGACTCGGCCGAGTCCAGACTTGCCGAGTCCGGACTTGCCGAGTCTGGACGTGCAGATTCCAGGTATAACTCCAAGACCATGATTCTAAAAAAGCACTTTAGAATCCGGCTTCAAGTGAAGTCCAGATTTCAGCTTGTCTTTTTGAGTTTTGGACTTTCATCCACTTTTTCACTGTTGTGGCATTGGACTCGGATTGGGACTTGACTACAGCCCTGGTATCAATGCGTCAGTCACACCACTAGCTTTTCTGAAATGTTTGAATTAATGTCTTCACTCTCAGGACATTTTATAAAAAAATAAAAAATAAATAGAAAAAAACTGGAGTGAAGTCACTAAGGCTATTTTCAAAGTGAACAAAGAGAACTGCAGGAGTAGGATTTGAACCCACGACCTCCAGATTACTTTACCTAGTCTAGAGTTTGAAGTAAAATCCTCATTGGGTTATCCCCAAATTGCCACTTCCCAGGTTGTATCGTAAAGTTGGGGCGAGATACTTGGCCACATGGCATTGAAGATTCATGACTTCTGACTAGCATTCTCCTGAACAAAGACATTGATATAACCTGGGAGACAGCCAACATAGGGCAAGACAGCTCTGTCGGAGGAGCACCAGAATGATAACCCAGAGGCTGCAGGTTGAAATCCCTTTGGCTCGGGTCATTATCAGCGTCCAGGCCGGCTTGTTTAAAACGAACTTGTTTAAAACCGGCACAGCACATATTTACTCCCTTAATAAATTTTGTATACTTTCTAAACCAGAATTAAGTTTTACTATTTAGTACACACTATTAAGTACACATTTTAATTCTTTAAAGTGATTGTTTTGTTAATTTCCAATTACTTACCTCATTGAATCGGCTCTCTTGGGCTTAGCCACAGAGCGTCCCGAGCTGGAGCCATCCCTGGATTTACTGCGCTTGTTTCCTCCTCCAGGTCTGCATGTAGAATTAACACACGGAGCAAATACTGCATTTAATTTGGCATTCACAAAGTACCAAATATTTCCTGCTTGGGGCTGAAGAGGTAAATAATTATACAAAGCTGAATATAGGGGTCCATTTAAAAAATAAAATTAACACAGATTTTTTTCAGATTCGGTCTGTAACTGCAGGTGCCATCAAAGCTAAGGTTGTTTTATTTGCAGAGAACTCCTTAAGGCTGGTTTATAGTTGGTCGCACGATGAAAATCATCTGACGCTGATGGTCGCTGGTTGCTAGGCCTTTTTTGTGCAGTTTATAGTCGTCATGCGACGTTTGTAAACACACGCGCAGCAAACACTCTGTGCGTCTGGAATTTGATTGTGACGTGTGACGATCACACATCACCACTGCTGAACTTAGAAATATTATCGGAGTTAGCAGCTTTTTGATGTGTGATTAATGTCTGTCCCAGCTGTTTCAATGACAATAAATATTAAGACGCATAACAAAATTATAGGGCGTTGTCACTGTTTACTGATAGCGATATTAATTTTTTTTATGCCGTGTGCCGTATTTGCATATTCATCATTCAGGGGTGAGATTGGCCAAAAATGAAAATTCTAAGAAATCTACAAAAAATCCACAAAAAAAATCCACAAAAAATCCATGAGGACCCCAGATCAACATATAGTTTGTATTTGCCTAATAGCACCCCCTTAAAATATCCGTTTTTATTGATCTATATCCACTTTTACAGGTAAAAACACCTTTAGGACAACACCTCAGAAATTCCAGATTGCAAAAGAGAATATTAAAAAATTTTGAAATACCGACAAAAAATCCTGAAATCGGGAAAAATCCTGACCAATCTCACCCCTGATCGTTTTTTACAGATCAGGCAATTCTATTGGCCCATTGAAAAAAAGTGAGGTCAGCGACCATGTCAAAGTTCAATTATTTGAACTCTGTAGCGATGTTGCCAGCATCCTTCAGTGACCGGTCGCTGGCGTGTCAGCGACAACTATGAACCGTGTGTAGGCTGATCGCGCATTAGTTTTTCAGACGCGCGACCATCGCACGACCGACTATAAACCGGCCTTTAGACTTAAAAAGCTAACAACTATTATGTACATCCAGTTAAGCGTTGCTAACATTTATAGTGGTTGTTACCAATGATAAATAATCAAATATATCGTGTTGCCCTCCGACCGACCGAAAAAAATCGACAGAATCAGGGTTGGCATTTGTTGTAAAAAAAAAAGAAAAAAAAAAAAATCATCAATGAAAACATCTCAGGATCTCTGTCTCAAAAAGTGTTTGTATTTGATGTACCTTCTTTACTTTATGTGGATTTTCATGTAAAAAAGGAAACCTGGGGGTTCGTCCAACGTTTAGGCCTAAACACACCCAGGTGAGCATGAAGATGACTTTAATCTGTCGCGCTTGTCAAAGCTTCATTCGGGCTGAAGATGGTCTAGGATGGTCTAGCAAGGACAGTGCATGTGAAAATGCTATGTAGGCCTACATGTACATACAACCAATTCAATCTCTATGTATAAATATATTGTAGCGGAAGAGTCAAATCGAATCGGCAAAAACTTCCTCGTATCTCATTCAATCGATTGGTATGATGCCAAAAGTTGGAATGCTTCCGTTTGGTTTGCTTCAAGGTGATTCAAGAAGTCGGTGATTCAAGAAGTCGGTGGCAAAGCCAAAAAGACAGAAACAAAAACAAAACAAACCAAAATAAATCTCTGACTGACTGAATGCATTGGATTTCAGTGCCATCGATCGGATGTGTTTTCCATGTTTGGGTTAGAAAACTTGCCAAAAAAACTTGGAAGAGGTCGAGATCATAGACTGTGGGAATGGAACAGTTAGAAGAAGTAAATTATCAAAATACATGCCTACGAATTTTACTTATGCTGGAAACCTTCGCTGGAAACTGGAAACTTTCAAATTTTCAACTAATAGCAGTCTGTATTTTAAAAACACACCCGTAATGTGCTATGTATCTTTTTTCCTTCTCTTTTTGTGCAGGTTCTGCTGGAGCAGTATGAACATGTACTTTGCCGTTTCCCATGATGAAACGAAAGACGAATGGCTTTCCTTGTGGGCAAACAGGTTAAAAAATCCGGGTGATTAAGGGGAGCAACTCATGGATAATCTGATGACGGTTTCCAAATCAAAAGTTTATCCAAACTCTGTGAAAGTGGCTTAGTCAGCGCTGGTAATACTAGCGCTACTGATGGTTAGTATGATATTTTTCTTTATGTACAGAGTGTAGGTTTAATGTCTATGATCCTTTAATTTGTCGCTCACTCATAAAAAAAAACCAAAACAACTAAGCCCTGCATGGCCCTGTTATTTAGAAAACAAAGCAGACCTCATTAAGCTTTGGAGCTACATTTAATGATATATTTTCGTTAGATTGTGAACGAGGTTCCAGCAAGCTGAAACAAATCAAAACACGCTTCAGAAACTGTCTTTGCCAGACCACCCTAAATGCGTTAATGATGGTTGACGTTGAGGGTCCACCAATCAATGAGTTCCTGTTCCCGAAGGCGTTTAAAATGTATTTTATGTGTGGGCCAACATACGAAACCGGAAAATCTCTTTGGTTTTCCTAAAGGTCACACCCACCACCGAGTTGACAGACAGCGAGGATGACTGGGTCGACTGGACAAAAGAGACATTATCCTAATCAAGGGAATTGGTTGTCACAACCTTAACAATCACAAGTATTCAATTACCTGTAAAGAGTAAAAAAAAACATAAAATTACATCAAAAGTAATAACTCAATTTTGTCAGTGTCCTTTTACAGTCAAACTGATCATTTTTCTGTTGGTCAAAACTTTAGTTTATTGCAAATACCGTCACACAGTGTCTGCCTTTGAGAATAGTTTGCCGCCAATTAGGAAACCATCTTTGGTTTGTTGGACGCTTATTTACACAAGAAAATTGACAAGGGAAGGCAGGCATAGGTCTAATGGTTTAAATCCGGAATGCAGACCCTCGAAACTACTGGCTTGACCACTTCTAGTTTACAGAACACCACTTACGTTAGCTAAATTAAAATACTGTGTAGGCGCCAACGGTGGATTTCCATGATCGGTTGATCGCGTTGATGGTATAAGCTATCAAATCTATCAGATGTCATCTATATACCATCCGTGTATCAATTCCATGGACGGGACTTGGCAATGCCTGCATGTACGATCGGTATAATCGCATCACCAATGGCGCTGAGCACGCCCACACAGATTTATTGACACACAGTCACAAGGCGTGCTGTGGGTACATAATGTGCACTCTTATACCCATTCCATTAGTCTTCGCAACCATCACCAGCTGCCATGCTTTTAACCACTTAATGCTACAGGGCTTGAAATGAACGACGGCCACGACGGCCAGTGCCGTCGTTGCCTTCTTACTGGCCGAGGTGCCCCACACAAAATCTCTGTCTTCACGGCCAGTTTTGCCTTGCCCCAAATTTACCTTGGCCGTCGTGCCCTTTTTGCAAAAACACAGCCACTACAATCCTTCATATCATTTGTTTTTTCGATGTCATGCCAGCTAGCCCTTTATAAAATCTTGCTGCACAACACGTTGGCGATCGCGCGTACAGAATCACAGTACATGCACACAAACTATTAATCTGGTCCAGTTTCGGAGTGTGCCGATACTTCAAGCATCAACACCCCCACCGCAAGAATAAATGTGTGTATTCGTACGTACACACAAATCAGCAGGAGTATGTACATGTACGGCAACGTTTACGTGCAGTCAACTGACTTTCTTTTTCTCAGTACTTGCACGTGTGCGCCTCACAATACGCATCGATGTTCGTGTACGAGGAAACGCGCCCTTGTAGGCGGCGCTATGAAGCACGCCTTCGGCGCGTTACATACGTACAGTAACTTCATGAACTTTGGTCACAACACGCGGTGTTCCGATTGTCAAAAGTTTTGATGAATAATTAGGCCCAAAAAATCGATAGAGAAAGAAGATTTCTGCACGTTAATTCACAGAACTTGATCTATTTTGTCTGTGTATGCATTTTCCGTGTTCATGAATTTATTTCGAGGTTGTACCGCTTGTACACCGCAGCGTGTTTCCCCGACATTTCCTGCCGCAACACGAGGTTTATCGCCCGCCACACAAAGTGCATCACGCACGCTTACCACCGTATGATAAACCATGGAGAAATTTATTTCTCCATGGATAAACAAACAAACAGACAGTGTTGGCCAGTTTCCCATCGTGGTTAGCGTTATGGTTAGCGTTGTGCATAGTGATGTGTACGACCTAAATTCTCCATGATTTTTAAGAATTATCGACATTAATTAAGGCAAGTTTTGATAATTTGTTTTGGCAATTTTTTGTTATAGCTTTCGTAGCGTAAACGGAAATAGTTTAGGCTGAAATTCACATATAATTGAATACCCATGTGATCGGAAGCAGTATGTTTTTGGCCTCATACATAGTCTTACTCTTACTCTTAGTTAAATACGTTTTGAACGGAAAAAAATCAACAGTGCCGCGCCCTCCCTGCAGATATAATTTGGCCTTGGTGCCCTACTTACTGGCCTTGGTGCCCTCCATAATTTTGCTTTATTCAAGGCCAAAGTGGCCTTGCCCTAAAAATTACCAAATTCAAGGCCTGATGCTAGTGGGAAAGGGACATGTCACGTGAGAGGGTTCAACCAGGACCGTTCCATGTGGTGCCTATTGTTTGTATTTACATTTGGCCGCACAACCCCCATCAATAACATCCTGAGACACAAGGCATTAATGGATCAGTTTATTGGGCCCTAATATTATACTCACACTCTGCCCCTCAACAGCGGCTGTATAGGCTGTGTGTCCCGGCTCATCCGGTTAATGTTGTACTTGAAGTCAAACTCTCCCTTGTTCTCCACGATAAAGGAGCGTATACGGCGCTGGCTGACCAGCACTGCTCCAAAGTTGATGTCGCTGACCGGGTACACGGTGTACTTGCTGAAAATGCTGCGGACGCCCAGCTTGACCGGGATGCTGGCGATGGTCTCACCACCATCTGAGATGTTGGGCTCAATCACCTGTTGGGGTAAGTCGGATGTGTTTTTGAGTTTTGAAGAAGCTAGATATGCTAGGGATGCAAGTGGGCTCTGGGAAATTCAAATAACATGATATTTCATAACAGGCCTGTGCAACAATACAGAACACAATTTGACCTCAAAATCTAGGGGGGGGGGATTTTGCGTGAATACAGTACTTCTGGCAACATTGTGCATGGCTTTTACAACTGCAAGGTGCAGTGTGTTCATTGGTTGAAATTTGCAACACTAGCTTACTTTTTACACTATTTTAGAACAAAGATACTGACAATTTGGAAGACCGCAGTTGGTTAGAGCGCCGGTACGGTATTCTGGAGGTCGCAGGTTCGAATCCCGCTCCTGCCAGTTTTCTTTGTTCACTTTGAAAATGTATTTAAATTTACCTAGTCAGTTTCCCTTGTGGATTATTTGACGAATTATTTTAGGTAACAGTTAAAGTCTAACTCTTTATTAATATTTGCTTTATACAAAAATATGACAAGCTTTTAACCCCTTGAGCCCAGGTATTATAATGGGCTGCCGGTATGCCAGGCCGGCTTGTGCTGCCAAGCGTAACGATCACAATAACCAAACAATGGATTAAAAATGCAGAAAATGCAGCTATAGTCATCAACCGGCCCGGTGGCAATTTTCAAACCGGGGCTATAGCCGTCAACCGGTTTTAACAATGATCAAAGTATTGTATAAAAACCCATACAAGAAAAGGAAAATGAAACAAAAAGCAGCGGGTATTGGGAGGCATATAAAAGGCTCAGATGGGACCAGGGGCCGATTTCACAAAAGAGTCAATTTGCGATCATCGCTATTCATCCAGCAAACTCATCGCTAGCCGCAAATCCATCGCCGTTGCGATTGCGTCGTTTTTTTCGTTTCACTAAATCCATCGCTGTTGCGATAACGAAATAAAAAAAGAAATGTATTTATGTACAAGGCTGATTCACGCAGAGTACACGTGGGAATGTGGTTCGAGCATGCGCAGTTCGCCAAAACCGGATTCCCGCAACATGTAACCCATTGATCTCCATTTATAATGGAGATCGATGATGGATGTAACCCGAAACCACATGCGAGCTTGCGATTTGCCCGCGCGTACTTCACTAGTATATGCAACATGTATGCAAAACACTCATTCATAACTTTTCCCGCGAAAGAAACGAACTAAAAAGAAACTTAGTTTTGATTGCATTTTGGAGTTGTTTATGTAAATGTGTTTCCCAGCACTTCACAGCCCCTATATAGTTCCGGTAATTTTCCCAATAGGCCCCTATGTCATTACAAAGCTGATTTTTTGCTGAGCAAATGTTTTCAGTCTCTCATGCCAACAAGGACTTGTACCCCCTGTGAATGATCTGACAGGTACTTGCCTCAGAAATACCGTGATGTCCCGAGGTAGTTGTATATAGACACATCCAGTCGCGAAAAAACGCAGAGCTACAAACAGTCAAACACTTGGTTGTTGCGTCAATCGCTTGACTTCTCAAAAGTATCTCGGAACACCCTCTCTCTAGAGCTCGCCATATTTACAAAACGTCGTCCAACGTATGTGAATACAAATGGCGAAAATGTTTTTTGCGATGAAAAATAGACTTTGCGGACACTAATAACGCATCGCAAAATATCAATCGCTAACTTGATTATTTGCGATGAACAAATTCATCGCAAGTATTAGTGAAATCGTTCTTTAAAATTCATCGCTAAGTTGCGATGGGTTTTGAGTTTAGCGAGCGATTTCGGCATTTGCGATGATCGCAAAGCGTTAGTGAAATCGGCCCCAGGGCTCTATTTCATAAAAGTTGGGAATATTCCTATCTTGGACTTAGTAATAATAATTGTTCCTAATTAAGTCCTGGACTTGGGAACAATTATTATTACTAAGTCCAAGATAGGAATATTCCCAACTTTTATGAAATAGAGCCCTGCTGATGCATTTGAATCCATTGAATACAGATGACGGTTGTCATCTATATGCTCATTCTTGTGCATATTTAAACCATTGTGTGCATTACGCTTGGCTGCACAAGCCCGCATTGGCATACCAGCACCCCATTAATAACAGCCAGACAGAATAGGTTAAGTCATTTTTTGGATGGGAGTTGTGTGTATTGAGGGATTTTGTTCCATTCCCTTGGGCCAGCAAATGAGACTTCTATGTCACCATGTTGTTTTGGTTTATAACATTCACAAAAAGGTTGGTCAGATATGATGGTGTTAAGAAAATTGTGCGCTCCATCGTTAACATCTGACATACCTGGCATTTCAGTATCGGCTGGTCACGGATGGTGACTTCCTTGCGTGACCTGAAGATGACCTGGACCTGGGTCGGTCGGTCGTTGGGTACCAAGACTCCCTTCTGGGGAATGACTGAAAACAGGTTGATGATCTCCTGACCGCATGTGTCTGTCGTCTCAAAATTGAAGCTGTTAAACACCAAGAGAGAAATGGAGACTTCATTGCTATTCATCGGCATTGAAATTCACTGAAATCAGGGAACAATTTCACATAATTATATAGCAATAACAATCTGTATTTATTTTGTTGATGTGTCCACCAGCACGGTGCTTAAGGCAACACATCATTACTACCCCTGCTCATCATGCCCTTGAATCATTCCATAGGTCTCAGATTACAACCCGATTGCTACCATTTAGTGCAGTGGGCTAATTCAAACACAACAGCCAACTCTACCCTTACATGTACCCATTTAAGCCTGGCCGGGAAGAAGCAAGTTGTGACAAAGTGTCTTGCTCAAGGACACTAGTACCACAATCCCATAGCAAGGCTTGAATCCACAATCTGTGGCATTAATACCACAAGGCCTTGAGTTAATGCATCAGACCACTTGGCCAAGGCACTCAACAAATATGCTGGCAACAACGCGCTATTCAGTGTAATACTTTGGGTGCAAGCACTTTTATCAAGGGGATAACTTCTTAAACAAAATTCAGCATAAATGCAGATAAAGAAACCTACTTTATTTGGATAATCTATGGAAAAGGTGTTATAAAACAAATAGACAGTTTTAACTTGTGATACAGCAAAACTAGTCTTCCATAGTGATTCACAGAGCATTCCATTTTCCCGTGGCTGCAACTTGAGAAAACAGGCCACCCTAGATATCTGTATCTGTATCTCGTCCTCCAGCAAAACGGCTTCAGCTGCATCCCGCTAGAGTTAAGGCGCCTTCGAAAAAAGGTCACCGCGTTTTGACCGTTGCGGTCACCGCGTTTTATCCGGGTTCCTAAGGATCGTGCAAAACGCAGTTTCACCGCACCGAATTCACTCATGCGAAGGGAAGTTAATGAGGTACGCGTTGAACGCGGTTACGTTAAATCATGAATATGCATTTACGTCCGTCCAGAACGCGGTGACCGTGTTGAACTGACGCAATACTTGTAGGTTACGTTAATGAAGATCGCGGTGGCTGCGTTGTCTGAATTAATGTGCATGAAATACGGAGGTTTGCAATTTTTTTCGGACGGGAAAGTGCGGACAAATATTCAATCAAACAGACATTAAATTTCTGCTCAAAACCTGCGATAGAATGTGTTTAAGGGACAAGACCAAAACTATTTTAATTAGTTGTTCTGTGCACTCGCTCTCAAAAGTAAATTACAAGCCCTTTACTACGATCTCTTTTCAACATTGAAATTGTTCTTCGGCTAAAATTTGACATAAAAATAACGTGTTTCACAAAGCAAGTAATTTTGTATTCTCTCAATTTGAAAGTGTTTTCGTCGGGTTAACTGCATGATTCATGCCGTCGGGGTCTCTAAGCCTCGACTAATTTTTCTGTTCCGTAATTGTTATAATTTGTATAAAAAAGGAGGAGCTTCGTTCATCACACGTATAAGAAAAAAATCACAGAAAGTAGTCAATAGAAAGACACTGTTCGAGAACAACCAAACAACATCGTCATGCATCATGAATATTTGAATAAATCTTGAACATTCATTCCTAACATGGATATATGCACAAGGTGAACATGGATATATGCACAAGGAGAGCATGGATAAATGCACAAGGCGTGACAAATTTTGTTGGGGTTGTTCTCTGCAAGTGCTTACCATCCAGATATCACCTGGTTTTACTGTATTCCTCATAAACAGAAAATATTTGTATAATGCGAACCTGAATGCGATTTCGTATCGGCCCTTGTTTTTAAGGGAGCATGTCTGCTTGGTCTCGTCCATGACCCTGATGGTACCAAAGTCCAGTCCACCGTCGGCCCCCTTGGGGAAGCTCATGTCTAGGGCTACATCGTAGGCCTCAGCAAGCACCTGGATGTTCTCTGTCTGTAGGAGACCCATGATGCTCTCAACGTCCGAGACCTGGGCGCAAGAGAAAAAGAAGTGGAATCAGCATCTCATTTCACAGAATACATGGTATGTCGTACAGTACACTGCCATTCCCCACAGCTTCTCACATTGAATATTTGTGATGCGATCAAGCAAAATAAGTCTGAAGTAGGCCCTGGTCAATTTCGAGATTTTTACATTTTCATTTGTAGCGTACTTCAAGATCCATATTAGTGAAAACCCCATGTGAATACGACCTTTGGTTAAAAAGTTACAAATATTTGAACACCGGCACATTAAAAAGAAAGAAAGAAAGAAAGAAACTGAGAAAATATAGTTTAAACCCTCCTGTTCTCTGGGCAAAAATCGACCCAGTTGCTGTACAGATCAAAACCCTATCAAATGTCAGATTGAAACACACACAAACTGTGAGAGTTGGTGTTAAGAGTTTTTGATAGGCTGTGATAGTTATAAGTATAGGAGGATTAATTAAAGTTACAGTACTTTAACCCTCCCTCTCTTGGTGCCAAAATGGAGCCAACTACCCTACCTATCAAACCTATCGAGTTTCAGGTTAAAACACACAAGCTGTGGGAGAGGAAGGGCTTAGGTTTTTTTTATAAGTTATGATAGTTATAACAGTAAGAGGGTTAATTGAGTTATTTTTAGCACATTTATAATACATGTCATATCATGTGAAAGAAGAATGTTTTTCCCTTCTGTTTTTGTAAAAACGTCAATTTTGATTTTTCCACCACGAACATATTTTGGCCCATATCTCAAAACAAGTTCCGACTGAGTTTGCTTGATCGCATCACATATGGAACACCACATAATCAAGGAACAGAAATACCGCCCTCATGTGATCACGCACGACTCCAACAAAATGCTAGACCCCTTACCTCCAGTCGGATCATCTTCTTTAGGTTAGTGGGCCTCATGGCCCTGAAGTGGGCGTTGAGCGCAAACTCGGACTTGGGGTCAATAACCCCCGAGTCAACGGTGACCGAGAAGTCGTCACCGAGGTTCTCCAGGCCGCTCAGGTGCCAGGCCACAGGGAGAAGGGTGCTGTTGCGCAGGTAGATGGTCTTGGTGTCCTTCCTGGGATGGGAAGTATGAGATCGGAGATGTTACCAACTAAAAGGGATTTCTCAGTGAAGAAATCATCACAATTACAAAGAAGCGCTCTATGCATTAAATGTTCACACATTTTCCCCCCGAAATGTTCCTTTCTACAATAACTGAAATATCGCTCATTGGTACACTGCCACTCTCCTTAGACAACTCTATGGAATTTTGTGCAGTCAGTTTTGTTCGTCTAGCTTTTGCGCATTGTTGGAAAGAAAAAGTAGGAAAAAGCAAACAAAAGTAGGAATTTCAAGAAAAAAGTAGGAAAAGTAGGAGCAAGGTAAATTTTTTTTGAAAAAGTAGGAAAAGTAGGAATACTTAAAAGCCTTATTGATGATGAATTATTTATTTACCGGTGAAGAAGCACTTTCTCAAAGTGTAGCAACTTCTTGTCCAGCTTGAAAGTAGGAGCAAGGTAAAAAAAAAAAATAGGAAAAAGTAGGAAAAGTAGGAATACTTGAAAGACTTACTGATGATGAATTATTTATTTACCGGTGAAGAAGCACTTTCTCAAAGTGTAGCAACTTCTTGTCCAGCTTGAAAGTAGGAGCAAGGTAAAAAAAAATTGGAAAAAGTAGGAAAAGTAGGAATACTTGAAAGCCTTACTGATGATGAATTATTTATTTACCGGTGAAGGAGCACTTTCTCAAAGTGCAACTGCTTCTTGTCCAGCTCAAGCTCAGGCCGCACACCGTAGCAGCTGATCTTAAAGAGAATGGGTTCTGGGTTCTCCTTAACACAGCACACTATGCTGTCTTCAAAGAAGCCCTGGTTCTTAGGGTAGGCCCACACTGTCAACTCCTGTGTATTAAAAGAGTGAACAGACAAAACAGAAAGCGGTGGGATTTGAGCCTGTGACCTTTGAAATCCATACCGGTAAACTGAGCAACCTTACTCTATGTCGGCAGATTTGTAACAAATATAACATCCAGTGCAATATTTATTTTGGTCCTGTAATCTATTTTCTTGAAAGCTGGAGTTGGTGCTTATACAGCGGAAATCCAGATTTTGTGAGTTGTCAGGCTCTATGTGAATTCCTGTATGGGTCCAGTAGGAAATAAACAATGCCAGTCCAGTGAGGGCAGACTGGTCACCTGTGGTGGTGTAGATTGCTTGAACCCCTTGTGTCCGGCTGTTATTGATGGGGGCTGGTATGCCAAGAACTGGCTGTGTAGCCAGGCGTAAATGCAAACAGTAGGCACCACACTGAATAGGACATTCATCGCACTTGCAGCCCCCCTTTCATGTGAATGAAAGCTCTGTTTGAAAAAGCTCCATCTATTCATTACACTCCCATTCAAGCCTGGAGAACAATACAGTTGAAACATGAATGGATTGAGTACGTGCAGGAATGCACGTATGGACGACAACCAGCCAGGTGGTCTGTTTCAAACTGTGGCTATGGCCGTCATCCGTATAAGAGGAATTAACCAGACAATGTTAGAGTTGTCCAACTCAAGATCCTATATGAAACGGGTCAAAACTCTCATGGTGTTGGTCAACCCATGAAGGAATGCTACAAAAGGAGTCTGAACAGTAATATAATAGAAATAAACTTCTATTTTTGCAGTGCGGCCACCCCGTGTGTTGAGACGAATAATTCAATGCACATGATAAACGATCCACCAATCAGATGGTGGGGATTTACTCAGGTGTTGTCCGGGGTGAGATTTGCCAAAAATGAAAAATCTACAAAAAAGCCACGAAAAATCCACGAGGACCCCAGATCAACATACAGTTTTTATTTGCCTAAAGGCACACCCCTTAAAATATCTGTTTTTATTGGTCTATATCCACTTTTACAGGTAAAAACACCTTTAGGACAACACCTCAGGAATTCCAGAATGCAAAAGAGATTCTTTCAAAATTCTGAAATCCCAACAACAAATCCTGAAATCAGAAAAAAATCCTGACAAATCTCACCCCTGTGTTGTATAAATTCACAGAGTCCATGACTCACCTGGGATTCGCCGGGCTTGAGCGCCACACTGGTGGGCTCCATCAGAAAGGTGCTGGCGTTGCCATCGTGCTGGAAGCAGAAGCCGACTTCAGCCTCCAGCGGTGAGGAGTTGTGGATGGTCAGCTTCTCCTGGTTCTCCGGGTAGCGGCCATCCTTGTAGCGGTCTCGGGACTTGCCGGCCAGCAGGGGACCCATCTGGAGCGTCTCCGAGCTCAGGATATATTTTTTGTGCACGATCTCGTCAGCACGCTTGCTTTTCTTGCGGTGGGGGAAGACAATCCTAAAGACAGAACAAAAATAACGAGTATTTTATGGTTAAAGAATTTCCACAAAAAAATGCGATGATGCAATTTTTACTAGCCAATGGTACGGTTCCAAAGTTCACGGAAATTCAATAAAAGGGGAAAATTTTATAAATGGCTCAGAAACAACGATGGATACATATTAAATGGAGATTTTGATCCATTTTTGTTTATTTATTTTTTGAAACTTAAGACATATTGGGTGTATCCCCTCCCACAAAAATCTTGGGGTTGTGACGCTATTGGCAATAAACACATTACCTTGTACATGGCTCCAAAAATCAGGAGCGTGTGCGAGCAATACCTTTACTGTCAATGACATCACAGTCGGAAAGAGGTTGTGGGTGAGGACAGGCCCAAAGATTATATTCTGTCCTAAGTCTGGATAAATTATTTAATTACAAAAATACATCAAATTGTT
This sequence comes from Hippasteria phrygiana, assembly GCA_037893225.1. Taxonomy (NCBI): domain Eukaryota; kingdom Metazoa; phylum Echinodermata; class Asteroidea; order Valvatida; family Goniasteridae; genus Hippasteria; species Hippasteria phrygiana. The sequence continues at coordinate 604,179 of JAZGUH010000875.1, read as the reverse complement.
TATTTTTTATGTAGTCATCATTGTATCAGAACAATTCTGCAAGTTGTGGGTTCGAGCCCAGTCCTGGGCTATAACACTTCTACGCTGAATATGGTTAGAGGCATTATTAATGCCTTGCAGTGGACTAGTTACCCATCCCGACCCTATTTTTACTGTAAAGAGAACAGATTATCTTGTCTTGTTTCAGTGTGAGGGGCTGGTTCTTCCACAATTTCCTCTGTAGCCAACACCTCAAGTGGCCTTTGGCCTTGTGATGGGAGAATTGCATAAAAAAAACCAAAAATACATTATAGCATTTTCCTATTTTGATTCCTGTGAATCTTTAAAATCCTCCCTGCTTATTCAAACAAAGTTTCTATTCCACAGAAGGGGGCTCCAGGAAAGCATACATCCGGCCCGAGCGCAAGGTCATGCTTCACAGGGACATCACTCATGCGCTTTGCATTGTTTCACCGCGGTGCGGTGCATATGTGGCAAGTTTCCAAATTCCAGTGCGTTGTTACTCTTTTGGTCGCAATCATGGCAGATTTTATTATTGATACAGTCGGAAGTTTGATTGGTGCTAAAGACGTTGGCCTGCGTGTACACATCGGCCGGACAAATGAAAAGGCACGAGTGATTTGGGGTCAATCGCATCAATGTAGAAAGGTCATGCAAAGCGCCCTCATGAGTCATTATATTGACAGCTCGGTTACTTCTACTACGGTCTCGGTAAAATTTTCCCGTGTCGAAAGTCCAAGTGCGGACAGTGGTCACATTTGACCATTTTTCATTTTACCATCGTCTCGGTAAAACCTTCCAAAAAAAATCCAGTGCGGACATGGCTAAACCTAAAAAAAAAAGCCATGGATTGAGACTTTTAAAAATGTATTCCTGACTAAAATCATTCTTAATTCCAACCTTGGCTCACGGCTGATGATTGGGAAGCTGCAGACGCCGCGGCAGTACAGCTGGTAGCGTCGGCGTGTGCCCACGATCTCAAAGTTTAGTGTCTGGTCGAACTGTCCCAGCTCGTCTGATTGGAAGCGTAGCCGGAGGAGAGTATCTGACTCGGCTGGGATGGTCCAGCGGAAAATGCCAAGCCTGGACATTTAAAAAAAAAAAATTTAGGGGTAAAAGATTTAATTTTACAAATTTTGACTCAAGGGCGTTAGCTTAATCCATTCAATACTAAGTTGTTTACCTACTTAATTTATTTATTGTATTTAAATTTTTTCTGGTAATGAAACCAAGGATTCTTTAAAAGCGCATATCGCACTGTAGCTCAAAAGCCTGAAAAAAACCTGTAGAAAGACGAGGAAGAAATGTTCAGTTTTAGAGGTGGGAGGAAAACTTCAGAATGATATTCTGGAGAAAACCCACAGAATCAGGCAAGGACTGAAAATGCAATCCACATGTCGGCCCTGGTGGGATTCGAACCCGGGTCACAGCGGTGGAAGGCGAGGAGAGTACCACTAGGCCAACCTGACTCCCCAACTTGGCACTCTGACATCCCACATTCTTTACGCAGTCTAGCATAAATCACTACAGCAGAAACAACAGCTGAATGTATGCTAAATGGTAACAATGTAAGGCAAGCTAAGGCCAACGGCACAGTTATGTCATCACACATTGTGAGCAAGAAAAGTAGAAATCTGTTTCACAAAGTATTGGACTACAAATAAACTGAACTACATCATGAAGTGACAAAAGTGCGTATACAAAACAATGGTGCAAAGATATTGCTTTTTGACGAATTGGCACAGGTCTGAAAATATTAACATTAGTAATTCAAACAGCTTACATTGTACATGGCATTACAAATCTTGAGCAGTCCTAGGTTCAAATCCAAACAAAGTAAGCCTAGGCTCTTAGAAAGCACTGATCATACAGTGCTAGTAACAGACCCTTCTCATCTAACTTCACCAGTCTATGTTCAAGCATACTCTCGAAGTACAGCTAGATGAGGACTATTAACACATTCTGTCCGGCTGTTATTAATGGGGTGCTGGTATGCCAATACAGGCTTGTGCAGCCAAGCGTAATGCATAAAATATATGCAAACAATGGATTGAATATGCGCAGGAATGCACATATAGTTAACAACCGGCCGGGTGGTCTTTTTTCAAACCGTGGATATGGCCGTCATTCATATTTAATGGGTTAAAAAGTGTAGAGTTCACAGCTAAAAAGCATGTGAAAACCTAAAACGATCTCTTGAAATGAAACTGTTTTGCTGTGGGCTGCCACAAGAGAAATTTGTCCTGACAATTAAGCCCTATGTACACTACCCAATGTACACTACCCAATGTACACTACCCAATGTACACTACCCAATGTACACTACCCCATTTCCTTGGGCCATGCCGGCTGTGCAATGTACCTTGAGAACCCGGGTGCTGTAGGTCCAATGGTCTGATGCCTTCTTAATAATTGTATGGCAAATTTGGGCCTTATATGTGACCGGCTCTACAAAAGTGGGTATTATATCACATTTGAAAAATGAGTTATAGACATAGTTGAATTTGTCACATCCTGAGCTTTCATTTGGTGTAGGTTTGACCCCTTGAAATATATTGACATTCGCATACTCATTTTTTTTCCAGTTTAACAGAAGTGCATTTATAACCCTTTAAACATAGCATGGTAAAGAAATGAATTTCTACCAACATTTGCTTTTTCATCTTTCTTAATCAATATTAACGTTTCTAAAAATAAATGATAAAAATATAGATATAATAGAAGCCAACAAATCAAAAAACGAAAAAATCACTTATATGAAGGTTTTTTCACTCTCTTTACATAGAACAGACCTCTGCCTGTTTCCGCATAGCGCGACATAATAGTTTCTGTAGGGCGGGTCATATATTCTAGATTCTTGCTTCAAATCCTGATAATCACTGGAGGATACTCACTTGGGGTTCTTCGGTTCCTGCATGGCTGACATGTCACCAGCCGTGCTGCTCTGGCCGTCAAAGTCCGAACCTGGGGTAGTGGTGCCAGGGGGCGGGGAGGTGATAGTCAATGATCCCTTACGATTGCGGGGGCCTTTGGCTGAGCGTCGGCGGGAGCTGGTGCTTTCTGCCCCCGAGCGGGACTTGTCTTTCCCTTTGCCCTTGCCTGTTGGCGTGGTGTGATCATCCTAAACAACAACAAACATCATTGTTATGTCTCCGTTTTGGATACTGTATTTTGATTGGCCTCGAACGATCACGTGTCCGGTCTATAAAAACGACTGGCACACTCCAAGCATAATATCACACATCAGCGGAGCCAGCTAGATATATTGAGCTGTATCATTGGTACCAACTGAAAAAAACTCAGGGACACATAGCATATGCATCCCTCGGGTGTTAAAAATGTCATATCCCCCAGCAGTCAACAATTGTTAAGTGATGCATACAGTTCTTGGTTTTCTTTTCAGATGTAAAGTTTGAGCATGCAGATTGCAGCGAAAGTGTATTGTCCAAGCAACGTCACCATTCAAATCATAGCCGACTATCGCTAATGTCAAAGCCACCAAATTCAGACCCGTCTCTGTCAAGACGTTTTGCCAAGAATAACGAACTGTTGCAATGCATTGGATAGAGTACCGAAGTCTGACGTCAGTTGGCACGACAACTGGCTTCAAACAAATGGAGATTTCGACTGTTCCTTTGTTAACAGCCAGTCATGCAAACACATTGACACAAAATAACAAAAGTATTCTGGCTCCAAACATTGCATTGACATCATCACTTCGGTACTCTATTGCAGAAACAGGGAACTGCATGGTTCTCCAAATCATGTCGGCTCCAGTGCTATTCTGCTTCATCATACTTTACTGTCTAACCATTTAAATCAGTACAGTAGAATGCCACTATAACGAACATCATGGGATCCACAAAAAATACTCAGTATAGTGGTCATACGTTATACAGTGGAACGCCGCTATAACGAACATCATGGGATCCACAAAAATACTCAGTATAGTGGTCATTCGTTATACAGTGGAACGCCTCTATAACGAACATCATGGGATCCACAAAAATACTCAGTATAGTGGTCATACGTTATACAGTGGAACGCCGCTATAACGAACATCATGGGATCCACAAAAAATACTCAGTATAGTGGTCATACGTTATACAGTGGAACGCCGCTATAACGAACATCATGGGATCCACAAAAAATACTCACTATAGTGGTCATTCGTTATACAGTGGAACGCCTCTATAACGAACACCGCTATACCGAACATTCGGCTATAACGAACACCATCTTTGGCTCCCAAATTTTGTGTACAAAACTTACCGAACAATGGACGGCTGCAGCTTTATGTTGAAGAGTGACAGGTGGCTATTATTTCCCCAAGGAATAGAAGGGAAAATCCAACTGTTGCTTTAGAATTCGGTAAGCTTAAAAAGTATGAACATGTAATTACATGATTCAATGGGCGGCACATGTTCAAAGTCGTCCTTAAGCAACTGCCAGGGCGTGCAGGGTGACGTGCTGCCAAGATGAATGGACAGTGGTTTCGTACACTAACAATGGTCAAAAGAGGGCGCACTTCAAATACAAAGCAAGAGGGCGCTATTTAAAAGAACTAACGCTATGTTGACAAATGGGCATTTGGCAGAAAATCGCTATAACGAACGATCGCTATAACGAACAAAATCTGTGGATCCCGCGATATTCGTTATAGCGGCGTTCAACTGTAGTGAATAAAGGTATGTATCTAATACATCAATTTGGGAACCAAAGAGGATGTTCGTTATAGCCAAATGTTCGGTATGGCAGTGTTCGTTATTGCAAAGTTCTACCGTATTCCCTTGATTACAATTAATTGAATGAAAAGCTGTTCCAACTAAAGAGTATTTTGAATAGCTAATGAATGTGACAATTTGAGAATTTTCTCTGCAATTATATTTCTCATTGTTTCAATATAAAAATTTCTTGATTCCGTCACAGATATAGTCCACATGATGGGCTAGCCGTAAGACCCACTAATACGCATAGACAGCTTCAGCTGCCAATTTCACTAAACAGTGCGTAACTTACGGCATGGCGTAGGACTTATGTTATAAAAATGTTGCGCAGCTGCACAGCATTCTTGTGATCAATTTCACAAAATCCTCAGCTTGAAAAACCATTAATCCTCAATCCTCCGAAATCCTCTTTTTCTTAAAATACCATTCATCCTCAATCCTCCAAAATCCTCCAAAACTGGAAGGAGGATTTTGGAGGATTGAGGTGGGTTAGGGTTAAAGCAGAGTTATGCAACTGCGGAAGATTTCGTGAAATTGGCCACTGGACTAGTAATTGCAATCCAACACAGCTTTTCTAACTTCAATTTTTTCAAATTTTCTGCTTTAGATTTTGTACCTTCTCCCTAGCCTTGTCTGGAGTGGAGGAATCCAGTTCCTGATCAACATCTTTCTTTTCGTCTGGAATCACATTCCTACGGAGTTAGGAAAAATAGGAAAAATGCTATGAATAGTTGTGAAAAAATAACGAATACATTTAGGGAGCACTGCCTAACCCATGGCCGGCCAGGTCGTTGAAAAGCCTGGCCACGCCCGGGCCTTCTGGCTTTTATTCTTGCTATTGTGAGCCACAAATCAACCAACAATAGAGCATCTACTAACGATAAAGCCCGGCCTCTGCCAGGTTAGGCCAGGCTGTGGTCCCTCCCACACTAATCAGTAGTGATTGCTTTTCTGGCATTCCATTCACGGATGGGAGATCAAGTCTGGGTGAACAATGGGAGCTGGCTGGACTCTAGCATTAGTGGGCAGTTTATTGTGTACAACCACGGGATTATAGAAGTCCGAAGGCCCAGGCGTTCCCGGAGCTTGGACAGGCTTTACAACGGCCTGGCCTGAATAGGGGTTAGGCAGTGCTCCTTTAAGAAAGATTTTGAGGTATTTTCAGTTTGTCAAAACTTGGGACAGAAAAAAAAATGCACTAGCTAAAAAAATGTTTCTAGCTAGGATGTCATCGTTGGTAAAAACATTCCTTGCGCAAAAATGATTTGAAAATGATTTGGTTACAACACCAGCAAACTTCAACTCACGGGTCATCAGGAGACGATGCTACAAAGATATAGTGGCCGGTTGGATCAGCGCCTAGTGGAGCCTTCCTCTTCACGGGGTAAGGCACAACCGAAAACACTGCCGAGGGGGGTATGGGCGGCCCGTGAGGGCCCAGTCCCAAACCATCCAGGACCTCAGCTGCCGAGGGCAGTCTCCGGCTAGCTAGTACCCGGTCGCCCATCTGGGTGTCGGGCTCGCTGGCGTCCATCAGAAGGTGGGTCACCCCGATTTCGTCCTTCTTCCCCCTGTCTTTTTCATCGTCACCCTCTTTGGTGTCAACCTGCTCGCCGCTTTCAGCCGCAGCCTGTTTTGGTTCGAAGAGAGATTCAATCAATGCAAGAGAAAAGCAGCATTATCGGTTCTCCATTGCTGTAAAAATTACCTGTATAAAAAGGTTTTGACGTAAAAGCTTTTCGGCTGCAGGAACAGTTCTCATGCTCATAGCTAGACTTCATTAAGTTCGTTGCTGGAGGCTGGGTGGAGGGTGAGCTGTTGATGAGGGGGGGGGGGGGGGGTACCTTAACACAACAAAAAGCTCACTGTGACTAATTGCACTATGTCAGTAGTAGGCATTGTATATTTTTGACAGCTTTTCTTTCCGTTCAATATTTAACTAGGACATTTGCATTTCTAGAACTTGGTGCGTTGGCAAATTTCTGGTTGGCCTGAGACCATTCTTGCCACCCCCTAGTTACATGTCTGGTAGCTCAGATCAGTTTTTTTTTTTGGGGGGGGGGGTTCAGACTTTGAGGGAAGAGGAAATTCGAATGGTGAAATGTTGAGGAATAAAGGTTTGTACAAAGTTTAATCTGCTTAAATGTCATTTTCTCATCTCAATTTTATTTTTGTTTAATAAAAGAGAAAATATTGCTCCCTAGTGACACACTTTAGCAAATTACAGCAAAATTATATTCGGGATGAAAGGCAACAAATAAGATTAACTTGACTAACATAACAAATGTTTTTCGTATAACTAAGGTAACATATATAAAGCAGTTCAGTCTTGAAGAAACTTGATATCAATCCTTGGGCATGACATTAACAAAAGTCACCATTAAATATACAACGTGCAAACACTGCATTGATTCTACAAATCCCCTTTACCTTTTCTGCCTTCTCCTTTTCCAAGCGTTCCTTCTCCAGCCGTTCCCGTTCCTTCTCCCGCTCCCTCTCTTTCTCCTTCTCGGCCTTGCTTTTGCCCTTCCGCCCAGAGGGAGGGTGGGCTGGGATCTCCTCTGCCTCCATTTCGTCAGCCAGGGGATCGATGACCACTTGCCCTATTGGAGTGAAAAAGAGAGAGGTACTTGTACCGCTGAATCCATTTGCACAACCGCTAGACTAACATTATTTTACGTGAAGTAATGGTACCAAACACTGACTAGTCTAGCCACGGACTCCTTAGTTTGTTTTTAGCCAACAGCAAGGTGCATGATCGACTGACCATGACCAGAAGTTGAGATCCAATTTTTATTATAATGTTCAATTATTATTATCAATTTCAAATTATCCAACATGGTGTCCCGTATGCTTCTTGATCTCCTATAGAACCATTTTATTCCAGTTTACCAGCTCAGAAAACAAAAATTGTTAGTAATATACATGGAACCGGATTCATGCACAGCTGGAATGTTTACCGATGGTCCTGTCCCAACGATCCAGAATCTTGTCGATTTCTTTCAGGCCGTGCTCAAAGGCCTTGAAGCGGGAGGTCAGCAGGATCTCAGCCTCCTTCGCTGGGTCTCGCTCTGGTTCCGGCTCGGTGACTACCTCGTTGGAGATAGGCCGACCTTTGTCTTTCTTGCGTTTCCTGTATGAGATGAAATAAGATGAAGCATGTATATTAAGTACAAATTATTGTAGTGGTGGGATAGAGATCTGGATTGTTTAACATTCAGTGTGAATTCCACTATTCAGTTTCGATTTTGGAAACCGGATATTCGAAAGGGAGCTTAACAAATTATTTTCATGACACAGGCTAATGAAAGGAACTGGAACATCTTCCAATTTGCTCGCTAGTGGTTGTAACTGCATTCACTCGCCAGAGTTTTAGTCGAGTCCCTGCAAGTCCTTTCACAAGTCCTTTTGCAAGTCCCGTCAGAAGTCCTTTTATAAAGCCGGTCACAAGTAACTCGATGAACAATGACAAACAAATGCCTTTGTCAAAGCTCATTTGAATAGCTTGTGATTGGAATTAGGACTGGGGGCTTGTGATGGACTTGCAGGGACTTGCAGGGACTTGCAGGGACTTGCAGGGACTTGCAGGGACTTGCAGGGACTTGTGATGAACTCGACTACATCCCCGTTACTCGCTAGTGATCTTCTTGGTATATGAATAGCCTGCCCATCTATTACAGCTCTAAAGTGTTTTTGTAAAAGCCCAGAGGGAGGCTTTTTTTTAGTGCGGCACCTCACTCGTCACTTTTTGTTGGCATGACTATGAGTTAGATGGGAACTTCCGGTGAAATCAGTTTGAATAAAATTAGGATAACTGGATTTTGAAATCTCCGATTTCTCCTACGGCTTGAAGTGAATTGGCTAATGATGTTGTGGCCTGTAGGTCACATTGCATGGGTTCTGGTAATAAAAAGAGGTTACAATTTTACAGGAATCAAAACAGAAATATATATAACGCCCTTTCCCGCATTAGGGCGACCGGTCTATGGGGTTTGTGCATTCTAAAAAATGTAACCTAACCCAATCTTTTCCTATTGCTTTTCCTTTAAGGCGACCGGTAATCGGTCGCGCTAAGGCGGTCGGTCGCCCCATACCCAAAGAAAAACGGTGACCGGTCTCCCTATGCTCGAAAAGATCAGTATATAGCAACTATTCACAGTATTACAGCGGCCACACATCACACTTTGACACCTTGATTAATTTTCAAAAACAAATGAAACTTGTTGAAAAGAACCTCTCCAAAGGCTGGAATTTCCATTTTTGAACTTTGCATGATCGGTTCGAAAAACGATGATAAATACATCAGCAGGGGTGAGATTGGCCAAAAATGAAAATTCCACGAAATCCACGAAAAATGTATGAGGACCCCATATCAACACATGGTTTGTATTTGTCTAAAGGTACCCCTCATAAAAAAAATCAATTTTTATTGGTCCATATCCACTTTTACAGGTAAAAACACCTTTAGGACAACACCTCAGGAATTCCAGATTGCAAAAGAGATTTAAAAATTCTGAAATCCCGACAGAAAATCCTGAAATTAGGAAAAATCCTGACAAATCTCACCCCTGATCAGACATATATTTTAAAAAAGTATTTGTGTGTTTTATTGATTTATAGAGACTCAGGACAAAACATGCATGGGGCATGCCCCGGCCACACAATTTCGCCTTTTGGGCTGTGATGCTGTCAGTGGTAAAAACACTGCTAGCCACGCCTCTGCATACACATAGGTCTGTACATGTCTCCAGACATTAGGGCTTGGCAAGCAATACTGCTGATGATTTGATCTATGTGAATCTTGAATGAACAGAATTCATCTGAAGGGCATTGGTTTATTTGATAACACAATGCTATCCTTTCCATGACATTCTATGTATTTTTTCTCAATCTGGACTAGTATGTATAGATATGCAGGAAAAAGTTAAGATACACCGAAAAGATATGATATCAATTTGTTAGAAGCTGATTGAGTAATTTTCACTCACTTTCCACCTTCTTCTTGGGACTCACTCCCTGCTGTGCCGTGGGACTCCGGTCGCTCCATGACCGACGAGGCCCCTGCCTTGAGGCCGTGTTCGGAGGGCGGCGGTGGCTGGTCGTGCTTGGGCTGGTCGTGCTTGGCCTGGTCGCCTGGCGGCCGCTTCATACCGACCTGGCTGGCCGTGGGGCCTGTCTTACTCCCACCCTCCTGGGATTTCTTCATCGGAGTCCCCTTAGCATCCTTCTCCTGGCCTTTGGCTCCCTTCTTCTTGCCCTTCCTAGGATGGATGGGACAGAACAATATTAGGGCTGTTCATTTTGATTATTCGAAACTGGATTTGACCGAATATTCGATACTCCCTGATCACACGTCTGCTTGCAACTGCATGCTGGTAAAAAGTTGCCCGAAAAGCATGCTGGGGTTTTATGTGCAGCAATCAATATTACGGACTACCCGATCGACATTTTTTTGCATGCGCCTGATGTATCAAGATCATATGGGTACGTACAACATTCTGATAACAAGAAACCAAACTCCAGCCTGCATTTTTGCAGTAATTCGTCACCGACACCACGAACTGACACTCTCTAGCGTGTGAGTGCCCGCACGCGCGCGGATTTTACAGAACCGAGTAATTTTCGTTTTCAGAAATTGACACCAAGTACAGCAGCGCGCGCTAACCACATTTTCATTTTTACGAACCAAAACCATTCTTAATTTCACAAGTTTAGAGGTTTTCAGTTCAATGTTTCTGTAACCCCACAAGTATACAGATGGAGTAGATTTAGGTCAAAGCTTTTAAAGCGTTTTTCTAGGAATGGTATTTCCGCTACATGCTTGCGTGTCAATTCGTGAGAACCAAAATTCTTCTCTAGCGAGTCAGTGCCCGATGTGCATGCACACACCTGGGTGTCAGTTCGTGAAACCGAAATTTACTCAGTACGCGGTTTCACGGACTGACACCCATGTGCGCGTGAGTGTCAGTTCGTGAAAACGGTGATGAACTATCAAGGGTTTTACGGACGAGAACAATAAACCTCCGTCCACAAAAAGTTACCATCGACTAAAATGCCGCATTCAACACTGCTAAGCACCGTAACTTTTCTATTAAAATAACATCAGAGTCGTATCTATACGTGCATATATATTTTTTTACGAATATTCAAACCGGCAAAAAGGTATTCGAATATTCGGTTGACGATAAAATATTTGGTATATTAGGGACAGCCCAAGACAGTATTGACATAGAGGTTGTTAAATCCAACATCAAATTTCAGTTGAGCCATGGATAAAGACAAGCACTATCTCAAGAGTCCACATTAAATTGGTCTGGTTAACCAAGGAGAGACCATTTAAACATTAGTAACCCATTCTGTCTGGCTGTTATTAATAGGGTGCTGGTATGCCAATACGGGCTTGTGCAGCCAAGCGTAATGTACACAATAGGCAAACAATGGAATGAATACTCACAGAAATGGGCATATAGACGACAACTGGCTATGGCCGTTGTCCGTATTCAATAGGTTAAATATCCTATAACTTGAGAAATACTTCACCTATAGACCCCGGTGAGGGCTCATTTAAAAGCTCTTAAACTCCCTCAAATGATGGCAAAATAGTATTTAGATTTTTGGCAGGAAGAGCTCGATTTTGGCATGGGGTGTCGTAACTGTTATTCGCAAATTGCAATAAGCAGATTGGTGTATCAAATCAAAAATAAAATAAAAAAAGAACAGGGAAGATCACTGCACCAATTTTCTCTAACTTTGTCATTCAAATGCCAAACAGGATCTACCTGCAAGCTGTATATCAGCAACAGAGCAACCTTGTACATGTAGATCATACCTCCTCAAATCATCCTCATGGGAGTATAACTGGAGGCTTGATGAGGGTGGTGCACTGCTTAATAAAACTGATTTACCCCGCTGATTAATGATTGCAATTTGGTTGTAAATGATTGGATGAGCTAATGTGTTCCACATATCGATTGATTCGGGAAAGAAGGACTGTTGCATGATTTTGGTATTAACTGGGTTATGTAACATTCATTGTTAGTTGTGGCCCGTCTAGCTCTTGGTGGTTTAGGTTTGCAATATTCATCCTTGTTAATAGCCAACTCGTTCTTTAGAATCTTGTACAATGTGATGAGGCGAGTGTGTTGTCTCATTTCCTCAATGGAGTACCATCTGAGCTGCTTGATCATGCCTGTGACACTTTCCCCTTTCCTATAATTACTTGTGACGATCCTTGCTGCCCGTCTATTTACTTTCTCTAATTGTTCCTTATTTTTCATTGATCCAGGATGCCATGCTACCGAAGCGTATTGAAGATGGGGTCTGACTAATGTTTTATATAATTTCTCTTTGACTTCCTTTGGTGTTGAGCTGAAATTTCAGCAATGAATCAAAAGAAGCAGATAGTACAAGAAAAACAAATGTTTTGTCATTAATGGTCAGACTATGTATCCCAAATTTCTAAGCCTCACCTACCAAACACAAGTATGGACTCAAGACCACATCACCGGAAATAAATGTTTACACTTTCAAAATATGTGACGCTGCCTTACATTACTGCAGGGATTCCATTGATCAACACTGGTTATCTTTTTACTTTCATCACCAATTCAGGAAGATCAAAAGCACGGAAACGCTTACTTGTCATCTTCAACTTTCTTTTCTTCCAGGAGTGCAGCCAGCTCCCGTTCCTTCCTCTCCCTCTCCAAGCGTTCTTCCATCTCCCTGTTTACACAAGAAAAAACAAAGTTGTCACAAGATCTGCAAAAACATGCAAAATGTGAATTTTGATGTGGCCCACTGAAGCAAGTGGCAAGTATCACTATGGCATTCTGAGTCACAAGCAGAAATAAACCAAAATTTACTGGAATGTCAATTTTGGAATTTTGACATTTCTACATTCAAACACTTCTATAATTAAATTCAATCTCGGAATATTGTTTTGGGGTGCTTTTTTTGCAGGCAGGTAGAGTATAGATCGAGTTGAATTTCTCAAGACAATGGGTCCTGACTCTAACAAATTGAAATGGTTATAGCATGGCCTAGCAATGAGGTACAGCAACACACAATACATAAAAATAAAGCTTATTTTCTGTACTTTCAGGAAATACCATGATCTCTATTAAATTTGTGCTACATTTCACCTGTTTTATTGTGCCAGGTAATACATACTGCAAACCTCTGCCATTTTATAATACAAATGTTTGAAATTTTACAATTTCACAAACTCTCAGCAGTCCTTTTGTAGTGCACAAGCCTTGGAAAAATAAACACACAGAGATACACCAAAGGAATGCTTGGAAAATATTCTGTTTTTGCTGTATAAGTGTCCTAGTTGTGGTTTTCTTTTGTTGCAATATGGAAGTGAACTTCGCCCAATTCTGCAGGGATTGCTGCTGTGGAATTTACAAAAGCTACCTTAACCCCTTGAGCACGGTATTTTACAGGAGACGTCGGGGTGTCGCAGCGGTTCTGGCAGCCAAGCGAACCGCTACAATGTGTTTGTGCAGTCAAGCGTATCATAAACAATAATCCAACAATAGATTTAAACTGCACAAACGGTAGCAAATGGCGTCATCCGTACGCAAGTAGTTAAAGGTAGTGTACATGATTGGTCATTGTTGCAATTTTCAGAAATAGGCGGATTTGGGGGGTTAGTATTTGATAGGAAATATCGTTCCACTGACCTGTTTAAAGTTTTGCGTTGTTGGATGGCGAAAAGAAACGAGAAAAAAACGGTGCTCGTTTACAACCGTCGGGCAGATGATAGCCTTCAGTCAAGGCGTGCGTGGCTACCTGGAAGCATGACGCGCCCCGAATGCCAGCATGTCCGCTGCGCTACTCATCCGATTATAGCCACACCTGGTGCCATCATTTCACAGGATGATTGAGACTACTATTAACTTACAGTCTAGTAAGGTATTTCGTGATAATTCATAAAAAAAACATGGAGGATTACCAATCGTGTACACTACCCTTAAGTAAAGTTGATAAATTTAACTTACTTTTTGAGGAGACGTTCCTTCTTGGCTTTGAGACGTTTGCGGTCGATATCAGCTTTCTCTTCTTCTGTCAGGTCATCGTACTCATCTTCGGACATCTCCTCCAATCGTCTCTTTTCCTCTTTCTCACGCTCTTTTTCCAAACGCTCTGTGGAAATACGGTTATATTCAGGCTGAAATATACATATTAAAGCAGTTGGGTTGACAAAGTGGCACCTTCCTTGTAGAGTGGCATATATCCAAGGCAAGACCCCCCCCCACCCCAAGCGACATTTGGCAATGAAAACCATGTCTTTCGTGAGCTTTTACTATTTGTTTAAAACCAGCCCAGCACATATTTATTCCCATTCATAAAATTACTTTTTGTATAATTCAGCAAAAACTCCGAAAATTATATATTTCCAATGATTTTGTTAATTTTTTTTACCATGGTTTGTAAAACACCTCGTTAGCTATTTAATGGTTCGTGCCTTACACAAGTAGTGCTAAAAATTTCCTTAAATGGAAAATTGACGCACGCATGTGGCGTGATGTGGCGCAGAACGCAGCAGTGCCGGTGTAGTGTGAAATCATGGACTCTAATATACGGACGCAATGGCAGTATTGCGCTTGCGTAATTGGGAGAGTGACTGGTCGCACAAGTGTTCAACCAATAAAAGGAACCAGATTTCATAGGAGTCTAAATTTTGTGCGACACCGGAAAAAGTGTTTAAACCGGCTGGTGTTTTATCGGCCATTTAAAACCAATAAGAACGGGTAAACTGTCTTAGGTATTTATGAATGGGGTTCAATGGGTTTGAATTTTAAAATTAATGATGTATTTACAGTCACACTGACCTTTCTCTTCCTGGAGCCTCTTTTCTCTAGCCTGGAAGACAGACTGTTCCAGTTTCAAGGTGACAAAGTATATGTACTTGCGGTTGTTGAGAGCCTTCAGGATGGCATTGGCGGTGGCCGTGTGGTTAGGACTGAACATGGTCTCCAGGCTATCAAAGACGATTCCGTGGTGGCAGTCATTGAGCTGCAACATAGCAAATTTGATTCAACCAGGCATTAAATATAATCAGGTGTGGTTTCGGACTTCAATCTTTTTTTGGGGGGGGGGGTAAACAATTCTTTTTTTTATTTAACAATTTTTTTCAAAATGTTAAGAGTGAACAAAGAAAACTGGGAGGAGCGGGATTCGAACCTGTGACTTCCGGAATACCGTACCGGCGCTCTACCAACTGAGCTATCTTGCCCTATGTTGGCGGTCTCCCAAATTGTCAGTATCTTTGTTCGGGTGGGCGCTTCTTTGTTCAAAATGTCACGACACGGGGCCAATTTCACAGAGCGGCTTAAGCACAAAAACTGCTTAAGGGGATATTCAAAATGTTCAATGTTCTAAAAACAATTTGACGCACGCACCCACCCACCCCAATTTTCGATCTTAAAATATTGATTTGCCATTCAATTAAACAAATAATAAAATGCCCAGTTTCATGACAGCGTGATGCAGCTGTGGATCTCCCCCACTTGAACATGTGCCCCGATGACTTCTAGTGTTTCATTATCAGCTTCTGACCTAGCGCTGGCGATACTGATTTTTTTTCGTAGTCGATATTTTTTCCCCGCTTTTTCGCCAATATGGCAATAAAATCGTCTACAAATTACGGCATGATAAAAATGTTGTGAAAGGTTAGCGATCTTAAAATCCTAATGTACAAATGCATAAACAACTTTCAAAAACTTAACACTGCCAAAGCTCTCTGTCACAATATCGCCACTCAGATCGTCCACCCATATGGAGGAATGGTCCACCATTACCCACGTGGCGGCCAGTGTTGTAGCCACTTTTACCAATTCTTTTTTTTTCAAGTCAAGTCACAACTTTTTCAACAACTTCCGAAATTCTTGAAGTTGAAGCCACACAATACCTCTTTGAAGTTGACATTCGTATAAAAATCACGCAAGTACACGTATCGTTTTCCCAAGGGTTTCGCAACGCGCAAGTAACGTGTATGCCTATTAGCACGGTTCCAGTCTCTGCTGCGGTATTCAATTGATAGCAGTAGAGATGGGAACCAGTCTACAGTGCGTACTCGATTGGTTATAATATTTTAATGCATGACGTACGGAAAAATTAAATAGGTCTAGTATAGAATTTTGCTCTCTCGATCTCAGACACCGTTATTTACATTTCAAATACTCTAAAAATGTATTGTGACAAACGTTTAATACTTCAAACGTTTAAGGACATTACATAAAGCATTTGGCAAGCACTTTTGGCGAAAAGGAAGAATTCTTGCTACGCTTCAATTGTACATTTAAAGCAAAGACGATGGTAGTTGTTGTAAGATGATGTTTCTTCCTTCATGCTTGTGTATCTGATCAATAACGTGCAGCCCGGTACGGCAGTGCTGTGCCAAATGCCAAGACAGTCTATGAAGTATAGAATAACCGCTCTGTTGAACCACGGATGATACAACGTCTAAAGACAACGCATAGGCCATACGAGTATATGGTTGAAAAAAACAAACAAATCAAAATGCGGGAGTGGAATTGGCAAATTAAAAAAGCATTTCTTTAATTTTTCTTCATGTTTTTATTGAAAAGTCAATTTTGACCCAACCACCCACATTTATAAAAAAAAAAAAAATTCGAAGTTTCAAAACATTGAAAATTTTGAATGGGCCCTAAGCACAAAAAACTTGCTTAATAAAAGCAGGTTACCAGCCAAAACTCCATGTGATGTATATTGCTTTTGACTGGTATTTAGATGTTTGCTTTATAGCATGGTAATCACATGGAGTTTTGGCTGGTAACCTGATTTGACTAAGCAAGGTCGTTTTGTGCTTAAGCAAATTTTTGTGCTTAAAACCCTTTCTTGCCCAAATTAATTTTCTTACACTGAAGGTACGTTATAGGCTGGGCTGGGACTTTAAAGTCCCGTCGAGCGCGAATGAGTTAGGCAGCTCTACGAAATTGGCCCCCGGTTTTGCAGGTCAATAATGACCTCAGTAGGGTCAAGGCCACTGTGTCTTTAGTCTTGACAATTCCACAGTAGCTACCAGGTAGCCACCACTGCTAAAAATAGATCATGGCACACAATATCAGTCCAAGCGTTGGCATTAGTGGCCACAATCAAATATAATACTCTTGCCAAATCCAGTCCGAACTACTGTAAAGCCCGTTTCACACGAGCGCTGGAAACACACATCTGCGATGATTGGCGCCAGGTGTCTGATGCCCAAGATGCCTGCGATTTCATCGCAGGCTTTCACAAGATACAACACAGTCCGGTAGCAAACGTACCTCGTTTTGCAGTGTTTGCATGTGTAGTCGCCGGCTACACGTGTACCGCTGGTACTACGATATTCTACGAACGATGAAATGTATAGGGTATAAACAGTGATTTTCCCACACTGTAAAATTGTTTTTGTAAAATAACAGGTTTTTCCCCTTTTAAAAACAAACAATCACCATATTTTAGTTTGAACCCTTTGAAGCCGGATGACAGCTATAGCCGCAAAAAAAAATTGCCACCAGGCCGGATGACGTCTATACACACCATTTTCTGCAGTTTCAATCCATTGTTGGATTATTGTTACGCTTGGCTGCACAAGCACATTATGTCCGTATCGCTTGGCTGCAAAAGCTGGCCGGACACCCCGGTGCCTCACTGTAATAACCGTACTCAATAGGTTAAAGGATTTTGGATGTAAAATTATGGTACTGTGACCTACGTGTCCCTACCGGTAGTTTTCGTGTTTTAACGTCAATTTATACGAAGAGGATGTAAATTTACATGCACTTTGTAAAAATAATTATAAAATATTTGCTGTAAATATACAGCAACACCAATGAAATGCTGTTTATTTACAGAGAATTTACTGTTCTGCACAAATCTCATTACGCAGCAAGCAACTGACCAATCAAAACTGAATTTATGTTTACAAAAGCCATGTTAAATTGTAGTGTTTCCTTCCTCCATGTGCACAGCAACAGCAAACTGCACATGCGTAAAGGCGATTTCACTGCACAGTATCCCTAAACAAAATCGCATTGATACATTCACACGACCAATCTCGGTGATCGTCGCACGGATGTCGCATTAATGCGAAATTTTTGAGGTCTCGATCCCTGTTACGAACCGCAAGGGACCCATGAGATTTGATGACAGGGATACACTTTCACACGGCACGGAATCCATGCGTTTGTGACATCGATGCGATTTCATCACACGGGACCCATGTTTCCAACGCTCATGTGAAACGGGCTTAAGAGTATGGAATTGATTTTTTTCAAGGCAAGTTTGACTCAAGTGGGAGGAATTCTCCTGCTGCTGTATGTAATTGGTTATGCGACATTGGTAACTACCTGGCCTACAAATCATCAGAATGGTCAGGTCTGACAACCAGACTAGCTGATAAAGAACATCATCTTTAAGCTATTAACAATGGCCATGTCCGTCTTCGGTCATTATTGGTACGTGTGCGTAGCCTACTTAGAAACGTTTACCTGTAGTCTCTCAGCCAGTATCTCCACCAGTAAATCCTCGGGCAGCAGGCAGCTCATCAGTCCCTCCTCTCCGGCCACGCTGGCACTGACGCTCAACCTCCTGGCGATGGGGGCAGCCGGTGGAGGGCTGCCCGACAGCTGAGTCGCGTTGTCATCCTGCTTCTTGTCTTTCTTGTCCTTCGGGCCGGCCGCCTGGTCACCTCCCACAGGCTTGTGGCCGGAGATGGTGCTGGTCTTGCGGTTGCTGATGACCGAGTGGGCGCCGCCGGCCATGCTGACTGAACCTGGTTTTAAAAACCACAATATATGTTAGTTTCGTTTATTTTTATTAGTTATGTTTTCATAGTCTGTAACATGGTCAGTTTCCTTGGCATTAAAAGACTGAGAATATTTCTATTCTCCCCTGGACTAGGGGTGTGAACCGGTTCCAGATTATGGAATCGAGTACCCGTACAACTTTATATTATCACATAGTAACTTCCCAGACAATGAAAAAGCAAAAGTTTTGAATGTTATTTTTCGGGAATTTTCAAAATTAAAACCCGACTACATGGGAAACCAGTACAGATTTCACGTTTATGACGCTCACCAAAGTTGACAACAAAGGGAATTTACCGGTCGTGGTTTTTGTAATCTGGGTATGGATAAAGAGCCTCGACGAGACATAATAGCATGCCTTATTCCACAATAAATACAAATGTATAAAGATTCCAGACAAATGCCGGCACATGCATGTGCCGGCACGTCCACGCAAAGGTGGAGAAGTGATCATGTTTACTGGACAGGCATGAGATTTTTCAGACTTTTTGAATCTCAGAGAAAGACATTATAACAACTTCTGGGATTGGAAGTTTTGTGCTGGGTTTCTTTAACGGGTACCCGGGTACCCGTATTTTTTCAATCGGGTACCCGGTTCTTTTACTACCCGTAAATGCACACCCATACCCTGGACAGGATGTCAGTCCATTACAGATGACTTCCCAATTCTCGCTGGCACCCATTTCTGCTCTGGAGTGAAGAGAAGCACTTTATGATAAAGTGTTAAGGCCTTGTCACACGAGGCAATTTTTACAAGGAACTTGAAGGCAACGAACAGCCCTGTAGACTAAAGCAATGCTCGGTAGCGCAAGAGAACATTTTTCTGACAGTGTATCAACAATCCTAAGAAAATTACGTGAAAAGTGAAATGTGAATATTTTTTCTTCTTGGAGATTGTCTGGGACTGATTGCCTGTGAATTGCCTTGTGTGACGTGGCCCTTCTAATTATCATAAAGTGCCCTAACCAGCTGGGCCATAGAACATGGACAGGTGGAACTTCAATGATTAACTTGAAGCAAAAAATGTGCATACAAGTTAATCAGATGCAATGACGGTTAGCATCATGATGGTTTAAGTTAGTCATTAACCCTTTCATTAACCCCTTGCCACCGGGCATTAATTATTTACATGGGAAAACCCGGGGCGCCAGGCCTGATTGTGCAGCCAAGCAAAACGGAAACAAGAGGCTTGTGCAGCCAAGCATAACATACACCATATCCCAATAATGGATTGAAAATGTAGAGATTGGCACACATAGATGTCAACCGGCCAGGTAGCAATTTTCAATCCGCACGTATTTGGGGCAACCGGTTGTAAGGGTTTAATGCATTGTTTATTGGCTTATCTTCCCCAGTACCACATTCTTTGTTCAGTCAAGCGTAAACAACTTGAGCAGAAAAAGCAGCCGGCTGCTTGCTAAATGGTTGTATTTTCAACCAAAGATTTCACTCTCAAGTGTTGATTGAAATGGACAATGTTGTGTGCAAAGTTTGTTCCATGACAATTACTCTTTCATATGGTGTAAAAATGAAAGTCAATAGCTGCTAAAATAGCAAAGTTATGGCTGTTTTCCCTTCTGGCCCACTTTACCAAACAGGAAACTTGTTTGTCACACGAACAAATGGCACGCCATACAAAAGACTGTGGAAGAAACTTTTGATAGTTTTATCAAAATATTGTAATGGTGACACATTAATTTGATAGCACCATAAGAAATATCTGAAAAAGCTCTTACCGTTGGTATGGGGATGAAGTATGGACAGCAAAAAAACACAAACACTAGAGTTGACTGAAACACGGTGAGCATATCTGTTGTTTGACTGCTTTGTGTGTGGTTTCCCTGTCCAGTAAACTCGACATTGGTAATGAAAGGGTTAAAGTGCTCCCTGTCTATCCAATCAAACAGCAAAATTGGGTAGGTTAAAGGGGTTAGGAAGGAACTCCTGGGAAAACAGTTCAATTACGACTGATGGGGCTACTTTGGTAAAAAACAAAACAAAACAAAGCACTATTTGACATGCATATTTTGATGTTACATACCTGAGCCGGCTCCAAGGCCCATGGCATGTGCCGCCACGGCCTCCACACTCAACCCCCCTGCCCCGGCTGCCACAGCACCCCCGGTCACCTCACAGCTTTCCCCCTCTTTTATCAACTGGGCCCTGGCTGCCTGAGCACATAGCTCCCTTGCCCGCAGGCCGGCCGGGGTGTTTCCGTTAGAGATTGACTCCAGGACGACACTGTCTACTGTCAAGAGAGCTGCCTCGTAGTACTTAGCCAATGTGATGGCCGTAGAAGTTTTCCCTGTATATGGAATTAAGGTAGAGCTTTGTATCATAAAAATGCTCTAACTCTTTTAGTTACCCCCTTTTAGTACTTCGTCAAACAATCCACACAAGGGAAACTGACTAGGTAAATTTGAATACATTTTCAAAGTGAACAAAGAAAACTGGCAGGAGCGGGATTTGAACCTGCGACCTCCGGAATACCATACCGGCACTCTACCAACTGAGCTATCTTGCCCTATGTTGGTGGTTCTCCCTTATTGTCAGTATCTTTGTTCGGGTGGGCGCTAGTCAGAAGTCATAAACCCATAATGCCGTATAGCCATGGATCACGCCCCAATTTTACGATGCGACCACCCGATGCGCCCACCCGAACAAAGATTCTGACAATTTGGGAGACCACCAACATAGGGCAAGATAGCTCAGTTGGTAGAGCACTGGTACGGTATTCCGGAGGTCGCAGGTTCGAATCCCACTCCTGCAAGTTTTCTTTGTTCACTTTGAAAAATCTTTTAGTACTTGTGAATTTTACATCATTAACCCTAAGGGATCATTTCACATTGTCTGAATGTGGTATCAATTGCAGTAACACTGTTTTTTCCAGTACAAGTATTAACGTCCAGCTGGCTGATATATAGAGCTCATTATATACAGGTCAGTGCACACAGGCAGTTTCATCCCCGCAACATTCATGAGGAGTGTGTGGTCCCCTGGCTGCGAGTGCTTTACAAAGAATCCTACTGCGGCATCAGTAATCCCTTGGCTCTCTGGCTATAGTCAGGTTGGTGTAGTGGTTCTTTCCTCGCCTTCCACCTCTGGTGACCCTGGTTCAATTCCCATCCAGGTGCACTATGTGGATTGGGTTTTCAGTCCCTACCTGATTGCGTGGGTTTTCCCCAAGAATAACTGTTCTGGGGTTTTCCTCCCACTACTAAAACTGAAATTTCCTTCGGCATCTCTCCATTCAAACTAAGCCCTGAGGGAGAACAGTGCATTTGCACTGATCAGGCTACCCAGGATAAATAATAAATAAATAAATAAATATAAATAAATAAATAAAAGTCCATCTCGTTGGACAATGGGGAATTAAAGTGTTCCAAGCCCGAGCCCTTAATAAATATTCACTGCAAGACCTCCACTAATAGAGTTCTTTGTCCATGGTCTGACCACTGCAAACTAGAAATCTCTGACAAGCCGACTGGGCTTTAATGAGCTCCGAGCTCCAGTTTTGACCTCGTGATTATTCAGTTATTCCAGCCGCCTGGCTTCCATTTCATCACCTAGGTTTGAGGTAAGGAATGCAGCACCGCAAAGAGAAACAGCAGTAGTGCAATCAATACTGCATCTGGACAATATGAAATCCCCCCTAACCCTCTGGGCATTTTTTTTAGGAACCATCCCGGATCCCCCAAAATCCAGCACAGAACTTATTCTTAACAGCAATTTTAGAGGGTAATGCCTTCGTTACCCTTGGACAGGCAAGTGTAGACCTTTGACGCTTGCATTAGTACAGAATGCGAATGACAAAAATCCTCAAAGATGGCTCCTATGTATAACCAATAGCACATTTTTTTTCTTTGAGGAAATCAAAACATCAAGACCCTCAATGCCTTTTGTACATGAGCCTCCAACGCTCTCTCCATTTTATTTGGCTCAGAATAATCGCTTCCGATGCATTAATGTTTAAAGCCTTGTATACGGTTATTATATGGGGGCACCGGGGCACCATGCCAACTTTTGCAGCCAAGCGAAACGGAAACAAGAGGCTCATGCAGCCAAGCATAACGTACACAATACCCCAATAATGGATTGAAAATGCAGAGATTGGCGTGTAAAGACGTCAACTGGCCAGGTGGCAATTTTCAATCCGCACATATATGTGTCATAGGTATGCAAGGGGTTAAACAACTAACACACCAATGTGACAGACTTTTAATAACTTGTACAAAATAATCTCAAATTGATTTTCCCCATGTTAACTGTAAAATAATTGAAGAAGCAGGTGTTTGCATCTATTAACCCTTTGTGTACGGAAGACACCATATGGCGCAAAAAAAAACAGTGCCACCAGGCCGGATGACGCCATTGGTCGCTGTTTGTGCAGTTTCAATCCATTGTTGGATTATTGTGTATGTCATGCTTGACTGCACAAACACATTGTGGCCGTTTCGCTTGGCTGCCAGAGCCGCCGCAACACTCCGACGTCTCCCGTAAAATACCGTGCTCAAGGGGTTAAGAGAACCTGTACTGACTACTGACCTGACATGGGTGCACCGTGGACCACGACAGATACCCCTCTGCGTCTCATGGCCGCCTTGCCTTCTGGGGAGAGGTCGATGCCCAGGTGCCTGGCAATAGCGGCCGAGATTGGAGTAATCTCCAGCAGCTCCCCTACCCCAATGCTACTCGCTGCATCCTTCTTGTCTGTGGGTTCATCCAGATAATTAAAGGATTACAAATACAAATTACAAATACGACAATGGTTTTGAAACAATAAATACAGAAAAAGTTTTTGATGCACTGTTGTGTTTGAATAATTTATCCTGAAGGAGGAAAGTCAAGGGGCACACTCATGTGTCATGAGTTTTGAACACAGCTCTGGACATCAAGCGTGTGGCAAGCAATGTTTTTACAGCCAATGCCATAACAGCCACAAAGGGTTCTTTGTGTGGGTGGGGGGCACATCCCTCTTAGGACCTTGGTGCTGAGTTGGTCATAGGCCAGGATTATGTCTTGAAGTTCCCAGTTATTGGATCAAGTCTGACTAAAGGGGCTGGCATAATACTTTTAAGGAGTTTAAGTAAATGCTCGCCTGACTAACCTTGGGGTCCTTCCTCATCCTTAGGAAGCCGTGGCTTGACTGCCTCGTCCCCACCCTCATGGGCTGGTTTGTCACCCTTCTGGTCACCCTCCTGGCTGGCCGTGGGGGAGACCATTTGCCCCTTGGCGGCTGGGACAGGGAGAGAGCCTGCTTGGTTGATCAAGACCTCCTCAGTGGTGCCACCTGCAGCCTCCTCACCCCCTACTGCTTCATCTCCTAGAAATTCAAGAAAGGGCTTTTGATTTTAGAATGCATCCCTAGAAAATACAATTGGCGGGCTTATTTAACTTACGCTGCCTACGTCCTTTCTAACTCTGAGCCGACGAATTGACTGATCAAGGTAGAATCATGTGAAACAACTTTTGATATATTGGTCGATCACATTATTGAACATTTGATGCAGAATGTGTAAATTCTGAGATATCATGGGGTTACCCAAGGAACATGGTTAACTTGAAAATGGTCAATTCAATATCCAGGTAGCTTCTGGCTTCCAGCACTTTTGGCTGGTATTCCAGTCACTAAGCATTTTACTGAACAGAATATCCAAATGGGGAGGAGGGATGTCACCCCTGTAGTGACATCCCGGCAGTCACTTATAACAGGTGTGAGATTGATGAAATCTACGAAATCTGCAGAGTTTGGGGGTCGCCGAGGACCCCAGAGCAACATAGGGTCTATGGTTTGTATTTGCCTAAAGGCAACCCTTTCGATCTATTGGTCTATATCAACTTTCACATGTAAAAACACCTTGAGAGTAACACCTCAGGAATTTCAAATTTCAAAAGAGATTCTTTAACAAATTCTGAAATCAGTAAAAAGAATCCTGACAAAAAATCCTAAAATCAGGAAAAATCCGTACAGATCTCACCCGTTACAGGATAGAAACTCGACATACAGTGGTGTGCAAAATTATTCGAACACTTGGCATATTTGAGGTACTTTAGTTGTTTGTGATGAAATGGCAATCAATATACCAATGTACATTCAAATGAAA
Source organism: Hippasteria phrygiana (assembly GCA_037893225.1). Classification (NCBI taxonomy): domain Eukaryota; kingdom Metazoa; phylum Echinodermata; class Asteroidea; order Valvatida; family Goniasteridae; genus Hippasteria; species Hippasteria phrygiana. The sequence goes on along the minus strand of JAZGUH010000875.1, from coordinate 579,531 downwards.
CCCTCTGGAATGAACTTCAGAAGACTTGGAACAGCATTAGTGTAGAAACTCTCGGGAAATATATCGACACTATGCCCGAAAGATGTGCCGCAGTGATTGCTGCCAAGGGTGGACACACCAAATATTAGAGTCAAGTTTGATAAAAAAAGATGGTAGGACTGGCAGATACTAATGTGAGCTACATGTATGCTCACAACAATTACCTTTTCTATTTAATACAGGTGAAAAATGTAAACCTGGCATTGTAAGGCATTAAATATCAATTTCTTCAGATATGTCAAGCGTTCGAATAATTTTGCACACCACTGTAGTTAATGGAAAAGTTAAGTACCTGAGAACTTGAATCCCACAGACCATTCTTAAACGTAGTGTACACGATTGGTAATCCTCCAATTATTTTTTGACTGATTTATTACGAAATACCTTACTAGACTGTAAGTTAATAGTAGTCTCAATCATCCTGTGAAATGATGGCACCAGGTGTGCTGTCGTTGTCAAGAAAAGTGGAAATTTATATCGTTTTCCAACGATTTCCAGCTGGAAATCGTTGGAAACTGCCCTGTAGCCTTTAGTCAAGGCGGCACGCGTGGCTACCCGAACGAGTGGCGTGCCCCAGACATGCTGGCATTCGGGGTGCGTCACACGTCCAGGTAGCCACGCGCGCCTTGACTAAAGGCTATCATCCGCCCGACGGTTGAAAACGAGTGCCGTTTTTATCTCGTTTTTTCCGCCATCCAACACGCAAAACTTTGAACAGGTCAGTGGAACGATATGTGACCCGCTCTGCAAAAAGGGCACATAAGTCGCTGTATGCTTTTACGAGTTATGGGCCGTTCAATGTGAAGAGGGTGAACAATTCTTCAAACAAGTGATTTTGAAGGGAGGGAATTTTTTGCATCTTTGATACCTATATTATATTATTTCATAACCAAAATCTTTGATTTCAGTGAATAAAGTTGGAAAAAGAATGTGTTTTTGTCGAGTGCTTTTATCTATTGCTTTGCTTTTTGTTTTTTTAAATGGCTTGTTTCTCCTTAAGTCATTTCAAGAAATTCCTGAAAACAAACATGCAAATTTCCAAGTATCTCGTGATTGCAAAATGCTCGAGACCTCAGACATATACCATATGTGACCGCTCCAGAAAAAGGTGATATAAGTCGCGCTATGCATTTACGTGTAATGGCCCTTTAAACGTTGAGAGGGTGACATTTTTCATCAAAATTCATTTTTGTTTTTTTGCTTTTAATGACATCTTAAATATCTAAAGTTTCAGGTTTGGTGCACAACAATGTTGATTTCAGTAAATAAAGTGAAAAAAATTACCTTTTTAGAGTGCATCGTTCCATTTCATTGTATTAGAACTAGCTATTTCAAAGCCTGTTTTCTCTGTTGTGCAATTTGAACTCCATAGAACTAATTAATATGCAAAAACGCGATATCTCCAGAACGGAAAGGGCTTTGGAGCTCCATCATGTACCAAATGAAAGCTTAATACATTGCGGGCTTTCCAAACATACATAAAACTCATTTTTCATATTTTGCGACATAATATACCTTTTTCCAGAGTGGGTCACAATAATATGAAAGCTTATAAAATGGCCTTTCCAGCTATATATAAAACACTATTTTCAAATTTTGCAACATAAGTGCCCTTTTTGCAGAGCGGGTCACATATTTCCTATAAAATACTAACCCCCAAATCCGCCCATTTTTGAAAATTGCAACAATGACCAATCATGTACACTACATTAAAACCCCCTGCAATACAAACCCCTACTATAGCTCCAGCTACCTTGAGCAGCCTCCTGGGCAGCAGCAGCAGCCTCAGCTCTTGCTTTCTCCTCCTCCTCTGAGACCTTCTTCAGCTCATCATAATGCTCCAAGAGCTCCGAGGGAAGCCTCTCACCAGAGACGCGAGGCGGGAGGAGGATGGTGCCGTGCTCATCGTAGTCCTTGACAGTCCGAAGCATCTGAGAAATGTACATAACAATATCGGCATTTATATAGCGCCTTTGCTCAGACGGGGAAAACAAATTATATGACCCAATCTTTACCATGTCAAAAATGGCAGGGGAGGAGTGCTGTTAAACTGCTGAGGTGATTATTGAATAGTAAAACCAGGTCATCACATTTTTATTTCTATTCATAAATGCCCTCTTACAGAAAGGGCAAAAACCTGTTCAAAGGAATAAATACGCAACTTAGTTACCCCACTTCTTTGCAAGATAGGGGAACTTTAACAAGATAGGGGAACTTTAACAATAGAGGGAAACTTTAACAATAGAGGACAATAGGGTCCCCGGTTGAGAAAGGACCCATTTGAAAACTGTGTACAAAATCGATAAGGGTCCTTGCCAAAAAGTATGAAGAATAGGACAATAGGAGGTCCCCGATTGAAGGTGTTAACGCACTTACTTTCGTGGGTACAAGACCTGTGAATGTGTACAGGTTCTGTTTATACTTCCGAGGACAAGAGGAGAAAGGAAATACAAAGAAACCTTTCAGTCCTCGCATGTCAAGTCTTTTGTTGAAATCGGTCCTCGCAAGTAGAAGTACGTGCTTAATCTATGGGGTTGGGTTATATTAAAGGAACAATAGGAAACACAAAGCATTGTCCTCGGAAGTATTTGAAAAGTACGACCGTGTGCGCATGCAGGCATTTAATGCTTGGAAATGTATGCACGCGCAGGATTGGGTGTTTTCTGTGCTTAGTGTGAGTGTTGGCCGTCGACTGAGCTGCACTGCAATGTGGGCCTCAAACACCCTCCCCATGGCTGAGAACATCAATATAAAACATGCATGTTTGAACGGTATTAAACAAAGATTTAAACATACCCAGGTGACAGGCTCTCGACCAATAGGAATAGTACAACTATATTATCGACAGATCGTGGAGTTTGCTATACAATTTCAGCTGAAGTACACTTTAATTAGGGGAGAGGACTTGGCTATATCAATTATGTACGCCACTCAGGAGTTAATCGTTGGTAATGGTTTACTGATTCTGAATGAGCCTATTTAGGCCGAGTCTGATCGATATATGCATACAGCAACATTCTTGAGTGTGATCTGAACGATTGAAAATACTCAGAGACTGAAAAACTAGCAACAACCACTGGTTACTAGAGGACATCTGAATGTCGGATATAAATGCTCTCCCTAATTTGTAAGTAGTGGGTGCTTGATTCCAGAAATTAGTTTAAGTCGGCAGAGTTGTAGTCGAGTCCCTGCAAGTCCTTTCACAAGTCCTTTCGCAAGTTAAGTCAGAAGTCCTTTCATAAAGCCGGTCACAAGTAACTGGATGAACAATGACAAAGGAATGCCTTTGTCAAAGCTCAATAAATTGAATAGCTTGTGATTGGGATTAGGACTGGAGGGCTTGTGATGGACTCGACGACATGTCTGTAAGTCAGAGTGACTGGTTGTACGTACCTTTTCCTCTTCCAGATACTGGTCGTCAAACTCCAATGAGTAGAACTCAATGGGGAAGGAGCAAGGGTTCTTGACCACCACGTCCACCTCATCGCCAAAGCTGTGGGGCAGGATGGGGTCGAACTCCAGCAGGGATTGGCTGAACTCGATGCGGGGCTCTAGGCCAGCCCCGTGGGCCATCAGGGTCAGGCGCTGGCTGCTTTGGCCCAGGCGGATCACGATGCGGTCCGCGTACAACTTCTGCAAGAGAAAGTTAGGTTCGAGCATAGGGCTACATTAGGTTACCTTAACCCCTTATAGCTGGATGAAGGCCATAGCCGCGGTGTGAGGCAAGACACCTAGGCCGCACTGGTTGACATGAATAGTGGCATTCCTGCTCATACACAATCCATTCATTACTCAACTATTTTGTTCTTGAATGGGATGTAGATGGGGCTTTTTCAAACAAAGCTTTCATTCACATGAAAGGAAGGCTCAGCGTGTGATGAATAGGGCTACAGCCCTTTCAGTGAGAGCCTGGCTCCTCGGCATCAATAACAGCCGACCGCAAAGAGTTAAACCATCACGCAGATGTTTTGAAGTCATCCTAGTCACAGCCATGACTTGAGGGGGTACGTGTTTTGTGTCTGACTGAAGAACAACTTAAAGCGAGTTGACACGAAGACTGTAATTAAGGACAGTTGGAACTACGTATCCAGAACCTCTTCTAGTTGGACTAGACTAGTCAACTATTTGCAACCAGCCTTCCAAAGCTGGTCACGTCTGTGTTTACTAATAGTCATGAGTATTACAATGTACAGCAGGGAGCCAGGACCTGAAGGTTTGACGATGATGTTTGACCACATAATCATTTGTACTCTAATACGAATGATAAATGCAAGATACGTCACAAATCAGGCCCTGCTTCAAAATTATCACATTGCCATTCACGTGGCCATTCTCCATGCATCATCCATGCATGTCTGTAAACCCCCCCGGCTCCTTGACGAACTGTCACCCGAAAAAGTGTTCCTTTATTCATGGACTAGGGTTATGAACATGTATTTAGTTGGTGTGTTTATCTTGTTCAGACTTGACCACTGTAGTGATCAACAGTGAGGAGTTATTTATATCATAAAAATGAGTAGAATACAGATATGCAAATAGCTGTAGCACCATGTATTAAATCTCTTTTGTGAGTTTGTGTGGTTCTGAAAAGAAATGCCTTTCACCATGCAAACCTTCAGATCTCATGCAAATAGCTGTACTAAATTTTCAGCTCATATCTTTTGGATTTTGTGCAGTGGACTGTGCAGTGAACAAAAGATCTTTGGTTCTAGCTTTGGGATTCTATTTGATTTAACAGGCTTCACACTTTGTTGTTGGATTCTGTTGGATTCAGCAAGGTGCCTTGAGAAAATCTGAAGGGGGTTACGGATAACTATAGTTCTAGCTGCTAAATTGTATATAAAAGGCTTCTTAACCCTAACATACTAGGCATTCATTTGGGGTAAAGTACAATATTCTACAAAGTACTACATAACTTCTATTCCAGTGCAGTAAGAGTACTGCATACTACAGTTTACTATTAATAGTATTTTGTAGCTTTAGGTGAGGTTAGGGTTAATAAAATATAAAAACAGCATACCTCTTCCGTAGGCATAAACTTGACCTGCACGTTAACCCTCTGGCCTGGCAGCAACATACCGATCGGGGGCATCATCTCAAAGTTACGTGGCCCTGCCTTATCTGGGCGGAGTTTGCGTCGCAAGTGCATTGGCATGTGCTTGTCAATCTGTAAAAATTGACATCTTTTGACATTAGTGTGGGGACCAGTTAATAGCTGGTTTTAAACTTGTTACAGAGCACACATCCGCACACATAGTCGTACTTTCCCAATACGTGCGAGGACAATGCTTTGTGTTTTCTATTGTTCCTTTAATATAACCCAACCCCATAGACTAAGCACGTACTTCTACATGCGAGGACCGATTTCAACAAAAGACTTGACGTGCGAGGACTGAAAGGTTCTTTTGACGGTATTTTCTTTCTCCTCTTGTCCTGGGATGTATATACAGAACCTGTACACCAAATCTGGGATTGTTTTTGCTGCAGTTCAGTTCAAGGTGAATTGACTTCTAGCTGTTCACAAGAATTAGCTAACCATAGCGTCTGTTGAATATCACATTACAGTCTAGATCTTAAAACTTCCAAACATAGTCGAAGTGCCAGCATAGGCGTCTTTTTTGTTAACCCCTTGAGTACGTGTGTTATAATGGGGCGCCAGGGTGCCATGCCGGCTTGTGCAGCCAAGTGAAACGGACACAAGAGGCTTGTGCAGCCAAGCATAACATGCACAATAATGCGACAATGGATTGAAAATGCAGAGAATGTGTGTATAGATGTCATCCGGCCAGGTGGTAATTTTCTATAGACGTCTATACAGGGATCGAAATATCCACTGGACGACTGGACCGAGTCCAGTGATTTGAGCGTTGGTCTGGTGAACTCTTGACCGAACTAGTCCGGTGGTCTAGTGATTCGTTTTTCATAAACTGCGTGAAATGCTATCATTAAAGTCCATTTTTTTTCTAAATCTGGTGAACTGAAAAAGCCTCATAATTTCTGGAATGGCCATTTTTAGTTTTGAGGCAGGGAGTTAAAAAAAAAGGGATTATAAAAGTAAGTTAATATTAAATGGAAGTTTTACATGGTTTGTGAGGATGCAAATTGTGTTTTAGATTTGTTTGAAGATGGCTTCATTCATCACATTGCATCATCATAATATCTGCATCTTCTTGCAGCTTTCCCTGAGTGTTTACAATTGACCTATCATTGTTTGCGAGTTATTGGACAACTTTGACCACATGCGGCACAAACAGTGCATACACAACCACTCAAAGGATATACTGCACGCATTTCTGACCGGAGTTGTCTTGGATTTGTCTGAGACAACTTCACTCATAGTGATGATGTGCATGAGTGTACGGACCACATCATGCCTGTGGTTGAATCATATTTGCATTTGTCGTGCATTCTCTTATTGCATTTTAACACCTGGCGTCCGGATGACGTCTATAGCAGGGGTCGAATTTCAAGTAAAAATCTACTAGACAGCTGGGCTAGTAACACAAACATTTTACTAGACCAGAAGGTATTTCACAAGACCAATGGTAAAAATTAAGAACACAGTGTTTTGTATGAGTGTGCTGTTTCGATTTTTCCCCTTTGCCGACCTTATTGGGGGAGGGGTTAGAAATGCTGTTTTGATTGAAACTCCCTGCCTCAAAACTAAAACTGGCCATTCCAGAAATTATGGGGCTTTTTCAGTTCACCAGATTTAGAAAAAAAATGGACTTTAGTGATAGCATTTCATGCAGTGTTTGAAAAAAATCACTAGACCACCGGACTAGTTCGGTTAAGAGTTCACCAGACCAATTCTCAAATCACTGGACTCGGTCAAGCGGTCCAGTGGATATTTCGATCCCTGATGTAGTAAGCATCATTGTGTTGCCGTGTGCTGTAGGCTAGCGCTATCGGATCAATCTCAAGTTTTGTTTATAAAAAAATGCTAATCAAGACAGAAATCTGCATTTAAACTAAACAAGGCACTCACAAAAAATAGGTTAAAAACTGCATGTGATACATACCGTTTGTAACTGGTTCTCAGCTGAAAAATGTGCAAAGTATTTTGTTGCGCTAATGCTCCATGAAATGTGATTCTCGTTCTTACCAGTTTCCTCTCCTTGTCTGTGGGCAGGGACGTCCACTCACACTTGACATGCTGGTTGTTGTGAAGCTGTACGGTGATGACCTTGCACTGACCGCACTGGACGGGGCCAAAGTCCAGCGAGTCAGTGGAGATCTGCATGTCTGGCATGGTCACGCTGGCGCGCAGCCGCAGGAACACACAGGGGCCGTTCACAATCTGAAAAATTGAAACCTTATGTTTATTTATGGTCTTTGGTAAAGGAACGGCAGATGTATGTGAAGAAGCCTGCAAAATGTTTTCTTTTGCTGTGAAATTACAGAATTCCGAAATACAATTCGGTCAAAACAATAAGTTTGAGCTGAACACATTGGCTTTTCAATTTACTGCGAGTAGCTTACCATTATTTTAGTATTAATGAAAAGTGAAAATTGTGTGAAAATCATGCTTTAGTGAAAATTGACAGAGCGGATCTTGAACGTGTGACCTCTGAATCACTGTATTGGCACTCTGTCAGCTGAGCCACCTTGCCCCACATTGTTGGCGGTTGCCCAATTCTGTCAATATCTGTTTAACACAGCTTACCATAAACAGTTGTTTTTTTTCAGGATAATCAGTAAATACAGGGCATGTAAAAAAGGTGGTCATCAAAAAGCAAATGGCAGGCTAGTAGATTTAGGATTGGGGCAGCAAGAGAATGAGTGGCAGTGAGAAAATACTGCAGGCAAGGAAAGGTTGCCCCACAAAAAACAATAGAAAACATTGTTCATTATTGCAAAGTGTTCATTGCAAAGCAGCATTCGTTATTGAAAAGTTCTACCTAACAACACATGAACTTTCAATTTAGGCTCTTTGGGTTTATTTTCCCAAATCTGGTCAAACATATAAAAACAAACACTTCTACTGAAATACCAATATACAGTTACAAACTGCTTGATGATTGGGAACAATCTGAAACATATAAAAGTTAGGAGGGCTCGATGTTTCAATCCTGGCATAATCTTTTAAAAATGAAAACCTCACATTTAGGATTCTTAATGAATGTATGAAGGAATCTTCATGAGGGGTTCTGCATGGCAGCCCGTATGGCGTGTTTTTCTCACTATCACTTGCTTATCTCTACACCTCTTATCCTAAGCCCTTTTCACACGACGCATAAAAACTTGCAACGATTGAGAGATCATCTCAATGTTTGAGAAATGTTACAAAATGGCCATCGTGGGAAAGGAAACAATGCTTGAGAGTGACCGACATTCCTTGAGATTTGTTTTCAAACATTGAGAGATTTTGTAGGAGGTCAAGACCTACGACAAAATCTTCCACTAGCAGAAGATTTTGCAAGGAATGCATGCCAAACCGTGTGTGAAACGATTCCTTGTCAAATGAACAACGTCCCGTGCGGAGGCGTATGCGCGGAGACCTTCCATGTACGAGCTTTGCTTTCAAAACGGCTAACTTCAGTGTATGTACGTTGCTGTTCTTGATGTTATAATGTGGTGCTGGTGGTAGTGGTTGTTGTGATGTTATGTTGTTGGATGTTATGGTGTGATGTTTTGTGTTGGAATGTTAACCCTTTGAAACCGGATGACGACTATAGCCGCAAAAAAAAATATCTGTGCCACCTGGGCGGATGACGTCTATACACGCCATTTTCTGCAGTTTCAATCCATTATTGAATTACTGTGTATGTTACGCTTAGCTGCACAAACCTCTTGTGTTGGTTTCGCTTGGCTGCACAGGCCGCCCCAGAACCTCGCCGACTCACTATAAATAACCGACTTCAAGGGGTTAAGAATGATGGTGTTACCCCATTCAGTGACGCTTCAAATCGGTTGACTTGTATTGATAACAATGGTTGCTAATTGATAATAATACAAATGTATGGATGTGTCTGTTTCCTCTTATATTCACAGTATGTCTTTTCGACGTGGGTATTGGTGTGAATATTGTGGACATTAGATCGGAAAAATTTCGTTGGAGTGTGGTGAGACTGAGGAAATGTTTTCATATCTTCTTGAGCTGGATGTTTGGCGCGCTGCCATGCATGCTGATATTACGTCATTTTGTGCGCTGCCATACTGGTACTAGTATCATGTTCCATTTCATGTCCGGTAGTGTAGTGCGAACCAGCCAAATGTGTGCGGTCGTCTCAAGGAATGTCGGTCAGCCTTTTATTTCATGTCGTGTGAAAGCTTGCAAATGCTGTGGAGAGTGTCATGTTAAGACAATCGGTGCTCGTAAGTGGAGTTTTTTCTGTGTCGTGTGAAAAGGGCTTTAGTAACTTAGACTTTTGAAAAAAGATTCTGCTAGGATAAAAATGTCAGGCCCTTTAACCTCTTATCAAGTACTTATAATAACTGAACACAGCTACATACATTTACAGAGACCACGGCTTGGACGTCACCCAGGCCCAGGTTAGCCCCGCGGGGATCGAAGCTGACCCTGAAGTCCACAGTCTCATGTTCAGGGTATCCAGGCAGCTGACGAACCCGGTCCAGCTCCACGTTGAAGCCGGTACCTGCTAAAATGGCCCGATCTACAGAGAACGAGGCCGCGTTGTAACCGGTGTTGGTGGCACGCACGATGTGGGTGCGCACCGTGCCGAGAACGACGTAGCCAAAATCCAGGAGGTAGTCGGGCAAACGGGCTCTGGTAAGGGAAAAATATTGATGGCCACTGGGTAGTTATTTCCACAGGTGCTCAAACCAGGAACTATTTTCAAGGAATTGCTAAGCATGTTTGCCAAGCATGGGAAAGTTCTGCTTAGCAAAAAAACAGATTACCAACCCAAAATATTACACCCAGCACGATATGGGGCAGAGGGGTACCCCCCTTTTGTCCCTATACCCTATACACTCTCCAGACTATTGTTACCTAACACATTTCCCTAGACCTCTGAAAAGAATTCCTGAGATTCCAGGAACACACTGACCAACACAAAAGAGGGGGGGGGGGGTTCCCTCTGCCCCATATCACGCATCATATGCAAAATATATGTGATGTACAGGGTGAACTTAAAAAAATGAAACCCGAGAAAAAAGGGGTTACCATTTCAAAAATATACATGTCATGGATATATCAATTATTGCATCATAAAGTAGAAGCTGCAACCAGTGTTGTAGTCGAGACCATTTCAAGACCAGGCACAAGACCAGCTTGTAACAGGCACAAGTAACAGGCATAAACCATGACAAATTAATGCTTTTGTTACAGTTTATTTGAATAGCTTAAGACTTGGATTAGGACTGCTGGTCTTGTGCTGGTCTTGCAGGGTCTTGCAGGGTCTTGCAGGGTCTTGCAGGGTCTTGCAGGGTCTTGCAGGGTCTTGTGATGGTCTTGACTACAACACTGGCTGCAACCTTTCTTTTAATACTTATGTCACAAGGCTACAGTCACGGATGGCCGAGTAGCAAGAACATTTGGGATACAGAATTTGTTTGGTTTTAAGTTGTTTCAAGTTTATTAGGCAAAATAAAAAGGAAAAAAACATGTTGAGGGTCCATAACCTCTTCCTTCCTCGAGGCCACCTCCATTAAAAAAAAAAAATCTTTTTTATTTTCCTTTAAAAAAAATTGATATGAAAAAAGGGAAGAGAGGAAATGCCTGCCAGTCGATCTGCGACATGTCTGGAATCAATCTGAGGGGCCACCTTGAAAAAATATTGCCCAGTGTGACCTAAAAACTGAAGTAAAAAAAAAAGGGTCTCCTCCTTCCTTTTTTGAAAAGGACATGATGCTAAACATTTTTAAAATATATTTTGGCTTAACTTCACTAGCGTGGGCTAGGAATGAGCTACACCAACACACAATGCATCAAACTAAAGCTAAACATGTACGCCGTAATCCCACTTTTGCCACATTCCCCCTATTTCGTGATTCCAGGTAACATGTATATGGGTCAATCTATAAATTAGGGGTCCATTTTTTGTGTTTCTGTTACATCTGATATGTATAGGATTTTGCAATTCAGGACACATTCTTTAATGCCTTCTATCTCAAAGGGTGGTTATGTAAAGCAAAGTGCCAGCCAGACAAGTAAAAAAATAGTTTGAAGTCAATTTTAATGATACTTCATGGGAAATTATTGAAATTAAGGCCATTCAAAATTGTAAATGTTTTAAAATTTCGGATTTTTTTCTTCGAAATTTGTTTGACCCACCCACACAAGTGTGTAAACGGGTGCAATCGCGGACCTCCTATTGTCCCTCTTTTGTTTGTACTTTAACATTTTTGGAAGGCCTCTCATTGGTTTTGTACACGATTTTCAAACGGGGACCTTTCTCAATTGGGGACCCTATTGTCCTCTTTTGTTAAAGGTCCCCTATTGAATGCAAAGACAAACCCACCCACCCCAATTTTCAATCTTAAAATATTGATTTTCCATTAAATTAAACAAATAATAAAATGCCCAGTTTCATGACAGCGTGATGCAGCTGTAGGTCTCCCCCACTTTAACATGTGCCCCCCATGACTTCTTGTGTTTCATAATCGGCTTCTGACCTACCGCTGGCGATACTGATTTTTTCGTAGTCGATATTTTTGTCCCGCTGTATCGCCGATACAAATCGTCTACAAATTACGGCATGATAAAAATGTTGAGAAACGCGTAGGCCTAAACAACTTTCAAAAACTTAACACCGCCAAAGCTCTCTGTCACAATCGCCACTCAGATCGTCCACCCATGGAGGAATGGTCCACTATACCCATGTGGCGGCCAGTGTTGCAGCCAACTTTTTTACCAAGTAAAATTCTTGAAGTTGAAGCCACACAATACCCCTTTTGAAGTTGACATTCGTGTATCGTTTTCCCCAGGGCTTCGCAACGCGCAAGCAACGTGTAGGCTTATTAGCACGGTTCCTGTCTCTGCTGCGGTATTTAATTGATAGCAGCAGAGACGGGAACCAGTCTACAGTGCGTACTCGATTGGGTATATTTTGATGCATGACTTAGGAAGAATTTAAATAGGTCTATAGAATTTTAACTCTCTCGATCTCAGACACCCTTATTTGCATTTCAAAGATGTATTGTGATTATATACAAACGTTACTTTTCCATTTTGAACGTTTGAAGGACATTACATAAAGCATTGCCAAGCGTTTTTGGGAAAAAGAGGAATTCTTGCTACGATTTAATTGTACATTTAGGCAATAGCTAAGACGATGGCAGTTGTTGTAAGACGATGGTAGTTGTTGTAAGATGATGTTTCTTCCTTCATGTTTTTATATCTGATCAATAATGTGCAGCCCGGTACGGCAGTGCATTGCCAAATGCCGAAAATTCATAAGAACAGTCTATGAAGTATAGAATATCCACTCTGTTGAACAACGGATGACACAACGTCTAAGACTACGCATAGGCCGTACGGGTATATGGTTGAAAAAACAAATGAATCGAAATGCAGGAGTGGAATTGGCAAGTCAAAAGAGCATTTCTTTAAATTTTCCTTTGTTTTTTATTAAAAAGTAAATTTCGATTTTCAATAAATTTCCTTGACCCACCCACCCACATTTTCGAAAAGAAATCGAAATTTTAAAACATTTAACATTTTTTAATGGCCCTATACACAGGTCAGGTGTAACAGGGACACCAACAAAAGTCACACTGTTGGACCCCTAATTTATAGAATGACCCATATGTTTTTTTTTTTTTCATATGACAGGCCCGACCCGACCCGACCCGACCCAACTTAATAACATATTTTGTCTTGGGGGGATCCTTACTTGAGTTTGGTACTCTTCTTGGCACGGGATGCTCTCGGGGTCTTGCTGTAGGTGGGTCTGGACGGCCCTGTGGTGACGATTGCCTCATGGGTGGATGTGATGCTCTGTTGCATGTCCAAGGCAAACTCCTTCACCACCAGACGTTCCACTTCCATCTGAAGCTCCAACTCTGATGGGAACTCGTTCTGCGAAGGGGGGGAATCATTAAATAGGATGTTAATTGCTGAGAGAAGTCTGCATCATTTTGTAGTTTTATGTAGATTGCGTATTGTAAAACAAAACAGCCAATTATTTCTGCCATGAAATAACAAAATGTGACATTTTAGTCCCCTTTTTTGCCTAGTGCTAGGGCACAAAAGGGAGTTTGTGTTATGACGTCAGATTTGTTTGCGGCCCACAGCGACGACTTTTAGACAAATGGCACCATTGGGCTATGCTGCGCTAGAGGGGACTTGATAAAAATAGCTCTCAAAAGTCCCTTTTTTGGTTATTTCATGGCAGAAATAATTGCCTGTTTTATACAACATGCAATCTACATAAAACTGCAAAATGATGAAGACTTCTCTCAGCAATCAACATCCTTTTTAAAGGACGTCATTATTAACCCCTTGGGCACGGTATATTACGGGAGATGTCATTGTGTTGCAGCAGTTCTGGCAGCCAAATCGAACTGCTACAATATGTTTGTGCAGTCAAGCATGACATAAACAATAATCCAACAATCGATTGAACCTGCACAAATGGCAGCCAATGAAGTCATCCGGCCTGGTGGCACCTCTTTTTTTTGACGCCATATGGCGTCATCCGTACGCAAGTGGTTAAACAGGCAGTTTTGTTAGCGGTACCACTGTTTTTTTCCCTGAGGTACCACATTCAGTGATTTGCATCAGGCTTTTGAAAGGAAATCGCAACTTATATAGCATTATAGCATAAACCTGAGGTCAAAAATTAAGCTGAGAACACATTAACCCATGATCCATTATACAAATAATGAATGTTTATGAGCGCAATGGTAAGACAAATTTCATGAGGTGACAAATTATCGAATGAAATTGTTCTTTCCATTGCACAAATGTGAAACATTCATTATTTGTTTTATACAACGCCTGAATAAATCCTCAACGGATTGCATGCATGGATTTCTTTGTGTATGATGTGCCGTTTTCCCCTCTCAATCCCGCATAAAACCGCGACAAAAAGTTATCCAGTTCCGAATCAGTTAAAGCTCAATTGTTGTTCCTGCGTGTCTTGCGAATTCATCTAATCGTTTGACTGCATATTTAATTTGGTTTTTTGTGTTAGCAGCGTCAGCATCGCCTACGAGTTCCGATATTTCATCTTCTGCTCGGAGAACAAACGGTGATTTGCGAATCATCGTCCGCCATTTTGTGTGAATGACACCCGTGGTGTAGCGCCACCAATAGTGTGACCATGGAATTATGGAAGTTCTATTCAACGTGTACCGTTGAATAGAACTTCAATTTTTGCGGTGCCGTGCGTTGGGTACGAATAATTCAATGCGAGTGACCGACGATCCACCGATCAGATGGCGGGGATTTATACAGGTGTTGTATAAATCGATTATTCTATGACAAAATAGTCTGTGTGAATTTACATATGAAATATGGAAAATCCCTCCTGGTTGGCAGCTCTGCCTAACTCTTTCAAAACCAATGTTGAGTCACCATGACATGATGCAGTATCCCTGCTACTCACATTTTTCTAATGGAGCTATATCTATTTACTTTTTACGCCAGACCAGACCAGTACTTTTTACGCTAACAGTCTCAGACCACGCCAATACATGAAACTCTATTTTCCCCTTGCTTTTATGGCTGAAAGCAAAATTAGTCAAGCCCTACCCCCCCTGCAAAAAATCCTGGATCCGCCCCCGTCATACCTGCATTGATAATATGGACTTTGCGTCCTCGTGTGGTGGATCTCTGGGTGTCGGTGAGTGCATGGGAGACACTGCTGTGGTCCCTCCGTAGACCGCTTTGACCTCCTTGCGAGTGTCCCTGCCCAGGTGTTCCTTGGCTTCCTTCAGGAGGCTGGTGTAAAGGCCCTCCTCGTCCCCAAAGCGGGGCAGGTCTAAGGAGATGCGGGGGAACACGCCCTCCCCACAGAGGTTGATGCAGTCTGGCACAAAGTGGGCTACTTGAATCTAGGGTTGTTCAAGTTTAGGTTAAGAATTAAACAGATTATTCACATTACAGAGGATTTCACTATAACAAACACAACTATACTGAACATCCTCTTTGGCTCCTATATTGTTGTATTCAATAATAAATTTCATTATTTTCACCACACAACTGCAAAACCATGACCCAGCATCCTCCATTTTTAAAGGCCAGTCCATGAGGTGTCACACCCGCACGTACATCGCAGGTATTCTTTACATTCAAGGTATTTGTTCATTTTTGGCATGAAATGTTTGGGCATGAAATGTGTACAAAAATTTATCCTCGACATCAAAAATGCCCAGACACCATCTTTACACTGCTACATGTTTTAGCTATACTGATTCTATATATTAGTCTGTACATTTTTTTTATTATTGGATTCCATGATGTTTGGTTACAGTGGAATTCTACTTTATTCAGAATTGATAATGAATATTAATACAGGCTTCAAGAAACTGATGAAATCTATAATCTGTATTAGGCATCAATGTCATATAAGAACAAACGCGACAGTACATACTGCAGACTTCAATCTCTAGATCTTAATTTCTGAGGTTAAAATCTTCTTGCCTAGCTGGTGTAAGTTTTATAGAAGTTTAACACTTTTGTATTTATGACATGTTGAAATATAGCTTTTTTAATGACTCATAGAAATCAAATAAGAAACATGCCATAAATGGATCTGAAACTATGGGTTAATATATAACTAAAGATGTTGATGTATATTTGTGTTTTCATTTTTAATCATGACTCAGTACAGCAAAAAATCATGGGGTGGTCCTGCCAAGAAAAACTACTCCTTTCTGGCAGGTAATATAAAAAATGGATTGCCATGCCCATGCTCAAACATTTACCTTGGGTTTTACGGCTGGGGATATCACATTGGCATGAGTTTTCCATAGGCTTGTGCACAAAGATGGCTTCACTCCACACAGCAAGTTAACACTATAGTAATTTAATGCTTACGTCAAAGCTCTTGTGGAATTTCTCGGGGACGCCGGGTAAGAACTTGACCAGCAGCGTGAGCTCTTGGTAAGCCTCGATGTGACCCATGTGGGGGATCATGACAGGGAGACCGGGGACGGGGCGCTGGCTGGTGCTGGGGTCCATATTGATGGCCTGGAAGTCAAACCCAACCTTGCCAGTGTTACGCAGAACGATCGCAGCCTCTGCCACTTGGTCAAACATCTGTGCACAAAGGAAGCAAAAATAATATATTTTTACGTGTTAATAAAAAAAAACAACATCTGGCTGCTTGTCGTCTATCTTTCTTTAACCCCTTGAGCACGGTATTTTACGGGAGACGTCGGGGTGTTGCAGCGGTTCTGGCAGCCAAGCGAAACGCTACAATGTGTTTGTGCAGTAAAGCATGACATACACAATAATTCAACAATGGATTGAAACTGCACAAACAGCGGCCAATGGCGTCATCTGGCCTGGTGGCACTGTTTTTTTGTGCCATATGGCATCATCCGTACGCAAGGGGTTAACGGCTACCCGTGCTTTTTTCAATCCAGTACGCAAATCCCAAAAAGACACACAGGCATGCTCATGGTGTATATTATCCTTTGGTTGTTTCTTTTGCTTGTACTTTATAACTTGTTTGCAACTCCTCTAGGACAGCTGGTCAATCATGAACCTTTTCTCTGTCATTATTTTACTCCCTGTCCTCGGTATGTATAATTAAACACACACCTTAAACCCAGTTCATACTGCTTTCAACGGAATGCCCAATGTCAAAAATCTGAATAATGCAAATCTTTGAAAGAGAAAATTTCTCAAGCTAAGAGTGTCTATCATTTAAAATAAAATTGAGAACGTACCCGTTTGCCATAATCAATGTGCTTAGTGTCAAAACTGTACTGGACTATGGACGCCTCCCCGCTCAGTGCCAACTCATAGCAAGGGCCTCCCTCAACGTGGCATAGCGCCTTGGCTTCACTCCCAATATCAGCATGGCCGTAGAAGGTGAAGGTGATAGTATCTGACTCACCGGGCAACAGCGTGCCATACAATGGCAGGATATCAAAGACCTGGCATACAAAGCAGATGTCGAACCTCATGAATTATAAAACAGGGACATGTGAACTCAAGAGTGAGATGCTGACCTGAAAAAAGAAACTGCTTCAGGTTTATGGGTAGCTTTAAGTTCAGGGCTTAAATTTCACACAAATATTCACTACAGGCATGCAACTTGGAATTTTAAAAAAATGAGGAAATTCCAATCTTTACAATACTTTGTACAGTGTTTTTTAATTTTCAATGGCATAAGTGTGAAGTGAAAAAGGAGAAAATCAGCTGATCAGAGGAAAAGTTGCATGCCTGCCACTAGACCATTATGTTAGCAGTACCAGCGATCACCAACAGCAGTGTAATTTATCAAGGCCACTGTCTATCAAAATTCACCGAGGACATTCCATACAGTGGGTTGTTCACCATATTTTAGAGTTCACACTTGTTAATACTGACAATTTGTCAAATGGATGCATATAAATAAGATTTTATTTTTTAAAGTCACCAGCCCACTGGTCTAGTTTTGTCTTCAAGTGTGCTAGACCTATACATAAATTACAGGACTTGGTTCATCAGTCTAGTGCAAATTTTGAGCCTTGTAGTTCATTGGTGAGTCCAGTCCACAAAGTCTGTTTAATGGAATGTCAATTCATTTTGTTTATTTGTGAACTTTCAGTCATTATTTTCTCACAATTTCAAAAAATACGCTGCCTGTCGCCCTTTTTCTCTCTGCTGCAATTCTTGTTTAAAATACACAAACAACTAATACTCAAATTCCACATGTTTTAAAAGAGGTAGAGAATTTGTTACATAACATGAGAATCACACTGCATAACAAATCTGCAAAGTGCACGCATTTGTAGAAATTTTAACTGAAAGCAGTACAATTTTACCAATTGCTGTTTGTTTGTGCAGCAGACCTTGACCTTAAGCTTTTTTTAAACTAGCCCACCGGGCAAGTTAACTGGGTTTTTTGGTAGCCCGCAGAAATTTTGTACTAGCCCACATTTAATGGACACATTGTAACATCTACGGTGTCGGAAATATCGTATTCAAATTGGAGCATTCAGTACAGTTATATTCATCTCAAGCAAAAGTGATAATTTTAAACGGGTAGGTATACATTTTTTTAATAGCCCGCCGGGCAAGTTAAAGAGTACTTTTTACTAGCAGGGCTCGACCTTAGCGGTCGCCCGGTCGCCAAATGCGAGTGAAAACAGCGGCGGGCGAGTCAAAACCCTACCCTTTGTAGTCCGCCGGGCGAGTCAAAAATAAAGTGTATTAAAAAAAACAGTTTCTGTTGCGTTATATTATGTACCAAATCTCCGTCTTCACGGCCAGTTTTGCCTTGCCCCATATTTACCTTGGCCGCCGTGCCCTTTTTTGCAAAAACACAGCCACTACAATCCTTCATATTTTTATTTTCGATGTCATGCCAGCCCTTCATAAAATCTCGCTGCACAACACGTTGGCGATCGTACAGAATCACATGCACACAATACGTGCAGCATATGCACATGCACACAAACTGAATCTGGTCCAGTTTCGGAGTATGCCGATACTTCAAGCGTCAACACCCCCACCGCAAGATTAAATGTGTGTATTCGTACAATACACAAAGCAGCAGGAGTATGTACATGTACGGGAACGTTTACGTGCAGTCAACTGACTTTCTTTTTCTCAGTACTTGCACGTGCGTGCCTCACAATACACATCGATGTTCGTGTACGAGGAAATGCGCCCTGCAGGCGGCGCTATGAAGCACGCCTTTAGCGCGCTACATACATACAGTAACTTCATGAACTTTGGTCACAACACGCGCGGCGCAATCGCGGTGTTCCGATTGTCAAAAGTTTCGATGAATAATTAGGCCAAACAAAATCGATAGAGAAAGAAGATTTCTGCACGTTAATTCACAGAACTTGATCTCTTTTGTCTGTGTATGCATTTTCCGTGTTTATGAATGTATTTCGAGGTTGTACTGCTCATAAACCGCAGCGTGTTTCCCCGACATTTCCTGCCGCAACACGAGGTTCATCTCGCCCGCCACACAAAGTGCATCGCGCACGCTTACCACTGTACGATAAACTATGGAGGAAGGATAAACGGACAGTGTTGGCCAGTTTCCCATCGTGGTTAGCGTTGTGCACAGTGCAGTGATGTGTACGACCTAAATTCTCCATTATTTTAAAGAATAATCGACCATAAATATTTTTGACATTAATTAAGGCAAGTTTTAATAATTTATTGTGGCAATTTTTTGTTATAGCTTTCGTAGCGTAAACGAAAATAGTTTAGGCTGAAATTCACATATAATTGAATACCCATGTGATCGGAAGCAGTATGTTTTTGGCCTCGTAGTCTTACTCTTACTCTTAGTTAAGGGAGCACGGCGGGATCAATGACGCAGGAAAGCCTTTGAAAAGCCCGGCCAGGCCGCGGCCTTGCGGCCAGCTTATCCCCCTTTTGTGCGTCTAGATTCTCTAACAAAAGACAACATGCCAATCATTAAAGCCGGGCTTCTTGCAGGCTAGGCTGTGCGACAGCACAGCCAAGCGTAGCTCGAGGGTTCTTTGTTGAAGATGTATTGTTCCCTAATAGGTATTTAAGTGGGGGAATTCCTGTGATGGGCCGACAGTCTTAACTGTGGATGTGCCAGTCAATAAAGCTGGGCTTTCTAGCGGCCTGGCCGAATCGATCTTTTGTACTTCTTTTACTACCATTACCTACCCCTAACCCTAGGAAAAATAATAAAAGACCCATGATTATTTTAAGATGCTTATATTTTAAACATACTATTTATTTGTTAAATCCACAAATTTAGCAAATTAAAAAACAACTCCCCCTCCCCAAAGTTAAAATGAACTTTGGGCAGTATTTTCAAATTATCAAGTTGCAGGTAGAAAAAGGTGTATCATTTTTTTAAAAAATATATGAGGACCGACAGAAGACTGGGATGTAGGCCTAGACGAAATGACTGTCCAAAGCTGAAGGTGTTTTTATTTTCTTTTAACCTAAGTACATCATCAGCATTTTTAACGTACATGTAGTAATCAACAATTATGAGGTATTAAAGTAATTAGACCAATAAAATGTTGACATGCTTTTATGCCCGTTTTATATATTTGTTTTATATGTATCTAAGTTTTACACTACTTTTGGGGAATGCATTTTTTTTATCATTTTTATCACAGGAATTCCAAACCTAATGAGTTGTAAATTAGAACAGAGTGTTCTAAATATTTAGTATTGGGGTATATACATGTAGTCAATAAATCCGAAGCTGTGTGCTTCGTACTGCGGGGGACGTATTAAGCCATGAACCACAAACATGGCGGGCAGCGCCGGCACTCTGCCCTTAACTTTGCAGTGAAAATCACTGAATGACATTGGACAGGCGATCTATTTATAGTCTACAAAAATGGTGTATTTTCTATCCATGGTAGTCAGCTTGAAAATAATAATTTTCACAAAAATTAGACCAAATTATTCCGATTGTATTGCAAAAAAGTTGTTTTCAAAACTTAAACCACTGTTGTTACCCTTTTGGTTACCCCCGGTGTCATTTTCATAAAGTTGGCCCTGAAAACTTCTCAAAATGTGTTTTTTTGTTACACCAAGCACATTGTATATTTAAATTTATGCAAATTAGTGGGCGTATCATTTCAACCATTCATTGAGAAATGGCTAGCTCTCTGCACTCCCTCCCCGGCATTGGGTGGGGGCTGCTCGCACGTGGTTCGTGCCTCCCGCCCGCCTACAGCTGATTCTCATCCTCGCGGATTGACTAGTACAATTGGCTGAAAATTTAACTCCGTCCACAATTTACATTTCATACCTATTGACATGCTCACGCTGCGGCGGTACAATTTGCAACTATTGGGAGACAGGTGGCCCAAACTCGAGCCATTCATTTGTGCCAGTCTTTACAAGGGAGTCGCATTCCTCCCATTTGGGGGTAAAAATCCATTGAGGGTCAAAATTTTCAATTTTCGTTTTATTGCTTAAAATGCTAGTTTATGTAAAATAGAATAATACTGGGTTTTTTGTTTTTTAATTTTAGTACAATGTTTAATAAGGATAACTCACTGATAATCACCAGAATTTGTGTTTAGTTTTCGATTCGTGTACATCACCATTTTAAATGCAATCACATAAATTTAAAGCTTGTGATCTAAACGCTTCATCGATTGGCCGATCTGACCAATATTTACACAAATAAACCAATGAGAGACACTTTAAGAAGGCTACCCCCTAATCTTGAGGTGTTCGGTGCGGAAATAAAAAACAGACTTTATCACATTATTTCTACAATAGTGCTGGATCATCTTATAAAAATAAAATTCTCATAACGTTTTAAAAACTCTCCAATGATGTATAAATCTAGAAATTAATGTTTGCGATGAAAGACTTCTCTACCAAGGGTGCCACATTTGTTTTCTGCCCGCCGTGAAAACCTGAACTTAACACGACGGGCACTCCACTATTAAACCTTGCCGTGAAAACCACCATAAAAGAATTAGAGCAGAACAAATATAACACAAAGGGGACACATAGCTGATTAAATGAATCCGTGAAACGTGGACATCGATTGACTTATTTATAACGTCGAGCAAGGAGAATAATTTTTACCATCCCGTGGCTGAATTAAACAGAAGGATGTATTATTGTATCCTTTGCTTGGAATATTAATGCTCACCTGTTCCGACAAGCTAAACCATGTATATATGTTTAAGCAATCAGAACTCATTACAATGTCAGTATCTATTCGCCCTGAAAGAAAACTACGTCTGAAATAATAAATAGAAATCCTCCACCCCAAGAGCCCGGAAAATCTTTTAAACTTTTAAAGCGCTTGATAGCTCAACTTTTGCGAGGTATACAAACATTGTAATACCATGTAACAAAATGTATACAACGGGTTCAGCTTCAGAGGTTCTTTGTGTAGGCCGCCCCTGGACTGCAAAGCCTGCGAAAACAAAACAAAAAATATTCCAAGGCAACCACACGTGGCATCCGGAGAGTACTACCGGTACATTTATCCAGCGGGCATTGGGTGATGGCGAGATCGAAAATATTGCACAAATCCAGCCAGGTGGTGCTCGACCGTCAGTAATTTCAGTCATCCTGAAGGTTTTTATTAAAAATATTGAAAAATCGTCTGACAAGTCTTAACCCCTTGACACCGGATTTCATATGGGCGCCTGGCCGGCTTGTGCAGCCAAAAAAAAACAGAAACAAGAGGCTTGAGCAGCTAAGCATAATGTACACAATACCCCAATAATGGATTGAAAATGCAGCAACCGGCCGCGCGCCAGGTGGCAATATTAATCTGCACATATTTGGGTAAAATGGTGGCAAGGGGAACAAAGGAAAAGGGAAACAAAGGAAATTATCTGGTCACATCGAACATACCGATCATTTTATAACGTAGTGGTTTTCTCATCTGACGAAATCTTGTGGTTAAAAACTCGAGAAGTTTTAGCAAACATTTTGTTCCCGTTTTTTAGGATCATTCTTTTAAAATGCTAAGGCCGAAAAAAGAGTTCTATGCACAACGCTAGCCACGAATGGAAACTCGCCAACACTGTCCGTTCAATGTGCGGTGAGCGTGGGTGATCATGTGTACGTTAGAAGGCCTATGTGTGTGTGCATGTGGCGGGCGATAAACCTCGTGTTGCGGCAGGAAACGTCGGGGAAACACGCTGCGGTATCCGAGCAGTACGACCTCGAAATAAATTCTTGAACACGGAAAATACATACACAGACGAGAGATCAAGTTCTGTGAATTAACTTGCAGAAATGTTCTTTCTCCATCGCTGTTTACTTGCCATTTATATGATTTCAGATCTCTTTACTTGGCATTTTTACGATGTCAGATCCGATTGGTTGGCCACAGTGCATAGACTGGTTGCCGCATTTCCATCATGCCTTTTTTGGCACTTTTTATAGTGGGAGGCGCGGCGGGAACCAGTGCAGCATTGCTGCATTGCTGCATTAGATGCATTACGCACGTGTTTTCATCACCGCGATAGGGAATCGCGAACGTACTGAAGTTAACTTGTCGCATCGCGGAGGGGAACTTGGATAAAAAAATAACGGAGTTTTTTTTTCTCAAAAATACTGAATGATTGTACGTAGGCAACCAAATTACAAGCATTTGTGACGTAAATAGGTTGTTCAGAGGCATTTTGTGAAGACAGAAAAGGCAACAGTAAACAAATAAGATCTTTAAAAAAAAAAAAATTTACTTGCCGATACAATTTTTAGGGTCGGGGCCGTAAATATAGGGTAGGTCGGGTAAGCAGAACTAATATTTTCTTTTTTGGCTTGATTCAATTTTAAAAAATTAATGTGATTTACCAACAACTCGCAGAAAAATATAAATGGGAAGAAAACATTTTTTTTCGGTTTAAAACTAAGTTTATAATAATGGACAATTAACAAGCTGTCAATAAATCTGACATTTTCGAAATTGACCGAGAAAACCTATATTTAAAACTTAAAAGGCAGCCTGTTTATGTAGGAACAATTTATTTTTGACCCAGTAAACTGAATTGCGGTAAAATTAAATCATAAACGAAGTATATACAGAATATTTTTGCACATACATGTAATACAAACAACTACAAACTTGATATAACTCGAAATTAAAATAAATGGCAATCCCCCACTTCCCTATTCAGCGGCGGGGCCGCCCAGAAGCCGGGCATTTCTGGTTTATGGCCCGCTAGCCGGATAGTAGCTAACCACATAATCCCCACACGTCAATCACTAAAATCAAAGCAGTTATGCAGGAATGCAACCAGTGGAGACACACATAATAGAGAGCTCATCTGTCAGTCAAGGCAGGGCCAGTGAGGGAGGTGTCAAGTCGCCCATTCACAAAGTCTGTGTCCTATTGTCATAGTCTAGGGATTAAAAAGGCCGACAGGCCGCGGCCTTCCTGCGGCCTGGCCGGGCTTTTCAAAGGCTTTCCTGCGTCATTGATCCGCCGTGCTCCCTAAATACGTTTTTAACAATGCCGCGACCTCCGTGCCCTTTCTGCAGATATAATTTGGCCTTGGTGCCCTCCATAATTTTTCTTTATTCAAGGCCAAAGTGGCCTTGCCCTAAAAATAACAAAATTCAAGGCCCGACACTGACACTGACACTGTATCAACTAAAATGAGCAATGTAATGTTAAAGTAGTTAATGCTTGTTTGCTGAAACGTATATATGATGCATTATAATTATTATAAGTTTGCTTGAGAAACTACTGTTAAACATGCGGCGAGTGAAAAAGCTTGCGGACTACCCAAAAGTCTGGTTAAGTAGTCCGGCCGGCGAGTGAAAAAAAAAGTTAAGGGCAAGCCCTGACTAGCCCGCAGCAGTTTTTACTAGACATTGTACGCCGGGCTAGTGCTAAGGTCGAGGCCTGGTTGAGTCATTTATAATTGGTTAAAAAGTTATGACTTCAATGCTTTTACCACAACAAAATGCCATTAAAATCAAACATCACACATGACCATGTTGCTGTGATAAAACAACAGTACTAAAAGTAACCAAGATATTATCAAGTAAACCGCAAAAAATAATTAACTAGGTTTAATATCAAATAAATTTTAAGGGGGGTAACCTGCAGCCTTCACATTACTGTACTGGCTATCAACCAACTGAGTAATATTGCCATACCAGCATATCTCGCCCTATGGGCCAGCTCTGTTGGCAGCTCTGTAAATAGAAAGTCACAAGTTCAAGCCTAGCTCTTATCAATTTCTAGGTTCACTCTGAAAAGAAGTAGCCAATATTTTCATGTACCCACCTCTTCAATGCCGACTACTGTAGGCTCTGTAATGGTCTGGAAGTAAGCCAGCTTGGCGCGACGTCTGCGCATGGCACTGGTGGGGCGGAGAGAAGCACGGCTCCCCACGCTCTGCGTGTCCTCTGCCTGATGCTCCTCCACAGCCGTCGAGGACATATCTACCACGCTTAGGATCTAATATGGGATGAAAATTGAGAGGCTTGGAGTTGTAATTATATATTCTCCTGCAGAAAAATACACCGTTAACATTTTTTTGAAATAGCTGAAGGCATTTAACAGAAAATGAGATTAAATTAGTGTTGCACGGTGCCAGAAAAGTTGTTGGAAATCTGTAAAATAACCCAAGAAATCCTGCAATTGTAGCCTTCTTGTGACCGATTTAAGCCTCTACGTTGCCTCGTTAACTCCAGTTACAATGTTAACACATTGGAACACGTTGCAAACATGTTGCAACTTGTGACACTTCATATGAACCATTTCACAAAACATACAATGTGTTGAACCCATTGAAAGTACCTTGACAATGGGTGAAACAATCCATAGGTTAAGACATGTCTTTGGGTCGCTGTAACTTATAAGGTTATCTTTTTAAGCCAGTTTTACATCAAGTAAAGAAATAAGACCAAAAGCAAGTGATAATGCACACAAAAGTTATCTATGCAAGATATAGTCATGTATATTACATGTCATAATCCCGGATTTCTATTCAAGTAATTGTTTGTGCGAGTCTATATTTTTCAGTCACTGTTTCATGTCAGTCTACTTTATGATTTAGAAATTTGATGACGCTTTGCTGGTAACCATATAGCTGTTTATTGTTTACCGACTGTATAGATGAAAGAGTTTTGTGAAATGGTTCATTCAGCTGCTATGCATCACAGGGCTAAGAAGAGTTGAAACCCAACGACACAACACAATTACAATGTGTATCATGAAATTGGGTGCTAGAGCAATTAAGTACCAATACACCAACTGACTGCTAAATAGGGCTGTCCCGAATATAGCGAATATTCGATCATCAACTGAATGTTCGAATAGCTTTTTGCCGGTTCGAATATTCAAAAATATATATATATAAAAAGTGCAGATACGACTCTGATGCTATTTTAATTGAAAAGTTACGGTGCTTAGTAGTGTCAAATGCCGCATTTTTTGTGGACAGGTTTATTGTTCCCGACCGTAAAACCCTTGACACTTCTACAATAATTATTGCAGTTTGGTTTCTTGTTATCAGAATGTTATACGTACTCGTAATGACCTTGATACAATGCAAAAAATGTTCATCGGGTGGTCTCTAATATCGATCGCCACATGTAAAACACCAACGTGCTTTGCATGCAACTTTTTACCGGCGCGGTATGCAGTTGCAGCAGACGCCTGAAAGACTTGATCGGCGAGTATAGAATATTCGGTCAAGCCCAGTCTCTAATAATCAAATACTAAATTATTCGATAATGAACAGCCCTACTGCTAAACCTGACTACTTAACACTGACCTGCTCAGCGGGCGTCTCTGCCTCCCGCGTCTCCTCCTTGTCCTCCTTCTTCTTCCGGCCACCACCGCCGTCCTCAGTGACCGATGTCTTGCCTGACTTGGCCGATTTCCCCTGGCTCTTGCCAGTGGACTTGCGAGGGGTTTTGCGAGGGGACTTCTTAGGAGACTTCTCCCCTTCGTGGGGTGGCCGATCCTCGATGATCAGTGAGTCTTTGGTGCTTTGGGTGAGCAGCCGGACTGACTGGGTGTCCTTCACGCTCTCCTCGGCTGGGAGCTTGATGTTGACGGTGGATGGGGTTTCCTGAACAGGGGCTGATTCTGGGGGTTTCTGCGTATGAACATTTGGAACAATGTCATAATTTTTCTCCTTCGCTGATTAACCCTTTCCTTACCACATTGTTTATTGGCTTATCTTCCCCCAGTACCACATTCTTTGTTCAGTCAAGCATAAAACCACTTATGCAGAAAAAGCAGCGGACTGCTTGTTGAATGGTTGTACTTTCAACCAAAGATTTCACTCTCAAGAATTGATTGAAAAGGAAAATGTGTGTAAAGTTTGTTCCATGCAAATTTGTCTTTCATATGGTGTACAAATTTAAGTCATAACTGCTAAAACAGCAAAGTTACGGCTATTTTCTCTTCTGGCCCACTTTATCAAACAGGAAAGTTGTTTGTCACATGGACCAATGGCATTCCATACACATAACTCTACAGGGCAACTTCGGATACAGTTTTCTCAAAATATTGTAAAAGTGACACATGAATTTGATAGCACCATTGGAAAGATCCGAACAAGCTCTTTCTGTTGGTATATAGAATGAACGGACAGCGAAAAACACAAGCACTACAGTTCGTTGAAACATGGCGAGTATATTTGTTGTTTGGATGCGCTGGTGTGCAGTTTCCTTGTCGAGTAAACTCGACATAAAGGAAAGGTTTAAAGCAAAAGTAAAAAGACTGTTGCGACACTCCTTGTAAAAAGTGAGTCTGACTGCAAAAAAAACAAACTTTGTTGATTACTTGATTAACCCAATCCCTAGGCATTCTTGCAAGGAATCTTCCTGAATCCTCCTAAATCCTCAAAAACTCCTTTCTAAAAATCCTTGGTCGACTCCCCTATTGGCAGAAACCATTTTGTAAAAAAAGGGGGTTGCATGCCATCTTGGATTATATTGCCTGGTGGGATCTAAAAATAACGTGAAACAAAAGAGCTCCTTCTCTTTTTTTTGTTAAGGCATAAGCTTTAAATTTTTTGTTTGCATTAGGCAAAAAAAAATTAGTTCTCCTTCCGATTACATGGCATTTAAAAACAGGGTAGGTAGGTAGGTAGGTTTTTTTTGTGCTGATCATATGTAGGTGTCTACATGTAGTCAAGGTTTAAAGGTAGTATTTACAGCATCCTTTTTTTTAAATACTTTTTTCCAGAAAAAAATTAGGGTTGGGGCCGTTAAAATAGAGTAGGTAGGGTAACCGGAAGCAGAACTATTATTTAGTGCAGAATTTCTGTGCTAGCATTGTAAAGCCCAGTTCATACTTCATACGAATGCGTATGCGAAGCGAATTCGTTAAGGTAACGGAGAACGTCACAATGAAACTTCAATTGTTGACGTCATGAAATTCGCTTCGCATTCGCGTGAAGTATGAACCAGGCACAAGGCTGGGACTTGCATATGCAGAAATCTGTGGTAAGCACAGCTCTGACATTGACCCTAGCCCCAATTTCACAAAGCTGCTCCGAACAAAACCTCGCTTAGCAAATTTTCCTGCTAAGTACAAAAACAGCCGAGCATCCATTACATGTGATTGGCTTCCTGTTGTTGCTTAGCAAATCTTTTCATGCTAAGCAAATTGTAATGCTTAGCAGCTCCATAAGAAGTTTTCTGTGCTGGTCAAATTTGTATGCAATTTTTATTTCTCCAGGAAACTGTGCCCGAGGTTTCTGCCTTACCTCTTTCTCTTGTTCCTCTGCCTCCATGCCTTTCTCCTCTCCCTCGGTCTCCGCCCCTGCCTTGACTTCCCCGGGTTCCTCAAAGGCTACATGCTGATCCCCCTCCCCGCCCCCTCCACCCTCCTCCTCCGTACCCTCTCCTGTCAGTTCAGCAGGCAGGGGCTGGGGGTAGACCACAATGGGGTCGGGGGGCTCCAGGAAGGACCAGCGGTACTGAACGGGCATGGGGCTGTTGTTGCTGATGTTGACATAGCGGGTGACCTCAGTGTCATTCAGGATGCAGCCAAAGTCCACCTTCATCTTCTCAAAGGTCAGGTTGGGGAAATAGACCTCACCGCGCAGGCCCACGTAGTCCTAGGGCAGACAGATCAGAATCTTAATGTTATCCATGAGCAGGAATATATTAACTTATTGAATATGGACGACGGCCATAGCCGCGGTTTATAAAAGAACACCTGGCCGGTTGTAATCTATATGCGCATTCCTGCACGTATTCAATCAATTGTCTATTGCGTGCATTACGCTTGGTTACACAAGCCCATGTGGCATACCAGCACCTCATTAATAACAGCCGAACAGTCTGGGTTAAGAGGAGTCTCAATCCACAGCTTTTGGGTTAGTTGGTACGGCCACAAGCCGTAATTTTTGATTAGTCATTCACTATTCCTATATCCATCCCTGTCGCAAGGGATGCTTAAACTTTTGTTTAAGCTCACTGCAAGTTATTTAAGCCCACTGTGAAAAAATATGACACTGTGAAACAAATATGACAATTTGGGAGACCGCCAACATAGGGCAAAATAGCTCAGTTGGTAGAGCGCCGTTACGGTATTCCGGAGGTTGCAGGTTCGAATCCCGCTCCTGCCAGTTTTCTGTGTTTAGTCATTCATAGCTGCAGTGCAGATTGCTAGACTTTGGAATACTAAACCTTCTCAATTATAACAAGCCACTCCGAGCCAAAGTCAGCACCATGGTCATCACACACACACACACACCGCTCTGTTTCACATACATAGTGTGGACATTCCTTTGTATTCGTGTAGTTAAGAATTCTCGGCCAAAATCTCACATCCAGAAAAAAAATTTCAACCCCAATTTTTGATAGTGGCCCCCTGAAGTAATTATCTCTATTTTCCCACAGATAACCCTAACCCCATTTTGCCTCTGAAGCCCTTTTCCAGAGAGAGCGAAACACTATGTGGACCTGACCCAGGTCCACATAGTGTCTCTTATCTATTGTTCACGCCGAAATCTTTTATTCACAGGTCTACACAGTGTATGCACCGCTAACTCACACAAATGATCAAAGGGAACCGATCCTGGATATACTTACAATGTGCGGATGCTCTTGGTATCGGAAGGTCAGAACCTTCTCTGCGACTCTGGAGTAAGAGTCGTCCGCATAGGCCGGGTTGAATTGAATGGTCAGGGTTTGAGACTCACCAACCTCCAAGGGGATATCCTGAGGAAACATGCACACACACATCAAAGATTGCAGGGGTAGTGTAGAAATATACCCAGATTTAACATGAAAATGTATTATCAACTGTTCCAATAAAAAACATGTACCTAGTACTGAATCTATCTAGAGCTAGGAAAAAAACCTGACTTAGGAAAATAATATTAATATTAATGTGTACATTTATAAAGTGCACCCGCCTTGATCATTGCGCTTAAGGCATTGTACTATTACCCCTGTTCTTTGGGCCTATAAATCATTTCTGAAACCTCAGCACCCTGGGGAGTATGCAGTCTGGGGAGTATGCAGTCCCAGCTGCAAGTTAAGTGCACTGGGCTAATCAAACACATAACCAACCGTCACTGCCCTCACAGGTACCCATTTACTCCTAGGTGGAGAGAAGCATCTTGTGATAAAGTGTCTTGCTCAAGGACTCAAACCCACGATCTGTAGCATTATCTACATCTTCGAGTTCAGTGCTCTAGCCCATGAGGCCATGGCACTCCATGATTGTGTTACGGAATGAACAGTTTGTACTAAAAGCATGTGGAATTGGGGGATCAGCTCCGTGCAAAGCACACAGCATTTAAAAAAGCTAAAGGTAGTGAGGAGCTGTATGTTTTACCATGAAAGCGACTTCCTTCCGTTGGTCGTCTTCCCGAGTGATAATGACAAACGGTTGCTCCAGGTCCACACGGGTGTGAAGGGGCAGGGAGGACACATTGGTTAATGTCAGCTCTTCCAGCTGGTTCTCCAGAACATCATCCGGAAGCTGGGGCCACAAAAAATAAAAACACACAAGGAATTTAAATTCAGATATTCTGGCATTAAATACAGAGCATTTCTCTCCTTTCTGAGCACAACCAATGACATCATCAAATTTCATTACAATTTTTGTAATTCCTGTCCAATCATTTATGTCACGGTTTCTATTGCAGGACATTGTGAATCAAGCCTTCAATTTCAGGACATAATCTGCAAGCTCACTTGGCTGCTAGATCGTCTTGAATACGGGCGACAGCCATAGCTGTGGGTTGAAAAAGACCACATATAATAAGTGTAATAAATAGATGGAGCTTTTTCAAAGAAAGCTTTCATTCACATGAAAGGGGGGGGGGGTCCAATTGTTTGCATTAATGCTTGGCTGCACAGCTCATTCTTAGCATCCCCCCCCCCTTATCAATAACAGACGTGTTTGTGGAAACACAAGATTTCAAACTTACCTTGTCCACTCTAAACATAACCTGCTTGGTGGAGAACTCCAGCAGGGGGCTGATGAACTCAATGCTGATGTCTGTCTTCATGATCTTTTCCTTGCCGCTGGCCTTCCCAATGATGGCGTGGCACAGCATGCGTTCCTTCACAACCTTGGGCCTGTGTGGAAATGGAGTACGGGGCATGAGAAATTAACAGACGGGGCATGAGACGAGGCTTCGAGACTGAACTTCAGGGTAGGGCCAGGTTTTCAAGTGTACCTCGTGGTAACTTTATAAAGAGCTCATTATCAATGGCTAAGTGCATATTCCCAAGTGTTGTCTCTCAAATATTCTGCCCAATATAACTGCGTGTGTAAATACCGGCAATCGTGGACTAGGGACAAAAGGGTTAGGGCGTAGACAAAGGGGTCCATGATTGAAAATCGTGTACAAAACATATGGGAGGCCTTCCGAAAAAGTATAAACATAAGAGGTCAATAGGAGGTCCGCGATTGCCGGAAGTGGGATATTTACCAGTTGTGACCCTCAAGGTTGAACTTTGAGGTAACGCCAGGTTTTCGAGTGTACGTTGTGGCAGTTCATTAAAGAGCTTATTATCAATGGGTAAGAACATATCCCCCAGATCCGTCTAAAAAAATAATGCATTGATGAGTCAGCATATGAGTCAGCAGGATTTCGAGGTTGAACTCTGAAGCTGAATGCTTTCAAGTGTACCTCGCAGTCGCATTTTAATGAGCTCGAGGATGAATATTCATGAGTGCATATACCCATGCTCATACTCATGGCACTTACAACTTCAAAGCCAAATCAAGTTACCTTTAGTTTACTGTCCCCTTTTCCCTTGACCTCTTGAATCCGGACGACAACCATAGCCGGTTTGAAAAAGACCACCTGGCTGGTTGACATATATTCACATTCCTGCACTTACTCAATTCATTCATTTGTCAAAT
Organism: Hippasteria phrygiana; assembly: GCA_037893225.1. NCBI lineage: Eukaryota > Metazoa > Echinodermata > Asteroidea > Valvatida > Goniasteridae > Hippasteria > Hippasteria phrygiana. Next base: position 547,624 of record JAZGUH010000875.1, on the reverse strand, counting down.
ATATTGTTCTTGAGTGGGAGTGTAATGAACAGATGGAGCTTTTTCAGACAAAGCTTTCATTCACACAAAAAGTGGCTCAAAATGCGATGAATAAGACCGCTCTATAGTGTGGTTCCTATTTTTGGCAATTATGCTTGGCTGCACAGCCCCGATCCTGGCACACCAGCAGTCCAGGACCCCATCAATAACAGCCGGACGCAAGGGGTTATCTGAAGTCTGAATACTCAGAACATTCCAACGTTGTTCTCAGTGGCAACAGTCTAGGACCCAAAGTTAGGCGTAAGTGTACTGCTTACGTGTCAGACTGGCCTTCCAGAACAACATCGATGCTCTCTCCAGGCTCCAGCTCAAAGCGTGATGGGGTCAGGGTGAATACCGGCCTGGGTGGTGGGGCTGGTGGGGGCATCCTCTGTAATGACAACCAAGAATAAACTTTAGTAGCATGAATTTACCTGTCGTTCATTGGCGACAAAGACAAATTTGTGGTGCTGCGAGTCCTGCATCAAATTATGGGGAAATGCAAATTTAAAGAAGGGTAACTTGATGTTCAACCCAGCAGTAATAGGGTTTTGCAGGGTACCTTGTGGTTTATGGCACTCCAACCACCTAAAACATTGAGGTCAACGTCGAGTTACCGACTCTTTAATTTTGCATTTGCCCCTTACAGTTGATGCAAACATCTACACAATTCTACAGGGTGGTTAAACAAAAAAAGTTAACCCAAGTTTAAGGTGATTGTTCACCCACCTCCTACAATTCTAGAGAATTTGTGCTTACCTAGTGTTGATGAGTAGGGTGTTTAGAAATAATCCTGAAAAAATGCTTGGTCTAGCTTAATTGGATCTCAAGATATGGCCCATTACAAATGCCCATTGTAAATGAAGCATGTTGAAGACAGAAACTAAAAGTAAGAAGCTCCCATAGACAAGCCAGTTGTGTACATGCCATTTGTAATGGGACATATCTTGAGATCCAATTAAGCTAGACCTAGCACTTTTTCAGGATTATTTCTAAACACCCTACTCATCAACACTAGGTAAACACAAATTCTCTGGAATTGTAGGAGGGGGGTGAACAATCACCTTAAAGATGTTGTTGATTGCTGAGAGAAGTCTGCGTCATTTTTTTATTTTTATGTAGATTGCGTATTGTAAAATCAAACAGCAAATTATTTCTGCCATGAAATGCCAAACAAGTGACTTTTCAGAACTATTTTTATCAAGTCCCTCCAGCGCAGCACATCCCGCTTATGCCATTTGTCTAAAAGTCGTCGCTGCGGGCAGCAAACAAATCGACGTCATGGGACAAACTCCCCTTTTGTGCCTAGTGGTAGACACAAAAGGGGAGTTCGTCCTATGACGTCAAATTGTTTGCTGCCCGCAGCGACGACTTTTAGACAAATGGCACCAGCGGGCTAGAGGGGACTTGATAAAAATAGCTCTCAAAAGTAACTTTTTTGGTATTTCATTGTTTGATTTTGCAATACGCAATCTACATAAAAATGAAAAATAACGCAGACTTCTATCACCACTGAACTTCCTCTTTTAACTTTTTTTTTAACCACCCTGTATAACAATTATGGAAATGACATAAAACACATCACCTTCTAAGATCTTGTGCTATGTCTTCTGACAATTTACCTCACAATTAACCTTTACATTTTAAAAAATAATTCAGAAGCAGCCCGAGGGCAAAACAACATCGTCGCACAGCATTCTGCCCTACAGATGAGCTAAGAATGTTTGGAGGCAGCAAATGTTGAGCCTAAACATTTGAACAGGATGACCCAGGTACAGTAGAGTGCTGCTATGGGCTCCGTGCACAACTACCCCCTCAGCGGAAAGAAAAGGCGAGTTGGGGGGTAGGGCTGTCCCGAATATACCGAATATTCGATATTCGATCGTCAAGCGAATATTCGAATACCATTTTGCCAGTTTGAATATTCAAAAAGATATATATATGCACATACAGATACGACTGTGATGCTATTTTAATAGAAAAGTTACGGCGCTTAGCAGTGTCAAATGCCACATTTTTGTCAATCGTAACTGTTTGTGGACGGAGGTTTATTGTTCCCGTCCCTAAAACCCTTGATACAACAGGGGCAATCAAAAAATGCTGTTTGAAAGGTCCATAATATCAATCGCCATACGTAAAACACCGTCATGCTTTTACGTGCAATGTTTTTTTTACCGGTGCGGCATGCACTGAAAAACTTGATCAGCGAGTATCGAATATTCGAATATTCGGTCAAACCCAGTTTTGAATATTCGAATACTAAATTTTTCGAAAATGAACAGCCCTATTGGGGGGTCAATATCGACGCCATCTTACCTGACTTCAATTTAAGTGTCTGGTTCCCGCTATGATATTCTTATTGAAAATGCAATTATCGAGAGTCGGCAAACAGACAAAGCAATCCCACTGGTATACGTGTATCAAATGAATGAGGAGCGCAGTGCGTAATACCAGCGACGTACTCGCCATGGAAGTGCGGTTGCTATGTGGACAGCGCCCTCTTTTGGTGGCACACGGAGCCCATAATAAACATGATGGGGGGGGGGGGTCAATTAAAAATTGTTTGGTACAGCAATATTTTGTTACTGCAATTTTTGGCCAAAATGACGGATTCCAAAATGACAAATTCATGTAGGCATACTTGACTAATGACTAGCAAAACTTCTAATAAAGCAGGTGGCTGTCCCCTCTACCCAATGGGGAAATAGTCAGCCTGTTATTCATCAAGCCTATTGTAAGTTTGGCATTCAGGATTAAGTAACGGTCCATGCTCGACTATTTATTTGAGCAAATTAAGAAATTTTGTGCTGATTTCTCCTCTGGGACGCAATAATTCAGTCATCTTTGGCAAAGTCAGAAACACAATTTGGGAGCCAAAAGAGCACTTCAGTACAGCCAAATGTTACGTATAATTACGTATAAATTGCATTTGTTATAACGGTATACGTTTCATGCAACACATGACCAGCCTAGCTAGATGTAGAAAATATAACCTGCAAGCCTACCTGATATTTGACATCCAGTGGGTTGTAGTATGGGTCTCGGTTCTTGAGTTTGATGGCATTAAAGCCCTCGGTACTCCAGAAGAGCTGCTGGTGACGTCGGCCTTTGTTGGTTAGTGTGAACATACGATGGCTCGGACCACTACTGTGTAGTTTCAAGACAGCAAAATAAAGAAACTCATATTTTGTACACATTTTAACAAATTAGCAGTATTTTTCACGAGGCAAAGAATGTTATTTTTGTCACTTTAATGGCTCACAGAAATTGAAATGTGAAAAATGCTATAAATGCTTCTAAAACAATGTTGAAGATATAAGAAGAAACATTTTGATGTGTTTCTGAGTTTTACTTGTGGGGTATTTTACTAGCGGGGGCACGCTCCATGAAATCCAAAGAACTATTTATGCGTTCAGTGTTATTTCACAACAATCTATAGCTTTTACCTATTTTAATTTCTATGTGCTGTTAAAATATTTATGACTCAAATTGACTCAAGCTCAATACTTGACTCGACGCCACTCCACACTGTGATTTGACTCGACTCCACACTGTGATTTGACTCGACTCCACACTGTGACTCGACTCGCCATTCTTGACCTAATGACTTGACTCGACTTGAGTCACTTCTTTAAAATGACTCGACTCAAGTCACAAAATTCAGTGATTCGTTACAACTCTGCTTGCTACACTGTGCACTCCATTTGGTCGTCTTCTTGTATTATGTGCTATGTAATTTTGTTTTTATGTGCTGTGCACGAAGACTGCCCTACACAATAACACTAGGAGCGTCCCATTCTTAATTCTAAATTTGAAACTTATTACATCTGTTACTTTAATATCAGGGGCCAGTTTTTTTTAGGACGGTCTCATTGACAAACTCACAACTTATTTAATGCTAACGAATTAACAATTCAAATTGAAAATTAGTTTCCAGGGAACCACACCCAACAATCATGCATACAGCATCTTTGCTTTCAATACAATTCCTGATAATGTGAAACTTGTTTACCTGAAGTGATGTCCCAGGTCAATGCTGGGTGTTATCAGTGGGAAAGACACTATGGTGGTGCCATGTCCATAGGCCTGCAGCTTGATCGTACGTGTCTGGCTATTCTCAAAGTTAATGGCCAACTTGTCTTGGAATCTGAAAGATAATATCGGAGTATTTCATCAAAATAACTGCCAAGAATTTCTGGTTTAGTGACCAATTCCAAACATTAAACCAGAAACAATTGGTGAACAGAGCAAATTCAGAGAGGACGGTGGAATATGCGTCAAGGCTTATGTCAATTTTCTTGCCCTGGACTGGTAATTGAAGGCGATGAGTTTGAGTACCACTCAAGTGAGTCTATGATGTCTTTCTCACAGGATTTCAGAAAGAAATAAACATATAGTAGTAATAATAATGTGTCAGGTAAGGGCAAAACTGTGTTTATAAAAACAGAAATGGAGCATTCTGTTTAACCCCTTGCATCCGGCTTTTATAATGGGGCGCTGGTATGCCAGACGGGTTTGTGCAGCCAAGCGTAATGCACACAATAGGTGAACAATGGAATGAATACGCAGAAGAATGCGGATAAAGACATCAACCGGCCAGGTGTCTTTTTTCAAACCACGGCTATAGCCGTCATCCGTACTCAAGTGGTTAACCCCTTGCATACGGATGACGCCAAATGGTGCAAAAAAACAGTGGCACCAGGCAGGATGACGCCTACAGCCGCTATTTGTGCATTTTCAATCCATTGTTGGATTATTGTGTATGTTATGCTTGACTGCACAAGCACATTGTGTCCGTTTGCTGCACAGGCCTCCCAGGCACCCCGGCGCCTCCTGATAATAACCGTACTCAAGGGGTTAAAAAACAATAATAAGTGAAATGTAAAAAAAACACTTCAAAATCGCAAAAGTTACCAATGGAAAGAAACACAGGCATCAGATGATTATACGAACATGAGATACCCTGCACAAAATATTATACAAATAATGAAAACAAGTGCGATGGTAAGAATAATTTCATGGAGGTGACAGATGCAATGTTCCACTCCACGAGGTGAACCGAGAGGAATAGAAAATTTGATCTGTCAAAAATGTGAAACATTCATTGTTTGTTTTATACAACACCTGAATAAATCCTCGTCATCTGATTGGTCAGAGAGCACGACCGATGGTGTGACTGTGCAATGGAAGGTCTATTCACCGTTGAATAGAACTTCAATGCACGTGATCAATGATCCACCGATCAGATGGCGGGGATTTATTCATATATAAAAGAATATATCAATAAGAAATTCAAAATGTTGTGTACAAACTTGTGGTAACAATTCCTAATAAAAACCCAAACCCATTACTGAAATTCAAAATTCTTGTCAAGAATTTGAAATTTACATGGATGAAAAATCCTGCTTTCAGCACTATGGAACTTGCCTGTTATCTGTAAACTGTGCAGGCATAAAGCCTATTTATATTTCTAGTACTATTTGTATATACACTCATTTTCAAATTCCACTAACTTTCAGATTCCACATACCTGGTACCCATCCACTAAACCTGGGCTATCCTCTTTGTGTAGGATCTGGGCCTAGGTTTGTGAACCTGCTTAGCACAGAATACTGCTTAACGAATTTTATCTAAAAATCAACTGTGAACTAGTAGAAAGCAATATTGATCACATGTCTTTTGCTGGTGACCTGTTTTTGCCAAAAAACCTTTTTCCCTACAAAACAAGGGGGAATGTTTCAAATTCTGACCCAAAAACCATGGAAAACTTTAACGACAAATGGACGGTGTGCATCTGTGCCATCATGCAGAGTTGCCATCGAGTCACCACAAGTCAAATCACAAGGAACACTGACAAAGGAATGCCTTTAGGGTTCATTATAGGGTTGTTCATTTTCGATTAATTTAGTATTCGATTATTCAAATGTGGGCTTGACCGAATATTTGATACTCGCCGATCAAGTTTTTCCCGCATCAGCTGCAACTGCATGTTGCACCGGTAAAAGGTTGCTTGCGAAGCACGCTGGTGTTTTACGTGCGGTAATCGATATTATGGACCGCCTGATTGACATTTTTTGCATGCGCCTGTTGTAGCAAGATCATTACGAGTACGTATAGCGTTCTGCTAACAAGAAACCAAACTCCAGCCTGCGTTTTTGCAGTAATTATTTTATAAGTTTCAAGGGTTTTACGGACGGCAACAATAAACCTCTGTCCACAAAAAGTTACCAGCATTTGACTATGCTAAGCACCATAACTTTTCTATTAAAATAGCATCAGAGTTGTATCTGTATGTGCATTATATATTTTTTTCAAATATTCGGTATATTCGGGACAGTCCTAAAGATCATTTGAATAGCTTGTGACTTGACTTGCAATGTGACTTGTGAAGACTTGATTACAACTCTGGGAAAAGGCTTTAGTGAGAGTTTGTAGGTTGTGCCTACCTGATGCAGTCATCCAGGTTGACTGTTAGCTTGAGGTCCAAGCTCTCCTCTGGTGGGATGACTGACTCCTTGAGCCCTAACTGCCACAGGGAGTTAGGCCGCAACTAGAAGGAAAATACCGACACAGAAACAAAATAATAATATTAATAGTCTTTCAGAAGGTCATCACAAGTTTCAAAGGTCAAACTACATGAACACATCGGGTGCGTTCGAGTAGCTCACCCGGGTCAACTCAGATTAGCCCTGTGCTGTTCGATTAGCTTTGACGTCATACTCAGGGCTCACTCTGGTCAGCCACCACAGACCCTGCTCACAGAGCAGAGTCACTGGTGGAATTACGTCACACGCATGTGTAGTCAAGTCTGATGGCATTGAGACTCTGCTCCAGCGGGAAACTGACATTCTTTATGTGACATCGACACGAGAGGGCGTTTGAGCTTTCGATTAGCCCAGCACTCATGGCTGCTAACCCGTCTGCCTTTACCCGAGTCGATCTGGGTGAGCTACTCAAACGCACCCAATATGTCCAAGTAAAAAAGTAAAGTCTGACACGAGCCAATGCTGACGTTTATTCCCGGTTTCGGTATCATGAAACAACTGAGAATATTTCTATTCCCCCTGGACAGGATGCTAGTCCATCGCAGGTTACTCCCCAGCTGGTACCCATTTATACTCTTGGGTGGAGAGAGGCAAGTGGGATGAAGTGGCTTGCCCAAGGACACAACATATGGCCAGTAGCTGGATTCGAACCCCTGACCCTCATGAGTCACAAATCCTAACCACTAGACCACACTCAATAATGTGCAAGGTATGAGGTAATTTTATTCCAAAAGGGGGGCTTTCGGAGGGCAAAAAATCACTGCTAACTATAGCAGAAAATTGTGCAGCAACAGTCAGTGTATTTCATGGGTCAGCAAGGAGTTTTGGCTTGTACACGTGCGTACACGTACATCCCATAACGAAGAATTCTGTGCTTACAGCGTTAGTGCAAGAGTTTCATTGCTAGCTCAGTTAACACAGAATAGGAGGCCATTAGCACAAAATTCAGCATCAGATTCCATGACATTGGGCCTGCATGCTCAGTGCTTTCCAAAAGCCTCTTAAAAACAACATTCACAACTGCCATAACTGTGAACCACATCCCAGCAGTCAATTTTTTTTGTTATATCGTGCTAATAATTGCAAGATAAAAGTTGGGATTTACTTTGCAAGAACTGAATTAGATCATCGCATTAGATCATTGGCTAGTCGCTGCTCCAGACCAATGAAATTTGAGTATCAAGAAATTATGTCAAAGTTCCGTTCAATTTTGTCAAAACATGTTGTGCCTCTTAGTTGGGCACATTGCACGTTATAGAGTACCGAAGTGATGACATCAATGCAATGTTTGGAACCAGAATACTTTTGTTATTTTGTGTCGATGTGTTTGATTGACTGGCTGTTAACAAAGGAACAGTCGAAATCTCTATTTGTTTGGAGCCAGTTGTCGTGCCAACTGACATAAGACTTCAGTACTCTATACCACATGTGATTAGGTACCACTTCAAGAACCGCGTTTATAGGAATGCGATTCTACCCAGCTAGGTCTGTACACTCACATGGTTTGAAATAAATGTATTTCAAACTCTTCAGAATTTTTCAGAGGAATCTTTACCAGGGTGCAAGAGAAGGGTGCCGGAATCAGGGATTCGTTGGACAAGGTGACTATCTTGGTGACGTCAGTGAGGACAGGGGTCTGGCCCCAGTCGATCTCTGTGGGCCTTACGTGCACGACGGGCCCCTCTCCTATAGCCAGCAGCTGTACTTGCTGTAAATGAGGGGAAATGCACAATTTAGCATTTAATGCACAAGGCAAACATCTTTTCTCCATTTTTTTCTTTACTTACACTGATACTTGGGAAAAATGGCCCCGAAACAGGCATAATAATTGCTAATTGGTAAAGATTTCTAATCTAATTTCTTTGTAACTGTTACTTGCTCTGATGAATAGTCAGAACTAAAAATAGTAAAGAAATATGCTGATATATTTATGCAAGGAACTAATGTGAGGATCAAGAATTTCACACTATTATACAAATATTAACTGTTAAAGAAAGATACAGTATAAAACTATAGCCTTCGAGATAATTCGTTGAGCATTCTATATTTCATGGCAAAGCCGGGAGAAAATAGAAAACAGAGATAATGAAAATATATCAGATCTTTATCTGCATTCCTGTTGTTGAAAATTTCAAAAGTTCTGTGAGAAATTATCCCCCCGATAAAATGTTTGCACACCAAATATTGCACTGTGTAGTCTTGTGCTATGAATACACAGGCTATGTGTTCTGTGATCCAAGTTCAGGCAGCAAAATAGCAAAATTACAGAGCACCATGTGACACCCTCTTAAGCCAATTAAGAGGTGGAATCCATGGCTAAGATATCAAAATATCGACAAGGACCACCGGCAAGAGGTGCATGGAATTCAGTTAATTTGTTCTATTTTTACGGGAGCAGTGCCTATTAAAAGCAACAAAACACAGTCTGCAGGACTAGCTTATTTTATCTTTAAACCCAACATAGACCGCGTTTACACTGGATCCTGCAAAGGGGATCAAAGGGGATCTGATCCAGCAAGGAGGATCCCAGGGGGATCAACGGCAAGAGTAGATGTGAGGTAGATTGGGGTCTGATCCAGATCTGATCCACCTTTCTCAATCCAGTATGTGTGACGCAGTGGATTATGGGAAGCCCGAAAGTCCATGAAAAATGTTGATTGAGGAAATGCGGATGCTGCGCTGGTCCCCATGCGGTTCCATGTTGTTGCAAGTGCATAGTTGGTACTTTGTCTGCACCGTGTCATTCTCTCTCTTTTCACATGCATGATATTGTCATCTAAACAGCTCTGAATCGCAACCGACTAGCATGTACGTACGTTACGTTTTTACACTGATTAAATAGCGCGCAAAAAATGGCCGCAAGGTTGGCTACTGCACACACTCAATGGCCTTCCTTCCGCTATAAATGGTGGATCGAAGCAGGATCAGGATCGAGTGTAAACGCGTTTATGTGCGGTTAAGCCTCCCTGTGGTTTTTTACTACCCCCACAGAACCCGATCCCATTTGCCCAATCCAGTGTAAACGCGGTGTAAGTTGCATACAATGAATCTCCAAAAGTAGTCCAGCTTAATCTTACCAGTGGAAATTCAGTGCTGCCAAAGATGCTGAACTCTGCCACAGCCTCTATCTCCTCCAGGGCCTTGGGCATAATGACCAGGGGTACCTCGGCCGTTGAGTGAGGCTCAATGATACCTGTGGATTCTGGGCTTGTGTACAGCATCGGGCTCATGTCTTCCACAACCTAAAACGGAGACATTTTAATGTAAAATCGTAGGCTCAGCAATGATAAGAGGCAGAGTTGGAGTCGAGTCCCTGCAAGTACTTTCGCAAGCCCAGTCAAAAGTCCTTTCATAAAGCCGGTCACAAGTAACTGGATAAACAATGACAAAGGAACGCCTTTGCCAAAGCTCATTTGAATAGCTTGTGATTGGGATTAGGACTGGAGGGCTTGTGATGGACTTGCAGGGACTTGCAGGGACTTGTGATGGACTCGACTGATAAGAGGTTGAATGACTTCAAGCAGTGCTCAATTGAGATTGAAAACAATAATATGTTAATTTCCACATTAAAAATAAATTTGTTTGTGTGATACATTTCCACTAGCACCTGACCTAGACTTTATGTATTTCTTAATGTTATTTTGCAATCTATTTTGTTATATGGAAGTCCCAGATTACAAAGTAAAAAGCTCTAGGTGATGGGCTATCAAAAGATATAATAGGGTTGCTGACCCTACCCCCCAAACAGTTTTCCTGGGCCCAGATCTAAGTAGAGGATAAACCTTCAACATCAACCAGAGAAATCATCTCAATTTTCAGATCTTTAGAGTGAGCTGGGGCAACCTCCACCACAACTGAGTATGACACCCCCCCCCCCCCCCCCCAAAACCAAAAAAAAATATAAGAATTAAAGGGACACATTGCCTTCAAATGTCATGAAATTTTGCTGTTTGGAAATGTTCCTTATCTTTTATAAAAGTTGTTCATGCAAAAATACACGTATAATGTGTTGTAATTAGTGAGTAGTGTTTACAAAACAAAAAATTGGCCTCTGACCCCTGACATCTGACCCACGAAACATAGACTTATTTCCAGTAATAAAACAGCATTGGGAACCAGACCATCTTGTATCAAACAGTGCGTTGGCGCCAGGCTGGCCCCGCGGCCATCCATTTACGAGTACCGTCCGTGTCCCGCGACGAGACAGTCCCGATATCCCTACCATATATCACCCAAGACGCGGGGCAGGCTTCGCTTCACCTGGCCAGGCTACACAAGCTCCTTACAAGGCTTGTGGCTTGACCATAATGGAATTACAAAAGTATTCCAACATGTATTTTTATTTAATAATTATTAAAAAAAGTAATTGAATATCACAAACAGACGGTTATTGTAATAATAATTGCCCAGACGTACTTCAACCAGCTGCGACTGGAAATAATACTGGTGAACATGGTCCGCCATTTTGTGGAGTAAAAAAAATTGTTCTACAAAATGGCGGACCGTTATTTGTCACGAAATTAAACAAAAACCACGCAATTTGAAGGGATAGTTATGTCAATCTTTATATTCTACTTTTAAAAAAGCTTTCCAACCATATCCATTTAATTTTTATAGCCCAAATCGCCAAATCCAAAGCAATGTGTCCCTTTAAATTAAGCGGAAATGAATATACATACCTGAGGCACTAAGTCGTATTTGGCAGGTAAGTCTGAGTCATTAAACAACCTCGTGTTCAACTCATAAGGGTGGTTTAGGAAACACCTTGTGTAGTCCATAATTGGAGTCACCACCACAATAGCAGGTACCACACACCTGTGAACAACATATATGCATAATGTTTATATGAAGCAACAGTTCATGAAAATTTACAGCATGTCCAATGTGTGCGGTGGCTGAATATGTGTAACAACCATACAATAGCATGCATTCTGGGCCCATTTTGTTGGGCTGCTTAAAGGTATGATATAGCAGTGATGTAGTCAAGACCACCACAAGTCCAACACAAGACCTTCAGTCCTAATTCAAGTCTCAAGCTATTCCAATGAACTGTAATAAAAGAATTCCTTTGTCATGGTTTATGCCTGTAACTTGTGCCTGTTACATGCTGGTCTTGTGAATGGTCTTGTGATGGTCTCAACTACATCACTGTGATATAGCATTGGCATAGCTGACAACATGTAGGGCAGGTAGTTTATATACTTTGTGGGATTCAACATATAAATGAAATAACAAACCTGTTAAAGTTTCAGCTCAATCTATCAACCGAGCTATGTAAACATTGTGGAAAACTATTCTGTTTTAACAGTGATTTTATGCACATTCATGCGGGTTTATTTTGACTGTTGACATCAAAATATGACCTATCAACCACCCTATGAAATTGGACCCTGCTCAACTTAAACACAAGATAGGCTTAAAATGTGTGCTGTTTAGAGATATTGATGTTTGTAAGTTTTGATGGTTTTAAAACTTCCCTGGGAGACCTGCACTAGAAATAACATGGCTTAGATAAGAAAAAGTGTAGTATATAGATTTTGTGAAATTTTAATTTTAATAGTAAAAAAAAGAATTCGTCAAACAATCCACAAGGGAAACTGACTAGGTAAATTTTGAATACATTTTGAGTAAAAAAGAAAGTTGACTTGAACCCGCAATCTCAGATTACTGTACCATTTTTTAAATGAAATGTTGAATAATAAAACTTCTGAAACCAAGGAATATATTTTATCGTGGGTACAGTACCAACTTCTCTACTGATGCAAATTGGCTGCCAAAAATGGTTTTCTTAAAATAAGAAAATTGTCTTATTTCAAGACAACCTTTCTTGTCTCACTCCCTGGAAAAGTTTTCTAGGGAGTGAGACAAGAAGATTTTTCTTGAAATAAGAAATATTTTCTTATATTGAGAAATTAAGAAAATCATTTTTGGCAGTGTATGCAAGCTGGGTGGTCGAGTCATTCACACTAGTAGATGGAGGTTGTGGGTTCAACAAGTACAATCTGCGTAAGCTGGTGAAGTGTTTTCTCACAGACTCCTGGAAAGAACTGAGTGTGCCATACTAATAATACTATGTCAAAAAAAGGACAAAACCTTGCTTATAAATTTCTTGCTTATTGAAGTTCTGGGGATCAGTGGCGACTTGATTCCACTGATTTGTACTTACTTGGCTGTAATGGGTAGCGCTAGGAGCTCTGTTCCCACCCCCTCAACGTCGACAACTAGGGACATGTCGTACTTCTTGACAGTATTCGATGTCAGCTCAACCTGACAGCAATTGAAACAAGTTGTTTACAATCTGGGCCTGATTAGCGTAGCACAAATTAATGCTTAGCAAAATCTCCAGGTGGAAACCAGGCAATAACAAACATATATTACAAACATTTTAAGTTGCAATCAATTATTGCTCAGCAAACTTTTTCTGTGCTAAACGAATTTTTTGTGCTTAGCCGCTCAATGGAATTGGCCCCGTTTCTTGAAATGATGAACTGTTTTGTACAGCCGTTTGATTCCTGCTTAATGCACTATGTGGATTGGGTTTTCAGTCCCTACCTGATTGCGTGGGTTCCACTACACTAATGAGTGTGCACTGGGGTTTTCCTCCCGCTTCTAAAACAAACTCAAAAGCTAGGACCCGAGTGAGACCAGGGGCCAATTTCATAAAGCTGTTAAGCACAAAAATTTGCTTAGCATGCAAATGCTTCCTTGATAAAAACTGGATTACCAACCAGATTTCCATGTGTGGAATATTGCTTTCGACTGGCATTCAGCTGTTGTTTGCTTAGCATGAAAATTACATGGACTTTTGGCTGGTAACCTGTTTTTACTAAGACAGACATTTTCATGCTAAGCAAATTTTTGTGCTTAACAGCTATATGAAATTGGCCCCAGTTCTTTTGTAATGGCAACCCAGGATATTCATTTTCGAATAATTTAGTATTTGATTATTTGAAATTGGATTTGACCGAATATTCAATACTCGCCTATCAGGCTTTTCACAGTAAAAAGTTGCAGGCATATTATGGACCAACTGATCGATATCCTTTTGCAGATGCCTGTTGTATCAAGGTCATTGTATCAAGCCTGCATTTTTGCAGTAATTATTTTATAAGTGTCAGGAGTTTTACAGACAGGAACAATAAACCTCCGTCCACAAAAAGTTACCGTCGACAAAAATGCAGCATTTGACACAGCTAAGCGCCGTAACGTTTCTATTAAAATAGCATCAGAGTCGTATCTGTACGTGCATAGGCCTATATATATATTTTTTTAAATTGTTTTATATTCAAATATTCGGTTGACGAACGAATATTTGATTGACGATCAAATATTCGGTTGACGATCGAATATTCTAATATTTGGTATATTCAGGACAGCCCTAGAAATGGATACATAAAACGGAATAAATTTCAGTATAGAACTTTATGGTTTATACTTGTATTTTGACTTCACTCTGAGGGGGGATGGTCCCTTTCTCAGGGGTGATACAGAATTCGGTGGGTGGCACGCTCAGATTGGTGCGGTTCAGCGTCGGTTCTCCGCTTGTTGCCGACACCACTTCACCTGCACCGTCATCGGGCACCCGTAAGTTGAAGTTCATAGCCACTAGTGCAGTGTTGGCAAGGGTCACGACCCTGGTGCTCATGAATCCTAAAAACAATATACAAAATGCAATTTACTTCTATCTAATAATATTCCACTGGGGATGAAGAGGGTTAAGTAAGTATTAATATTCTACCTTTTCACAGCGAACAAAGAAAACTGGCAGGAGCGGGATTCGATCCTACGACCTCCGGAATACTGTACCGGCACTCTACCAACTGAGCTATCTTGCCCTATGTTGGCAGTCTCCTAAATTGTCAATGTCTTTGTTTGGGTGGGGGGGGGGGGGGTGGGGGTGGGGGGGGGGGGTGGGAGTGGGGGAGTGGGGGACGCTAGCCAAAAGTCATAAACACATAATGCCGTATAGCAGGGATCACGCCCAATGTTACGATACAACCTGGGAAGCGACATTGTGGGGATCACTCCATGAGGATACGACTTTTTAACTTATAATTCCTCTACCTTGACCCTGTGCAATAGTTTCTTGACCCTGGGTGATAATTCATTTGCTTGTCCGTTTTCCTGTGGTATGCACTGGTACAGAGCAATAACATATTAAAGTTGGCAAGTATTGCCGAATTGTATCGGTCATGAATATGTATGAAGTATAAATAAAGCTTATTTTATATTGTATTTTATATTGTATTTTATATTGTATTTTATATTGTATTTTGTAATACATTCAATTTCAAATTACAAATTGCTATAGGCCAATTTCCTTTAGTTATGAATATTACGGTGCTGTGCGTCCCATGCATGTAAAGCTTCCCGACGATGACATGGCCTTACCTGGGCATCTATCCAAGTGACGATGCCCAGGTCTTGCCATCATGTAATGGTTCATACCACCGGATGCGACACACCATGTACCTCCATTAAACTGTCAGGAATCTGATTTACATCCATTTCATAAATAGGGAACAGTGCTATATAATAGCTGATTTACAATGCTGGCACTTTTGGGCAATGCTGTGGAAGACAATTATAATTGTATAATGGAGTAAAAGCAATTTGTGGTAAAATAAATAATGGATGCACAGTGTTCTGCCCCACCTCAGCTGAAAACAAAAATGTTTGTTTATATCACTCCCTGAGGTCCCTCCGCCAAATGAATCTATGCGAAAATTCACATATCAAGCACATCTTTACACTTTCTAAATACTCAAACTTGAACTACCATGAGACTTTAAACCAAGAATTGTACCAACATAAACTTGTGGAAGTCCAACAATTTAAAAAATCTAACTGATTTTGTGACAACAGGTACTTACCATAGGATACAGTTCCAAACTTCAGTTTGGGCTGGTCAAAGTGGAAGGTTGGTCCGATCACATTGCCCTTGAAATTTAGCTTGAGCTTCTCTGGCAACCCTTTGACCGTGCAGTAGAAGTCCTCGTCGAAGTCTCCCAGCATCGGAGAGGAAAAGGCCACCTTGAGAGCCTGGTGGCCCCCAGGGATCACGATGCCCTCGCTGGGACTGAACTGGAAGCGGGGACCGAAGGTGGTCTGGTTAGGCAGGAGGCTAAAGGTGGCGTCAATGTCACCCTGGTTGCTCAGCACCACCTGTGATGTGTCAGACATGAAATTATCAATAATAAATTGTTATTCGATGTACCAAGCTTAACCCATTCTGTGCGGCTGGGGTGCTGGCATGCCATACGGGCTTGTCCAGACAAGTGTAGCGCACACAACAGGAAAACATTGGATTGAACACGCGCAGGAATGTGCATATAGATGGCAACCGGCCAGGTGGTTTTTTTCAAACCGCGTCCGTATTTAATGGGTTAAACAAGGTCACTGAAAGGAACAGAAATATCTAAGGATTTAACAAAATTGTGTATGATGTATATGTAATAGCAAATCAGTTTTAGCATTGAAATCATACATTCATTTTTCTGCCAAAATATAACTCATGAAGTGCTGTCTCAACGCAACTAAAATTTCAACACTTGTGATAGGTAGCTTTTCCTCTTACTGATTCATTATATGACCACAAAATGGTAACCTGTGGTAGTGTCCCAGTTATTACTGTCATTTTCCAAATCGATTCAACTTTATCAATTTTCAGACGTGTGCCGGATGTTCAACGTGAATGTTGATGTTGAATGTTGATGTCTTAAAAGCACTGTGCTTATGTTCTTTGTTATTTACACATCACGATTTGGTTAAAACCATGTACATTTTATAAGCTTCTAGTTTGTGTTGAAATTTTATTTGAATGTGCTGTACAAACTGAGAAATCACTCAAAGAAGTTAAAAAATAACTAGAAATTGCATACCTCATAGGTGTGTGTCGAACCCACAAAGATGTGTCCCATGTCAAGTGAATCAAAGGAGAAGACAACTTTGGGGCCGATACCATCCCCTCGCATCCTAAGAGGAAGGCGCGTCTCCCGGCCTGTGATGTCACAGTAGGCAGTGCTCCAGTAGGCACGCGCCTCATCTGGCTTGAAGATGACATTTATCTCGGTGACCGAGTTGGGCCAAATGTCGCCCTCTAGAGGCTCAATGGAGAAGGCACTGTCTGAGTACAGCATGCTGTCGCCTTCTACCATCTGGCAAGAAAGGGTAGGTGATCTTATCAAATTAGTTGCCAATAAAGGTATGCTACTTTAGATTCAAGTTAATCCATAGTAGTACATCAAATCTCCAAACTCATGAGGACATTTATATATTAGTTATTCCGTGTTCCACAAGCGCGAGTGGGATAACGTATTTATCTTCAAGCAAACTTGACGCGCAGTAAAGATGGAACACGCGTGCACGGCGCTGTGCGCAAAACGAAACGTACCACGTAAACGCACGCATCAATAACAGTCAGATTTGCCAGATTTTATTTGCATCCAAAGAATAAGGGCCATGACAAGTTGCTGGTGCGTTCCGGAAAACGGAACAAGGGTGCGTCGAAACAGACGCGACGGTCCACATGGGACGCAAACGCGCAGCTTTTGAATTACCAATGGATTATGCAGCACTACGTTTTGCGTATCACGCAATTCACAGAATTGCAGAATTAGAACAGCACAACACACGGAGTGTGATATGGGCCGTGCAATATGGGTTATTATCACACTCTCAGCTGCCACGGATCGACCAATCAGGATCGAGGATTCAAGTTCGCTTGCAGATAAAAGGTAATATACAACATTTGCAAACATCAAAATACAAAACTACTTAATCCCTTGCCACCGGTTGCCCCAAATAGCGACAGATTAAAAATTGCCACCTAGCCGGTTGACGTCTATTTGTGCCAATCTCTGCATTTTCAATCCATTATTGGGGTATTGTGTACGTTATGCTTGGCTGCACAAGCCTCTTGTTTCCATTTTGCTTGGCTGCACAAGCCGGCCTGGCGCCCCCCATATGAAAGCAGGGGTCAAGGGGTTTACTTGACTGTAAGTAAATAATACTCTTCAACACCCTGTCAAATCATGGAACCTGGTGTGCTGTCATTTTCGAGAAAAGCAGAATTTTTGTATCAATTTTCAGCGATGGTTGGCCAACCATCTTCTATTTGTCTGAAGTAGGGTCAGGGAACCTGACAAGAACAGCATTATATGCACACAAAAGTTGAAACAGGTCAGCATTAGAGTATTTGCTATAAAATACTTACCCCTAAATACTTACCCCATTCATTTATAAAATTACAGCAAAAGCAAATGTCGTATACTACCTTTAAAAATGGTTTCTTTTTAAGTCAGGCTTTTGCACAACTATTTTCAACTTCAAGAGAGTTTCATACGCCGAGTCTTGAGTTTCTGTTTTGAAGACAGAAAGCATCTTAACATTTGTCCTATTTTAAATCTGACAAGTATTTTAAGGTAAACGTAGAATGTGTATAGTTTTGTGTTAGTTTGCCCAGTTATTATAAGTGGAGCCGTGCCTGTTTGGAGATGGACCTCTTACCTTTCTTCTGTTACGGAAGGTTCTGGTGAGGATGGCCATTTTATCTCGCAGCGTGTGATCTACAATGCACTCTTCCAGGAATCGATCATGTTCAGTCTGTTCCTCATCAGCAAGATCTGTGCAGAATCTGAACAACAAGTTTTTTCCTATCAGCATTGTCACAATCCTGTATAACATTCTTCTATCAGATTAAACAAGGGTGGATGTAGTGAATGGGGAAAATATATTGAGAACGAATAAAGAAAATTGGCAAAAGCAGAATTTCCATCTGCGACCTCCGGAACACCTTTAGGTCTGCTATCTATCGTTTCTTGGTTCGACGAAGTAATTCATTTCCCTACAATAAACTGCGTGTACACATTTTGAGGCACATGTTAAAAAGAAGTTTCAAAAAGTAACACTCAATTTAAGCGTTATTGCATGAAACCAGTTTTAATTTTTTTTCACAAGAATGTGCTTATGTTTCTGTGCCTCAGCTTGTTTGTGAAACTGAAAATTGTACGGTTTACACAGAATTTTCATTTTCACAAACTAAGTACTCATGATTTCTGGACTTGAAATTATTATTTATGTACCTTCAAGACTTGAAATGGTGATGGTAAGTACTATTAATTAACTTAATTGTGAGAGAGACAAACAATTTTCAAATGTTCACATAAATTAACCAGGTTTAAAATGTTTTCAAATGGGTTGTACAGATGCTAGATCCTCGCAGTCTTTTTAAGGTTCATGCAGTGAGTTTCAGTTTAATACATATTTGACTAACCTATCTTTCTGTTGATCTTCCTCCTCGGCTGTGGCAAATGGCTTCCACTGGAAGTGGGCGATGACATCACTGCGGTTGTTTATGGTAAGGGACCTCTGATTGGCCATAGAGATGAAGGTGTTCTCTATGCGGACCGTGTTCTTGTCCAATCGGACGTTGGCATCCACAGCAGCGCCGTACAGTGTCACAAAAATGTCTTCACCTGTTTGGGATTGGATTGTAACCTCTTACAGATGACAGTCAAAGCCGTAGTTTGAAAAGAAATTAACACCTGGCCGGTTGACAGCTATAGGCACATTCTTGCACGTACTCAATCTATTCATGTTTCAACTATATTGTTCTTGAATGGGTGTGTAATGAATAGATGGAGCTTTTGTTCAGGGGTGAGATTGGCCAAAAATGAAAAATCCACGAAAAATCCACGAGGACCCCAAGATCAACATAATTATAGTTTGTGTTTGCCTAAATGCACCCCCTTAAAATATCCGTTTTTATTGGTCTATATCCACTTTTACAGGTAAAACACCTTTAGGATAACACCTCAGGAATTCCAGATTGCAAAAGAGGTTGTTTAAAAATTCTGAAATCCCGACAAAAAAATCAGGAAAAATCCTGACAAATCTCATCCCTGTTTGTTTTTCGATTAAAACTTTTATGTTTGGCTGCACAGCCCCGTTCTTGGTATACCAGCACCCCATCACTAACAGCCGGAGGCAAGTGGTTAAGAGTGAATTAGGCTTGCTCTATGTATTACACACTACGTGTTGTACTGACATGGAAAATGTGATAACATTCACTGCACACAAGTGGCTGACAGCCTGCGGTTAGAGTAATTCAAATGAAAAATATTACTGCAACAAATTATAATTATTAGTCTTCAAGGCTTAGTTTTTGTACATAAATTAGGTTAGTCACTGTACAGTTGACGAAAAAGACATGTGTAGCCTGGATGAGTTTTTAGTTTCGATGAGAGAAAACAAGAAAAAGTGACTGTGAGCTGGTGTAAAGTTGGAATATCTAGATGTCCCCCTCCCCAATTCACCCAAAAATCCTACCACGTGATCGCCTAGATCTGAACACTCTACAAACAGCACAAAATGGCTGTTGTAAAAGTATGACTTGCACTTTTTCTATGCACTATGTAATGATGGCAATTTCTTGTATTTGATCAAAACAAACCATTTTTACTTTTGGCTATAGCTGTACTAACCTGTATCGTAGGATAGGGTCAGATCTTGGCTGTGGTCCCCAACGATGCAGGGTTTGAACGTCACCTCTACCTGCAAGCTCTCATTGATGGCCAGAATTCCACAGTCAGGCTGAACTGCAAATGGCCTGGAATCATAGGCAAACATACAATCATGGTCAATTCGGGCAACTGGCAGACATATTTAAGCCAAATTTCCAAAATCGACCTTTTTTACCATCTTACTATAATTCCAGGAATCCCTGTGGAGACATGGTATTGTTCTTCCCTTTGTTCCTGTACTTAAGCATACCCCCATAGACTTTGTACACAAAATTCCTTGTGGACACAACCTAACCCATAGAATTGCCTAGTGGAGACCTATTCAGTCCCTTTGTCTCTATTGTGTTCGTGTCTCCATAGGGTAGGAAATTCAGGGCACACATACACACATACACAGACATTGTATGCAAAAATGTGTATGTGTGTCTGTCCGTAATTCGATTATCTCCAGAACCGGGAACTGTATGAAGTTGAAAATCGACAGATGTATTGCTCAGGACCCAAGAATTTGCAGTGTCAAGTTTGAAGTTGTTTGGATGAGCGGTCCTCAAAAAAAGCTGCAAAAAAGCTGCAATACCGGAGACCAGCAAACGTGGCAGTATAGACCGCCACGCACTACTGCACATTTTGAACGGGCACTGCACTGTACCGCCACGGGTATAGACCGCCACGCATGCAATGGGGCGTGATCTAATATGCAAATTAGACGCATGAGCATCAGTGTTACAAAACCAGCTCTTCCCAAGAAACTCATTTCCAAAGCTGTGATACACGTGTGACATGAAAACATACACCCGTGGCTTTTTTAAACAAAAGCCACGCAATTTGTCCGTTTCGAACTAGGCATATTTTGAACGGGCACTGCACGAGTTGTATAAACTACAGGAAAAATAATAAAAGTGTTGATGGGCCTTGGACTCTCTCCGACATCAGCAGCACAATTTCATTCACAATTTCATTTCCCTTCAACTTAAATACCCAGTGTACTCCTTCATTTGACTACCTATCTTCTGTTGCAGTATCCCACCATGGAGATCTTCCTTGCTGGGATGAAACTTCTGTCTTGATCGTTGTTTCTGATTTTGCAGTGTAGTTTTTGTTAGCCTACCAGTGTTTTAGTGTTTGCCTATTTGTCAGTTTCTGTTCTTTGAAAAAAATTCTGCTAAGATAGAAATGTCAGGCCCCTCATACGTTTATCATTTGTGACATAGCACAGCCAAATGAGAGATGAGTCCCACAATGGTATTCTATTAAGTTGGAAGCATGGACATTCATGTTTTTACTGGGTAGTCAGTTTTGGGATTTTAACATATTTACTTCTCAAAGCCCCCTTATCATATATTACAATTTTTTGAAACTGAATCTAATCTCCAAACCTTGTTTTGCTGTCCTTTCTTTTTTGAACTCAGATTATCGTATAACTTTGGGATTTATTTTCAAGACTAACAACTTCAAAATGGTTTTAGCTGGACCTAGGAATGAGCTGCAGCGACAAACAATACTTCTAATTAAAGCTTACTGTCTGTAGTTTTCATAATTGTGCCCTTATGAAAAAGTACCATGATGAAACCATGGTAAATAATGCAAAATCCAGGGTAAATTGGCAACGGTATTACCATGGATTCACTATGGTTTTACCATGGTAAACACCATATAACTATGGTAACTATGGTAACAGTACCAAGGTAATGTCATGCCACAGCACCATGGACATGGTTTTACCAGGGTTTTACAATTGCTTTACTGTGGTAACCACCATATATCCATGATTACTATGGTAATACCATGGTACTCTTTCATATAGCCCGTTTTCACTTGAACGATTTTCTACGCGAATGCCGTGCGACTACCAAATTGCACAGGGCGTACAGGAGTCGCACGACAGTCTGTTGATGATTCGCACAGGTTGTAGGGGTGTCCAGCAGACCCCGTGCGACTCCCGTGCGACATCCATCAGACTGCCGTGCAACTGCCGTGCAACCTGTGCGAATCTCATGAGAGCCCGGTGCGACTGCCATCAGACTGCTGTACAAGCTGTAGGAATCTCATGCAAGTGCATGCAAGTTCCATCATTCAAAGAATATTGCAGTACCAGCGATACACGTGTAGCCTTTGTCGCACGCATGCAAACACTGCAAAACGAGTGACGTTGTGTTGTATCGTGTGAAAGCCTGCGATGAAATCGCAGGCATCATTGGGCATCAGACACCTGGCGCCAATCTTCGCAGATGTGTGTTTCAAGCGCTCGTGTGAAACGGGCTTTATGTAATTAATTTGTGTCTAACTTACTGCGGCACAGAGAGAGAGAACCTAGCTTCCCGGCTACCCACGTTCCTGACCAGCAGTGTCTTGGTGGAGGAGTATTTGACTGGGCAGGTTGAGAAGTTGACCTGGTCAGGGAAGTCCAGCAGAGCCCGTGCACCGATGGCCTTCACTGGTACCACGAACTTCTCCCGTTCTGTCATGCAGATCAGCTCATGCGTGTAGTCCTGTGTGTAATAATAAAAAATTACTGGGCCAGAACAATTGGAAAATTTGTTTTGGACAACGTGGATATGCACTCCCTCCATTGAAATTCTGTGTTGAGGACTGGTAAAATGAGATGAACTTTTTAATATACAGCAGAACACTGCTATAATGACTCCCATTGATTGATTGGTGTAGTGGTCGTTCCTCAATTCTTGACCACCGATGCTCAAATTTTAAAATTGCTTCCGGTATGGATGTTGACATACTTGATCTTCTACTAATAAAATGGGTAGCTTTCCCTTCTATACAATGGGGAAATAATGTCAGCCTGTCACTCATTGAAGCCTACTTTAGGTTTCTAAGTTTGGAGTTTGGAATAAAACACGCTCCCAGTTTTATTTTAATGAATGGGGTTAACCCCTTGCGTACGGATGACGGAATTTGGCGCAAAAAAAACAGTGCCACCAGGCCGGATGACGCAATTGGCCGCTGTTTGTGCAGTATTAATCCATTGTTGGATTAAACAGTGCCACCAGGCCGGATGACGCCATTGGCCGCTGTTTGTGCAGTTTCAATCTATTGTTGGATTATTGTGTATAGGTTACGCTTGACTGCACAAACACATTGTAGCGGTTCGTTTGGCTGACAGAGCCGCCGCGGCACCCCGACGTCTCCCGTAAAATACCGTACTCAAGGGGTTAATTAAGTACATTTTGTTCTGGAGTGATTTCTATTCTGAGTTGTCAGAATTCAGCAATGTTTGGGACAATATACAAAAGCCAATGGGGATTTTCATTACAGCCGATGTTCGGTGCAGCAACCTTCTCCTGTACAAAATAAACTATCTATACTTTTTAATAATTACCTTCTTCTCAGCGGGCATGAACTGGATCCGGAAGACTATGGGCATACCGGGGGCAACCTTGTTCCCAATATCTGAAGGACTGCTAATCTTGAAGTAAGGTGAGTCAGCCTGGAACACTTTGACTAATCTGGAAACCTGTTCCAAAAGAAAAAAAGCTTACAAATTAAAAAGACAAGTTTCAAAAAATCATGTTAACATTATAACTGAAAATGAAAAAAAGTGCCAAAATGTGAATACATGAAATGTTCATAAAGGTCTTAGTTCAACTGACCTATCACTATTCATAAGCATTAGCCAAACATAGTGTTTGCTGAGTATCACGTGACATTCTCAATCTTGGACAAAACAAAAACTTCACTGCAAGCGGCCACATGTGCGCTATTGTTCGTTCAAATGCAACATGCAAACACACATCAAATCAACGGTGGTTCAACTACAGGCCCATAATATCCATTGCCTTCATGCACATAAATACAGTTGTCTCAGACCAAGCCAACTCTGGTCAGAGATATGTGCAGCAAATGCTTTACGAGCGTGTTTGTATACCGTACGTGGTTTATATGCTACTGAGTGTGCTGCACATGTTGCAATGTTGTCCAAGAACTTACAAACAGCTATAGGACAATTAACCCCCTACTGCCTCTGCGGGGTACTGGACCAAATCCGCCAAAATCCATCAGTCAATTTTCTTTTTATACATGGGCTAATGGAACCACCAATGAAGTGTTGGTTGATGTTGATGGACTTAGTACAACATGCCTTATATGACAACACTACTACTGGATCCTAGGCAAAATTCATCTATTGCACCGGCACTGCTTCAGGCCTCCTGGACCAAGTCCATCATAATCCATCAATCATTTTTCACGCCAGGCCTTTAGGACCAAGTCCGCCCAAATCCAACGATTTGGGGGGATGGATTTTGGCAGATTTGGGACGGTTAGGGTTAAGGAGAAACTACAAAATATGACAATTTAGAATAAGTTTTCTAAGTCTCCAAAAAGCAACTTGTATAAAGCGGAGACACCAGATTTTGTGTAGACTACCAGTACATGTAAAACAAAGATACTTTCACATACATGTAAATGGTCACTTAATGGTACACTATATACATCAGATTGCATACTTTGTCACATTGACTTGTGTGCAGAGTGCAGCAAGGTCAAGCTGTCACCACAGATGCACTGTGCTGCGTCTGGCAGGGTTAGGGTTAAGGGTTACACAAAAAAGTTACAAGACACCACAGTGCTGCAAAAACAGTTAAATGCATTAGGAGATAGAACACTGATAAACCATAA
Source organism: Hippasteria phrygiana (assembly GCA_037893225.1). NCBI lineage: Eukaryota > Metazoa > Echinodermata > Asteroidea > Valvatida > Goniasteridae > Hippasteria > Hippasteria phrygiana. Next base: position 522,906 of record JAZGUH010000875.1, on the reverse strand, counting down.
TAGTAATACATTAGTACATAAATGTGGCGTCCGCAAGGGAAATTGGACATAAGTCGAATGACCTATTTTTGAGTAATTGCAATTTATATGAAAATCGTCCAAAAAAATCAAGACTGACCTTTTTCTTGAAAACATACAATAAATGTTGAGCCTTTTTAATATTAATTTCTACTCAAATACAGAAAGAGAGCAGTTTGAAAGCTGAATATTTCTTTTGTTAAACTCACTTTATCATTATTTCTGAGGAGTAAGGGTACTTCATAAATCTCGTGAGGATCAAACTGTTGAAAGACTATCTCGGAAGGGAAAGGCTGGAACATAGGCTCATCAATGTCCACAACGGAGATCTGTTGAATAAAAGGTGACAAAGGTTTATGTATTTATAGGTGACCAAACCCATTGCGATATACAACATGTTCTATGACTGTTTCTTGTTTCTATGAAGCGTATTTCATTTCACTGCTGTATGGAGGCCTCTTCACCAATTATCTATGTCAATTTATAACACCTCACCAGGAGATTCTGTGTCTTGATTAGCCAAGAGCGAGTCACATGACATTTGCTATTTTGAGAATTGTCCTGTGTATGGCAAAAAGTACTATGCCCGTAGCGACCAGAGCACTATATGCATAACACCGGTATTGTGTGGAAATACATATGGGTGTGCACGTAGCGCGTTGTGCGTATTGTTCCTAAGCGCCAGCGCTACAGAGTTGGGCTCAAACATTTTGTGAAGGGTTGGTTTAGAAAAGAGCAAGTAAATTTTCCACAAATTTCATATTGAAATAGAAGTACATTATAACTGTATTTAGATTCAATTAATATGTTACCTTAAAATCAAGCAGAATCTGTGGGTGAGGTGTTAAAAAACAAATACTGACTGCTTTACCTCTTGGTGCAGTAAAACTAACCTCCCTCGGTGATCCATGGAGCATTCTAAATATAGAATGCTCTATGGATCACCTCGGGAGGCTAGTTTTACTACACCATTCGAAGCAGTCAATATTTGTATACTATCTTCGACCAACTATTTGCACAATTCCACCATACTACATAATTTCATCATGTCCTCATCATCTTCATCTTGTGATAATGGTGTCCTATATGTGACTCTGCCAGTCCACCTATAGTCAGGTTTCCTAGAAAGGCAACCTGCCCATCTCAATTTCTTGGATTTGATTGTTTTAATTTTGATTACAACGATTAGTATGACTGTCAACACTGTAATTGGGTTTTTCTCCTGAAACAAAAGCAACAAAACCAAGACGTTTTGCTGTGTTTTGTTTCAGAAAGAGTTTCACTACTCTTGTCAGTCCTTAATCAAACATAACTGAGAATGAACAATGTGTAGATGGAATTTGCGTTGGGGATGTTGTAAATTAGACCAAAAAAATAATTTAAATTTGTTGTCCTTAAATGGGAAAAATCGGGAGGGAGGGTCAGTCGGTCAATATTAAATTTTTTCTATTTAAATTTTTTTTTAGTCGTGTAACTTGGAAGTCAGGAGACAAAAAGTAAGCTTATTTAAAAGTGATATTCATGGCGAAATGTGCCGTCATAGCTGTATTTAAAGACAATTATTTGAATAAAACTTGTTTATTTTGTGCGGGAAAAGGTTAGATTTTGAAAATTTCTTTAAGAATTGAAGAAATAAAAAAAAGCAGCGACCCGACTTTTGTGGCGTTTAGGGTCGGCCTCGGAGGGCAACCTAACTATTCTTTGGGGCCTTAGAAGGATGATTTTTACCCTTTCCTGATGTAGTGTATGAAGTACTGTATGCTCAGTGCTTTCTGAGAGCCTGTTGGACAAAAATTCACAGGCCTACTTGGGTGGGACTTGAACCCACGACCTCCTGCTTACTAGAGAAATACTGCTTAATTAGAATGAACAAGTTCATTATCCTCTTGAAGTATTTCTTTTTTCACAGAATGGTTTCACAAATACTTTCTGTGGGTCAGTTGAGCATGCACATTTTAGGGTGATGTGCATCAAGACAAACTCCAAGGCAACACCCAAGAACAGGTTCCCTATACATTTCCTGCCATCTCATCATCAGAGACTGTGTTGCATCCATTCATTTTATCAAAGCCCGTTTCTCCATGCCACCTGCTATTTCCAAATCAGGCTTTTTTAACTACATCTACGGCTATTCACTATAGTCACAGCCACAAATACCAGATTCAGATACTGCCTTGGTTTTACCTTTTGATGAGTTGTATCACCCATGTCTAGGAGTTCAATAACCTGTGGTACACGCATATCATGTGTGTTGGCCAGTTTCTCATGAGTTGACTGTGTCATCTCTTTCATGTAGGAAGACGGTGTCAGCTGGGGAAACATTTCATGCATGAAAATTACAATTAAGTGATCAAGTGAATATCGCAATACCGACAAAGCAACTTTTGTTGTTTTCATTATTTAAAAAAATGAACTGAAGTGCATTACCATATCCACAAAGGACTAATCGGTGCATAAATCCGTTTGTGCACGATCCTACACAAAGCTCTTGAAACAGTACATGTCCACTGCACATATGTGACCTGGAAGCACTAAATGAGTGAAAAGTCACACTATGGTTTTCTGAGAAGTGAGCAGAAAGGTCAATTTAGGGATTTTAACATTTTCACATAATTATGAAAAGCTCTATCATATCCCAAATATTAAATGCTTAATTCAATCTAAAAATTATTTGGGGGGGGGGGGGGTGAGGTTGATTGTTTTCTTTGAACTCAGGTTAGTATCACAACTGGGGGTCAAGAGTCTACAACTTCAAATAGTTACACAGTAGCAGGGGCTCAGGAATAAGCTACGTATAGCAACAGTAAATACTTCAAATTAAAGCTTATTGCATGTATTTTCAGGAAACGGCATAATTTCAATTTTAAACTTTTGCTACTCTCCACCTGTTTTGCGGTGCCAGTTTTAAACTGTTTGGGCACACCCTGGGTAGAGAAATGTAATAAATAAATAAATAAATAGACTAAGCACATATTTTTACCAATTTTTAACAAAAGACCAACTCCCGAGGACAAGAAAGATTCCTTTGTATTTTCTTTCTCCTCTTGTCCTCGAACGTAATACCATGGTTTTGAAAAAGTTTGATTTTCTTTACGCCCTTCAAAAAAATGCACCACACCGCACACCGTCAATTAAAACACGAATGAGTAGACCGAACCATCGTGAGCTAAACATTCGATTTCCAGCCGGCCAAACTCAGCCCAAAATCATAAAAATATGCGACTATATTCCCATGTTTATATTATTCATATTCTAAAAGGTTTATGAACACAACTTACTGTGGGAATGTCGGATTTTGACAATGCGCATAGATTTTTCAAGATGGTTCATGTGTATCAATGACAAAGAGGTACTGCGCATGCGAACATTGTTTCGTTTGCTTGTTCGTGAAGAATTAACCATTGAACGCACAAGCAATTCGCTTCTCCAGTGTGCGGTTGTGAGCGGTACCAAGCCTTGAGATCAGAGAGATCTTATCACAGTCGTAAAACTGTCGCGCAGCGGGAGGCCTCCATGCCTTTACCACTGGTCAGCCAGGGTCGTTAATTGGCCAGTAAGTACCCTGGGGGGCTTGGCGGGCCGTTCAAACCCCCTGTGTTTTATTTCTCCATGGTAATACACAGTACATGTACACACATTCAGTCATATCTATGGGCTCCGTGCAAAACTACCCCCTCATCAGCGGAAGGTAAAGGCGAGTTGGGGGGTCAATATCGACGCCATCTTACCTGACTTCAATTTAACTGTCTGGTTCCCGCTATGATATTCTTATTGAAAACGCAATTATCGAGAGTCGGCAAACAGACAAAGCAATCCCACTGGTATACGAGTATCAAATAAACGAGAAGCGCGGTGCGTAATACCAGCGACGTACTGCCCATGGAAGTGCGGTTGCTATGTGGACAGCGCTCTCATTCGACGGCACATGGAGCCCATACCCAGGAGGGTTTCAATGTCGCTCCTTGAAGAAATGGTGAGTTAACACGTCTGTAGTTATCTACATGTAATATAGCTCTATACAAAGAAATTATAACAAAAACCACATAGTTTGACTTACTTTGAGTTCTTCCACAGGCCCTCTGATTAATTTGGGGTTCCTGGGAGCTGTGACTTTGCTGACATAATTGGGAGTTTCCCCGCAGTCAGTAGCCCGCTGGGCCGTCTGCTTCTCCAGACCTGTAGGCATTTTCACTGAAGCACGTTGTCTGTGAGTGAAAGTGCAATACTGATATGGCATCAAATTAAGGCTGCAGTTTGGAACCGTTTACACGGTAAACCGACCATTTAAACGGTTACATTTTTCCGTTTCGGTTAACCGTAATCCAATTTTTAAAAATCGACCTTTCCTTTTTTGAGCACAGAGAACGGGAAGAAAAAAAATCTAGTTGCGGGCGAGCACAAATACACAAAATCTTTTGAAGATTCGACCGACCGAGAACCCGAATGCCAAATGTTTTCAATGTCTAGATAGATTTCCCGATGTTAGTGATTGTCCCCTTCTTATTGAATGCCGCCTTTTGTGTTGCGTTTCTAAGAACCGAGGGTGGTGTGGATGGCATTATTACCGCTTAAAACATCAAAGGATGGACAGCGGAACCGATGGTGAGATACTGAGCCATTGCCGCCCCTGGCATAGTGTATGATTTTTGTGTGTAATAGTTACCATTATTGTGAGAAATGCATTAAGTTAAGAATGTCCACATTTTGAGTCATTTCTCTGACTTAAACTACGTCCCTTTCACCCATTGTCAAGATTTCAAGGGAACTAAAAGTCTATTCTTACTAATGCTTTGAGGTATGAGATGGATTAAATGAAATAAGTTAACTGTACATTCTTGAAAAAGAATCTACACTTTTCTGAATAGAGTAGTTTAAAACAAAATAATGTGATTGGCTATTGTCTGCACTTTAGTATGTCTGAATTATTTTTATCAGTGATTTGAGCTCTGGGTCCCTTGATGAGTTGACGTTTAAAAAGAGTTGGTTGAGAAAACTACCCATGCTACAGATACACAGCGTAAAAGACACATTTAATGGTGACTCTCCGACCCTTAACTTTGCAAAGGAATCAAAGATCATGTTTGCTCGAGGCTTCTTGACGTCTTCAAAACAGTGGACTTTACAGTCGCAGTGTTGAGGATAAAAATTCAAGATACAAATTCCTTTTACCACCAAACTTTGAACAAATAATTTCAAAATCATTTTTAATCATTTCAAATAGCTTTTTCTCTGCAACCACATTCTCTAAAAACAAATTATATGACAAGTTAATTATTGAAATGTTGGTTTTTGAAGTGCCTTATGCATATTTAAATTTATGCAAATAGCTATAGTAAAAAATTTTGCAGACTGCTAATCTATAACATAACAGCAGTGGGGTGGCAGAATTTATGACCCCCGACTTATGGTTTCACAAAATAAAAGATTCTAGTCAACAAAAACTGCTGGACTGAATCAGCAGATCCTGGTATTTTTCTTTGAACAGAATTACCTGTGCATTGGTATGGTATACGTTGTTTTGAGTCTCAGGGTAGCAAATACTATGTGTGCAATGTTGCACGAAGGCTTATCAAAAAGAAGATCGTCAAGATAGAAACTTAAGTTTTGTTTGCACAGAAGTTGGAGCATACAAAACATCTTAAACCACAATGCCGTGATAGAAAATCTAAATTTTGCATTTACTTCAAAACAAGAACTTTTCTGTGACTTTGTTGGTAACCCGCTATGATTTTGCACGCGTGTTGCAAACTGTTTATCTGTCGAAACTAAATCGTGAATCATAGATGGGCGATTGTGTAGTGTAGGGCCTCCTTTAGTATTGATCAAATTAGAGTCAACGGTATTTTTCTCATTCCAAAATGACTTTTTCAACCTAAAGCAGACTTCTCTTAATTCTATTGACATATATTTTTCGTCAAACAATTCACAAGGGAAACTGACTAGGTAAATTTGAATACATTTTCAAAGTGAACAAAGAAACTGGCAGGAGCGGGATTCGAACCTGCGACCTCCGGGTTAACCGGATCCTGCCAGTTTCTTTGTTCACTTTGAAAATGTATTCAAATTTACCTAGTCAGTTTCCCTTGTGGATTGTTTGATGAATTATAAGTTAAAAAGTCGTATTCTCATTGAGTGATCCCCACAATGTTGCTTCCCAGGTTGTATCGTAAAATCGGGTGTGATCCCTGGCTATACGGCATTCTGGGTTAATGACTTCGATGCCACCGAAGAAGAGTGACGGCAAGCAGGCAGGCAGCAAGAATGGCACGGCCGAGCCGTGCGACTCTCTTCAGACTCCCGTGCGACCTATCAGACTGCTGTGCGACCCCCATGTGACCAATGCAAACTATGCGAATTGTGCGACAGCCGAATGGAAATTTTCAACATTTGAAAAAACTTGCACGGGCATGCGACCCGTCCGAATTACATACGAAACCCCTACAACCTGTGCGAATCATCAACAGACTGCCGTGCGACTCCTGTACGCCCTCTGCGATTTGGTAGTCGCACGGCATTCGCGTAGAAAATCGTTCAAGTGAGAACGAGGTATTACGGCACTTGCCATGCGAATCAACGCGGTTTTGCGTGTTTACTGTGCGTCGGGGTAATCGCCATCTTCGTTTTACAAAAATAATTCCCTCAAAATCTAAAACCCTGCCCTTTATCTACGACATATCTGTTGGTTTGTAATGTCGCTAACTAGTTTGGCAATTCCAATATAACCTAAAAGTGGATTTTTGTTCCCTTTACTTAGGAACAGGGCTCTACACTACACAATCGCCTATTTGCCTAGATGCACATATAGGGCCTATATGCAGTTGCTCCGAAGTGGCCTAGACCATGGAGGAAATGTGTTCCTTCCTCCATGCCTAGTGCTAGACTAGTCAAACATGTCAAAGAAATCAAAAATTTTGCCTGAAAACAAAAACACTACACCTACGGTTTACACAATTTTAAAGTCTGCCAAAGTGCGAATGATGATTGCTTAGAGTAGATTCTCTAGGCCTATATCAAGATTTTGGCGATTGTGTAGTGTACACTGTAGGCCCCCTCTCGATCTCCTCTTTAGTTTTGATAAAAATTGATTCAAGTAAGGGTATTTTTTCTCATTCCAAAATGACTTTTTCAACCTAAAGCAAACTTCTCTTTATTTTATTGACATCGTTTTTTGTAATTTTGAACTGTTTATTTCGGTAGAAAATGCAATTTTCTTACGCGCTTTACGGCAGTTGCTATGCGAATGAACGCGGTTTTGCGTGTTTACTGTGCGTCGCGGCGATCGCCATCTTTATTTTCGCGTTGCGTTTTGTCGTCCTCTTTGCCGCTTTACCCCAAAATTTCCCTCAAAACTAAAACCCTCCCCTTTATCTACGGCATACCTGTTGGTTTGTAATGCCACTAACTAGTTTGGCAATTCCAATAACCTAAAAGTGGATTTTTGTTCCCTTATAGGGAACAGGGCCCTACACTACACAATCGCCAAGATTTTTGGGATGCTCATCAACAGTGTATTTTTTGACAGACATTGACGCTTTCGAGTAAACTTGTACCTTTGCCAACTCGTACCGTGGACAACTCGTACCTTGGACAACTCGGACCTTGGTCAACTCGTACCTTCGCCAACTCGTACCCTGGCCAGCTCGTACCTCTAATAGTAGGCCTATGTGCCAGCCACTTACCTTTAATTTAATAAATTCAGAATAAATTTCCTATCAAAAGTCACAGCAAATTTATGAACTGCAAGTTAAACTAAAAAGTTAAGACGAAAAGCATCAACAGTGTGGCGCACGGTAAGCACTTAAAAAGACCAACCAAAATGACATCGTCACGCCTTGTGCCTATTCAATAAAGCCTTGTGCCTATTCAGTAAGGCCCAGTGCCTATTCAGTAATACATGACGATGTCGTTTTGGTGGTTCTGGAACAGTGCCTTCCGTGGCACACGGTCACCTTTAAAAAAACAATTCACTTCTCAACAAAGTACTACTGTAAACAAATGAATTCCTACGTTCCTTTTTCATCGAAGTCTAAAATAGCAAAAGTACAATTAACATGAATGCAGTCTAAAATAAACAAAAAAGTATATGACAAGTTGTAGACCCTACATAAACACGAACATAATTAAATAAACCGGTAAATTGTTTTATATAAATAAAATCCACTTTCAATCAGAAACAAAATACATTTCACTTTACATTCCTTTTCTAGCAAGTCTAAAACAACCGAAAAGTAGGCCTATAATAGTATAATTATATCAAAGCACATCAATCAGTTACGGCCCGGTGTCATGGCAAAAAGTGTCCGGTGCCAAATACTGTCCGCTCATTAGCATACTGCTCTCTGATTAGTCAAGTGGGTATTACGTCATCGCGATACCGGAAGCTTGCTAAATAGTGTCCGCGCGTACGTGCCAGTGTTCGATTTAGACAGGTGCACGCATGCACTGGTGCATGTACTTTTTCCTCTGTGCACGTAAACCTCTGGTACAACGTGCACGCTGTGCATGTACTTTTTTAGGCCTGTACCTGCTGGTATATTTCCCCATGTTGAACAACGTATGACAACGCGCACCCGATTTATTGCACGCAACGATCGACATGATGTGTGTGTGCCTGCATATTACCATCGTTGTAGTCTTGGTCAAAAGTTGAGTTTGCGGGAACGGACAGATCTTTTCTTGGCTTCGTTCGTTTTGTTGGTTTTTTGGCTTTTATCGATTGCCGGCGCGGCCCCGGCACCCGGGCCGATTCGCGATCTCTCGGTGGCCGGCCCTGATATTAAATTTTAGCGGAACCGAGCTCAGTCCCGGCGGGTCCGATCCCCGGTGGGCCCGATCTCATGATGCTGTACACGTGGTGATTTCCATCAGGTATTTAAAAAGAAAAATTATTCCTCCGTTCTTCCGGTAAGGAAAAAGTGACGTCATCACGATAATACCGCGATATTTTTGGGCCGATATTTCGGTATCAAAATATCGCACAGCCTTCTGACACCGTGGAACTACAGTAGTAACGTAACTTCGGCTTCGCCTTTGTCTTCTCGCGATCGTGTCAGAGATTGCTAATTACCACTGATGAAATAAACAAACAGCGAATACCAATTGTACAAAAACACATTTTATTTACAAAGCAAAACAAAAGCTAAATTTAAAAATTTGTAGGAATACACATATTTTAAAACAACAAATATGTCTACCTATTGTTCTTTTGGGTTATGACTTGTGTGCACACTTTTTTGTGCATGTAAAATTTATTTTGTGCATGTAACTTTTTCGGTCTACATGCACCAGTGCATGCAATTTATTTTTTCTAAATCGACCCCTGGTACGTGCATCCATCGCGTCCTTGCCGTCACGTCAAGCTACATGTATCAACACTGCGTGACGATAAGTTCTCATTAAAAAGGGGATTTTGGAGAGGAGAACATTGGGGGAAATATGAAGAGGAACATAAGTAACATTACAAGCCGACAGTATGATAAAATTGAACGACCTGTCAAGAAAAAAAAGTGGAAAAAAGTCATCCAACAATTCAAAATAGTCGCTGGTACATCAAGGAGGTAGTTTATACTACCTCCATGGGTACATGAATACGTACTATGAGGTAGGCCTATAGTAGTAAAAAAAAAAAGTATTTGGCAAGGAACGGACAGTATTTGTTAGCAATTTAGCGGACAGTATTTGGCAAGGAACGGACAGTATTTAGTAGCATGCTTTCCTCCATGCTTTGTGTGTGTGTGGGTGTTTAAATTGTGCTGTGCGGACACTTTTTAGCAACGGACACTATTTGGCATGTAATACATGCCAAATAGTGTCCGTGTCTTTTGCGCGTGCTCAGCGGCCAGTATTTGACCAATCAGAGAGCAGTATGCTAATGAGCGGACAGTCTTTGGCACCGGACACTTTTTGGCATGACACCGGAGTATTTCAGAACATTGACGGTACGACTTGACTTCCGCGTGAAGGTACGAGTTGTCCTAACTGGGGGTTAGAGTTGGCGAAGGTACGAGTTGTCCAACTAGGTACGACTACGAGTTGACCCGTTACCACATTGACCGTTGGTAACGCGTGTTTAACGACTGGCAAAATGCTCGTTCGCTAGCTAAAGAGTAAAGAAAAGTAGACCTAGGCCTACTTAAAATTTACTATTCTTCATTTCAAATAATTTCAGACTTTAATCTTTTTAATACTCACTCTTGATCAAGAATAATTTAGCTCATTCTGAGTAGGCTCAACATTTCTTCGGAATGAGTGCCATGCCAGTAGCAGTAAAATAAATACTTCGCCATCTTGTTTTAGATTGGGGTTGTCAAGGAACGTAGTAACCCCGTATAATTACTTTACCGAGTTTCCTATTGGCCAACATTATCATCTGCAACACCAACTCCCCAGAAATGACCAATGACATAACGTTTTATAAACCTAAAGTTGTGTCGTGTTCGCGACCAAACGTGTCTAGCAACAACTGAGACCATCGCAAATGCCGCCTGGTTGAGACGTCACAATGTCACAAGGGATTGTGGGAAGGAAATAGGAGCGATTTTGGTGCGCGTTCCTATAGTAGTAGTAACCATTGTGACGTCTCATCCAGGGCAGGCGGTATTTGCGATAAGGTCTATTATTAGCCTTTTAGAGGTAGGTATGGCGGACACAATAGGAGGGCGCTATTTGATTTGTACGGTGGCCCTGAAGGGACATAATCGGTCGTGAATATTTTTGCGACGTCGCGAATTTATTCACGACTAGTCGTGAATATTTTCGCGACGTCGTGAATATTTTTGCGACGTCGCGAATATATTCACCACTGGTCGCGAATTTGTTTTGGGACGTCGTGAATTTATTCACGATTAGTCGTGAATATTTTCGAGACGGTCGTGAATATATTTCCGACTAGTCATCAATTTATTCACGACCGGTCTTGAATATTTTTAGCGACGTCGTGAAAATATTCACGACTAGTCTAATATTCTCGCGACCAGTCGTGAATTTTTTTCGTAAAATATTCCAGTAACTTGAAGGGTTCTAAGTGTGCATTATAGGATAGCAATAAAAATTCCCCGCGTACGGTTGCGTTTATTGGGAGGGGGCGTAATCATACATGCAGACTATGTGTTAAGATGTTGAGTCAATGTGATGGAACTTTTTGTTTCAGGGCCTTGGTTAACCGATTGTTCATTTTGGTTGAACTTCTTGTTCTTTACAAGATGAAGTGCTCTTTAAATTTTAAAAATAGCAAGAAAGAACCGGTGTGTGCATGCAAAATTCAAGGAATGATCAGTTTATCTTATTTGTTTGATCATCTCATGAAATAGCCGCAGTGAGTCAAAGTTCGTTTAGGGGGTAGGGAGGATGCCTCTTTCCATTCTTTTTCTATTTGTGGGAAAGGTTGGAGGAAGAAAGATTCTGTTGAGCAAGGTCTCATTATCGGTTTTTACGTAAGTGACTGGTCTTGCAGAAATTGTTTTTGTATATATTTATACGAATAGGTTGGTGGGTATGCCAGCCGTGTGGGTGTGTGACTGACCCACCTAAAGCGTAATTTCTTTCTTTTTTTAAAAGTGGAATACGCTTCGAGGGAGTCAGTTTTAGCTACTATTTCTGCAAGATGACAGTCCTGGTATGTGCTGGCTACGTTAGAAGAATAATCAGTGGATTCTTTGATGGATCATTCCAAGAAGTAGCCGCAGCGAGTCTGAACTTATCTGGGGGAGAGGGGGGGGGGGGGGGGAGGATTTGTAAAGTCATTATCAACAAAGCCGATCCTCATTCTTCCTTGTTTTTTCTAAAACAACCACCATATAACATTGGTGAAGTTGGAGGATGAACGAATCTGTTGGTGGTGCTCTCCTATTTAATATTTTATATTGGTGACTGGTCTGCAGAAACTGTTTTTGTGTATCTATGTAATTCCGCTGGTTGGTATGCCAGCCGTGTGGCTGTACAATCGACTCACCCAGAGCGTGGTTATTAATCATTTCTTATCTGTGGAGCACGCTTCTTGGGAGTCGGTTTATGGCCACTGTTTCTGCAGAGTGTCAGTCAGCGGGTTAGTTACTGTCAATACACCAAACGTCCGGGGGCCAATTATTTATGTCTTTCCCAGAGAGCGGGAGTTTCAAAAATTCGTCTCTGGTCTTGGCCAAGCTGGGACATTTTAATTTACTCAATGACTTATTTTTACCGGTGATAATATGCTGCGCCCCATGCTTTTCTTTTTTTAGAGAAGAGTAGCAAAGCATATTTTCTGTGCTTTTTTCGCACTTCATCAGTCACCATCTTTTCCGTTTTTTTCCTTTTTGTATGCAAGCTCATGATAGCAGAGAAATCTTGCACATTTCAGCCATTCTTTTTAGATGATCGAAGTAAGGGGATTTGGACACTTATTTTATTTTAAGGTTTGAAATCCACTGCTTATACTGATCATTATTGTTCTCCTCATCCACATTTTTTTCGTTTTTGGTCGGATTGTGGAGGTGTTTTAATCCTAGACCGAACCAGGTCATCTTTTATGTTTTTATGCCGTTTGTATGCCAAGATGGGTTGGGTTTCGAATATCGCATTCAGATATTCATTTTCGCTTATTAAATGCCAATGTTGTAGCTCAAGAGAGATCGTCCTTGTCACATTTTTCCGCTTTCAGTTGAGTTTGCGGGAACGGACAGATCTTTTCTTGGCTTCGTTCGTTTTGTTGTTTTTTTGGCTTTAATTGATTCTCCTTGCCATACTAGCTCAGGCAGACTCAATCTATTGTGCAGTTTGTATTTTGCTCTTTGAGATCTGCCAGAGTACGTGGAGTTTCTGGTTAGTGTGGCATTCGTGTTGCGACTTCTTATAGTGTAGGTTAGGACCTTGTGGTTTTTTTCGTGTATGCGCACTAGCCTCGGTCACGGACACTACACACACGCTTGGTGCAAGCTAAGATTTGTAAATAAGTAAAATACGGATTTTGGGGGTGAACTTTGCAGCGGTTTTTGTGCACACGTTGCATGAAAATCATTGAAAATTCCGTTCTTATTCGTGCTGTGGTAGTAATGGGAAATCTTACTTCTTTCTTATGCTATGGGGCTCATAGGAGACAGCCCCATTATATTACTTCTTCACATTCTTGGGAGTAACTGTTTACCATGCTAACGTTGTAATAGACGTAAGGCCTACGTCCCTCTTCATTGCATTACGTAGTGCTGTATAGCATGATCATAGAGTCTGATCTTACAATACAAAAAACTGACATGTACGATGGACTGACCATATCACGCGCGAATTGTATGTAATAACGCCCTCTATCGCGCGTTCGGTTAAATACCCTCCAAGCTACTGAAAAAATATTTGCGACAAAATCCGCAACCACGACTAGTTGCGAAAAATTCACGACTAGTCGCAAATATATTAACGACCAGTCGTGAATAAATTCACGACTAGTCGCAAAAATATTCACAACGTCGCGAAAATATTCACGACGTCGCAAAAATATTCACGACTTGTCGTGAATAAATTCGCGACGTCGCGAAAATATTCACTATGTCGCAAAAATATTCACGACCAGTCGTGAATAAATTCACGACCGATTATGTCCCTTCAGGGCCACCATAGATTTGGGTAAACATTTTGTGAAACCACAAATTCCAGTGAAAGTCAGAATCAGATATTGTTTTCAGTTAAAGTACAATCCATAGTACAATCCATAGATCATGCCTAATCTTCACCTTTGAAATTTCCCGTGGTTTAACAAAAGGTATACCCAAATCAAATAGCGCCCTCTCCTATTGTGTCCGCCATACCTCTTAAAGGTTAATGGAGGAAGAAACCCATGGGTAAACATACGCGGAGCAATTAATGAACATAAACTTTAAATTCTGAAATGTTGCCTGCCTCTGATGATTGTTATTTGCTCAAACTACCTCGACACATAAATAAACGATATGAAATTTTTTTACCGTGTATCGAATGTGTGCAGTGTGATTGTGAACTTTTATTGTCTCCGTACCAAGTGCAGTGGATGGGTCATAGATTAATTGCCATGAATTATTATAAGAAAAACGATAATTTTGTTAATTATTGCGATTCCAAGGTTACTTATTATGGCCCTGAAGGGACATCGAAAATCGTTAATATTGACTTCAATATATTCACGATTTGGGGAAACTCGTGAATTTTGCAATTGACGTCAATATTCACGATTTGGGGCAAAAGTTTGTGAATTTGTTTGCAAATATGATATTGACGTCAATATTTACGATTTTCGATGTCCCTTCAGGGCCACCTGAACTTTATAGCTACTCTAAAAAAAGTTTAAATCCAAATTTTGAACATTTCGAAATATCAATACATGTTAAGTTTTTCTCTACTGTTGAGAACGAAGATTCAAGTAGACCGCGTGGCCATCCGGGACAAGCTAAGGTTGTGGAGTGTGCATGTGGTGGACGGCGGTGGGCTTTTCAACTCGCCGGCAGCTGCGCGCGTCATCCAGTTTACATAGAGAAATTCGTGCACCCGAAACTGGTGTCAATAGGACGCGAGTTTCCTGGACTATCAGACCACACATTCGCCATTGGAGCTGCAAGACAAATTTTCGGTCTTTTTCCCTTTCAGACTTTTTTCCTTAAAATAAAATCCTCCAAACCAAGGGCAGATCCAGGAGGAGGGTAGTAATTCAGGGCAGTGGCGTAGGCTCTGGGGGGGGGGGGGGGGGACAGGGGGCATGGCTATTTTCAAGGGGGGAAATTCGCTATAGTAACGCATATAGTAACGCATATCCCAATTTTCCAGAGGGGGGGGGGGGGGGGGGGGAGGGGGGGGGGAAGAGGGGGGGGGGCAATAGTTCCCACCGGGGGGAAGTTGCCCTCTCCCCCTGCCCCCCTTGGCTACGCCACTGAATCAGGGTAAGCACTTTTAGAGAACAACCAAAACGACATCGTCACGCCTTGTGAATATATCCATAGTGTTCCTTGATCTATGATAATTATATAGGCCTCTATATCCATGTTAGGAATGAATATTTAAGGTAGTGTAGGCTACATGATTGGTCATTGTGGCAATTTTCAGTAATAGACGGATTTGGGCTTTGGTATTTTATACCCCTAGAACTATGGGGTTCCTAAGTTCCTGTCGGGAACCCCACATTTCTAGGGGTAGGTATTTTATAGGAAATATTGTTCCACTGACCTGTTTAAAGTTTTGCGTTTGTTGGATGGCGAAACAAAAAAACCAGAGAAAAACGGCGTTCGTTTTTAACAGTTGGGCGGATGATAGCCAATAGTCAAGGCGCGCGTGGCTACCTGGACGCGTGACGCGCCCCAGATAATGCATGCCAGCGTGTCCAGGGCTCGCACGCGCGCCTAGCTAACTACTATGAGGCCGTGTCCGAAATGGGTGTCTAGAGCTACAGCTACGGCTACGTCACGCGTAGTTGTAATGGGCGAACACCTAGACAATAGCACTAGACAAGCGATTCGGACACAGCCTGATATTTACTGCTTCAAGTATAGACTTGGTTCAAGACGTTGTTACGTATATACGCGATAACCGGCCGCCGCGAGAGGGCGTTATCACGACAAACTATTAATAGCCACGAACCGCCAGCAACAACGTCTTAGGAATCTTGTAAAATCTCCCCCCTAAAAATGGGGGAAACTAGTGCGCGTGCGCATGCGCAATCCTGTATGAAAATGAGGAACATTTTCTTTCACGCACGCGCACATACGAAAAAGAGCTGCCATGAAGTTGCACAATAGTCTGGCACTAAGTTCGCAATCGAAGCTGCTCTGCTTTGCATTGCAGGCAGCCGGCTATGCGCTAGCATAGCGGCTGCAGTGCTCATCGCTCGTGTTCGCATGCGACGTCTTGCAACTGTGACGATCGACGCGAGGGAGATACAACGGGGAAGGTGCCGGGCGGGACCGGGCAGGCAACTTAGGTGATGGTGTGTGATCTGCGGGAAATTACTTGTTACATGCAAGAAATACCTCTCCTTTATATTAAACCGTCGGGGCTCGAACAACTGGACCGTTGGACGACTCGACTCGAGACAACTCGACCGTTGAGACAACTCGACCGTCTTTGCGTCAAATGGGAAGTTGAGACAAGTCTTCCGTTGAGACAAGTCTTCCGTTGTCTTCCGTTGAATTGAAGTCGACTCGGAAGGAGCTAGGGGAATCGCTGGGGTTTCTCGGCAAGAATTCGCGTCCAGCCTCAAAGCAAACATATGAGCCTGAATTTTTGTCGAGTTTAACCAGTGGAGAAAACCCGCAGGAGATCTAGAGTGCGTCTAAGTATCTTTGTGAACTGTGTGACAATCGAATCACCAGAGTACGACAATCTCCGTTTTCCCCGGCCTCGTGAGCTATTTGTTTTATTATTATCACGGCCTTTTTTATTTTATATCTAAATCAAATCACCCAACAAGGTCTCCTCAGCACCATTATAATATATCATATTCAGCCCCGTTAAGATTTTCTGTTTGTTATATTTCCATCATTCCGGAACTCTTTAGTTCATTCCCCTCGGCCCTACTAAACAATCTTAATAGCACGGACCTGCTGTACCTTTATCTTCATACTAACACTCGGGCGCGGTAGTAGTCGGGGGGTTAGACTATGCATAATGCATTTTTTATGTTTCTGCAAACTACATAATGCGCGCTGCAATCATTGGGCTAAGCAGGTGCGTGCGCACAACACGGCTTCTACAAGTTCCGTTGTTACTGGCGCTTCGTGGCTATTAATAGTTTGTCGTATAATAACGCCCTCTCGCGGCGGCCGGTTATCGCGTATATACGTAACAACGTCTTGAACCAAGACTACTTCAAGTAGGTGGTAAAACTAGCCTCCCTCGGTGATCCATGGAGCATTCTATTTTCCCCCGGCTTCGCTTCGGGAAAATAGAATACTCCATGGATCACCGAGGGAGGCTAGTTTTACCACACCACGAGATAAAGCAGTAAATATTTGTTTTATAACACCTCACCCGCAGATTCTGCTTGATTTTAAAATGTTAACATTATTTAAATCTAAATACAGTTAAATAAACTTCTATTTCAACACAAAATTAGTGGAAAATTTATTTGCTCTTTTCCAAACCACCCTTTAACGAAATGTTTGAACCCAGCTCTGTGGCGCTGGCACTTCGGAACAACCATTGATCTCCATTATAATGGGAACAACACACGTTACGCGCAACGCACAACGCGCACACCCGCATGTATGTATCTGCACACAAATACCGCGCCATGGGTATAGTACTTTTGGCCATGCACAGGAAGCTTCATAGCAAAATAGAAAATGCCATGTGACTCGTTGTCGGCCAATCAAGACACAGAATATGTGGATGAGGTGTTAAAATACTGTATATAGGCAGCATTTTATGTATAGCAGATTTCATTTTGGTTTCGATTCATTATATGAGCACTTTATTTTGATGTATTTCTTAATTCAATAATTGTATTCTTTCTTTTCTCTTTTCTTTTGATTCTTATAGGTTTCAGTCAGAGTGTACCTAAGGTCCATTATTTGATACTCTGTGTTGGTTTAAAGAGTTTTGAATAAGTTTATAATTGTGTCTAGTTTTATCTTTCGAAGGTTTTTTTTTTTGGTCACAAGTTCAAGTTTAAAGGAACCATGCTTCTCAAACTGGCCGGATCACATTATATTTCATAAATACATTCATTTATATGTATTAAATGTGAATTAAAAGCCAAACTGGTTTAAGTTAAGTTTTAGTGTGATTATTTGCCGCCCAAAAATTGACCCCCCTTTTTGGAATTTGTTGAAACTCAAATTGAGGGCGCTGTTCGTGACGTAGACCAAGACCCGTAAATCGACGCATGTACATTGTATACACACTAGGTCTACACGTGCAATTTCGTAAGTTGCAACAACTAACATCGAACTTACCCTGATTTGTTCTCTTTTAGCAAAGGCTCCTCGGGGAAAAAGCCGTTTAACTGCTTTTGCCTGTACCTTATACTCACATCTGGGAACTTTGTTAAGATGGCAGTGGACTTAAGCATATTTTTAATCCCATGATTTGAAAATACCAGTATCGAAACACGACGGCTCAAAGTGGTCGCTACATAACGCTGAAAAGCTGCTGGGGCCGGACCACTTCGCTCTTGTCACCTTCACTTTCGCCGTCCAAATTCTCCGATATTTCGCACCAGTTGGAAATAAATGAAGGCTTACTCCATCCTTCGTTGTTTTGCTGCACCGGCAGCCACACACCTTGTCGGCATGGCCGAAAAACCACTATATTTTGCTTAGATTTTGGACGAAGAATTTTCGCCGTTCTGCACACACACGTACATATACACTCAATGCATACGCGTGATGCAGCAGAATCTGTAATGTGCCTCGATCTACGTCACACACTTATGTTAATGAGGGTCCCACTCAGGGGGCGGAGTAGCTTGGACAAACATTTTCCAAATGTTTTTTCTCATATTTAATCTGGGAAATAATTGTCTCTGGACACAAAATATCATTGTCAAGATAATACTTTATTGTTTTAAGCAGGAATAATGCAATATAAATTCTAAATCATGTTTCCTTTAAATCCTTTTCCTAATAAAATAGTTCGCGACTTGTTCTTTAGATCCTGGTATTGCATTGTCTTTTTTGTTTGTTCGAGTAAAGTCCCCATGAGTAGTGCAGCACGGCAGTATAGGTTATTCCCCGCCCTCTTTTTTGTGCACGTTGTATAGGAAATTTGGAGGATGTGTGGCTTGATTTGAGGAGGGAAATGAGGAGGGAAGTGGAAGGTCACAGTAAACAATAGATAGAGGGTTATACAGGATGTACTGTGTAGGGATTATGTAAGAGGTTGGTCGCAACTATTATATTATGGTGGGAGGTCAGTACAATAGCACGTAATTAGGTGGTATTGATGGGCATGAGGACTATAGATGCTTTTAATCACCCTACTGTATTTTATAAGGTCTACATAGTATAGCTGGTCTGTTTACACCAAAGATAGTATAGCGCCGCGTAGCGGCGCTATAGCGCCGCTACGCGGCGCTATATGATCTTTGGTTTACACTGCAGGTAATGCCGATCACACACATATCTTTTGTGCAGTAATTATGATTTGTACGTGAAACAAATACTGTACATACTTCTATGCAATAAAATTAATTACTGATCGATGGAGTGACTAATGTGACGCGACAGAGGGCGCTAGTGCAGCGAATTTGCAGCTCGGTGCAGCAAGCATGCGGGAGCGTGCACTCACCATAGAGATCAGTGGCACTCAAATACACTACGGTGGTGGCTCGTGCAGCGGGCACGCTCCGCCCAGTGAGCACGGGGTTAGACGGTGTGGGTCACTGTTCAATGACGTGCAGCACGCGCGCAGGCGTATTGCGGCAGGCGGTCGGCCGCAAAGGCTATAAAAGGCGTGCGCTGAGCCAGCTAGCAACGGGGAGCCTTACTTATTAGGTTCACCACGCAACAAACCTTGCTATATTAGGTTTGGCGTATTCGGCAACGGACGGACGTAGGCTACCACCTTGTGTATTAGGAGGTAGGGATCGTTGTCAGTGTTGTGTGTAGTCGGGGTCGAGTTGCATTGTGGTAATTTGTTCCTTTATTAGGGACGAGATTGCAGTGTGATTCATATCCCCTTGCTTAGGGACCGGAAGTGCGGCGGTAACCCGATGAATCGACTGCCATAGCCTGGCTTCGGACTCATGTTATGCTTACCAATCTGGTACATTGCCGATCATGCGCTGTTGTAGTGAGTGAGTGGGTTGACGGGCCTTTACTGGTGGTGCGGTGCGAAACGTTCCTGCCACAGGAGCGTACGAGATTATAGGGCGTGACCGTAACTGCTCGGCACTAGTCGAGTGGGGGCGACATTCCCTATATTGTATTGGCCCCAGACTTGCTACAGCTCACGAGTTAGTGCGCATGCGTGGTGAATCATATCCACTAGCTGTAACTGTATCGTATTGCAAAGCTTTCCTGTACAATAGAAGTGTAAGAGCGCCCTCTATAAGACACAAGTTGAGAACTAGGGGTGAGAACAGCTTTGAATAAACCAGTACACGTTGAGTCTCCTTAAAAGTCATATGGTGTCTACAAGCCTGTTTGTTATTGGTTGTTGAGTGTGAGGTCATCATCCCAATTACAAGACCCGGCAAGTAACGTGACCCGGCCCAGTTTCACCTGTCCAATACTGGGACGGTATATTTCCATCCCAACGGACGCGTCTCTAACCGCTCAGGGACCCTCTGGTACGTGACGTCCGCGCCACGCCCCGAGGAGGAGGACGAGTGCGCCCTCACCGAGCTCTCTCTCTTCCACCCGAGGGGCGTGACGTCACACTAATTTGCATACGCTATACGCGGAGTCTGGCCAATCCGAGTGCGTTGCCCTAAATTTACGCTGCCAAAAAGTATAAAAGGAGCAAGTTGTTGATATTCGGGGGGGGGGGGGGGGGGGGGGGGGGGAGCTGGGGCCAATTTCATAAAGCTGTTAAGCACAAACATTTGCTTAGCAAGCAAATGCTTCCTTGATAAAAACTAGATTACCAACCAGATTTCCATGTGTGGAATATTGCTTTTGACTGGTAACCTGTTTTTACTAAGCAAAACATTTTCATGCTAAGCAAATTTTTGTGCTTAACAGCTCTATGAAATTGGAACAGTTCCCGGCGAAGAACAAGACCACGGTAGTGCCGTGAAGATTTAAAAAGTCGGTTACAAGAGCCGCGAAGATTAGAAGAATAATTAAAAGTCGGTTTTTACAAGAGCCGTGAAGAGTAATAGAAGCATAAGTCGGCTAACAAGAGCCGTGAATTTATAGCAAGCTTATTGAGCCGCGCAGTGTGAATGCAAGCGCCAAGCACAGTTTGCGATATAGGCCATTTTCCCCACTGATGGCGAATGCAAAAGGTCACTCAACTCGACCCGGTGAACACGGAATGTAATTTCCTCATTGATTTCACCGTGAGATTCATCGAATAAATTATACTGATTTGCTGTTGAAATACAACAAGATGGTTTCCTCGCTACAATTTCTACATTGTCTGCTGAGCATCATCTGACCCGTTTGTCAAGTTGTTTATGCATGGAGGATCCCATGGTTTATGTATGTCCGTTCATGAATACTGCAATTGTCGACATGATTAAATTAGGCTTACGGTGCGACTGGAACAACGCTGATGACTCCGATTCTCAACTACTCTTCTAATTAGTTTGACCTTCGAGACACCCTTCCTCTAAAGGGGCCGTCCATAAAGTACGTACGCACGAAATGCCGACTTTTTTGACCCCCCTCCCCCACCGTACGCATGCCATACGCAGTGGCTCCATGGCTCCAAACCCCCTTTCCTAGGTCCTGTACGCATACGCATTCCATGATCTCTTTTTGACTTCTCAGACTACCCTATTCTAGTATCATTAAACGTCACAGTACACCTGCTGTAGTAGTATGATTCGCATGTCGCATCCAAAGACTGAAATAAATCACAAAATGTTGACAGAAAGAAAATTGCAAACATTTTTATTAACGGACCTGGAAATGATTGTTCCTTGCTCTAGAGTCTATGATTGAACAGGCATGAACCAAAAAAAGGGGGAAAATACCGATAGACTATTTTTAGCATAGTTTGCTCTTGATGTTTCATGAGTGGTTTTTTTGAGATAGTGAATAACGCTTTTCACGAAAACATGTCTTTGAACAATTAGAGGCAGATGGTATACAAGATGTATATCTTTTTTGTTCTGTTGTTTACCTCCACTAGTGCGTGAGCGATTTTGACAGCCCGCGGGTGAAATTGTACACATACAATGTATACGTTTCCTGTGTACACTGCCGGTTTATAAAGCAGTCTTTTTGTTGCGGTCTAAAAATAGGCCGGAGTTGGCTGGCGGTGGCGGTGGCGCTGGGAAGTTTTGGTTGGGGTTAAGGTTACTGTGTTATATAACTGTTTTTCGATGCACAAAAGCTGGTCCTGGTAGTTATCATAAATTTAGTTTCTTTAAACTAAAATCAATTTGGGAAATGGAGACATAAGACACAATATATCCACGAATACCAGTTTAGTTTATTTACAGAGAAAAACAAATGAAGTGATGACAGATGGTTTCAACCAGCCTGTACAGTCGAGATAATGCAATGCACTATAACAAAGGTATCAGAGTTGACAGACCCTGGTTTTTATTTACTGGCCAAGGACAATTTCCTTCAAATATATAAATCCATGCACATGCAACTAAAATAGTAAACACCTGTGATCCAGAAAATTCCTGCGATTAGTCGAGTAATGAGAAGTTGAAATTAACTATTTATAAGCCTATGCTATATAGAAATAAATCTGAAAGCATTATGCATAATAAAGTGTAGCAACAACAAATTTTACAGAATAAAATGAATTAAGTGGTGTGGGTATAGCCTTGTTAGTTGGGCAAAAATAAATGGAAAGTTTTACCCTAGTTAATAGTCACTAAAGGGCTGCATATACTTTTCCATAGAATAAAATGGTGAACTTTCAGAAAACATACCCAAGAATATATGCATGTGAGCAAATTTATTTACTCAAAACAATGCCAGCTGCCTATACTGGGATGAGTGATAAACAAGTCTAATACTAATTAATTTATTTTCAAAGTGAACAAAGAAACAGACAGAAGCGGGATTCGAACCTGCTACCTCCGGGTTACCGTATACCGGCGCTCTACCAACTGAGCTATCTTGCCCTATGTTGCCGGTCTCCCAAATTGTCAGTATCTTTGTTCGGGTGGGCGCTAGTCAGAAGTCATAAACCCAGAATGCCGTATAGCCAGGGATCACACCCAATCTTACGATACAACCGGGGAAGCAACATTGTGGGGATCTCTCAATGAAGATACGACTTTTTTTAAACTTATAATTCGTCAAACAATCCACAACGGAAACTTCTGACTAGCGCCCACCCTAACAAAGATACTGACAATTTGGGAGACCGCCAACATAAATAGGGTTTCAAAACAAAGGCCATTATGTAACACGTCCATTTTGCTCCATTCCAAGTTTGACAACGCATACATTGAGAGCGTACACAATGCTCATCTGTTTTCTCAGTCCCACCCCTGCATGAATGACCTGAATCACTTTAAAAACTGTTAACAGGTGTTTGAAACGCTCCTTTATTATAATTAAAGAAGATATTACACAACAAATAGCCAGTCATCAATAAGAAGTGTCAATAATAGAATTCCTCCAGTTTTTAGTTTAGTAATTTAATAAAAAAGCTAGTTTAATAAGCTAAATGATAAACTTTTCTATACTTTCGACATCCAAATACAATGTGCGACGGATTTTTGGGGTCTGTAACATTTGTGATGTTACACAACACCTCGCTATCAAAAAGAATGACTCTTCTATGCAAAAATACAGTCAAACTACTATCACAATCCTGGTGTAAGAAAACGTGAATCAGAATACCCAGCGTGCAGTCAGGACAACGCGGGTGTCCGAGATGACCTCATTTTTTTCAAGGGGTGTGGCCGGTTATTGTTCAATTTCATCATGTTTTAACTCGCTTCCCATCGATAGTAAAAACAACAAAATTAATCAATTTACTTGTTTTTTATTCAGTGTTTAAACCAATAAAACAAGCATTACACACGTGCCTTAATTGCTGGCTATGCCATTTTCATAGAGCTTATTAAGCACAGAAAAGCTCCATGTGATTGGTATTAAGCTCGTTTACTTAGCATAACAATCGCATGGAGTTTTGGAGGGTAACTTTATTGAAGCAAGGTTTTTTTGTGCTTAAGCAGCTCTGCGAAATTGGCCCTGCAAAGCCTTAATCTTTAGGTATGAATGGAGTAGGAACTAGTGAATAGGGATTGTTGAAACAAGCTAAGTTAACCAAGTAATTAAGTAACTAACACTAAATAAGAACACAAGTAACAAACACGAAGTGAACAAAAGAAACGAGTTAAGAAATTTAAGTTTCTAAAAGTATTTTTTTTGACAACTTCATTACGTGAGCACTACAGGGTGTCTTAAAAAAAAAAAAAACCGAGATTAATCTGTTTATTTCTCCGATACTGCTCAATTTTTGTTAAAATGGTAACCACCATCTATTACTTATTGATGTCCTCTTTCTTATGACACCAAGAAATCCATGCTACCATCACAGATGACCGAGCCCAAAGCTGTGCAACGGACCATGTCAGAAATGGCTTTGTACCAGATGCACTACAGGTCTATTCGCACGGTGTTCAGCATGTCTAACAATAAGAACAAAGACCAAAATCATTTCTTCAATGATTGACAGTTGGAGGCTTATCCCTGTCCCAACCTAACCCCAGTGTTCTTCAACATTCCCCCCACATTTCTTTTAATGCAAACTTCTGCCCTGTTCTCATTGCTCTGACTGCATTCCTGATTACGTCTCTCTGTCCTCTTAAGGTCTCAACTACAGCCACGATTCTGGCCCGTAGGTCATTGATGTCTCTGGGCGGTGACTTGTAAACTTTGTCCTTAAGATGCCCCCACAAAAAGAAGTCACAGGGCGTGAGGTCCGGGGACCTTGGTGGCCACTCAATCTCATGGTTCAAAGCAATTACTCTCATGATAAATAGACCTGTGGTGCATCTGGTGCAAAGCCATTTATGACATGGTCCGTTGCACAGCTTTGTGCTCAGTCATCCATGATGGTAGCATGGATTTCTTGGTGTCATAAGAAAGAGGACATCATTAAGTAATAGATGGTGGTTACCATTTTAAACAAAATTGAGCAGTATCTGAGAAACAAACAGATTAATCTCGGTTTCCTTTTTTTAAGACACCCTGTATAATAACTTAACTTTTCAACTTACTACTTATACATAATGCTACACAGCACTCCAATTTTATATACTTACACTTACGTTGCTATAAAAAGTTTCCAAAAATCTTTGTTTTTCTTTTGCAGTTTTGCTCTAAATTTTTCAATATTAACTTTACTTCTTGCCTTATATATTGAAACCATTGCTGTAGTAATTATCAAATTAACCTCAGGGTTTAAATCATGACCTGTTAATAGCGTCAACATAGTTGGAATAATAAAAGTATTTTTTGTTTTTGTTTGATAGTATGCCTTTAATAATATTATACGATGTATAAATCTGTAATTGAAGTTTCTCAACTTAATTTCTTTAATATCAACTATTTTCTTTTTCCATGTAGAAATCCAAATAATTTTTCCCACCTTGATTCAATTTGATGTATTTTACTTCTTTCATCTAATACCTTGTACATTTTTCTAGTTGTAAGTTCCCTAGACTAGGGTTAACGTTAACTTAAATATCAACATCGTTTTGTTCTGTACTGTTTACTATAATAGATAACCAGTCTTTCGGTATAAAGGCCCTTTTTAAAATTAATAATTCCACCAACCAATTCCGTTTTTTTATCAATTTTGTCTATGGTGGTCTATGGAAAAATTTTCTTCTTCATTTAGGAGGTCGTTCACATAGATGTTAGATTTTATCCAATTACGAAAGTACAATATTTCACCATTGTACTTTAGGAGTTGGTTGCCCAGTAGGACTTGAATCTTTCTGAACACAGTATAAGCTCTTTATAAAATTGTGGCAGTGACTGTGTTAATGGTCCACTTTTTCAAAAATTCATGTTCAAAACTAAGATTTGGACTACAGTAATCTAGGAAATATTTACATAACGTTTGCCATTACCACCAGTATTGTTTAATAGTTTAACAGCCCAGTTGCATTTTAATGCCATGTTATGAGTTTCCATATCGATGAAGTTTAAACCTCCTTCACGAGCCTTCTTATAATAGTTCTGCATGCAATTTTATTTATGCGTCCATTCCAAATAAAGGGAAAGACTAGCTTATTAATTTCGGAAATGTACTTTCGTGGTGTTGGGATAAGTTAAAGCTTGTCTCTTCCATTGGTTTATCAGGGCTGTGCAGGTTTAAATTTTTTTCAAAATTAATTCATAACACTGGGCCATGTGTTTTCCAAAATATACTCCTAGAGCTTTGATCGGCTGTTGCTGCCAAGTTATCGTTTCAAGCATCAAATTGCCAATAATAAGCCCTTTTGTCTTTTGAAGATTAAGTTTAGGTCCAGCAATTTGTGTTCAACTCAACAATCCGGAAATATATCCGTTGATAACACTGCTTTGTATACAATGTTTTTATCCACTGGATAAAACTATTTCCAAAGTTGAATTTTGTTAATGTTTCTAAAAGAAAATTCCATTCTACCGTGTCAAAAGCTTTTTCATAATCCAAAAAGTGGATAGCAGTATTTTTGTTATTACATTGTAGTATGTAAAAGATGGATGACATCATCAATTAATCTAATGTTTTCTCCAATAAATCTTTCTTTAATATACCCAGACTGGTCTTTTTGGATAATGATTTCAGACAGACGATTGGCTAGTGCTTTTGCTGCAATTTTGAATTTATGTTTAGTAAACTAATTGGTCTCCAGTTTTTTTTTTATTTGATGAATAAAAAGACATGTCATGGAATTATTATTGTATGCATTCACTGAAATTATTTGAGTCTTTTCCCGAAAATATTGACCTCTTATAAATGTCTTATTTTGGTCGTATATACAAAACCAAGACGTCTTTTTTCGGACGACTAAACGACGTCAAAAAAGACGTCTTTTGGTTTGCATATACATTTTTGTACGACTAAAATAAGACATTTATAT
Organism: Hippasteria phrygiana; assembly: GCA_037893225.1. NCBI lineage: Eukaryota > Metazoa > Echinodermata > Asteroidea > Valvatida > Goniasteridae > Hippasteria > Hippasteria phrygiana. Next base: position 496,235 of record JAZGUH010000875.1, on the reverse strand, counting down.
AAAGGCGTCAATATTTTACATCTATAAGATGTCTTGAGCCCACTGGATTGACCCTGAGGATGGGCTGCCGGTTGTCCGTAGGGCAAGGGTTAAACGGTGTGCTGCATTGCCATCTGCTGTTGTGGGCTCTGCGACATGACCTGGTATGCAAACTGCGTTGAGCTAGGCTGCTTACAGCAGCAGTGGTAGCAGAGGCATCCGATGCAGACACACAGCAGCACCACAGCCACGATGCAACCCACAATGATTGCGACGAGTATCCCGACGGCCAGGCCGACGACTCGGTTGACGGTGTCACCAATGAACGAGTCATCTGGGGAAGGAACAAAAAAAAATAATTCAAGTCAGAACGATACTTGGACTAGAAATAGTCTTTCTCTTGCAGGGTCGAATTATCTAATAGGCACAGTACACAACAATTACAAAATGTAGGTAGGCCTATACGAAGTATTAGGGTCCTACGAAAAATTGGAGGGCCTATAAACGAATATGCTTCAATATGCCATATACACGCAAGCGCACCCACTGACACTCGTAAGAAAAGTTTAAAAAGGTTTTGGTGTCGCCTTCTGAATTTTCGATTTTGGGAAAGCTTTAAATTAGCTAGTATGTATCCAGCTTACCCCTGACCGCAAAACTCAATATGTGTATACATATATTGTAATAACTGGTAGTTTCATGGTGGTATCAACTACATAAAGTATCAACTAAATTATGTATTTATTCCCCCCACCCCAAAAAAAGAAAAACAGCAGCTTCCAAAAGAGTGCTAGACCCCAGTGCTTTCCAGCATTATGAAATTGGTGTTGACGTGCCTAGGGCAGAGGTCCTACGGAACATTGGTGCCTTGGACTTATGAAGCACTTTAATCCGGTGTAACGGTCTCACTTATCCGGTGTGCTAACTTTTCCGATGGGAACATTTCGCTCAACACGCATGCGCGAAGTTGCGCAGTGGTGTACATTTTCACCAACTTTTAGTGGTGTGCCGAGTTCTGGTGCCCATTAGATCTCTAGAAATATATGTACGTGTAATAGGATACCAGTCGCCGCGCGGCGTGGCATGCATGCACTGTACGTTGATACGTAGATGCAGGTATACTGTGAGGTATGAAGATTTTAGTAGGGCTAGTGAACTATTTTTTTGAAAGGTTTTATTTGTTTAAGAGATTGTTTTCATTGTAAAGCCCACCAAAAAAGAAAACAAATGATGGTAAAATGGCCCCAATTGACCAGTGCAATCCAAAGTTATGGCCGAATATATATCGCTCAAAATTACATTATTTTGTACGTGTATGTGTACGAAAATGTAAAAAAAAATTGAAACCGAATAAAAAGGCATATTTAAATATTTGTCAAAGTGTAAATAAACGCTTTTATAGTAACCTTTAACTTGTTTTTTCCCATTGTTTTCCAGAAATACTATTGGTTCCAGATAATTTGCAATAAAATGGATGTAAAAAATGTAATTTTACACCAAAAAAGTCCAACCTTAAAAACACTCAAACAAAACGCCCCATCTAATAGAATAGTCCATAAAGCTATATGGGTATGGGAGTGGGTATGATCCATTTTTTACTACAGGGTAGAAAATTAAAATCCCACAATGGGGTAGAAGCTCCTGTTAAATTTAACAGGAAAATGATGCTTAATTTCATCAACAATAAACATAAAACATCAGGTATGATCTTGATTTGAAAGGGATTTGGCTGTATTTCGTAACTGGGACAACGGGATGAACTCTATTTTTTTTTCGAACGTCAACGAGCCAGTCGACATGCACACAAAATTACATTTTGCAGCAAACTGCAGTGCCGAGCCCCCCAAAACGGCAGTTTATTTCAGCAAAAAGACCCTAAAAAATCTAAATACATCACTTTTTACCTGATTCATTGTGAGACCATTTTCACATGAACAGTAGTATTTTTATGTTTACATTTAACGATCAGCTGGTGAACAATCAAGCTTGATAAAAATCCATAACGACACAAATGTGTCTATAACTTTAAAATAAAATGCGATACTACTGTCGAGACAGAGTTAAACACAGTCACCAGGGGAGAAGATTCTTGCCATCGATTTTAAATGCAGGACCGCCGTGTCATGCCTGCCCCACGCGCATGGGGCCGAGTACGGCCCGGCCGTGAATGTAACATGTGCGCGCCATGTTTGTCGGACTACTCGGAGATAAAATGAGACTTTTTAAACAGCAAAAACCAGTGCAATTTCAACGTCAATCCCAATCAAAATGAGAAAATATGTAAGTTTATAAATCAGTTTCCAAATTACAAGGAATATTTTCAAATTTTAACTTTTAAATGAGGAATGAAAAATCTGACTTTTTAAAACTAAAAATCATTGAGCGACGCTGTTAACGTCAGGCGTTCATTTTGTACACAAAGTTATCACCAGGTGCAACTACCGTGTGCGCGAGCCCTAATATAAGTGCCGCAGGCATGGTGTCGGCATTGATGGCGGACAGACTCGCTTCCTACAAGAAGAAAAGCGACTGTACCGATGTATTTTCTCTAATTATCGATAAAAAGAACAATGTCAAAGTACTGGTGAAATTAAATGATAATAAATAGAAACATATATTCAGGATGTGTTTTAATTGTAATGTTTGTAGTTGCCTCTGCCGCAGTGAATGCTCCAAGATTGAAATTTCCCTTGTGTTCTCATTCGTCTCTATATGAAAAAATTTATTTTAATCTGTTTTGCCCAGCTACCCCATTCGGTTAAATTAACTTTTCCCCATTAATTGCCGACTTAAAAATTTAGGTTTCATTAGGCAGTGAAGGACTTTATCTTATTTTACTTAAATTTAATTATGAGGGTTTTTTCAACTTTTATTTTTGCAAATGTAATTTTTTTATTACTGTAACACCATAATTGCATTGGGGAATTGGGGAATTGGGGAATTGCATTCATTTGATATAATTCTTTCCCAACTGTACCATGTTTTACCCGCGTGAGTATTGGGTTCTTTCTCGGACTTAACTTCTATCCCGAAATCAATAATCAGTGCACATTGAATCATTGATCCAAGATGTACATTTAGCACGGCGGATAAATGAGTATGTGACTTGTAACTTGCTCAATTATCCGCTGAATCTGCCCGGAAAAGTTAGCACACCTGATAAGTGAGACCGTGAAACCGGCCCGGCTGCACTCTTGCCAAATCTGGGCCACGCGTGCACCCACCTGATGCATGATAGCAAAGTGTTTATCGTCACTGATCATCACTTACCAAAATCAATATTTTCGTCACTATTGTCGCCGCAGTTGTCGTACAAGTTGCTCTTGAGGCTGGCGTTGATACACCGGTTGTTATCGCACTCAAACTCGCCCTTACCACAGGGTGCTGGAGGAAAGAAACATCGTGAATTCGGGCCAAATTTAGGAGAGGAAATGTTGCGTGCTCTTCCCTGTTATGCTACTGTGAAGCTATTTAAATACACAGGTTATATCTCATTCCCTTCAAATAATATCACAAGGTTCGAAACGCAAATGCATAGAAAATAACACTATGCATCCGCTCACTTTAAATAGCGCCCCCCCCTCCCCCACCCCAAACAGAGACTTCTACTTCATGGCAAAGCTGACCCTGTCTAACTACTGGCCTGTCTCTATGATCAACTTACCGAGAAACGATGACGTGAACGAAGTGTACGAAATGAAGAAACCCTGGCTTGTCGAGCTGGCATCAGTCTTGAACTGCAGTGTGATCACGTTGAATGCCGACACGACGTTGGATGCGTAGGTGCCGCAGATCGTTTTGATCAACGACAGCATGCTTGACGGACCGTCAAAGATTTGCAGGTAGTCCCCGTCACAGGTGATCCCGCTCGGATGCCCTTCAATGTCGATTCGGTTGAAGGTGATCAGGATCTGTCGGCCGATGTCGGCCTCGATGGTCACGGTGCAGCTGACATTGTTGTCGTACAAGAATTCGAATTGAGAATCTAGCTCGCCTCCTGAGCTCCCCACTTGAATGGTTTCCCCACAATGCCTGTCCATGTGCACTGTTAGTGCGGGGAGGAAAAATGAATAAATTAATGAAATGTAAATCTAACATTCATAACATTTAGTGTTGAGGCTGGCATTTGTGACTACACTGTAAAGAGTGCGCACACGTCATGCCAAAATTCATACGAATGTTTCCTCAGCTCACTTAGTTTTGCTCATTGTGTAGAACCTTTTGTGCTGTATAAGTGTCGTCAGATCAGTTCCTTTTTAAGCAATGCTATTTGTTTGAATATGCCTCATGGCGTTGCGTAACTTAATAGCATACAAGCAGTGATATTCGTTGATTTCCTCAGTTGCTGTCATAATTTTCATGAGATTCTTTGCAACTTGAGGTTTTTTTTACAAGAATGCAAATCCCAAATCCCAAGTGAAGCTAACGACCAACTTGAAACCTTCCTGGTGATTTTTAGTGAGAAATGAAGGGGTCAGACGCACGTGTTTAAACCCGGTGTAGGTCGTGCTTTGATTTTGTCACATTAGCCCTGTTTGCGCACTTCCAGGTTGAAAGCGAGGATGTCAGTGCAGGGGTTTCAAAATAAGCCGGCAACCGGCGAATTTGACCGGCTACTTGAACTTTTGCGCCGGCTACTTTTTTTCAATCATGAAAAAAAAAAAAAAATTCCCTGAGCATACCGCTTTGGGGGAATAGATCCTTGTTTTTAGTAGAAATTATATTTTGTTTGTTCACCAAAAAATACATCCTGGTCCATAGATCGTAATTTACGGGGGCTAGCATAGCATGCAGCGTGAACTATACACGGCTCACTACCCGGACCGCAAAACGTACATGTCTCTACGTTACGCGGCCCAATATGGCGATATTGCTTTTCGCACGTTCAAGATTTATCTAAGATTTATTGTATTAAGTGTGGATTAGTCCAGATTACCTTGCTCGAAATTCCAGTTATTTCAAATAAATTTGACGGTAGAATAGTACATACATGTATGTATGTAACGTATGATGTACCATGGAAGAATAAAAAACATACATTATGTACTAAATGTGTTGTTTCTTGGATCGTTTTCTAAACCCGGCCCGACAAAACTTCTCCGCAGTCCGCACCGTTCATTTATAGCGCACATATTCCATCGATATGGTGCAGATGTAGTCTTGGTCAAGTGCAAACAACCGCACTGAATGCTACCGTATTATTCCCAATGTACAATGTACGTACACGCTGCTAACGTCTTGCGAACTTTAAGTCTTGAGAAAAGGCTACTAAGACCTGGGGGGGTTAGAGCAATTGCTTCAATAACTCCAACCCCTAAAGCGCATCTGCGCGTGCGCGTTGCTTTGTCGCTAGCCTTGCTTGGTCAAGTGCAGTGTGCAAGCAACCGCACATGCCACCGTCTATTGTTCCCAGTGTATATGTACAATGCACGTGCACGCGCGAAGTGAAATTCGTCTTGAGAAAAGAGAAACACGTGCGGCGCAAGCGTTGTACAATGTACATGTACACATGTACAATGTTTGTTTTGTGAACGCGTACAACAAGACGATGTTTTTTGACAGCTCAGCTGAGCTAGCTTACGTGTGATTGTAGGCGCGGTGTCCATATTATTTATCAGCTGTTACTTATCAACAATGCCAAAATAGAAACAAACGTTAGTCTTTCTGAAGTGCCGTAAAGAAGCCAACTGAAGGTAAATGTCGTACGTAGTACTCCAACTTTACTCAACGAGTGAAGCCTTGTCAACCCGGCCCTCCGTTCTTGCCGGCCCGCGCCCGCCCGGCCCCCGGCACAATTCGCAATCGATCTCGGTGGTCGGACCCATTTTGAATGAGGACGGAGGTTTTCGAGCAAGCTGTTCTGCAATTACGTACATTATGCCCATAACTTGCACATCCATGGGCACACCTCAGGTTTTTTTTTCCAGATATATTTCATCGTCTTCTTGTTGCATTTCAGATCATTTAACTCTGTTAATCAGAATTCAAGGGGTTTTGTGCGCATGAACAAAAAGGCATGCGGTGTAACTTACATTTCTATGACTGTAAAATAATATTAATAGGAGGTGGGCTGTTTTTCCCACATTTTCGGTAGATATGAATTACTAGGTAGAAATGAATTACTCAGTAGATATGAATTACTCGGTAGATATTAATTACTCTTGCTAAATATATACAATAATTACATGTACATTTACAATCAACTGGGAATCCTCTTGTCAAAATTTTTTGAAAGAAAAAAAAACAAATTCTAAGAAAATAAATTTTCTTTCAGCCTTCCGATAAAATGGGCTAACCACCCGCAGGGAAACCCCTGGCCAATTTTTTTTTATTTCATAAATGAATGCAAAGTCGGTACTGTACAGTAGGATCTTTGAAAACCTAGTCTCAGATGCCAGGAAATGCCTAGATTGCACCAGAGAGCATCTACAATCCGAAAACTTCAGGGGCCCTCGGCGGGCCCCGGACCCCACGCGCGCCATTTGGGGCAAGGACTCACTGCCGCCTACTTTCATCTATCTGCCTGCTACTCTAAAACATTTTGAAACCCCTGCAGTGCTAAACAAAAATAGTGCTATTCAACAAATTCATTCATGCCTGAATAAATCGCGCCATAAATGGGAGCGCACGCTTGTTTAGCATAGGCAACTGTTTACTTTAATAGCACTGAGAGCCTCTTTTACAAACCGGAAGTGCGCAGTTAGGTGCTATTTTCATCAATTTGAAATTCGTCTATTGATTAACTGATCAAGTAATCCCGGTGATATTCGAATAATGCATAATTCAATAGCTTTTATTCGCATCGATACCATACCAGTCACTACAGAAATATGCCAATAATCTACTGTCGACTTTACCTCACAATGTTGCATATAAATCAATTAATTGCCTGATTATATAATGTGTGTCTTGGGAAACTTCTTTTGCATATATATTTCTGGGGTACATCTGACGAAAAACGCATAAGAAATAATTTGAATGGTTTGTGTTGTCACATATCGCGTTTGTACAGTATGTTGACAACATGCCTCGTGGCATCTCCCGATGTAAGACTATCTCACAGACATTGTTATCAATGGCTATTTACATGTACAGCTCTTTACCGTAGCCTGACAAAGGCAAAATTCGAAGCCGTAGCCACAAAAGACCCGATCCGGGCAGCTTATACTGTTTGTGTGCAGCACACAAGCCTGTAAATAAACTAAATTGATAAACCTGCAATTTTACGTGACATTCATGCATGAAGTGCTTTGGGTAAGTAAGGTGTGGTCACGACTGCTGTGTCAAATGCTGCATTTATCATGTTAATGTTACACAAATTGTTTATATGATTTGCGCTGTAACCACCAGTGGGAAGTCAGTTGTGCAGCCCGTTCAATTAACATTCAGAAACTGACAGCCCAAAGTCGTAAGGTTAGAAAATATATTATGAATGATATATTTTATAGCCCGTTCTCACTTGAACGATTTTTTGTACAACTGCGGTGCGACAAAAAATCATACAGCCGTGCGATTTCCGTACGAATTTCCCTGTTTCTTTCCCGCGCAGTCTCACTTGTACAACTGCTGTACGACTGCCATTCAACTCTCGTGCGACTTTTTCTCCCGAAATATCCGATAACGGTTCAAGTTCTGTGCGACTGCCGTACAACCTGTACAAGTCCCGCGCAAGCGCAGTGTGATTTTTGTTTAGCTCGCGTTTGACCTGTGCGCATGCGGTACAACCGCCGTACAACCGATCAGAGCGCCGTGCGACCACCTTACAAGCGCCGTTCGATCCGCGCGAATCGCATAAAGGCAGGGCCTTTTGGCGTCGATCTTCATAACCGCACTTGATGTTCGACAGTCAACAAGTATTCAACACAACACAACGATGCCACCAAAGAAGAGTGATGGCAAGCAGGCAGGCAGCAAGAACAGCACGGCCGAGCTGTGCGACTCTTCAGACTGCCGTGCGACCTCCATGCGACCACTGCGAACTGTTTACCCATGATGCATACCAGTACCTTTAACCTCATCCCAGCCCTAAATCTAACTGCATGCACAGTTGTAGACTAGGCGAGATGAGGAGGCTTTTTTGAGTAGGAGATAATTTGAGGTTCGTCAAACAATCCACAACGGCTAATTTGAAGTTGTTAGGTTCGAAAAGTTATTTTATAGCCTCATTTTTAAGCCTAAAAAGAAAGATTCAGATATTACAAAACTCTGTGAATGTGTGCATACCAAATATTACTTTCTTAAACGATTAGTTGACACATAACTGTTTTCTTACTACATTACGCATAGTAATAAAAGTACTGGCTAGTCTGGTGTCTGTATACAAAATTAATGTAAGGCAAGGTGATGCCCGACTATTTTTAGCAATTTTTATATCAGATTTTTACGTCAAGGACTAAAATTAAGCTTGTTAACATCAATGTTTTACTCAAATGCTTTTCCAGTGTTTTCAAAATCTTGCCAAGACTATACTATTCACGCCACAGCGGACCTGCAAATCAACACGCGGAGCCTAGGTTCTCGATATGACACTCCATCCCCCAAACAAATAACGAAAATGCTTCACCGCGATAACCACTGCCAACAATTCTCTCCTAGTGACACTATACTGACGCTCAGCCTTATTAAATTTCTTACTATTGTAGGCTATTACTAGGGCTCGCGCACACGGTAGTTGCACCTGGTTGCACTTTGTGTACAAAATGAACGCCCGACGTTAACAGCGTCGCCCAATGATTTTTAGTTTTAAAAAGTCGGATTTTTCATTCCTCATTTAAAAGTTAAAATTTGAACATATTCCTCGTAATTTGGAAACTGATAGTTGAATCATGTAATAAACTTACATATTTTCCCATTTTGATTGTGATTGACGTTAAAATTGCACTGGTTTTTGCTGTTTGAAAAGTCTCATTTTATCTCCAAATAGTCCGACAAACGTGGCGCGCACATGTTACATTCACGGCCGGGCCGTACTCGGCCCCGTGCGCGTGCGGAGGCATGACACGGCAGTCCTGCGTTCAAGATCGATGGCAAGAATCTTCTCCCCTGGTGACTTTGTTTAACTCGGTCTCGACGGTAGTATCGCATTGCAGACGTCAAGAAACCATACATAACTCGGAAGCTAATAAAAAAGTGCATTGAACCATCCTCGTTCCATGATTATCGGTCCATGCGTTGCAAAGTTACGACTTTTTTTCTTTTTTTCAATACTTTTTCTTTACAAAATATATTGATAATAATAATGGAACCTTCACAAATTTAATTAGTAATATCAAGGCTTGAATTCCTTTTTTTTTTAACTGTCAAAATATACTTATATTTTAAAGTTATAGACACATTTGTGTCGTTATGGATTTTCATCATGGCGCCTTTTCATGCCTGACGCGTGTCAACAGATCGATAGTCAAGCGTGATTGTTCACCAGCTGATCGTTAATGTAGACATAAAAATACTACTGTTCATGAGAAAATGGTCTCACAAGTTAATGAATCATGTTAAAAGGTGATGTATTTAGATTTGTTAGGGTCTTTTTGCTGAAATAAACTCCTGTTTTTTGGGGCTCGGCACAATTTTGTGTGCCTTATGTCGACTGCATGCCATGACTGCCGGACTGGCTCGTTGACGTTCGAAAAAAAATCGAGTTCATGCGGTTGTCCCAGTTACGAAATACAGCCAAATCCCTTTCAAATCAAGATCATACCTGATGTATTTTGTTTATTGTTGATGAAATTACTCATAATTTTCCTGTTAAATTTAACAAGAGCTTCTGCCCCATTGTGGGATTTTAATTTTCTACCCTGTAGTAAAAAATGGATCATACCCACTCCCACACCTACATGTATATAGCTTTATGGACTATTCTATTTGTATTACATGGGGGCGTTTTGTTTGAGTGTTTTTAGTTTGGACTTAGTCATTTGTCAACCTTGCCGTTGGTCATTTTTGGTGTAAAATTACATTTTTGACATCCATTTTTTTGCACATTATGATTTTTAACAACTCAAAACCAACTGGAACCAATAGTATTTCTGGAAAACAATGGGACAAAACAAGTTAAAGGTTACTAAAGCGTTTATTTACACTTTGACATATTTAAATATGCCTTATTATTCAGTTTCAAAAAAATTGAACATTTTCGTACACATTTCCTATGCAAAATAATGTCATTTTGAGCGACATATATTTGGCCATAACTTTGGATTGCACTGGTCAATTGGAGCCATTTTACCATCATTTGTTTTCTATTTTGGTGGGCTTTACAATGAAAACAATCTCTTAAACAAATAAAACCTTTACAAAAAAAGTTCACTAGCCCTACTATTACACATTCCTGGCCATCCACTAACTGAGACAGTACAGCTCGACTTCCTTCTCCACTGGCATCAGTATCAAGAATAAATTCCTTAGAAAAATCAGGATACACCAATACTGGGGCTGAGGTCAAAGCAGTTTTGAGCTTCAAAAATGCATCTTCACATGGAGGGGTACATTTAAAGCGCACATCCTTCTGGGTCAACTTATGAAGAGGCGAGGCTACCACACTGAATTGTTGAATGAACTTAACGCACTAAACCCGAAAATGCTCTGACCTCCTTCACAGATCACGGAGTTGGCCACCCCTTCACTGTTTTTACTTTTTCCAGATCCGTTGACAGTCCTTTGAAGTTTGGAGGGGATATATGACAAGATGTCCCAAATACAGAACTTCTGAACAGAAAAATGTACACTTGGTTGGTTTCAACTTCAGACGCCCCAAAACAGTCTTAAATCTTTCAAGATGTTGCTCAAAAGAATCTGCCATCACAATGATACACCAGACAAATCTCCCACTACAATCCTGATAAGACCCTCTCCATAAGGCATTCAAATGTGGCTGGAGCATTAAAGCCAAAACTCATTACATTATTGATAATGACCAGAAACTGCCGAGAATGCTGTCTTAGGTCTATCTTTGGGATCAATTTCAACTTGCCAATATCCGGAGGCCAAGTCTATGGTTGAAAACGAACAAGACCCGGTAAGCGCATCAAAACTATCATCTATCCTTGGCAAGGGATATGCATCTTTAGTACAGCTATTCAAACGACGTAGATCAAAACAAAACCTCATTGATCCATCTTTCTTCATTACTAACAACACCGGGTTATATTCCAAGGTGAATCAGAAGGAGAGATAACTCCTTGCCCTAGCATCTCATGCACTTGTCGTTGAATTTCTTGCTTCTTGTGAAAGGGAACTCGTCTGACCGGCTGTTTAATAGGTGGTTGATCGCCCACATCTATTTGATGATAAGTAAGATTTGTTCTGCCCAATTCTCCCGATTTGGCAAATAATTGTTGGTGTTTTCTAAGCAACTCTTCCAAAATCTTTGTCTGATTGTCATCTAATTCTTTTGAACTTCGTCCCAAGAGAGATTTCATTTCCTTTTTGAACTCTACATGTGTACCTCAGCCTCACTTTCACCCTTATCTTTCTCAGTTGAGACCACAACTGCAGGTTGAATCAAAGCAATGCGAGTTCGATCATAAATTACAACTGGTTCCGTATTCAAATTTATCACTCGCAATAGAACAAAATTTGTAGTTGGTATGACATACGACTTAGCAACCAAAATTCCGGGCTTAGTTTGTTTAAATCGATTAGTGGGTTCGATTATTCCTTTAATCTGTGCAGAATTTCCTTGCAGGACTCGACCTGGGAGTACCATCTCACCTCCAGGTTCAATTTCCACAGTTTGTGCAACTGTAACCCTACAGCAGAAAGTGACATTTTTTCCTCCACAACCGGAACCTCTCTGCCCTGTACAATGAACCGGCCATTTCCCAAATCACAAACTCCATCATACATGTATGCAAGAAGAAAATCAACGCCCAAAATTGCATTGGTATCCAAATCAGCAATAACCACCATAGGTGAGAAAATTCTTCCACCTAGAGAAATAGGTACAACCATTCCTCTAACGTTCAAAGCTTCCCTGTTAGCTACCACCGATGAAACATCACAAGGCTGCAATGTAGACGATCTGACAATGGAATCCGTTTCCAAACATCTGTATGAAGAAAGGAATGTACAGATCCTGTATCAATGAGCATGTTAACAAAAATCCCATAAACTGACGCTCTGGCATAGTAAGCATGACCACTATTGAGATGAGCCTTATTCCCTCCAGTGGGCTGAACCTCGCTTCCTCCAAGGTTTTTGGTGTTCCTCTGCGGACCTCCATACGAAGATGCTGGGAGTCGAAAGCCACAATGAACTGTTCCCTAGTCAAATCATCTATCATCTATGAAGATGCCAGAGGATAAGCCTGCTTTGCCAGCTTCAACAGTTGATGATGCAGAACTGTCAGTGATTCCCCAGGTCTCCGTCTCCTGGCTTGAAAACGTTGTCGATAAGTTGACATTGGGTCAGGCCTATCAAAATTCTCACGTAAAATGCCTACGATCTCATCTACAGACAACGAGGACCTTCCCGGCAAACTCTTAGTTATTAAGCAGTCAAAGCCTCATATCTTAAACTCATAGCCATGTACTGAGCTTTTTATTCATCTCCCCATTTGTAAATTTTTGCAACAAAATCAAAATGGACTAACCAACATGACAAGGAGACCTTCCCCCTCCCATGAAAAGGATCAGGCATAACAATAGGTTTTATTGGCCCAGAATGGAATGACTCAGAATTTGATTGATTATTTCGACTCTCGGTTGCTGAACTTTTTCCGCTAGGATTCGCCTTTATTGCCGACTGGTGACCAACAGTTACAGGAGTACTACATTTCTTGGGGATGTCTGCCTCTCCAGGAAAAGACACCCGCTTCTCCCCAACTGCTCCCAAATTAGTCATTTTCGAACCCTCAGTACATGTAATTTTAGTGAAAACTTTTTGGTCTAATTCATCTTCTAAGAGACAATGTATCGGTAGATCTACCTAATATTTTGGACGAGCCCCTGAAGGGTTAGTCTCTGAAGGAGAAGTATACCCTGTGAATTGCTGCCCCACCTCATCAGAATTATAAGTTCATGTAGGTGACAGCCTTGTCTTTTTGGATGACGTTTTCACACTGGGTGTAAGTATTAACTCGGCCTTATCAGACATTATGTCCGAAAGACTGAGCTCCTTGATTTTACCACGAGTCAGATACATAAGATAAATACCTAAAATAATACACAATTGAGTTGGTCGCACTATGATGGAAAATTCTTTCCTACGGCAAATTATCACCAATACTGTCTAATGTCACAACAAATGTCAATAACTTTCAAAAGGATACACTGTCTTCAGAAAACTGCAGAACAGAATAAAACAAACATTTCACTATACCAAAAGTCCTATTGTTTTACTTCACCATTCATTTCGACCACAATAATAATGAACCAACAAACTCCTATCAGACAAAATTTGTTCCAACAGTTGGCTTGTCTTCCAAAGCGAAAATTTTAAAGAGAATTATATCCCACTGCTGCCACCAAATTGTAGCGTGCCGAGGGGAGCGATGGCAACTTTTATTCTCTTAAAACTCCTTAACAGCCACAAACAAACCAAAATAATAACAAGTTGCACATTTTTGAGAGCTCCCTTTTTTATAATTTTGTTTCTACATATTATACATGTATATAAGCACATTGAAATTCCCCCTCCCCCCCAAAAAAATAATAATTCATTTCCGTGACAAATTCAATAAACTTAAAGTTTGGCATACAAACGTATGTTTTCAGTTTTTCTTACAGTTGTATGCAATCTAAAAAAAAGAAATTATATGAAATCCCAAAATTACAAAAGTGAAGCATCTGGCTTCCTTTAGTTTAGTCAAAATTACTCACAAAATGTATTTACTACGTGCAGATTCAATTACATGTAGTAAGTACAAATCACAAACAAAATTATATGCTGGCAAAATTAAATCAACGCAAAATCTCGGATTTCAATTAAGTATTCAAGACAGTTTCAATTTGAAGGTGTGCGACCACCTCAAACAGAAAAATACAAATTTATGAATTTGAAGTGGTGTAAACCTCTGACTCGATCTAACAAATCAAACACACCCAGCTGCTGGTAAGAACTGATCATTTTGGAAAACCCCCATTTTAAAAGAACATCTGAGCACCCGTGATATCCAAGCCATGCCCAATTTTACAATTTTAATTAAAGAGAAATGCCCCCCAAAAAAAGATTCCAAAAATTCCAGGAGAATTGCTCAGACATGTCAGAAAAACTCTTAAAATTAGGCCATCCATGTACTTACACTCACATGTACATACATGTACATAACAGGTAGGCCTAGGCCTTGTGGCTAATACAAAAAAAATAACCTGACAAGTTCTCACCAGCAAAACCTGAAAATATCAGCCATCCGTTTTCAATCCCCTTAAATCCCATGTCAAGGAGTTGCAAAACAACTTTTAGAAACCTCTAAACTAATTTTTGTCTCACACTTAATTAGGGCCGTGCCGGGTACCTGGATACCCGTGACCCGACCGCTGATTACGGGTATCCGGTTCCATTTTATCGATTCTATTACCCGAAACTGTCTTTGTAAATTTTCGACACAACGTTCAGAAAGGCAAGTGCCCTTTTCTATTGATTACTTGCTGATAAATTGGTGGAACAAATCTCAGTAAAACATCGTTTGAGTTCATTTGCCGACAATTTCCAAGCGTCAAGATTGCGGATGTCGGTTTTAACTTTGATTTGACATGCCTTTTGAGTCCATGTATTTTTACCGACAATTCCCGAAAGCTAACTTGCGGTTGACATTGTATCAATTGTTTTGTTACAGTTGTCCTTTGAGTAAGATTTCCGACAAGATGGTAAGCTTGCGGTTTTGTCCCCTGTTCAAGTTTTAATTCACTAGTTATCTCAGCTGTGTCTTATGAGGTACAAACATGATAGGAGTGCTTTTGCCTTTTGTTATGATTGTATAATCCTCTATACATGTACATGGAAAGCGGGCAGTGTAATGTGCCGCTCCCGGCGGTGCAAACAAAGTGTGGTTAAGTGAAAACAAAACAACTTGCTCATAATTATTTTGCCGTGTCCGTGTGATTATTTGGTGTCCCTGTCTCCCCCTAGTACTTTTTGACATAACCTCACTGAATGCTCATCACAATGCCACGTTCAGGAACGAGTCAAGTTTGGTCACATTTCGAGAAAGTTGGGCGGGGCCCAAGTCTGTAAAATGCAAGATATGTAGCCAAGAGTTAAGCTACACGGGGGTTCAATAAAATAGAATGTGGAAGGGAAAGTGGTAAATTAGACGGAAGTTGTAGTGGCAACTGGCAATATTCTAAAAGACAGTCATCTGAATCCTGCAAATATAATGTTTCTAATTCAATCATGCAGTGACAATCCAGTTGGCTGTAACAATGAACGAATCAACAAAAAGAACCAATCAAAACGCAAACTATCAAGCGCTATATCTTTCGCTCGTACCCTGCCCAAGCCTACAAACAGGATGCTGGGAAGCTGATCCGAGCTGAGCTCTCATTTGATAAAATTTGTATGAGCGTGACCTGGCTGTGATGTCGCGCGCGCGGCTTGGGTGGGGTACGAGCGAAGTTCCACTCGGCAGACAAGTTGCGTGGAGTACGCATGCGCTGAATTACAAAGCACGTGCAACTTGCCGCAGGCTGAGCTAGCACTGGAGCAACCAGCCGCCTGATCTTTACTGTGTGCACCGTTGCTAAACATGTACAGTGTGTAGGCCTAGGCTAGGCCGTTCGCTGACTGATGGCTGATCAATGAACTTCATGATGCAAAACATCGGTGAACATCGCTGACTAACTTTGACACTTTTCACACTTACAAACTTACAATTTTATTCACCGAGTCTCTTAGGGAATAAGAAAAGAATTGTTGCAAAGTAGGCCCGTGCAATTTTTACTTGCCAAGCGCAGGGGAAGTGTGAGCATGCCAACGCAGTGCTCGCACAGTCGTGATTAGCAGCTTGGCAGTAGAGTTGGCGGGGCGCGATGGAAAATACTTTACTTCCGGGTTTTTGTGAGGATTGTAAAAATAATCACGGGTACCCGGGTATCCGCCCCTTACGGAAATCGGGTACCCGGTTTCCATTAACCCTAACAGCCCAAGGCTTTTTACTAGAATCCTTCCCTAACCACACAAACTCCAACACTGTGTAGTAAACCAATGGCACATTCTTTGTACTTAAACAAAATCAGGGCATCAAGTCCCATGCAAAGTGATGGTGCCAAGGCTCTACAGTACCCAATCACACAAAATTCAACACAAATGGGGTGTTTGATTTTGGCAGGTTAGGGATGGTTAGGGTTAATATCCGTAAACGCACACCCCTACACTTAATCAAAATTCTGGAAAACTTAAACCGTAAAATGTACCTTAAACATGTTAAATGGAACTACAAAAATACAATTGCAACTCATTAATCCATGGCGATAAAGAGGATAAATTAAGACGAGGCAACTCACCAAAAATAACAGCAAAACTTGAGTCTTAGACCCAACAGAAAACACAACGTACTTGAGTGGAGGCAGGGCAGCAACTGCTAAATTCAACATTTTCAGCAAAAGCTACCTTACCAAACAAGGGCAGCGCAACATTATTTAAATATAAATGACTCCCTCTTGTGATAATAAAACAACATTTGTTACAATATAAACAGAAAACCTTGACGGTAGTCATTGCGTGACTTATTTACCCGACTTGTAACTTGCTTTTGTCGACAAGAAAAATCGGCAACGACAACAGCCCTAGTAGTATGATTCGCATACGTGTCGCATCCAAAGACTAAAATAAATCAAAATGTTGACAGAAAAAAAAATTGCAAACATTTTTATTAACGGACCTGGAAATGATTGAACAGTGATATATTTTAAACCAAAACAGCAGTCAATGATGACATGAACCAAAAAAGAAAAAAAAAATATCCTGATAGTTTACTCTTGACATTTCATGAGTGGTTTATTGAGATAGTGAATAACGCTTTTCACGAAAATGTGTTTGAAGAGGCAGATATACAAGACGTATTTTTTAAATATATTTTTGTTTGTTCTTTTGTTTACCTCCAGTACATGAGCGATTATGGACAGCATGTGGGTGAAATTGATAGAAGTACATCTGTACGTTTCCGGTGTACAATGCTGGTTTATAGAGCAGTCTTTGTTGCGGTCTAAAAATACGCCGGAGTTGGCTGGTGGTGGCACTGGGAAGATAAATTTACTTTTGGTTGGGGTAAAGGGTATTGTGTTATACATTGTAACTGGTTTCGATGCACAAAAGCTGGTCCTGGTAGTTATTTCTGAATTTGTTTTTACAAGGTGAGGAGGGGGTGGCGGCAGACACACCTTCTCACAATTGGTGGCGCCATTTAATCTCTCTGCTTTGTTCTTACCAATAGGCAAAGTACATGTAAGACATGTAGGGTTTCTGCTTTGCAACTTTAGGCGTAGGCCCCTACAAGCAAAGCAAAAAAAGAATTTATAAAAATTTAAAGGGCAACGAGCAGGATCCGCGCCTGATTTCATGACAATTCATTAAAAGCAAATTTTTGGTTTGCGTACAGTACGCATTGGCTCGGACCCCCTCCCCCTGTACGCATGGTGTACGCAATGTCAACAACCCCCCCTCCCCCCTCCCCCTCCCCCCTCCCCCTCCCCCCTCCCCCATCCCCCTCCCGCGTTTGTACTTTATGGACGGCCCCTTAAATAATGAGTTTCGAGGTTATTTAAAAGGTAGTGTACATGATTTCCAAAAATCCAAGGGGATTTTCCATTCTAATAAGAAAACACTCACCTCTGTTTACCTACATTTGCATATCAGCGCGCAAGCGCACAAACCTCGCTGAAAGAAAAGCGCCCAAGTCGCACCCTCCACGCCCACTGCATGCCCCATAAAGGACCCCGCAATATACCAGCTCGTCCTATTTTTTATTTTTTTATTTTTTATTTTTTTGTTTAACTATGAAGGTCTCCATTCGGGAGGGAAGGTAAACAGAGGTGAGTGTTTTCTTATTAGAATGGAAAATCCCCTTGGATTTTGGGAATTCCATTACAGAAAACATCTCACCTCTGTTTACCTACATATGCAGAGTAGCACCGAGAGATTTTGGGGAGGGAGGGACATGCAGTGGCGAGATGGGTGGCTTGAAGAGAGATGTGGCGAGGAATACACCAACGGAGTAGCTCCCAAGTGGCTAGACAGAGGGACGGAGAATGAGTTCCCCCCTGACGATTGATGTAGGACACAACGGTCGAGTTGTCCGACTTGACCAGGACCAATCTGCCTAGGACTCTGGGTTCGAGGGACTGTAAGGCCTTGAACACTGCCAGGAGCTCCAAGTGATGTGTAACTGGTGGTCCGCCGCTGACCACGTGCCGGCCACTGATTGGTCGTCCAAATGAGCTCCCCAACCCTGCCTCGAAGCATCCGTTGTGAGAATGGCTGATGGGCAGGGGTGCGGAAAAAACGTACCGCATAGAAGGTTGTCCTGGGATAGCCACCAGAGAAGCTGATCCTGAATAAGCCGGGTCACTGGGACCATTATCGAGATGGGATTCCGTCATGGTCGGAAGTGATATACATGTAGAAGATGGAGTTGTATGGGACGCATGTGCATCCTGCACCAAGGGACCAGGTCCACCAAACTCGCCATGAGGCCTAATAATCGGAGCCAGGCTTTGGCTGGAAGAGTTGGCGAGGACATGAAAATTCCGATGCAGCCCCACAGTGTCTGACATCGCTCCAAGGTTGGCTTTGCTCTGCCTGATGCCAAATCCAGAATAGCCCCAAGGTAGGTTGGGCGTTGTGAAGGAATCAAAGAAGATTTCTCGGCATTGATGATGAAACCCAGCTCGGCAGTAAGTTAAACTGTCAGCAGGAGGGCTCTCTCTGTACATTGGGGCGTTGGGCCCACTATGAGCCAGTCGTCCAGGTATACGAACATGTGGATCTGCCTTTGACGCAAGAAGGCTGTGACAACCTTGGCTATCCTGGTGAAGACCCGAGGGGCTGTGGAAAGACCGAAGGGTAGACATCGGAACTGGTACACGGTTCCCCGATATATGAACTGGAGAAATTTCTGGTGTGCTGCATGAATAGGAACGTGAAGATAGGCATCCTTCAGGTCGATGGATGTAGCCCACCAATTCGTCTTCAGAGACTGAAGAACAGTCGAAAGTGTTTCCATGCGAAAATGTTTTGGCCTGATGTAAGAGTTGAGAGGCCGGAGATTGAGAATGGGTCGCCACTCCCCCGACTTCTTTGGAGCAAGGAAGAAGGTCGATGTGACGCCTAGGGTGCATCCTGCTGGAAGTGGAATGATAGCGTCCTTTCCCTGCAAAGATCGTATTTCCTCTTCTAAAGATGTCCTGCGGGCCGAGTCCGTAGGAACAGGAGTTGACCGTCGTGGAGACCATAGCGGTGGGCTGCTGGTAAACTCCAGACGATACCCTGAAGAAATTGTCTGAAGAACCCAAGCATCCGACGTCACCTGAGACCATCTTTGGCTGAACTCTGCAAGACGACCACCGACTGGACCCGTAGCCTGGGGAATAAGCACTCTGCTGCAGTCAAAAGCCCCTCTTGGCCCGTGACTCTCGGGACTTGAAGGGCCGTGCAGGTCTGGGGGGCTGTCTGGGGGGCTGAAGAGGATGAGTAAGATTGGCCCACATTACTCCTGGGCTGGTAAGCTGAGCCTTGGTAGGCAGAAGCAGGCCTTGACCTCTTCCAACTTGGTTGACCGGACACAGAAGTAGACGGGCGCTTGGCTGTACGTCGTCGAAGATCCAACTTGTCTTCAGTTTTGAGATGTTTGGCTTCTTGCAGCATAGCCTCATCAAACCTATTGTCGAAGAGATCTCCCCCACCCAGGGGAAGATCAAGTAGCCCGTTCGATTTAGCTCTCACGTGACTTCTCGCGCTTACTCGGGCCTGGCCCTACTAACCGACTCGCCGAGCCGGTTACTTGGGAAAGTATCCCATAAGGCCATGCTAAAAACATGGCTGCCACGTCCAGCGATGCGCCAGCGGAGGGAAATTAATTCAAAACAGCGACAAATATTTCTTTCCAAATTACTCTGGACGATTGACGTAAATGTGTACATATTGCGAATGAAGCACCATGGCTACAATGTACATGTATGTCACCTTATTTAAAACCAATCCACTTTAAAATGGGCTCCGATTCTGTCTGTCCATCAATAATGGACACTCTGCCTTAAAAGGCAGATTCATGAACATTTTAAGTTGCTTCAATTCTTTCAAATATTATATCACTGGAAAGAATAAAAAAAAAATTAAAAAAATTGAGGGGGTCAATGGTCATGATAGGTTAACCCTCTGCAAAGCTACATTGTAAGGATTTTTGTTGATTTATATTATTGGTCATTTTAGAGGACAATTTCAGTTAAAAAGTTGTGACCATATTGCTAAATTGCTAACAATTTTAATTGAAAATTTAAGCCTTATTAATTTCTTATCAATTTGTTATAAATCTAAAAATATTTCTATGAGTCATTTAAAATAGTCACAATTAACAAACACCAATTATTTGTCAATAAATGATCAAAAAATAAATATAAACAAATGATAACCTGGTCACAGCGCTGACAAAAAACTGGGCATCGAAAATAGCGCCATTAGGCCTACAGAGATGTTGTCACTAGCCGCGTTGAGCCGTTGACCTCACTCAAATGACCCCGAGATCGTTTGTTTATTCTAACGTACATGTACTGCGCATGTGCAACTTTCCCCGATTTGGAGGCACGAGTTGCGAGGGTGAGTAATCGAACACGCTAAAAATTTCACTGAGCAATGGGAACATCCATACGTACAATGGAACTACGCGCAAGATTAAACCCTTGTGCTATTTAAAAGGTCAAAATCAGTCAAAATTTCCTTCCACCTCCCCTGCCTATACTTTGCACACAGACAGGGTCAGATTACATGTGGTTTGTACATGTGGCAGAAGGGTCACAAACAACCTTGACTGATTTTGACCCATACAACAACATGGCTCAGAATGCATGTTTGCATAGGAGGGATTTATATAATTATTGACTCACCTTTTACGTGTACAGACATAAACAGCACTATACATGTACTAGTCCGATACTGTCAGAGATGTTCACGGTAAATCACGGTAAAAATAGTCGCATCGATATTCCTGTTAGTTAGTTAAGGTAATGTTTAACAATATTATGGACTAAATAGAGTGCGTAACTGTGCCAATTTTGCATCTTTTGCGCTTGAATTTGAAGTTGTCAAATTTGACAACTGTTGTCGTCTTTAACAACGTTGTCAAATTAGTAGGTTTCCCGTACTGGTATTGTGAATACTAACCTAAAAAACTAAGTTTTGTAGAAGATTTACAGGAAAGTGTTTCCAGAATCTGCTGGGTTTATGCGGCTCCCTTTGCTGCATGCATTCTAGTTTTTTGAATTTGCGACTGAGTTTGTACGCGCACATCGACTTGACAACCAGGAGCCAATTTCACGGATCTGCAAAGCACAAAATTTGCTTAGCACCAAAAAGTCTTGCCTAGTTATTAGTTAAAACAGGTTACCAGCCAAAAGGCCATGGGATTTTTATGCTAAGCAAACAGCCGATTGACAGCCACAAGCGATACCTTTCCCATACAAATTTGGTTGGTAATCCTGTATTTACCATGGAAGACTTTCATGCTAAGCAAATTGTTGTTCTTAGCATGGCCGTGAAATTGGCCCCAGTACACAAAGTTCAACCAAAAATTTAAAATCTGTTGGTCAAGGCCCGGCCCTGAACCAAAAGTTCTATCCCATTGACTCAAACACGTAATATAAAGGCTGCATGTATGATTACGCCCCACGTGAGCAGAGTATGCGCTTTCATTGGCTTGTTCATATTTTTTTTGCTCAGCACGTAGCTCAGGTTCCCCGCACACGGTAAGTTTTTCGCCTCGCGAGGCAAAAAATTAAACAAGACAGATATTTGCCTTACGGCCTCGCAGAAAACGCACAAAAAATTTACCCCACATGGTGAGCTACGTGCAGGCCCCCCTATCAAGCACTCTGCCTCCCCCCCCCCCCCCCCCCCCCAAATGCCTAGAGCTAAGTGTTGACAGGCCTGGCTACGTGCTGAGCAAACGGCCTCAAATTATTTTTTACTCGGCATATAGCTCTTGTGTGCGGCGGGCTTTTCACCGCTTTTGTTGGGCAATTTCATAATTCAATTCGGCAATTTCATTATTCAATTCAATCATAGAAATTGCCGAACAAAACGGTGAAATGCCAAATGGAATGGTGATGTTACGCCCCAACTATACCTGGGCCGGCTCCAACTGTAGTTGGGACTGGGCCGGCTCCAACTGTAGTTGGGACCGGTCCCAACTGCAACGGAGTAGTTGGGAAATCCCAACTACAGTTGGGACTGAAGGGGCGGGGATCGGAACCGCACGTGAATATGCATAAATTACAAATTACACCAGGCTTGGAAAGGAAGTTTCGTGGGTTCGACGCACGTGGCTGGCCAGCCGGCTATTATTTATGGTTGGTAGGCCAAGCTTGCTAAACATCATACCATGGACGAAATCAGCAACGCCAACGCTTCACTATTTAACAAATTTTAACATAAATTCATCATTTGTTTAAAAAATGTTCAGCCACGTGGTTAATGCCTGCCACGACTGGGCCAGGATTGAAGTATAGTGGTCCCAACTACATTGTATGGTTGGGACTGCACTAAGCACTTAATACTCATTCGTATTACTTGAACACAATTTCACTGTATTTCAAAAATTATCATCCATGTTATGGTTACTGCCTGCCACAGTTGGGCCAGGATTGAAGTAGTGGTCCCAACTACATGTATGGTTGGGACTGCGCTAGGCACTGAATACTCATTTTTATTACTTGAACACAATTTCACTGTATTTAAAGAATTATCAGCCATGTTATGGTTACTGCCTGCCACAGTTGGGCTAGGATTGAAGTAGTGGTCCCAACTATGGTTGGGACTGCACTAAGCACTGAATACTCATTCTTATTACTTGAACACATTTCACTTTATTTAAATAAAAAATAATTAACGAATTGATATAAAATTGCACTGTATTTTTGTATTGTTACGGACGAAAAATGTGAAGGAATCGAGACAATTGTACTCGGCACTCTAAGACTATTACCCCAATCACATGCTAATTAAATATTTGAGGAAACAAAACATTATGTCTGTTTCCTTTTGTTCAAGAGTGTGAAACTGTTTTTCATGTGTATGAGCGACGCGAAGTAGCATGAAAGCGACCATGCCGACCGCGCCCGACACAACTCCCCCCCCCCTTGGAGATCAATAATGACCCCACCCTACTCCCGGCCTTCAATTTTTCATAACCGTCCATGCACCATTGTACATGTACATGTTTACACGTGGCCCGGCCAGAGATTTGCATAACAGTGCAGCCCCAAACCCTGTGATCATGCATTCATGACGAATTGCTTTTTCAGTCATGCGCCTTACAATAAATACGACACCCCCCCGTCGCGTTTAGTCCTAACTATAGTTGGGATTTCCCAACTGTCCGGTTCTAGTTGGTACCGGCCCAACTATAGATGGGACTGGCCCAAGTATAGTTGGTACCATGACCGTAGTTGGGGCGTAACAGTGATATTGCCGAATGTAATGATGAAGTTGCCGAATTGAATGATGATATTGCTGAATTGAATGATGATTTTGCCAAATGCAATGATAAGTTGCCGAATTGAATGATGACAATGCCGAACAAAATGGTGACATGCCAAACGGAATGGTGATATTGCCGAATTGAATGATAAAATTGCCGAATTGAATGATGAAATTGCCAAATTGAATGGTGAAATTGCCAAACTGAATGGTGAAATTGCCAAATTGAATGGTGAAATTGCTGAACGAAATGATGAAATTGCCGAACGGAATGATGAAATTGCCGAACGGAATGGTGAAATTGGCGAACGGAATGATGAAATTGCAAAATTGAATGATGGAATTGCCGAACGGAATGATGGAATTGCCGAACGGAATGATGAAAATGACGAAGCCAACGATCTGGAGCCACCAAAGATAGTAATGGCAATCCATAGTCCCCTACGGTCGCGAGTTAAGTTTTCGCGTATTATTTCACACACTGACAAGGTTTTAAACTATTGATAGATAGGCCTACACCAATATGACTTGTTTGGAAATAAATGAAATTGTGAAATAATAGTTAATGCCTAAACTTTAATCTTATTTGTTGACGCTATTAAATAGCACGACCCCACCCTGCATAGCATAGACCATATCGCAAATATCGCCTGGTCGAGACGTCACAATGGTCACAAGGGATTGTGGGAAGGAATTGGGATAGATTTTTGTGTGCGTTTCTTTTCAAAATCCCTAGTAGGCCTAACCATTGTGACGTCTCATCCAGGCGGTATTTGCGATAAGGTCTATAATGGAGGAACAAGTTTATGCAGGCGAGGCCTCCCCCGGCCAGCTAGCCAGTCAACGGGCAACTACCGCGGTGATTGTGTAGTGTAGGGCCCTGTTTCCCATAAGCATAAGGGAACAAAAATCCACTTAGGTTATTGGAATTGCCAAACTAGCTAACGACATTACAAACCAACAGGTATGCCATAGATAAAAATAAAAGGCAGGGTTTTAGTTTTTGAGGACAATTTTGGGGTAAAGCGACGATGAGGACGACAAAACGCAACGCAAAAATTAAGATTGCGATCACCGCGAAGCACAGTAAACACGCAAAACCGCGTTCATTCGCTTAGCAACTGCCGTAAAGCGCGTAAGAAAATTGCATTTTCTACCGAAATAAACTGTTCAAAATAAAAAAAAACGATGTCAATAAAATTAAGAGAAGTCTGCTTTAGGTTGAAAAAGTAATTTTGGAATGAGAAAAAATACCCTTGAATCTAATTTCATCAAAACTAAAGAGGGGCCCTACACTACACAATCGCAACTACCGCTGCGCTCATCACATGTGAATTTTAAAAACTCTTACCGGTAGCTGCTTTTGCTGTACTGACGATCACCACCAACAACCACCCAGCAATGACTTTATCGTTTCGCATTGAATTCGCCATTTTTCCAGTCACGTTGCGTTGCAGTTGACCAGCTTTCACGAGTGTTTGCGAACCTCAAATGTCATGAATGTGCTAAGATTAAACCGTGCAGATGCCGCGTACTTTATAGGCCGCATTCGGGATATCCGGATGTTCTATGTCCGTACCAGTATATTAATTAATAAACCAGCACTAGACCTGGCTGATCCTGGCCCTAAATTTCGGGCCTGAATTCAGGCTAGCCTGATTTTCACGTCAGGATATTTTTACGTTCAGAGGCTTCGCCCGCATTTACCCATACGGTGGCCGATAGACAACGCAACTATAAAATATCAATGTAGATCAGTTGTATCTTGATTTTAAGTAACATATTAAGGAAATAGGCCTACTGTTAGTTTCGGCCGATAGTGCCGAATTCATATTGAGAAAAGAAAAAAATCCATTATAGTAAATAAATCAAATATAATTAAATAGAAAACACTATTTTGTAGCCTTACGTACTTGTATTAGTACGAACGGGGGCGGTGTTCATCATGGCCAGGTTATATGATGTGACACATCACTTCTAATGGACGAAATATACCTTTTCCCATAAATTTCGCATATTTTGTTGCAAAAATTCCCATATTCATCATGAAGCTGAAGGCGCCCCGAATAAACTGTGCATAAACAGTGTCAGCTTCATTAATTTTAAATAAATTTTAAATTTTAAACAAAAAGCTCAAAGTCAGTCTTGAAGAGGCGCAGAATGCAGTTTTTCCAACTATTTTGTTCCATTATATATAAATGCCAAAAAATTCAAAGTTGTATTAATGAAATGGAAAGAACAACACATGAACTGGATCTGAAAAGCGCCCCGAATGAATTGGTGAAGGAATAGTGTTCCTCTAATAAATTTTAACTAAAGAAATTTGTTCGGTGTAAAAAAACTGAAAATTAGTCACAAAATTCAGAATGACGTTTTTACAACAATTTTGTATTATTCTTTTAATGCCCTAAAATTCTAATTCTTATTAATGAACTTAGACGAACAACACCTGAACTGGATCAGAAAAGCGCCCCGAAAGAAATAGTAAACAAACATGTCAGTTTAATGAAATCCAAAGGCGGATTTTCGGTTAAAAAAGTAAAAAACAAGTCACGAAGAGTCATCAAGCCGTTCTATTTTAACAATTTTGTACCATTCTTAATGCCAGAAAATTCTAATGTTTATTTATGACATTTGAAGAACAACACCTGAACTGCATCTAAAAAAGCGCCCTGAAGGAAATGGTGAAGAAATAGTGTCCGTCTAATGAAATTTAAATACAGACTGATTTTCGGTAAAAAAAACCTAAAAATCTTTTACGAATAGTCAGAATGCCGTATTTTTCAACAATTTTGTACCATTCTTAATGCCCGAAAATTAGGATTTCTTTTAATGAAATGGAATGAACAACACATGAACTGGATCTGAAAAGCGCCCGGAAGGAAATGGTGAAGAAATAGTGTCCGTCTAATGTATTCTAAATAGAGACAGTTTTTCGGTGAAAAAAGTTAAAAACAAGTCACAAAAGTCATAATGACGTTTTTTTAACAATTTTGTACCATTCTTAATTCCCGAAAATTCCAATTGTTATTAATGAACTTGGAAGAACAACACCTGAACTGGATCTGAAAAGCGCCCCGAATGAAATAGTGAAGAAATAGTGTCCGTTTAATGAATTTTAAATGAAGACGGATTTTCGTTTTAAAACGATTAAAATCAGTCACGAAGAGTCAGAATGCCGTTTTTTCAACAATTTTGTACCATTCTTAATGCCCGAAAATTGCAATTTTTATTAATGCACTTATTGGAAGAACAACACCTGAACTGGATCTGAAAAGCGCCCCGAATGAAATAGTGAAGAAATAGTGTCCGTCTAATGAATTTTAAATAAGGACGGATTTTCGGTTAAAAAATAAAAAAATCAGTCACGAAGAGTCAGAATGACGTTTTTTCAACAATTTTGTACCATTCTTAATGCCCGAAAATTGCAATTGTTATTAATGAACTTGGAAGAACAACACCTGAACAGGATCTGAAAAGCGCCCCGAATAAAATAGTGAAGAAATAGTGTCCGTCTAATGAATTTTAAATACAGACAGTTTTTCGGTGAAAAAAGTTAAAAACAAGTCACAAAAGTCATAATGACGTTTCTTTAACAATTTTGTACCATTCTTAATTCCCGAAAATTGCAATTTGTATTAATGAACTTGGAAGAACAACACCTGTACCATTCTTAATGCCCGAAAATTAGGATTTCTTTTAATGAAATGGAATGAACAACACATGAACTGGATCTGAAAAGCGCCCGGAAGGAAATGGTGAAGAAATAGTGTCCCGTCTAATGTATTCTAAATAGAGACAGTTTTTCGGTGAAAAAAGTTAAAAACAAGTCACAAAAGTCATAATGACGTTTTTTTAACAATTTTGTACCATTCTTAATTCCCGAAAATTCCAATTTTTATTAATGAACTTGGAAGAACAACACCTGAACTGCATCTGAAAAGCGCCCCGAATGAAATAGTGAAGAAATAGTGTCCGTTTAATGAATTTTAAATGAAGACGGATTTTCGTATTAAAACGATTAAAATCAGTCACGAAGAGTCAGAATGCCGTTTTTCCAACAATTTTGTACCATTCTTAATGCCCGAAAATTGCAATTTTTATTAATGAACTTGGAAGAACAACACCTGAACTGGATTTGAAAAGCGCCCCGATAGAAAATAGTGAATAAATAGTATCCGTTTAATGAATTTTAAATAGAGGCTGATTTTCGGTTAAAAAAGCTAAAAATCATTCACGAAGAGTCATAATGCCGTTTTTTAAACAATTTTGTACCATTCTTAATACCCGAAAATTGCAATTTTTATTAATGAACTTGGAAGAACAACACTTGAACTGGATCTGAAAAGCGCCCTGAAGGAAATGGTGAAGGAATATTGTTCGTCTAATGTATTCTAAATAGAGACGGATTTTCGGTTAAAAAAGCTAAAAATCATTCACGACGAGTCAGAATGCCGTTTTTAAAACAATTTTGTACCATTCTTAATACCCGAAATTGCAATTTTTATTAATAAACTTGGAAGAACAACACCTGAACTGGATCTGAAAAGCGCCCCGAATGAAATGTTGAAGAAATAGTGTCCGTTTAATGAATTTTAAATGAAGACGGATTTTCGTATTAAAACGATTAAAATCAGTCACGAAGAGTCAGAATGCCGTTTTTCCAACAATTTTGTACCATTCTTAATGCCCGAAAATTGCAATTTTTATTAATGAACTTGGAAGAACAACACCTGAACTGGATTTGAAAAGCGCCCCGATAGAAAATAGTGAATAAATAGTATCCGTTTAATGAATTTTAAATAGAGGCTGATTTTCGGTTAAAAAAGCTAAAAATCATTCACGAAGAGTCATAATGCCGTTTTTTAAACAATTTTGTACCATTCATAATGTCCGAAAATGTCAATTTTTATTAATGAAATTGGAAGAACAACACCTGAACTGGATCTGAAAAGCGCCCCGAATGAAATAGTGAAGAAATAGTGTCCGTTTAATGAATTTTAAATGAAGACGGATTTTCGTTTTAAAACGATTAAAATCAGTCACGAAGAGTCAGAATGCCGTTTTTCCAACAATTTTGTACCATTCTTAATGCCCGAAAATTGCAATTTTTTTTTAATGAAATGGAATGAACAACACCTGAACTGGATCTGAAAAGCGCCCCGAAGGAAATGGTGAAGGAATATTGTTCGTCTAATGTATTCTAAATAGAGACGGATTTTCGGCTTTAAAAAAGCTAAAAATCAGTCACGACGAGTCATAATGCCGTTTTTAAAACAATTTTGTACCATTCTTAATACCCGAAAATTGCAATTTGTATTAATGAACTTGGAAGAACAACACTTGAACTGGATCTGAAAAGTGCCCTGAAGGAAATGGTGAAGGAATATTGTTCGTCTAATGTATTCTAAATAGAGACGGATTTTCGGTTAAAAAAGCTAAAAATCATTCACGACGAGTCAGAATGCCGTTTTTAAAACAATTTTGTACCATTCTTAATACCCGAAATTGCAATTTTTATTAATAAACTTGGAAGAACAACACCTGAACTGGATCTGAAAAGCGCCCCGAATGAAATGTTGAAGAAATAGTGTCCGTTTAATGAATTTTAAATGAAGACGGATTTTCGTATTAAAACGATTAAAATCAGTCACGAAGAGTCAGAATGCCGTTTTTCCAACAATTTTGTACCATTCTTAATGCCCGAAAATTGCAATTTTTATTAATGAACTTGGAAGAACAACACCTGAACTGGATCTGAAAAGCGCCCCGAATGAAATAGTGAAGAAATAGTGTCCGTCTAATGAATTTTAAATAAGGACGGATTTTCGGTTTAAAAAATCAAAAAATCAGTCACGAAGAGTCATAATGCCGTTTTTTCAACAATTTTGTACCATTCTTAATGCCCGAAAATTGCAATTGTTATTAATGAACTTGGAAGAACAACACCTGAACTGGATCTGAAAAGCGCCCCGAATGAAATAGTGAAGAAATAGTGTCCGTCTAATGAATTTTAAAGATGCAGTTCAAGTGTTGTTCTTCAAATTTCATTAATAAACATTAGAATTTTCGGGCATTGAGAATGGTACAAATTTGTTAAAATAGAACGGCATTATGACTCTTCGTGACTTCTTTTTAATTTTTTAACCGAAAATCAGTCTCTATTTGGAATTAATTAAACTGACATGTTTGTTCACTATTTCGTTCGGGGCGCTTTTCAGATCCAGTTAAGGTGTTGTTCGTCTAAGTTCATTAATAAAAATTGGAATTTTAGGGCATTAACAGAATAATACAAAATTGTTGAAGAAACGTCATTCTGAAATATTGTGACAAATTTTCAGTTTTTTACACAGAAAAAGTGTCTTTAGTGAAAATATATTAGAGGAACACTATTCCTTCACCAATTCATTCGGGGCGCTTTTCAGATCCAGTTCATGTGTTGTTCTGTTCATTTCATTAATTAAAATTTGAATTTTCGGGCATTTAGAATGGAACAAAATAGTTGGAAAAACTGCATTCTGCGCCTCTTCAAGACTGACTTTGAGCTTTTTGTTTAAAATTTTAAATTTATTTAAAATTAATGAGGCTGACACTGTTTATGCACAGTTTATTCGGGGCGCCTTCAGTTTCATAACTGAATATGGGCATTTTTGCAACAAAATATGCGAAATTTATGGGAAAAGGTATATATTTCGTCCATTAGAAGTGATGTGTCACATATAACCTGACCATGATGAACAGCGCCCGCGTTCGTACTACGGGTACGCAAGGCTATAAAATAGTGTTTTCTATTTTATTTTATTTATTTACTATAATGGATTGTTGCTTTTCTCAATATGAATTCGGCACGAGCGGCCGAAATTCACATTTTAATATGTTACTTGAAATCAAGATACAACTGATCTACATTGATATTTTATAGTTGCGTTGTCTATCGGCCACCGTATGGGTAAATGCGGACGAAGCCTCTGAACGTAAAAATAACCTGACGGGAAAATCAGGCTAGCCTGAATTCAGGCCCGAAATTTAGGGCCAGGATCAGCCAGGTAGCACTAGCATGCAGGTCAGTCATTGATCGATCAATGACGAAACCTCACGCAATACTCTATGCACGCAATAGACCTACATGTACCAGTCGAAAGCTAGCCGCGAATTGGGCCCAATTTCCCAGCCGCGAACTCAAAAAACCAGAACACATGCAGCAAAAGGAGCTTCAAAAACAAAAATCAACAGATTCTGGAAATACTTTTCTGGTACAGCCAACGAAATTATCTAAATCTTCCACTAAACACAGTTTTTTAGGTTATATATTTCCTACCGAGATCCTATAGCACACGTTAGTACCAGAAGAAATTAATTTACCTATTTAATCTTCATGAGGTAACTGTTTCAAATGAAGCAATTTTGTAGTACCTGTAATTGGTTTAAACAAAATTTTCAACTTCCTGAAAAGACAGTACCTTTCACTTAAAAGAAAGTGTACTGCACATATTCCAAATATTTTAAATTTGTATTTCATAATTTAAAACAACATACCCCTGGGCACACTTAATTTTGGATAGAGCTAATTCAGAAAACAAATTAGTACTCAAATGGTCGATTAAAGTGACGTAATTTTCCACCCAAAATTAATGTATTGTAATTTGCCCGTACTTCAGGATATGCCTCTTTAAAAAAAAGTGTACCGCACATGTTCCAAATATTTCCCTTGTTTATTTAATAATCTGAAAGAACATACTCATGGGCAGACTTAATTTTGGATAGAGCTAATTCGGCTTACTAATTAGTACTCAAACGGTCGATTAAAGTGACGTAATTTTCCACCCAAAATGAAAATGTATTGTAATATACCGGTACTTGGGTATGCCTCTTTAAAAAAAAGTGTACCGCACGGATTCCAAATATTTTCCTTTTTTATTTGATAATCTGAAACAACATACCTCTGGCCAGACTAAATTTTGAATAGAGATAATTAGGCGTACTAATTAGTACTCAAATCGTCAATTAAATTCACGTCAATTTTAATATTAATATAAACGTATTGTAATTTACCCGTACTTGAGTATGCCTCTTTAACAAAAAGTGTACAATATTCTAAATATTTACCAATGTTCTTTCATAATCTGAAAGAACATAAATCTGGGCAGATTTAATTTTGGATAGAGCTAATTCAGCTTACTAATTAATACTCAAATGGTCGATTAAAGAGACGTCATTTCCACCCAAAATGAATGTATTGTAATATACCGGTACTTGAGTATGTCTCTATAACAAAAAGTGTACAGCACGTATTTTAAATATTTTCCTTTTTTATTTGATAATTTAAAACAACATACCCCTGGCCACACTTAATTTTGGATAGAGCTAATTCGCCAAACTAATTAGTACTCAAATGGTCAATTAAAATCACATCATTTTCCACCCAATATGAATGTATTGTAATTTACCCGTACTTCAGTATATGCCTCTTTAACAGAAAGTGTACCGCACGTGCTCCAAATATTTCCCTTGTCTATTTCATAATTTAAAAGAACATACTCATAGGCAGACTTAACTTTGGATAGAGCTAATTCGGCTAACTAATTAGTACTCAAATGGTCGATTAAAGTGACGTAATGTTCCACCCAAAATGAATGTAATTTACCCGTACTTGAGTATGCCTCTTTAAAAAAAGTGTACTGCACATATTCCAAATATTTTCCTTTTTTTTTATAATTTAAAACAACATACCCCTGTCCACACTTAATTTTGGATAGAGCTAATTCGGCAAACTAATTAGTACTCAAATTGTCAATTAAATTCAAATCATTTTTCACCCAATATGAATGTACCGGTACTTCAGTATATGCCTCTTTAACAGAAAGTTTACCGCACATATTCTAAATATTTTTGTTATTTATTTAATAATTTAAAAGAACATACACCTGGGCAGACTTAATTTTGGATAGAGCTAATTCGGCAAACTAATAGGTCAATTAAAATCACATAATTTTCTACCCAATATGAATGTATTGTAATTTACCGGTACTTGAGTAGGCCCTATGCCTCTTTTAGTGTACCGCACATATTCCAAATTCCTTTTTTAATACGTTCATATTGGGTGGAAAATGATGTAATTTTAATTGACCATTTGTGTACTAATTAGTTTGCCAAATTAGCTCTATCAAAAATTTAGTGTGGCCAGGGGTATGTTGTTTTAAATTATCAATTAAAAAGGAAAATATTTGGAATCCGTGCGGTACACCTTTTTTAAAAGAGGCATACTCAAGTACCGGTATATTACAATACATTTATTTTGGGTGGAAAATTACGTCACTTTAATCGACCGTTTGAGTACTAAGTAGTAAGCCGAATTATCTCTATCCAAAATTAAGTCTGCCCAGGTTTATGTTCTTGAACTTTATTAATTAAACAAGGGAAACATGTGCGGTACACTTTCTGTTAAAGAGGCATATACTGAAGTACGGGCAAATTACAATACGTTCATATTGGGTGGAAAATGATGTGATTTTAATCGACCAATTGAGTATGAATTAGTTTTCCAAATTAGCTCTATCCAAAATTAAGTGTGCCCGGGGGTATGTTGTTCTAAATTATCAAATAAAAGTTTGGAATATGTGCGGTACACTTTCTTTTTAGTGAAAGGTACTGTCTTTTCAGGAAGTTGAAAATTTTGTTTAAACCAATTACAGGTACTACAAAATTGCTTCATTTGAAACAGTTACCTCATGAAGATTAAATAGGTAAATTAATTTCTTCTGGTACTAAAGTGTGCTATAGGATCTCGGTAGGAAATATATAACCTAAAAAACTGTGTTTAGTGGAAGATTTAGATAATTTCGTTGGTTGTACCAGAAAAGTGTTTCCAGAATCTGTTAATTTTTGTTTGCAGCTCCTTCTGCTGCATGTGTTCTGTTTTTTTTGAGTTTGCGGCTAAGTTCGCGGCTGGGAAATCGGGCCCAATTTGCGGCTAGCTTCCGACTGGTTAGACCTTTATCAAGCTGTCGCCATCTTTGTCTTGTTCCCTGTATTATGCAGACTGATGAGTAGGCCTACATAAAGCGAACACACAGGGGTGCATGCCACTAAATCTGTGAAAATCACTGCGCGCGAGCTCATTAATATTTTGTGGATCCCGGCTCCAGTAATTTTGAATAAGAGGTCCCTGGGGCCTATAAATTGGACTGATTGTAGAAATATTTGTGGAAATCAAGAATTGGTGACCCGTGGCTTCCAACTCGGGGGATTCCATTCACAAAAAAGACCAATACGTGGGTCTATTTGGCATAAAGGCGGGGGGATACATTTAGACCTGGGCCCAGAGATGGGCCACCATTTTAGGGGTGGTTTGTATGGGGAGGGGAGTATAAAAAAAATTAATTCCTTCAACTCTCATAAATTTGAAAAGAAAATGATTCTAGGAGTCTTAATCTTTAATTTCCAGTCAAAAAAATATTGCCACCTTACTCCTGAGCGTCACCAGGCGGCGCTCTTTCTTTCTATTTTTGTGTTGGTTACAGATGTTTGTGCACGAATGCGCGGCCGCGCAATGCATGGCGGCGCAAGAGGGTGGTTAAAGGGGCTGTGTCGTCACGATCATAGCAGACTTGCGGCTGTACACTGAATCTCGAACTGATGAACGCAGATGAACCCAGTAACTGCAAATAATACCCCACGACCGCGCGCTGACCTATAGGGGTCGCGCGCGCTGACCCACAGGGCGCGCGCGCCAGATCAGATAACAATTTTGCAATGACTGCTGCATGCATGATCCTGTAGTTATGATACATACTGCATGTACAAGTAATTTGTATATGTTTGTGCCACCAAAAATATACGATAGGCCTACAGTCGAACATAGTCCGTGACACCCCACCCGCCAAACGCCAAAATTTACCATGACAGAACCAAACGAAAATAAGTAAATAAGTAAATCTGTATTTATAATTGTAAAAAAAATAATGCACCAGCCCCTTCCTATACAAAAATTAAGTTGTAGGCCTAGGTATCGAAATATATTTGGACTAAAATCGGCTGTGCGTGCAATGATGAGCAAATCAAAGTTAAACAGCTATACTGATGGCGATATTGAGTCCACGACCCTGTGTTACATTTGACGGAAGGACTTTATGGAAAGTTACATCATAAGAGTTATTATAACACTATCAAATAATAAACACAATAATAACAGTTATTACCAATAAATAATATACGCCATTGAAATGAGATTTCACCAGTGGCGAGTAAATCCGTGTCGAAAAGTGGGGATGATTATTGAATTTGTCAACGAAGTACTGCATCTTGAACTTTTTCTCAACGGGGGATACCCCCGCCCCAAACACCGCTTGAAATTTGAAACATCACTTTGTGTACAATTTCCCCTTTTTAAATTTACGAAACAAAAAAGAAATACAAATCGGCGGGCCCCTGAACTCCTTTCCCGTGTTTACGCCACTGGCGCACAGATCCCCACATCACTATGATAAAGATGACTACCGAAGAAACAAAGAAATACACGCCCTGACAAATATTAGAACAACCCTAATTTTCACCTGTTTTGTACGAATTATTCGCTTATTACTTTTTATGACATGAACAATTCACATACCGAGTACATGGATCGGATGTACTGTACATGTAATGTATGTACTGTACACGTCGACTATACATTACATGTAGACTTGATGTGCGGAAATATTGTTTCACACAGCGAGTTGTTGACAAGTGCCATTGGAAGAGCGACCAAGTGAAGTTGTTTCAGCTCCATCTATCAACTGTTTAAAAGAAAAAAGAAATTTCGCTGCTAAAGAACTGTCTGCAGCCACTACCCCTCTTTTAGTAGCATGATAATTTTGTTATTGAAGTGACGGGTCAAAATAAGCCTGAAGCTTTTTATCGACCTAAGTTTACAAGCAAGATACGAACAAGATACATCCAAATGAATGTACACATAATACACAGACCCTTTTACGGTTACCCCGCCTGTGTGATTTTGTGTACAAAATTTAGCGCGGCGAACTGTCCCACAGCGACAAGACACGTTGCAGTTTCGCTGTGCACATTTACATGGACAAGCTCCCTGTGTGCCGAGTCGTCCTCTCTGGCAAGAGTTTCGGCATGTACATGTCATAGGTTCTCCAGCGTAAGGTTCTACTTCTATATCGTCAACCTCAAATGTTATGCAACTTTCAGACAAATATTCCATGGCACTTGTGTACATGTGAATGACATTTTATGAAATAAACAAATGAAATGTGAACGTTTTTTCTAATAATCTTAGAGAACTGAGTGCCACGATGTGTGCTACTTGTTTATAAGTATGTGTGTACACGTATGTGTATTTCAGTACGCAGACGCTGGACATGCGTGCGTGTTCCAGGGGGTGTAGTTTCCAAAAGCCAATTCTCAGAACAGCCATAACAAACGGACGGAGGTTAAAAATAGCACATAACCGAAATGAAGCGCAAGGGGGCGCACTTCAATATTTGATTCGTTAACGCGAGATGGCGCGACGACACAGCCCCTTTAAACCATAGACCTGGAAGAAAAAAAGAATGGACTGCCAACTCCAGCGGGCGCACTCGATCTTGCGTCAACCGAAAGTGTTGAAGTTACCGGCACAGAAAACTTCCGGTTTGCTGTCGTCTATGCGTACCGTACGTCCATTGTGCTACGTTTACATGATTTTCCCTCAAAATGCCAGGGAACAATTGTGCAATTGTTGGCTGCAGTGCCTGTAAGGGCAGAAATAGGGGGGGGGGGGGGGGGGGGGCGGGGGCTAAGTTTCCATGGAATACCAAAGAGGCCAGACCCAGCCAAAAAACAGCGAAAATATGAGGCAGAACGGCAAGAATTGAGGCGACAGTTAATTGTCAAGTCGACTCGTAGATAGGGGAATTGGTTGTGGAAGGAACGGCACGGGGTGACTTTTGATGGGCAGGACAGCGCTGTCGTTTTGGACGGGGCTTGGGTACACAGGGGGCCGGGATGGACACAGGCATGACAGGGGGCCGGGTAACGTGAATTGTCGTGCCGGTCTATATTTTGTGGCACGGGGCTGGGATTGGATATATGCGGGGCCGGGAAGTTGTTTTTTTTGCGGGGTGACATGGTTGATGGGCCGGACAGCGCTGTCGTTTTGGACGGGGCTGGGGTACACAGGGGGCCCGGGATGAGGGATTAGAATAACACTTTGATAACAAACTACATTTTGTAATCCACTAGCCTCTACACTATGGCCATCATCAACTGAGATGTTTAAGAATACCGGCCTATTACCGCATCGGTGCGGCGATAAATACCGGTGCGGCTGCCCGCCCGCGGCCGTGCACTGTGTATGCCGCGTTGCTCTCGCGGGCCTTGCATGCGCTGGGTCCGTCCCGGCGTCGCGCTCGCCGTGCATGCCGTGTCACTGCATCTAGAGATCAGTGGTTACAATGAGCGCCGTATTTAGTAGAGTGGAACCACAGTGCGCGTGTTACCCATTGGTATTGTAACGGGTATGATGTACGGGACCCGACTATACCCAGGGCGGGTGGGTATAGTCGGACTCAACCTCGTTACCATGGGCACGATCTTGCGGCGCCATGTTTTCCCACCATGCCTTGCTCGATCCTAACCCCTGGAATTGTGTAATTACCATATCCCACATAGTGGGATATGGTAATTAGGACTGCAGTCGATGTGTTTAACGCGCGACGCAGTGTTTTTAGTAGGAAGGTTTTATTTGTAGAATCAATCTTTTGGAAGGATGAGATTAGCTCCTAATAATGATGCCTAATGTATTGCCCGCCTGACGTTAAATCTAACACTGCACTGAGTAGTAGTAACAGCCGGCCTGGTGGGATCGGGAGGAAGGAAAAGTATGACGACCGTCATGACCGTTTCCGCCCATTATCGCCGGATGTCAGTTGTGTAATTTTCAAAATGTTTTTCTCAGCTGTTTTCGCAAATTTGTCAAACCTTTCGATGCATCTTCTGCAGCGGCGGCAAACACTGTCATTGAGAATGAGCTGCTTTCTTGAACTGGATCAATGAGTAAATTTCCTATCGATTGGAACAATTTTGATTTTCGGCCTCGACTCGAATTTATAATATGTGTGCCTTTTCTATCTCTGTTTAAGCATCAAATACATGTATTTCCTGACCAGAAAAAAATCCATATCGTTTATCGTAGCCACCAAGACTAGTGGCCTTGTCTTGATAATGGAAAAAAGTGCTCGGAGTCGTTTTGCTGATGTGACGTGACGAACAGGATGTTAACGCGGGCGCGAGCGCACACAGGGCGTTCAACATTCGGATTACGCGCGCGGTTCACTTTCAGTACATAAATATTCATTTCGAATAGCCAGTCAGCGTCGTTTACGTATTCCACACGGCCAGGGGTTAGTGAAGGAACGCACACGCGCCCATGGAGTCGAGGATGAGTCGGACTCCCTATTATCGCGGCAACTCTATTACTCGCAGCATCGGAATTTTTTTTTTTTTGCGTTGCCAAAACTCCTTAGTGTGGCGATTTTTCATCCAGTTCATCAGGCATTAGGGACTTCCTGCTGACTTGTATAAAAATGACGATTAAAATGTTGTGCCGGGCCTTTTAATGAATTTTAATAAATATTCACGTTTTCCAAAACTTGTACATTTTGCCTCACCGGCGTGTCTGCTAAAAAGTACCGTCTATATTTTAACATAAATCTTTAATGGTGGTCTGTCCATGGAAGTTCCATTGTCTTGTTCCCATTCTACAGCTGCAAATGTAAAATGAAGCAGAAGGACGATATTTCCACCGCGAAATCGTAAAAACATTTGCGGGATCAAAATAAGGACAGTCCGGTAAAACAATAAAACGACGCACCGTGTAAAGTGAATGGCGCCCCCAGTCGTCAATCAGTAGACTTGTCTCAGTGAATTTTGTCGCCTTCCAGGGGGGACAGGGTGTTAAGAAATCATTCTGCAGGCCTAATCGTCTTTAATCAACTTGCACTTTACAGGGAAAATATCAGACTTTATTCAGGGGATGTTTTGGTCAAAAATTAACTATGAATAAAAAAGTTGAGATCATTGTCAAAACCACTGCCAACATACCGCGATAATACAGAGTCTGTACTCCGCCGAGCAATGTGACGAGCATGTCTATTTTCACAGGCATTGCATGGGAATAAACCAAACCACCGTCGGATTTTTTTATGTCAGTGTAAAAAAGCAAGAGTTATACAAGACAAAAGACAGGACAATTCGGGAAGGTTGGTGAGCAATTTCTATTCCGATCGGGAAACGTGATAATACACCGTCCCGTCCTACCTCAATCTTAATCATGGAACGCCACTTGTGTCTTGGTTGGCGTATCTAGTATTTTGGTGGCCTTTGGATTTGGCGATTTGAGCTATAAAAATGAAATGGAAGCTTTTTTAAAAAGTAGAATATAAAGATTCACATAACTATATCCCTTCAAACTGCGTGGTTTTTGTTTAATTTCGTGACAAATAACGGTCCGCCATTTTGTAGAACCAAATTTTTGACTCCACAATTAAAGAAACCATGCTCCTCAAATTGACCGGATCACATTTTATTTCATAAATAAATTCATTTATATGTATTAAATGTGAATTAAAAGCCAAACTGGTTTAAGCGAAGTTTTAGTGTGATTATTTGCCGCTCAAAAATTTGTTGAGACTCAAATTGAGGGCGCTGTTCGTGACGTAGACCGGGGCACCGAAATTCATGGATCGACTCGATAGTCTGGACCCGGCCCGTAAACACACACTAGGTCTACACGTGCAATTTCGTAAGTTGCAACAACAACTAACATCGAACTTACCCTGATTTTCTCCCTTTTAGCGAAGGCTCCTCGGGGAATGGGCCGTTTAACTGCTTTCGCCTTTATCTTACTCACATCTGGGAACTTTGTTGGGATGGTAGTGGACTTCAGCATATTTTTAATGGTCATCCCAAAGGATTTGAAAATACCAGTATCGAAACACGACGGCTCAAAGTGGTCGCTACATAACGCTGAAAAGCTGCTGGGCCGGACCTCTTTGCTCTTGTTACCTTCACTTTCGCCGTCCAAATTCTCCGATATTTCGCTTCAGTTGGAAATACATGAAGGCTTACTCCACCCGTCGTTGTTTTGCTGCACCCAGCAGCCACACACCTTGTCGGCATGGTCGAAAAACCACTATATTTTGTTTAGATTTTGGACGAAGAATTTTTGCCGTACAATGTACACACAATGCATACCCGTGATGAATAGGTAATGTGCCTCGATCTACGTCACACACTTATGTTAATGAGGGTCCCACTCAGGGGGCGTAGTAGCTTGGACAAACATTTTCAAAAATTGTTTTCTCATATTTAATCTGGGAAATAATTGTCTCTGGACACAAAATATCATTGTCAAGATAATACTTTATTGTTTTAAGCAGGAATAATGCAATGTAAATCCTATATCATGTTTCCTTTAAGGGTGCACCACACTAATTCCAGCTCCATTGACAACAGTGTAAAATCAACAAAGTTCAGGGCCCAATAACCTGTACCCCAGCATCACTGGGGTCTACACAAACAAATGCCAATTATTGTCTGATCCTTTGTCTGTCCCTTTCTTTTCTATTTTTGGGGAGTTAACCAATTACATTTTTAATTATTGACACAAAACAATCGCACCTCCCAAAAAGTCCTATTTCCTAAGCCGATCAACAGCCATTTTTAACATGGCATCCCTCCACTTTCTCGGGCAAATAGGACCCATTTTTCAACAGTAATTTTATCAAGTCTGCACACAGATGGAAGCCCTGAAACCAGGGAGTTGATGCTTGGCTATGTTTACACAATCCCACAATTTTTTGAGGCACAAACTCTCCTTTTTCAAAAAAAGTTGTCGGTATACATTTCATGTTGATGAGCTGGCGCATAAATTCGGACATGAATTAGTGTAGTGCACCCTTAAATGGCGGACCGTGTTTACCAGTCGTATTTCCGGTCGCAGCTGGTTCAAGTACGTGTAACGTTAGGCAATTATTATTACAATAACCGTCTGTTTGTGATATCAGTCCGGGAAACCTACAAATTTGACAACGTTGTCAAATAGGACAACCGTTGTCAACTTTGACAACTTCCGGAATGCTATATGCAGCGCTCATAATAAACTGTATATACCGGTTTAAAAACGCTTGTACACAGTTGGAACAGATTATTTTGAAACATTTTTATGTAATTGCAATCATTTTTATTGAAAAACCATCCATCTTGCTCATTTGTCAAGAAGTCCACATGTTAATTCTTGCATAAATTAACAACAGCAATTATAAATAGGCCTACTTAATATAATCTCTCCCCATCATATCAAACTATCTTTGTAAATTTTGCTTTTACTTTTTGTTAAATACCTTTTACAAAAAAATTGGCCGGATATAATTGTACTACTAGAAACTACTATAGATTTGTTATGTATCGAT
Organism: Hippasteria phrygiana; assembly: GCA_037893225.1. NCBI lineage: Eukaryota > Metazoa > Echinodermata > Asteroidea > Valvatida > Goniasteridae > Hippasteria > Hippasteria phrygiana. Next base: position 455,181 of record JAZGUH010000875.1, on the reverse strand, counting down.
TATCTCTGATTGCTTATTAATAAAATTATGTATAAATTATTTCAATTACAGACTATATTTCAAAAGCAATATGTTGCGGATTACCATACTGCTGGCCACTATGTTGTAATTTCTAAGATTTCTTGTCTGGCAATTCAGCAACATTCAACTGTATGCATGTAGAAATAAAACCTGGCATTATATATAAAATTTATGAAGCTGTATATATTGACAATCTTAATGATGAGTGGTGTTCTTTTTGTGTAGCCTATATATACATTGTAGCTTTGAAAAGTAGAGTTTTGCTCATGGTCTAGAGATTAATAAATAAAATGAGAACAGAAAACCAGTTACCCTTTGCTGTTTCAATTAAAGTTGTTCCTAGTTACCCTATATAGATTAATAAATAAAATGAGAAAAGAAAACAAGTTCCCCCCTTTGCTATTTCAATAAAAGTTGTTCCGAGTTACCCTCCCTACTCCATCTTTCAAAGCTAAGAATCACTTTACAAGAATCACTAAACAAATCAGAAATTGAATCGTTTGTGAAATCATACATTTTCAGTAAACATGAAACAAACTTTCAAAACTACTGACACTACTGAACTTGTGTACGTGCACTGTATATATCTCCGAAGACAAGAGGAGAAAGAACAAAATACAAAGAAACCTTTCAGTCCTCGCACGTCAAGTCTTTTGTTGAAATCGGTCCTCGCACGTAGAAGTACGTGCTTAGTCTATTGTCCTCACACGTATTGGGGAAGTACGACTAGGTGCCCACTTTTGTGTATTATGTGTGCGCCAGGCCTAGGAAGGGGGTTTGTCTTGATCGTCAATAGTTCATCCAGATCATGCCCTGGTCCTCCACAAACATGCTGACGCACCACTTCAAGATGATGGCACATAACTTTGGGGCAGGTGACACTATACCTACCGGAAAACAACAGCAAAACACAGGAAAACAGTAGTATAGAAATCTCCGATTCTATAACAATTCCAAAAATAAAAAAATCTCTCAAATTTTGCTGTATGTATATACACCAATTTTTTTGCAATTTTGAAATTTTAAAATAGTCTAAAAATCGTAAAAAATCTCTCTAAATTTCTCAAAATTTTGCTGTATATCTATACAGCAAAATTAGCAAAAAATCTACAAAATCAGAAAATGAAAAAGAGTTTTTTAGTTGTTTACGCACATACTTTTTCCACGAAATTAATTTCTTGAGACAAAAAAACCCTCACCTCTACTGAGTGTAGAGGTGAGGGTTTTTTGTGTTACGTAGATCTACTGTAAAACTAACTACAACTATTCTTCGCAAGGAGCGCTAGGCATAGGCTGTAAACTCTCATAATTAGGCGGTAAAATACTCGTACTCGCGTAGCTACACGCTCGTAGGGAGTACTAGTACTCGCGTAGCTACGATCGTACTCTTTACATATTTCTAATCTAAAGTTGTAAGTTTTGCGATAAGATCTTTTTTTTCTTTCTCCATTCTCTCGACAACTTTCTTTTCGACCTCATCGTCTATTTCTTTTTGATTAGAAACAGACTCTTCTCTAGCTTTCGTTTGAGTTCTAATGGCTTCTTTCATTCCGTAAAACTTTCTTAATTCGTCGTTAATCAAGGCAAATTCTTCGTGACTTACATCGCCATCGTCTACGGCCTGAGACACTAATTCATTTATCGTATTTAATTTTGTTTCGGCTACTACTCTAATTTCGTCGTGTTTCTTGGCTTTACCTCTAAACTTTTTACTAAATCGTTTTAATACTAAACTTACACCCACGCATCCTAAAGCTACGCCTTCTAGCACCACGCCTATAGGCATACTAATGACACTGGCGACGCTGGCTATGCCTATGGAGCCAGACACGGCTCCGAAACATTCTATAACGGTCTCTGCGTTAGATAAACAGGTAATAATTTTATTATACTTTTTGTGCAGCCGTTCTCTCTTATCTCTCTCGGCGGCTATCTCTTTTTGCACTCGTTCGATTTTATTTAACCTAAAGACTGAAGACTCGTCCGTTTCTCTCGGAACATCGGGCAACTTAGGGTAAAAAGATTCTGCGGTCATTTTATAAAGTCGTATATTTTATACGACTTATTATTTTAATTTTTTTTGCGTGTATACGAGAATCAAAGTACCCACGCCGATCAATAACGCCCACACGTGTTCCGCCAACCAACCTACCGACTTACTTAATAGATTAAACAACCAACTCGCAAAACTACCCAAAATACCGGGTAAAGCGGCTAATAACTTACCCCCGAGCTTTTTACCCCAGAGTTTTTTAAATGATTACTTATCCAATCCTTCAAGTTACCTCCGGGTTTAGGCGTAGGAGTAACGGGGGTAGGAGTAACGGGGTCAGAGCAGGAACAACCGCCGCACCAGCTGCTGCGGCACCGCCACCAATAGCAGCCACCAACGAAGCAACGATCGTACTTAGCGCTAAAGCAAACGCGGCTAATATACTAAAGACCGTCACACCCTGTTCTCGAAACAGAATTCTAATCTTTTCCCGTAGCGAGGTATCTCTTTCTAATATTTTATTAATCGTTTCTTTGATTCTAACGAATTGATTATTCATGCTTAGTTCAAGGTCGCGCTTGAGACTTAATCTACTCTCTATTTCATTTTCAATATCCTCTTGTTATTTAAGTAAGTCTTGAAACTCATTATCGGTTTCTGCTACTTCGAGGGCTGTTTTTATTTCGGCGCGTCTATCGTATAGTTTACGCAGTTCGGCTAAATTTAATTCGGCATTACCGCTCATAGTTTGTATTTTTTTGTCTAAAGCTACAAGTTCTCTGTAATTTAACCCCACAGTTTGCGCTCGAGCATCTACTCCTTTTGGTTGAGGGGGAGGAATTGTATACTGTAGCGTGTCGATTGGGGGTTGATCGGAACACAATCAGTGACAACTCAGGCAATTATGTTTCTGTTAGAACCTCGCTTTATTCACAATTTACGGTACAGAACAAAACACACTTCTTTGCATAGCAAGCTCCAAACATGTGACTGACTGACGCTATCTGGCAACAACAACAAGATGGCTGCCGAGCCAGGTTGACCAGTCTGTTTTCCAGGGTTCTTAGTTCGCACCGTGAAAGGTGTAGAGCGCCCTCTGTTGTTAGCCGGTCCACTTCACAGGTGCTCCAGTCCGCACCGTGGAAGGTGTAGAGCGCCCTCCATTGCTAGCCAGTCCAAACACTACACCGCCCCCTCCGAGGACTCTTATTTGCCCTCAAATAAGTTCGGGGAAGGCAGATAGATGTGGATTCTCCATGCTCGTAGCCGCATCCCGGGTAGGCCTTGTCCGCTCTTGTTCCAGCCGTCCAGGGGTGGATGTTGTCCAGCGGGAACCGTCTGTGAAGGTAATACACGCCCCCAGTGGGGGCATGCTGTTCCGCCTCCGGTGGCATTTAGCTGAAGGTACCCTCGACGGCGCCGCCCGGTCCAACGTCTCTTTCGGCCGCTAGACTGGCCAGCTTCGGGTTGAGGGTGGTCCGGACGGGTAGTGGTGGTTGGCAGCTGGCTTCGGTTGTCGGGTTAGTCGCTGGTCTGTGAGCGGCACGAGGCCGCTCCGAGCGGCAGCTGGCCTCGGCTGCAGCCTTTGTCGCCGGCCGGGGAGTGGTGCGAGGCCACTCCGATTGGCAGCTGGCCTCAGCTGTAGGGTTGGTCGCTGAGTGGAGCGAGGCTGCTCCGAGTGGTAGCTGGCTTCGCCCCCGACGGGATGGCACTCCATACCTCCTGCAGTGGTGTCCATGAGCTCGAGTTCTTCATCGCTGGCAGATAACTCGAGCTCATCCTGCAGCATGGACCCCACTAGCTGGACCCCACTGCAGACGCGCTCGTGTTTAGCCCGGATATCAGACCGGTAGAAGGCTGTCCACAGCCCTTTCCGCATTGGTAGGGCTTAGTTGGGTGCGTCTTCTCGCAGGAGGTAGGTCGATGACGTCGAAGGTTGGTCTTCCTTGTGAAGGTCCTCCCGCACTGTTCGCAGCGTACCTCGTCCATCCTGCAAGGGGAAGAAGAAGAAGGGTTATTTAGTTGGTTGCAATATCTGTCGGGCTTAACCACGGGCCGGCCATGCCTTGTTTTCTGTACGGGCTCAGCAGCAACCTTCGTTGGTTCAGGGTCTTTCACCCTAACGCGTTTCCGTCTGGGTACCTCCACCCGCGGTGGACCAGCAGGTTCTACGTTTACCCTAGTTGACGACTCTCCCCCATCCAGGGGTTGAGGTTCAACGGTTTTAGCTCCGGGTACAGCTTTGGTCCACCAGTCCACCTGCACTTCCCCCAGGTAGGGCTTGAGACGGTTCTAGTGCACCACCTTCGGTTTGGAGCGAGGCGACTTCTGGATTCTGTAGGTCACATCATCAATCTTGTTTAGCACGATGAAGGGCCCGTCCCACCAGCACTGCAGCTTCGGAGCTCGTCCCAGCTTCCTTTGGGGTGTGTACAACCAGACCTGACTTCCTGGCTCGTAACCACTTCCGTGCAACCTGCGGTTATAACACTTCTTCTGGTGCAGCTGACTCGTTCTGAGGTGGCCTCTAGCAAAGGTGTGAGCATCCCTCATTTTCTCCTTCAGCTCCTGAGCATAATCGTGTAGGTCCACGGGACTATCGATGTCCTCTTCGGAGGCTCCAACTACCAAGTCCAAGGGTAGACCGATCTCCCTGCCAAGCATTAGCATGTTCGGCGTCATCTTCGTGCTCTCATGCTGGGCAGAACGGTGGGCCATCATCAGGTATGGCAAGTGCTCATCCCAGTCGTCCTGTTTCTCCCTGACGAAGACACTGAGCATGGTCTTGAGTGTGCGGTTGAACCGCTCCACCATACCATCAGACTGGGGGTGGAACGGTGTCGTACGCGTCTTGTGGACGCCCAACAATTGACAGACACTTTGAAACAGCGCTGCCTCAAACTCCCGCCCCTGGTCGGTGTGGATCTCAAGAGGAGCTCCGAATGGAGTGATGACCTGCTTGACCAGAACTCGGGCTACAGTCTTGGAGGTCTTGTCGGGGATGCGAATGCCTCGACCCATTTGGTAAAGTAGTCCGCAACGACCATGATACTCGTGTTGCCCAGCTTGGTACTTGGAAGTGGTCCGGTAATGTCGATGGCAATCCGTTCCATGGGGGCCCCCACCATGTATTGTTGGAGAGGAGCTCGCAATGGCTTGGGGGAGACTTCTTAGATCCACACTTGTGGCATTTTCTACACCACTTCTCGGCCTGGCGATTCATTCCTCTCCAGTAGACAGGTGCTTGCCGGAGACGGGCCACTGTTCTGGCTGTCCCGAGATGACCGGATGTTGTTGTCATGTGCTAGGCGCAGGACATCGGCAACCTTGGCTTTTGGAACCACGACCTTCCAGGCCGAGCTATGCCCCTCAACCTCCTCCCAGCTGACCTTCAGAACCCCATCTACTAGCCCAAGTGTGTCCCACTTGGCCCACCAGAATTTAGTCCCCTCATCCAGCGCCGAAACTCCCTTTCAACCTGGTCTGGGACCCCCCTTCTCCAGCCAACGCAAGACACGCTGCAACTCTGTGTCCTCTTCTTGTGCCAACCGGATTTCGGGAGCATCCCATGCTTTTACAAGCCCATCAACACCCTCGACCTCCCTTTCACCTGTTCCATCAGTCATGTCCTCCTCGCCCTCAACTTCCCTTGTTGATAACTGCCGTTGACACTCGGAGTTCTCCCTGCTCTTCTCCTGGTGCCGAAATACACAGCAAGAGGTGGTCGTTTCCCTTTCTAGTTCCAACCTCCGGTAGCGCTCCTGCTGTTCGCTGTCACCCGAAGCTGGTCTCACTCCCCTGCCATTCCGTCTGTTGGCATCATCAGCATTGTTGAACCAGCTGCATCTGGGGCACTCCCTCCAAAAGTGGCCACGTTTATGGCAGCGAAAACATTCCCTGTTGCTCTTATCTTGGTAGGGAGTTGGCGCCCTCTGATGATCCCTTCCATCTCCTTGTCCTGTTACCACTCGCACATCTATAGCCCCTGGCCCAGCTTTCCTGTTGTACACCTGGGATTCCAGGAAGGCCTCCATTTCCGTAGCCAGTGTAACTGCTTGAGCCAAGGTCTTTGCTTTTCCGGCAAACACATGCTGAAGTTGTTCATCTCCAAGTGCATTGCGGAATGCCTCCACCGCCAGGTCCTCCCTGGCCTCAATTGGCAGTCCTGGGTAGCTCTTGGAGACGAGCCGACGGATTGATTGCCCCAGATCACTCAGAGGCTCCTCCCTTCCCCTCGTACACATTGACAATTGGGCCCGGTACAGCGGAACCTGCGCATTGACTCCAAAGCGTTGCTCGAAGTGCTCCAAGAAAGCGGGAAACTCCTTGCGCTGTTCTGATGTCATGTCGGACAGTGCCTCTCAAGCCACTCCTCTTAGGTGTGAAGCAAGGAACATCGCCTTCTCAGCTTCACCCCATCCGTTCACCATCGTGACACTTTCAAAGTGGATAAGGTAGTCCTCCCAGGATGACGCGCCGTCAAACTTATCTGGGAGCATCACCGGTCTCCTGACCGCACCAGTCTGCCTAGGGCCATGTGGTTCCATGTGATCCACCTCATAGGTTTGTGCATGGCGGATCCTCTGGGGGGGATCCGCCCCATGGGCTTGTGTACAGCGGATCCTCTCCGAATGGTAAGGATCCACCTCATAGGTTTGTGCACGGCGGATCCTCTGGGGGGGATCCGCCCCATGGGCTTGTGTACAGCGGATCCTCTCCGAATGGTAAGGATCCCCCTCATTGGTTTGTGCACGGCAGATCCTCTCCGAATGGTAAGGATCCACCTCATTGGTTTGTACACGGCGGATCCTCTGGGGGGATCCGCCTCATTGGTTTGTGTACAGCGGATCCTCTCCGAATGGTAAGGATCGACCTCATCCGTTTGTGCATGGCGGATCCTCTGGGGGATCCGCCCCATTGGTTTGTGTACAGCGGATCCTCTCCGAATGGTAAGGATCCCCCTCATTGGTTTGTGCACGGCGGATCCTCTGGGGGGGATCCGCCCCATTGGTTTGTGTACAGCAGATCCTCTCCGAATGGTAAGGATCCCCCTCATTGGTTTGTGTACGGCGGATCCTCTGGGGGGGGGGGATCCACCTCATTGGTTTGTGTACAGCGGATCCTCTTGGGGGGATCCGCCTCATGTGTTTGTGTACAGCGGATCCTCTGGGGGGAATCCGCCTCAATGGTTTGTGTACAGCGAATCCTCTCCGAATGGTAAGGATCCACCTCATCTGTTTGTGCATGGTGGATCCTCTGGGGGGGATCCACCTCATTGGTTTGTGTACAGCGGATCCTCTGGGGGGGGGGGGGATCCGCCTCAATGGTTTGTGTACAGCGGATCCTCTGGGGGGGATCCGCGCCCTATTGGTTTGTGTACAGCGGATCCTCTCCAAATGGTAAGGATCCGCCTCATTGGTTTGTGTACAGCGGATCCTCTCCAAATGGTAAGGATCCGCCTCATTGGTTTGTGTACAGCGGATCCTCTCCGAATGGTAAGGATCCACCTCATTTGTTTGTGTTTGGTTAGTCCCTTCGGGGAAGCATGGGTCCGGTCACGTGGTCACGCGTGCCGCCATTCCCGCCAAAACCGCGCAGGTCCAGGTCACGTGGGCAACTGTTCCCGCCAAAACCAAACGGGTCTGTTATATTGCTATGGACTGGTTTGCGGGGAGAGGGAAGGGGTGTACTCGTAGTTTTCTGGCCCTACTGTAAATCGAAGTGGTTTCTCCCCGCGGGTATTCCTGGGTGGGAATTTCCAATTCCTGATTGACGGGTTCCCTGACTGGCCTAGCGAACTCTGTCCCTAAGTGCTGACCATCATCACGCCCCCACAGGTCAAATTCACACTCCTTTGCTACCCTCCCCGGAGTAATTCCCCCACTAGATTGTGGCCCGGGGGACAAGAAAGATTGCAATTCATCTATCGTCACATATGTTTTCAGGGTCTCATGCGCACTATGTTCAATACATGTGGCCATAATGCCGATCCGTGTTCAAGCCACCAAGCAAAACAACAGTCACAAATACCTGAATTTCCAATCCAGATCGTGTCACCGCTGCCGCCAGTGTAGCGTGTCGATTGGGGGTTGATCGGAACACAATCAGTGACAACTCGGGCAATTATATTTCTGTTAGAACCTCGCTTTATTCACAATTTACAGTACAGAACAAAACACAGTTCTTTGCATAGCAAGCTCCAAACATGTGACTGACTGACGCTATCTAGCAACAACAACAAGATGGCTGCCAAGCCGGGTTGACCAGTGTGTTTTCCAGGGTTCTTAGTTCGCACCGTGAAAGGTGTAGAGCGCCCTCTGGTGTTAGCCGGTCCACTTCACAGGTGCTCCAGTCCGCACCGTGGAAGGTGTAGAGCGCCCTCCATTGCTAGCCGGTCCAAACGCTACAATACCTACCGGTTTCAAAATCATAATCAGGATCAATTTCGGGCCCCACCATACTTTCTATGCGATCGTGCATATCGTTAGCTATCTCAACTATAGTCGTTTTGGAGTGACGTGGGTAGAAACATGCAGCATCATCTATAAAGTCTTCCAAGTCTTGTACTTCAAGTTCTTTTTTCGTTAATAAACCAAGCTCTTTTCGTATAAATAAAGCGGGTTTAATAGAACTTCTGAATTTCTTTTGTATAATTTTTAACTTTGACTCTTTATTCGTCTGATAATTTTGCAGTCCAAAATGTTTTCATTTGACTTGTCTGACAGTTTGACAATCGTAAAATCAACACAATTAGGCTTAAATTTAACAGGATCACAGAATGGGATAACAATTTAATACTCTTTACTGAATGTGCTTGGTACTCTTAATTGACAACATACAGAAAAACGTGATGCCACAAAAAAAACCAACATTATTTAAGACAGCTCATTTGCCACAACTCGAAGTTATGGCTCAAAAGTACTTGATACTACAACTAACACTGATATACAAAAGTCTAATTTGGATTAAAATTCAACATCGTTAAACAAACCTAACCGAGTTGTACTTTAAAGAAAAAGGAAGGAACATTACACCTCGTAACCAGGTCACATGACAAACAGGGAGTTGCCTGACTACTCCCTTCAGGTACTCAGTTGTGACATCAACCCTGCAGACTGTTCTTCTCCCGACATAAACCGCGTTCCTATTGACCTTTTTTTTAGCAATCTACTATGACTGTTTTGTAGAATGACACAATTAAGTCTAATGGGGACACGCGGTAAACTAACATCCCTTACCGCGACCGTGATGTAAAACTAACAGGCCGACAGGTCATGGTAGACTTCCACCCAGCCGCAGTACTTTAACAGGGCCACTCCCGAGCTGTTTGAAACCCTTTCACTGTCTTTTAGAAAACACAGCCACTCACGCTGCCCTCGAACTAAGCGTTGATGTGCATGGGCCGGGAGTCCATGCAACCTAGCATGGCCTGGCCTGAAAGAGATTTACAGGTCGACCCCGCAGGACCTGGGTATATCAACTTGAGGCAGACCATAGGACACAGTCTCTGTAGTTATCTGGGTGGATTGACATCCCTATGACAGAAATGGAAAATGATGGAACGTTATACACATGATCCTTGTACCAAATACAACCATCCTTTTTCCATCATCATCGTCGTCTGCTGCAGGACAACCAAAACAAACGTTAAACAAATTTTAAAGTTTGTTCAGTACCCCCACTGTTAAGCCACGCCCCCTCCTCCTTATACAGCGCCCTCTAGCCATTGCGCTTTAAGAGCATTATATTCCTCTTTGGCACATAAATCCAGTTTTACTTCAAAAGTAAGCTAGTTCTATCCATAGATAGCCAATGTGCAGCCGAAGCTAGCACGATTAACTAGGCAACGCATTTTTTAAATATATGAAAACGACATACGATGTCTCAGAATCATAGCATTTTCAATTTGACGTCATTAAAGGGCTCCATATGCAACAACACACCATTTTCAAGCCATAATTTTTGTATCAACTGGTAGAGTAGACATTTAGCTCTAAAATATGGTATCAAACATCATCCACTGATGGGTAACTAGCTTGTAATATCATATTTTCTTAAGTAAAAACGGCCAAAATTTAACCCAACAGCAGTTAAAGCCAGCCAATTAACCTACCCTGTCCTGCCACACCATTGTGTGCTTGCCTGATACAGTAGTATATGCTAATAAGCTTCCCACAAAGGCCATTGAATGGTTCTTGCTAAGTAGTGAGAGGTGATAAAATGGTTCAGTGAACCTCAGGCATGAGGCTGTGACTCTTTCATGCATGTACACAAAGGAAGTGGTAGGTTTGTATGGTGTTGACTGTTCACACACACAGGCCACACCACAAAAGCCTCTCTCCTTGTTAGTACTTGAAACCTCTATGATTCAAACACACATTGCAAAACTAGTGAGGCTTCTTACTTCTTGAGACATCACTGCCTTCTCTTGAAGCCTCACTTGCTTTGACAGCAATCTCATCTGGCTGTTAGTCTGACCAGTCTTCTAATCCTAGTGAAAATGGAATCCAGTTACCTTACTTCAGATTCCTAGCTTGATGCCCTGATAAATCTTTACTCTTTTACCTCTCAGTCTTGACAGAAGGCAACTTGTACTTCAAACATCTCAGAATACTTGCTGTCTTTCTATACTATCTGCTGCTGGAAAGCAATTAGATTCATGTCCTGTTGACAAATAAAGCCAGATGTGTTACAAGAACATAAAAAAGAAAATATCCACGAGTTTTAAAAGCTCATGTAGGCTCTTGAAATAAGCTAACAACTGTGCTAAACTAAAAAGTAAAGACAAGTTCAGGAAAAGAAATTACAAAGCTGTGAAATGGAAGATCATAGACAAGGCCTATCATCACCTTTTTGTGTCGGTAAAAATACAAAAAAATGCTTCCTAAAATAAAGCTAGATAAGATTTGAAGGTTTGCATGGTAAAGATATCAATTAGTAAAGGTCTGCGCTAGCACGATTATTTGACATCTCTCTCTTTTGAGTTTTTAGGGTTCTGAGTTTCCCTATATTCTTTTAACCCAACTCAGTACTGACAAACTCACAAAAGAGAAAGTTGTCACACGGTGCTGCCACAAATCTTTACTTTATTAAAATTAAGCTATTTTTCTTTTCCATGGAGTCAGCCTTTTCAAGAAGCCCTTCTTCATTCTTGAGTTGTTTATAAGATTTCTGATTTGATTTCTTTTTCTCAATTGAACTGCCTACCTATTCTTCTGTTCCTTCATTGTTAGATTTAGCTGTCGAGTGTAACTGTCTCTTTTACATCATACCTCTTGTTTTGTACATCATCTCGGTGTTACAAAGACATCTGTATATTAAAGAAAAAAAACAAATATTTAGAAAATATGTGTTTACACACCTTAGGACGTTTGTCAAACAAACCACAAGGGAAACTGACTAGGTCAATTTGAATACATTTTTTTAAGTGAACAAAGGAAGATAATATACATTGGAATTATATAAATATTTTGACGTAAAATTCCTTAAGAAAACAGAAGACAGGACAAATTTAAAGAATACAAAGAACTACAATGAAAATGGCATTAAACAAGAAGTTTTTTCAGCGAAAAACAAACTACCAAGTTCAATTTTACAGAAAGATAACACGTTACTTTTTGTGCATTTGACAGGTTCTCTGACACAGGTTTCCTTGAAAATTAACTACAGGAAATGGTCGCTGAATTGAGTCACCCGCACAATTATGATAATGCATGTTCCGCGTGTGTGCTTTATGATATGGTGGTTGATCCATATGTTAATTCTATCAATAAGCATGTGTATAGAAGGTCATTTAGGTTAGATGGAGGTGGAGCCTGTGGGGTTGAATAAACTTCAGTCGCGCCACTTCACTGTGACTGTTTCATGTGTGTAGACAGATGCAGTGTACGTACTCCCTTGTGGTAAGGTATTTCAGTAATTTGTAGGTTTTTATGCCATCAAACAGCAAAGGAACCACTCGATCTGGTCTTTAAAGGGAACATGCTGTGTTGAGAGGGGTTCTTACACCCCGAAGAGATCCTAGATCCCGCACTTTGTCCATGCGGGAAGTGTTACAGTGAGGAGAAAGTAAACCTTCCTCATCAAAAGAAATGGAAAGAGATTGGATGTATGCTTATTTGTATCTTGGATAAATTTCAATGTTGTCAGATTAGTGGGGGTTTTGCGAAAGCTCACTCTCTTTGCTACGGCGGCCTCTCATTGATCACTTGAAAAAGTAGACAGTAACAAATTTACCTGAATTCTGGATGAGTTTGTTAAGGTAGTTACCATCATAATGAGGATATGAAGCTTCTTCTCAAGTACGTCTTACTGGCTTGACTAAGGCAACATCATCCTAAGAACATTCAAGAAGGACTTGTGAGGTTATATTAGAAGTCACACTGGCTTGACTAATAAAAGAGCCTATAACTTCTTCAAAATACAAGCCTCTCAAAAATACATGTTTCTCTTGAAGGTCTATTCATAAGATGGAATTTTACATCGGGGTGATGTAGTTTTTATAAACACTGTGCACTCAATGTTGTCCCGAGAAATTATTTGGAAAAAATCCCTCGGGCGAGGACTCGAACCCACGACCTCCTTCTTTCTAGTGCAGATGTCTTACTACTCGACCACCGAGCTTGCCGGAGTCGGTTGGCTGGTTCGAATCTGATATAGGAGTGGGTACCGCAACCAAACTATTCATAAGATGGAAGTTTGATGTAATTTCAATGTTGGGTTTTACCCTTCACTGACATAATTTTATAAACACTGTGCACTCAGTGTTGTCCCGAGAAATTATTTGGAAAAAAAATCAATCGGGTGCGACTTGAGAAGTCTTTCTCTTGATTGTGGCACACCCTCTTTAGATTCTCAATGGAGACGAGAGAGGGAGACATCAATCTACATACCTGACTTTGCTTCTTCGGAATGAAGGCTGCTCACTAGATGTATTGGCTAATTGCGGGCCAGCTTCGTGTCCTCTGAGGTCCGAGTATAGAGGCAATCTTGACTTGATGGATAAGCCACTCCTGCCTCTCAACCCATGAAGGATGCTTCTCAAGTCCAGACATCTTACTGATGCATGCTTTCTCTCTCTTGGCTGCTACAATCAAACTGTCTTTAAAAATATGACAAACAAAATTAAGAGTGCCTGATATTGCTGAAATCAAACATAAACTTTGTTTATGCATCACACTTACCAGGCAGCAGCCTCAATCTTAATCCAGGAATTTGGTTCCATTTGGATTCCATTCTCCCAGCATACGTGGGTAACTTAGAGTCCAAGTTGCAGGGGGCATCAGTGGGGCACCAATTTTTCTATAGAGGGTCACTTCGGAGAAAAAGTGGAACAGGTCAACATTTTTTTGCACATCTGTAATCTCTGTGGGGGGGGGGGGGGGGGGGGGGGGGTGAGAACATTTTATTATGGAAGTCACCCAATATGAGGCTAAAAGCCACTCTATAGGTAAAGAGCTACAACAGAGGTGATGTGGTTGGCCACATTTTAGGTTGCCAGCCCGACCACCCTTTAATTATGGTTTTCCTGGGTCCAGATCTATATAAGAATAAATCTTAAATAGATACCAAAGCAATTATCCCAATTTCCAGATCTATAGACCCAGGCGGGGTAACTTCCACCGTTGCTGAGACCAACTCACCTCCTCTCTCTAACACAAACTCCTTACATAATGAAGGACTTGAAATCTAGTCTAGGATCCTGAATTTGAAAGACTGCCCCCCCCCCCCCCCAAAAAAAAAAAAAACACCTCCAACCCCCAACCCAGTGAAAACAGTAGAAGATTCACTTTGTATTAAGCAAAAGTACAATCTTACCACCCTTATACTTCCATAGTCTGGACATGCATCAGACACATGACAACAAACAGCTTAAATCAGATATTAGGAGAAGCGGAGGTTTCAATGACATTTTCAATTGGTCATTAATCTCTCTTTTGTTTTTCTCCATCTAACCCTGCATTCTTGTGTGTTCCCTACATGTTTGTTTCTTGTACCACTGCCATTTGCCTTTGAGAAAGAACTTGCTTAAGTTTGAAACGTTAGGCCAGCTAATTTTTTGGTTGATTTTCATGTATCAGGTCAATCCAGTCAGTTAGCAGTTTGCGGCAGTTTAATTCATTTTCAACTGCCTAACAATTTATATTTCATCAAACCATCCAATTTTTATTTCATTCTGAAATGAATGGAGCATTTATTCTCCCTTTCTTAATTAAAGTCAAATCACTATCTCATTGTCAAATTCAAAAATTTAATTAAAACCTAATAAACAATACTTAACAACCTGAAATGTTGAGGACATCTTTACCTGTTTTCCACATTATAAATCTTTTGTTTTTTATTTCTTTCATTTTAATACCTCACCATTTGGTATTGTATTCTATTCCATGATCTTACTTCTCTGTTTTACAAACCATTGGTGATTTTCTCGTTTTCTCAGCGGCTGTCCAGTTATGTTTCAACTCCTTAGGCATCTGTAAAACAAACAAACAAACAAACAAACAAACAAACAAACAAACAAACAAACAAACAAACAAACAAACAAACAAACAAACAAACAAACAAACAAACAAACAAACAAACAAACAAACAAACAAACAAACAAACAAACAAACAAACAAACAAACAAACAAACAAACAAACAAACAAACACCCCAACACCCCAACAAACAAACAAACATATTATTACTTTGACATGATGGGTGCACTATATCAAAACACACTCAGTACGGAATGTGTAAGTTATATAATAGATTGACTGAAACATAAAGATGTTTTGTCATTCATGGTTACAATTTACATCAATTTTCAGTGACTCCCCCATGTTTTGTCAGGGGTGGGGGGGGGGGGGGGCATGGGGGGCCTCATACACTCATTCAAAAAGTAACTTTTTGAAATCTCTGCCCACAACTTTACTGAAAGGGGAGAGGTTTTTAGGAAGTTGTGACTATTAAAAACGTATAGTAATCTCATATTTAACATTTGCAGTATAGCTCTGCTCTACATACTTCTGCCCAGAACTTTACTACAAAAACAATTAGCTTGAGTGTCAACAACTAAAACGGATGCTGTGTCTATTTTCACCTTGGACCCAAAATCAATGGATGCTTTAATAACCTTCGAAAATACCTCATACAATATACAGTCATCCTACCCTACACCCCGGCGACATTTTGCATTTTTTGATTTTGTTATAAATGCACTTCACAAGCGGCACCACTTCACAATTGGTGTTAAAAACATTTTCAGGACGAAACACATTTGGAGCCACTTTTTTAGAAACATTTTAAGCCCCCCCCCCCCCAACCACCACCAGGCACCAGCACCATCACCACCAAAAACCTGAATATGCCACTGCCCGCACAGCTAGCGTGTACAGTATAAAGTTAAGTATAAACCCAACTTTATATCTGGCAAGCAATACACATGTACCTAATTATAAACCATAGCAAGTTTGTAATTCCCGGTACGGTCCCATCCGTATTCTAAAGTAATGGGGACTTTTAAGACGCTAGTGGCAGCAGACATATCTCAGATCAGATTACACAACATTACAGTGGCGACAGGGTAAATTTGATATCTAATCACAATTGCGTCTATACCTACGGTTTTATGCTGCTGTGTGGGCGCCGGCTCGATCGAGAAAACGAAGGGCCATACTTAAATTGAAGAATGGAGCCTACCTCCATGATTGAAGTGAGGAAAATCTGAGAAATTCCATTGGCCTTCAAGGACCTTGTTTTTGACAAATCAAGAGAACTAGCCTGCAACACCCTCTTCCCAAAAACCGAACGTCCATTGCCAAATGGCATGAGATAAACAACACACAGTCATGATGGATACTTGAAGCAGAAACGTGTATGTGTGGTTAACTCAATAAGTGGACCCATTGTCGATGTCTCATGGCCGTACAAACCTGGCCAGCCCAGCTCAATTAATAGTGTTGCTAACAACATTTGACATTTTTTTCTGCCCTGCGCGACTGTGTTGACCAATACTGTTCCTTGCTCTACGGTTTTAACCCAGACTGCTTTCGCCGCGGTAAACTGAGAGTATGTTATGAAAATATAATTCTATACAGCTGGGTTTTTTCTGTGAAAGTTTGTATAAAGGAAGACTAAACTTGATCAAGGTGAGGCGGACAATTCTCTTACAACTCGCTTAGTTTTAATATATCGACTTCCGTAATTCCGGTTATTTCCAAGTCGTGCATTGCGGCATACGTATTTATTGTGTTTTGTATTGCTACTGCAAGCTCTTTTTTCAAATATTGTATGTTCAACTTTTACTACTCATGCCATATATGGCTGACATTACCAGTAAAGTTGGACTGGTCTAACCTGGCCTTTAATAGATACACAGCCATGACCAGAAGTTTAAAAGTCGGTACCGTGTATTTCAGGTCAGAGGTTACTCGGAATAGACATAATCTTGACATAATTGTGGTTGCCTCTCAGTAAAATACTTCTGACTTCTGACTCAATTCGGTCGAGTTGTCCTCTTTGTTGGCCTAATGTTGTTAAAGTTATACTAAAGCCTTTCTAATTCTCCTTGAAATGAAATTTGAAAACACCCATCAACCCATCGCGAATGACTTTGTGAAGACCAGGACCATGCCGTATCATCCAGAGCAGAACGGACAGTGCGAGAGATTCAACCGCACAATGCATAACTTGCTCAGTACCTTACCGCCTGAAAAGAAAAGAAGATGGCCCCTATTGCTGCCAGAAATGGTCTACACCTACAATGTCACTCCTCATGCCAGCACAGGGTTTTCACCCTACTATCTCTTCTATGGAAGAGAGCCGAGACTTCCTGTGGATGAAATGTTGAAAACTGACCCCGACGAGGCCCCTCTGGGAACTGAATGGGTCACTGAGCATCAGCGAAGGCTACAGGATGCCTTCAGCCTAGCTAGCGAGCGGCTGGAGCGTTAAGCTGTAAAACGTGCGGCAAGGCACAACAAAGAGAGTCAGGAACATCCCTTGCAGCTGGGTGATAGAGTCTTCCTGAGAAACAGAGTTGTTGGAAGACATAAGATTCAAGATCATTGGCAATCAGTGCCACATAAGGTCGTCGGAAGATCCGGCCACAACGTTTACGTTGTCAAGCCCTTGGAAGGATCAAAAGAACAGAAATCATCCCATCGGCAGGACCTATTAAATGCAAAGGACCTTGTTAGTGATATTGGGCCAGCTAGTAGTCTGGAGGAGGCTCATGAAAAAGCCAGGGAGTTGGAGCTTGAGACCGAAACACAGTGTGACGACTCCACGGATGACGACTCCACGGATTATACATTAATCCTGGATGCTGCGCAACCTGACACACCGAAGGAAGTCCAAGATGTCATCGATCTCGAGTCTCAGGGTATGGCTGATAGTGCAGCAGGGGAGGCTGGGGAGCCCAGCACAGTCGGCCAGAGAACAGAAGTCAGACAGAGCCAAAGGGCAAACGCGGGACAGCACTCCAATCCCCATAGGCTTCCTAGGTCTGCAGCCTCACAGGAATGCATGGTGGAACGTCGTCCAGACCGACCAAACCGCCAAACTCTAGATGATATGGTACAAGCGCAATTGTTATTGGTAAAAATGTTGGCTAATTCTAAACCAGACACTTGTAATTAAAGTGGTGTGTGGAAGCCGTTGTCGCATACAACCTATGTGGTGTACTACGTAACCAAGCTTGTGGAAACTGCTGAGACAGCTAGTTTTTTAGCAGGGGAGTGTAATGGGCGTATGGCATAAGTTAATTGTCAGTCATATTTTTTCATAGGCTTTCGTAGATTTGGAAGCGTATTACGAAGCGGGCGAGTGGTTTCTATGACTACCGCTGGTACATGGAATTTCCCTTGTAACTTCGTAGAATTAGCGTTTATGTCATTTCAACATTTACTAAAATTTAGTAATAGTTTTTGGCCCTGAAACCCTGTTGATGTGTGGCTTTGGTGACTAGAGACATTGTAGAATTGCAATCCATTAATGCTCGGTCACGTGTGTGTTAGCCCGCAAGTCTGCCATTTTGCCAACTCGTCGGGAGACGTGCTCGTCAGAACTTAGAAATGTTGGACCCATTTTCGGCGGTTTTGCCGTGAGTACTGTTTCTAAATGTTTTCAACTGTTATTTGATAAGTATTGCAAACTTTTGGACCAGTGACTGGCACAAAAAGGGGGATTGTTTTTGTATTTTTGGTTGTATTTGTCGCGCTGAGTAGCAGCGGAAAAGATGTACTTGTATGTTGAACATGTAACGTTGGTCATGAATGATATGAAACTCACAGAGATTAACTTGCTAAGGATTGTAACTGTCAATATTTCATGCAGGGAAGTGTTCCATATAATAGTTTTCAGTGATAACTGCCTTGGATGGTAAATAAGCTTTCATTGCCGACACGGATGACTAGGAACTTGTTCAGAAATGAAACTACGGAGGCCTATAAGTGCCATAGCTAAGTTCCAGTTTTTGTTGTGCGATAACTTTTTGAACATTATTCATCTTCTTAATCATTATTATAAAAGCCACTTATTTCAAGTTATATGTACAGTGTATGGTGAACCCTGCATGCCACATAAGATCAATCACAATGGATGTACTGAAATTTTGCGGTGATTATTCGATTAAAATATTTTGTAACTTCACAGCACACTGCAACTTTTACCTTGTGATTTGCAATTGTAGGATGGTGTTGGTTATTAGGACACCTTGCAAGTGATGGTAATAAATGTGCTCATTTTGCCTTAGGTATTGTACCTGATGTACGGAACTGGGTCGTGATGCTCGTCTTGCTTAACCACCTACGGTAGCCAGGCTGTGCCATTACTGGGGGTAAGGATCTAGAGCCCAGTCATCACACTGCACATACGTTGCTTATGCATCCTGTGGTATTTCCACAAACTTTAATGTTCGGCGTTTGTTGTAATTTTGCAAATTACATTTTTGACTTTCACAAAGTGTTCTATAGTTGCGCTGTTTAGTGAAACGGTGCTTATTGCATTTTCGTAAATTTTGTTAAACCTTACAAGACATTCCAGTTGTTGTATTCCATGAAAATATGGGGATATTTTCCTCAGAGGTAACTCGCTTGTGTAAACATCAAGGTTATGTAATACTTGGTGAAGCATGTCATTGTCAAGCGCTAAATAACAAGTATGTGATATCTTCTCTATTGTTATTTAGGGAATTAAATCCGTGTTGAAATTGTGTATTTCGCAGGACTATACTTGGGAGGTTGTCTACGAGAGTCAGCCTGCTCCCTGATTCAATAAAAGCACATTCAAAGAACCTCAGGATGGGTGTCAATCGTCACATCTATTGGTGTCCTACCCTACCACCCCCCTACCTCGTCTCTCCTTTACATGGTGTCAGAAGTGGGATGTGCCATGAAGAAGTCCCTCGGTGATGGAGTTGCTGTACTGCCGTGTTGATGATTCAGCTCTAGACTTCAATGATTTAGTATAGATACCTGTTTGAACTGTAACTGAACTGAAAGATTAAAGTGTATTTACCCTTGCCGTTTTCAATTTTGCAATGGTAATGCAAATGAATTTCCTTTTAGTGTTTGTAAGTAACTACACATGTAAATTACCTGCTTAGTGTTGCACATACGTTGTAGTTATTCAAAATGGCAACAGGTGATAAGACAGGTGAAGATGAAGTTGCTAAGCTGGCGGCCGAGCTGGAGAAGCTGCGCAGTGTTGTCAAGAACCAAGATGAAATGATTAAAGCAGCGAACCAAGCAGGAAGTTCTGTTAAACAGAGAAATGTCGTTGTGGTACCAAGCAGGAAGATGGAGAAGTTTTGAGACAGACCAACAAAGAATGGTGAACCTACGGTAAACGAATGGGTGTCGGACATAAAGTCGTACATCGAGACCCGTACCATCCAAGGAGATGAGGTTTCTGCATGCATTCTTGAACACCTCGGCGGTAAAGCCCGCCAAGAAATCTTGGGCAGAGGTGACCATGTTAAAAAGAACCGCGTAGAAATATACAAGGTTCTCCTCAGAGTTTTTGGGGATGGAGATGATTTGCCATCACTTCAACAGAAGTTTTACTCCTCTGTCCAAGGTGACATGGATCTTGTGTCTTGTTCCCTAAAGTTGGTCGAGTTATATGATCGGATCATTGAGCTAGATGAATCTTTCAAGCCTGGGCGAGAATCAGCACTTAAAGGCAGGTTTTCTGAGACAGTAAACGACACAGGAATGAAAAGAGAGATCAGACGGCTAACTGCGGAAATGCCTGGTCTTTCATTCTTTGAGGTTAGGGATCGAGCCATGAAATGGTATGGGTCAGCGCCGAAGACAGCTACAAAACCCCCAAAGGTGGCCATTTCCCAAGAAACACCTGCCAAGATAGATATCATCAAGCGACAAGAAGATGTAATCGCCAGGCAACAGAAGCAAATAGACGCCTTGCTAGTGGCTGCTGAGCAAGCTTTGGAGCAAAGAAAAGACGTTGCCAGTCGTCCTAAGAGCAATACAAGCGACAGACGTTGCTGGATGTGTGGGTCTCTGAAGCATTTTCGTCGGGATTGCCCCGAGTATGTAAAGAAACAGCCCTCAAAACAAGTAGAGTCTATAAACTAGAGCGACCTGCAGTCGCGAGCCGGACTGCAGGTTTGAACAATGTAAGTATGGACAAAGGCTCAATCTTGAGAAAAGCCATTGGAATCTGCCCCGAAACTGTGGAACTACAGGGAAGAGAGGTGCATTGCCTTTTGGATACAGGAGCGCAGGTCTCGACTATCACCGAGTCGTGGTTCGGGGAGAACTTTGCTGGGAACTGTGAATTGACAGATGTAGGTGGACTTCTCCGGATCTCTGCCGCAAACAGCAATGAACTGCCATTCATTGGGTACATCGAGCTCGATTTAGTTGCTTTTGGGACTACATTTCCAAAGATGGGATTCCTGGTCGTGAAGGATCCTGGCGATGAGACAATTCGATCGAGGAAGGCTGAAGTCCACGGAGTGATAGGATCCAATATTCTTAGAGATATGGGCAGATGTGCCCCTTCCCATGTTTCGGACTCGAAGTGGAAGGTGATCCTGTCACCGGAGCAGTCAGAGCCGACAGAGTGCGTGTAGCAGGGAGCCAACCTGTGCTCGTCCCAGCTTGGTCCGTACAGGTTCTTGAAGGATCTGTCAGACCAAGTTCAGTTTCCCACGTTGCCAAAAGGACTCAAGTTGGGACCATCATTTGTAACAGTTGACAGAGAAGGAAGGGTCCCTATCCAAGTTGCTAACTTTACTGAGAGAGACATGTACTTGAAACCCCGAACACCGGTGGGAAAGTTGACGCCAGCGACTGTGGACATGAACTTGGACCTCGTGATGACAACTTCGGAGGAGGTAGTTGTCCAGCGTTCGGGTCCAGCAGGGTCGATAGACAATGCACAGGAGTTAGCAGAGGGTCTCCTTGGACAGATGGATGTTGGTGATCAATTGTCAGATGAGCAGAGGGCCCAGCTGAAAGACCTCATTAGTAAACACCAAGAAGTGTTCAGCACTGGCGACGATGATATTGGATACTGTACAGCAGTGGAGCATCGCATAATCACAGAAGACGAGGTCCCTGTTCGAGTCCCACACCGGCGTGTGCCACCCCACCTTTGGACTGAAGTAAGAGAGTACTTACAGTCAGCGCTAGATGTTAGAATCATCAGAGAGTCCTCGAGTCCATATGCAGCTCCTGTCGTGCTTGTCCGCAAGAAGGATGGTACGCTCCGTCTCTGCTGTGATTACAGAGCATTGAATGCTAAGACGAAGAAGGATGCGTATCCGCTCCCGCGGATCGAGGAAGCTTTCGATGTGTTGAATGGGGCAGAATATTTTTGTTCCCTCGACCTCGCACATGGTTTCAACCAGGTCCCCGTCCGAGAGCAGGACATCGAGAAGACTGCCTTTAGAGTTGGCACTGGTGGATTGTACGAGTACACTCGGATGCCCTTTGGTCTGACCGGGGCGCCAGGCACATTTATGAGGCTTATGGATAAGGTTTTCGGAGACCAGAATTTCCAGACCTTGATCATCTATTTAGATGATATCCTGTGTTTTGGCAAGACTTACCAAGAGGCTCTGGAGCGACTCGATGTGGTCCTCACACGGCTGAAATCATGGAATCTGAAAGCGAAGCCCAAAAAGTGTCAACTTTTTAAGACCAAGCTGCGGTATCTCGGGCATGTCATCTCAAAGAAGGGTATCCTCCCAGATCCAGATAAGACGTCTGCGATTAGTGAATGGCTGAAACCGAAAACGGACACCGAACTCCGTGGATTCCTTGGCATAGCTGGATATTACAGGAGATTTGTAAACGGCTTTGCGAAGATCGCTGCACCCCTACACCAGCTGCTGACAGGTCCAAGATCTATCAAGAAGAAGCCCAAAAGCGTTCCACCGGGTGTGCGTGGGTGGACGCAAGAATGCGATTAAGCAATGGACGAGCTGAAGCAAAAACTGACTAGTTCGTCGATTCTGGGTTACCCTGATTTTGCAGAACCTTTCATTCTCGAGGTTGATGCAAGCCACCTGGGACTGGGTGCCGTTCTTTCACAAGAACAAGACGGTCGGAGGGTTGTACTAAGCTATGCCAGCAGAGCACTACGTCCCGCTGAAAGGAACATGGAGAGATACTCCAGTATGAAGTTCGAACTTCTTGCACTTAAGTGGGCAGTCTCCGAAAAGTACAGAGACCTCCTCATTGGTGCAAAATGTACAGTGTACACAGATAATGACCCCTTGAGTTATGTCCAAACGACCGCGAAACTGGGAGCTACCGAGATGAGGTGGATAGGCCAGCTCGCAAAGTTTGATCTGAACATCAAACATCGTTCGGGGAAGGTCAATCGTAACGCAGATTCACTGAGTCGCAAGACTGAACACTGTACAGAGAAGCCCCGACTCGAAGAAATTTCGGTGCAGTGTTTGCACGACAATGCCGCAACGACGGTAGTCCCAAGCTGCCTAAGAATGCAGATCAGGGACCTAGTTGCAAAAGTTTGGGCAGAGGAAGTCCAAGCCCAGCCACAGCGTATTCCAACCGAACCACTCACTGCGTCATCACTACCCTCCTTTTCGAGGGAGCAGCTGGCTGAACTTCAAGCCAACGACCCCGACATCAGACGTCTCAAGAAGCTTTGGCAGACGAAATGCTTTCCTTCGTCAAAAGCATTAAAGAAGGAGACACAGGCAGTAAAAAAGCTTCTGTCATCCCGGAACAGATTGAGCGAAAGTAATGGAGTGTTGTACAGTCGACTCTCGTTAATACGAGGTCCTCCGGACTTACGAAAATATCTCGTATTATCCGGGCTCTCGTCCTATCCGGGCTGCAGGTTTTCCCCTTTATTGTGTATAAATGTGATGCGTGGATAGCCCCCAAACAGCAAACACGATGTAAACGCCACGCACATCGTGTCGATAAAATTGTATTGCTTTATATTGGTTACATGTATAAAAATGTTGCAAGCAGATTTTTAATAAAACAAGCAGTAATATTTAATAAAACAACACCGGAGCACAAGAAATGTAATTTCGTTCGGTTGAGTGGCGAATTAGAACGAAATTAAGTTCTTAATGGTCAATTATCACTCCGCGCTTCGCGGAGCGATACGGAAGTGCCGGGGCACTTGGTGTATATAAAGGAAAGGCGTGGCACAATATAGCCATCTGCGTACCGACAGGCAACACGTATATTTGAAGGCACACGTAACAAAGCATTTCGATACTTGCCTACCCATGGATGCCACCGAATCCACAGAGCGCATACTACATGCATTCCAGACTACCACTAATGAGATTCAACAGACATTCAGAGATTCATGTGCCTCGCTGCGAGCGGAAATGCTCAGCACCCAAAGAGAGTCGATGCAAGCCATGAACGATAAAATAAAGACTTCAACATCGACGAAGTGGAAAAGAGACGGAAATCAAAATCAATTTGAATTCAACCGTGATGTCCTCGATTTCATGGTTAAAGCGTCCGAGGCGTGCAAGTCGGGAGACTTGCCAGCAGCCAGCACGAATATCGACGCGGCGATCCACAAGATGTCAACCAGGCAAAAGCTCATTCGCCTGGCTGACTCCAGCGAAGGGGGTTGGCAGACTGTTAGAGAGTACGAGACGAACGACCTAGCTTCCGACTCTGAGGACGAAAAACGAATCAACAGGGCCGATGCCAGAGCCGTCAGAAAGATGAAAAGAACGAAGACGGCCCGGGGAAGCAGTCGTTTTCGTCCCTACACCACTTCCTTTACCGCTCCTCAACGCATCACACCCAACGTCGCTGCCAGCACCAGATTCCAGTCATTCTCAAGACCAGGTGCGTGCTTTTCATGCGGCGCCAGTGGACACTGGAGAAAGGAATGTCCCTTCTCACAGCCAGGCCGACACAACGCACCGGCCACATCGACCGTCATCACATCCGCCAGAGACAGCCGACGCACATAAAGCGGAAACGTTCCAAGATAAGTACAGAGAATGTAACTTAGTGGAAGATGGGTTTGAATGGGAACAGCGTGACAGTGCGAAGGTTTTGAAAGGGAGGTTAAACAAACATACCAAATTCTGGCAAGACAACTGTAGTAATCAGTTCATCTTCGACACTGTAACTTCTGGCTATTCAATTCCATTCCATACCCTCCCACAACCTATGTTTTCAAAGAATAATCGATCGTCCTGTAAGCATTCCACATTTGTAGCAGAAGCTATTTCCCAACTACTCAGAGTAGGCAGTATTGTACAATGCAATGAAAAACCGCATGTAGTGAGCCCTTTATCGGTTGCAGTGCAATCAAGTGGCAAGAAAAGGCTCATTTTGGATTTGCATACGGTCAATTATCACATATGGAAGCAATCTGTCAAATATGAAGACCTTAAAACGGCCAGTAATTATCTCAGACAGGGGAAGTATATGTTCTCTTTTGACCTGCATAGTGGGTACCATCACATTGACATGCTGCCTGATCACACCCAATACCTCGGCTTTGCCTGGAACAACGTATACTACAAATTCCTAGTATTACCTTTTGGCCTAACATCGGCACCTTACATTTTTACTAAGATAATGAGAGTTCTAGTAAAGAAATGGAGAAACGAAGGCAAAGAAATAATAGTGTATCTGGATGACGGTTTGGGTATAGCGTCATCCCTTGCAGAAGCACAGAATCATTCACACGCAATTTGCAAAGATTTGAACGAGGCAGGGTTCATTATCAATAGAGAGAAATCACAATGGGAACCAAAACTCTCTTGTCAATGGCTAGGGTTTCAGTTGGACACAGCAAACGGCCTCGTTTGCCCACTAAAGCACAAAATCCAACGTATCGTTACAACTTCCGTTCAGTACGCTCAATACAAGATACTACAGGTCAAACTCATTGCTAGCCTGGTCGGCCAAATAATAGCCATGACACCCGCACTAGGTAATATCACACGGTTGATGACTAGATCTATGCTTTGCGTCATACAATCTGCACCATCGTGGGATACCGATGTACCGTTATCGGAAGAATCCAAACACGAACTCAAATTTTGGGGCTCAAACCTATCCAATTTGAAACCCGTACCAATGAAAAATGATGTCATGTATCACAAAGTTGTATATTCAGATGCTAGTAACGTTGGCGGAGCCGGATACGTAGTTGGTGTAAGCAAAGCAGTTGCACACGGAGCTTGGGATTGCTATGAAAAGCTAAAGAGCAGTACCTGGAAAGAATTGGAAGCTATTCGCATAGTCTTAGAAAGTTTTGTACCTATATTGACTGGAAACAATATAAAAATGTTCACAGACAGTCAGAACGTTGCAAAAATTATTGAAAGTGGAAGCGGAAAACCTGACCTTCAAAGAATTGCACGATCAATTTACTCTACATGCGTCACACATGGCATTGGCCTGAAAATTGAATGGATTCCACGTTCTCAAAACGAAAAGGCCGATGTGTTAAGTCGTATTGTGGATTACGACGATTGGGCAATTTCAGCCAAAATCTTTAGCCACCTGGACACACTATGGGGGCCTCACTCCATAGACAGATTTGCTAGTTACCAAAACAACAAAACCCTTCGTTTCAATTCCAGATTCTGGAACCCAAATTCCGAAAACATCGACGCATTCACAGAAAATTGGTCAGGTGAAAACAATTGGCTGGTCCCACCGATTTTCATTATTGCCAAGACAATTCTACATTTAAAGTTTAGCAAAGCCGTGGGTAGTTTGATAATGCCATACTGGCCCTCGGCGCCATATTGGCCACTATTAATACAGTCACATGACGGGTCCTTCATACCTCAAGTAATGGACAGTAGAGAATTTCCAGCGTCCTATGATTCATTTGTGTGTGGTGCGAGCGGGCGGCCACTCTTTAAAGAGAAATTCCCAAAGTTCAGAATGCTAGCATTACGTCTATCATACATTTAGATGTGAATGGAAAGCAAGCGATATGCTAATAGCAGGCGGCTGAGCAAGCTTTTAGAATTCTTGAATGGTCAAAGCGGGCTGTGGAGCCTTTAGACTACTTCAATGGTTAACAGGCAGGCTGTAGAACCTTTATAATACTAGAAATGTTAACAGGCAGGCTGTAGAGCCTTTATAATACTAGAATTGTTAACGGGCAGGCTGCGGAGCCTTTATAATACTAGAATTGTTAACAGGCAGGCTGCGGAGCCTTTATAATACTAGATTGGTTAACAGGCAGGCTGTAGAGCCTTTATAATACTAGATTGGTTAACGGGCAAGCCGTAGAGCTTAACGAATATTTAATGATTAACAGTGAGGCTGTTGAGCCGCGACAATTCTTTCATGTAGTTATCAAGCAGGCTGTATAGCCCCTGCAGAATAAGCGGCTGATTCTAATTTTATAGAGCTGACTTCTTGTGATACTTGCTGTACATATTTTTTCCCAGGGACCGTGGCAAAATGCGGGTAACATAGAGGACCCGGTGATGAAGGAGCTATTTGACAAGCTACCGGGGGTCGTCATTCAAGACAGAGCAGGAACTACAACCACGACATACATAAACGGCTTCCGGAGATGGAGAAGGTGGGCACAAGCAAGGACTCAGCCGATTGCCGTGCTACCAGCTTCGCCACTGCACGTCGCACTGTACCTAATGAGCATCATGCAATCTTCGAACACAGTATCTCCGGTGACAACAGCGTTTTACAGCATAGCCTGGGCTCATCGGATTGCTTCATTACCGTCTCCTACAGACAGCCCACTGCCAAGGTCAATTCTAGAAGCAGCCAAAAGAACAACCGGCAAAGCACACAAGAAAAAGGAGCCTATTACCCCAGACATGATAAAGGATCTTTGCGAGAAACACCCCCCAGAAACGGCAAATCTCTATGACGTTAGAACTCTGGCTTTTATAACCATAGGGTATGCAGGGTTCCTGAGATTCAGCGAACTGAAAAACATCAGATTCTCTGACATTTTCATTTTTGATACTCACGCCACAATCTTCATAGAGAAGAGCAAAACTGACAGGTACAGAGACGGGGCGTGGGCTGTTATAAGCCGAACAGGTGCAACCACATGCCCTATCAAGATATTGGAAAGATACTTAAAACTGTGTGGTTTTTCCCCAAACTCAGAGGAATTAATTTTTCGCGCCGTTAATAAACATAAGTCTGGCTTCCAGCTCAGAGCAGAGAACACACCGATCTCTTACTCCAGAATGAGAGAAGTGGTTAGAGATGTATTAAAGGACATTGTGCCCGATGTGGATATATATGGCCTTCACAGCCTGCGTTCAGGAGGCGCTACCCAAGCTGCCAAAGGAGGCATTCCCGATAGGTTAATCAAAAAGCATGGTCGCTGGGTATCAGATACGGCCAAGGATATGTACGTTAGGGAAGCTTTGCACGAAAAATTGCAAGTTTCACAGTCCCTCGGTCTATAACTGAGTACCAATAAATGAACAAATTTTAAATAAATTTTTCATTGTTTTTATTTATTATCGCCCATCAGTGTATTCATACACCCATTTCTCACTTAAACAAGTTTCGATATCATTACCAAGGAGAATCTTAAGACGATAATATAATTATTACGACCAATTGTTATCCCGTTCTTTACATTCTGTATGCTTGTCGGTCAACCTCCCAAAGTTTTAATTACTGGAGTGATGTGCAGTAATTAAGAAATGTAATTTCGTTCGGTTGAGTGGCGAATTAGAACGAAATTAAGTTCTTAATGGTCAATTATCACTCCGCGCTTCGCGGAGCGATACGGAAGTGCCGGGGCACTTGGTGTATATAAAGGAAAGGCGTGGCACAATATAGCCATCTGCGTACCGACAGGCAACACGTATATTTATATATATAAAAAGCCTAGTACATGGGGTTTTTGCTTATCAGTATCATTTTGCGGGGTTTTTTCCAGAAATGGTTTTTTTGACCCTGTCAATATATCGATGAAGCTCTTACTCGCATGTAGGCTTGAATATGTGTTAATACTGAATTAATCAGACTACCGTAAACCCAAGTGTATTATCGATACAATACGGATTAACTATAGAATCCAGTTTAGACTCGTAGTCTACATCGGTATTATACCAGATAGCATGTAAACATTTAAACTTGAGTTTAATGTGCTGTACTATTTAACACACCACTTCATTATACAAATGTATGTAAAATTGTACAGAAAAGCAAAACAAGAAAACATAAAAGATAAACGAGAAGAGAAAAGAAAAGAAGACAAGAATGGTATACAATAAAAGGGCTGGTTTGCTTGTCGGTCAACCTCCCAAAGTTTTAATTACTGGAGTGATGTGCAGTAATTAAGAACAAAACCTCTGGAGTTCGCTGACCGGGCGATTTGAGCTGCCAAGATCACTGCAAACCACTGCATTATTAGCTACACGCACGCAAGTATTTCCATCTTTAACACACAAAAATCTTGATGGGGCCGGGCTCTTGTTAGTTGGTAACCATCACGGAAACTAGCATAAGGCACAAAAGGGAGGAAACCAGTGCATATTTTGTGGACAACAGAGGGCGTTTCTCGATCGTGGGGGGTCTTCATTAATGACTATTTTTTACGGTAAAATTTGAAATGTTGGGGTGCGACTATTGGGGATTAATAAGCTCTAAAATTTATTGATAATCCTGGGGGTAAATTAAATATTTTGAGTTACAAACGGGATTGATATAACTTAACAAAAGAGGGCGCCAAACATTCTGCTTTTTATGATTGCCTTGGCATGGTTGTGTTATTTTTTTCCTGCTGGAAGGGGAACGAAAGCAAGTGCAGGCTACTGTTTTCACAGTTTATGCGTTCCGGCGGCATGAAAGCCGCCATAAACAAACCCCTCTATAGCGGCACGGGAACCGCAATCGCCCATTGTCCACCTTTTAATAGCCCTCTCTAGCGGCACGTTCGAGACACAAACAGCTGATGTCTACATGGAGTGAAAACCGCAGAGCAGGATTAGCGAGCATTATGACTGCGCCATTATCATTGCGGCATGAGACAAACAGGTGATGTGTACGCGGAGTGAAAACCGCACTGCATATTTTAACGAACATTACAATTACTTTTCAAATCGAATGGATTCGCTGATTGACAGGTTGTTTTTCAAAATGTTCGTGGAAAATAGATAACAATACATGCATTTGCGCTCAATCGGGCTGCAAAAAATGCTCGTCTTAGCCGAGTTCTTGCGTAAACAGCTCGTGTTATTGAAATTTTCTCCCATAAGGATGTGCACAATTCGGTCAGGACCAACGAAAATTCTCGTCTTAACCGGGTTCTCGTGTTAACCGAGCTATTATTACCGAGAGTCGACTGTATCGAAGTGCCCAAATTCACGGCGAGACAGTCAAGCAAATTCTGCTTCCCGCTGTCCTCAGACAGTCATCTCGGAATCAGAGGACGAAAATAGCGACATTTGTTTGGCAAAGTGGGCACTTCGACAAGAAGAAACGGGCACCGCAGATGTTGGAAAGCAAAGACTTTGAAGGGTACCATGGAACGACTTGGACATGTAAAGGAGAGACGAGGTAGGGGGGTGGTAGGGTAGGACACCAATAGATGTGACGATTGACACCCATCCTGAGGTTCTTTGAATGTGCTTTTATTGAATCAGGGAGCAGGCTGACTCTCGTAGACAACCTCCCAAGTATAGTCCTGCGAAATACACAATTTCAACACGGATTTAATTCCCTAAATAACAATAGAGAAGATATCACATACTTGTTATTTAGCGCTTGACAATGACATGCTTCACCAAGTATTACATAACCTTGATGTTTACACAAGCGAGTTACCTCTGAGGAAAATATCCCCATATTTTCATGGAATACAACAACTGGAATGTCTTGTAAGGTTTAACAAAATTTACGAAAATGCAATAATAGGCCAGCTTGCACAGTTTGATCTGAACATCAAACATCGTTCGGGGAAGGTCAATCGTAACGCAGATTCACTGAGTCGCAAGACTGAACACTGTACAGAGAAGCCCCGACTCGAAGAAATTTCGGTGCAGTGTTTGCACGACAATGCCGCGACGACGGTAGTCCCAAGCTGCCTAAGAATGCAGATCAGGGACCTAGTTGCAAAAGTTTGGGCAGAGGAAGTCCAAGCCCAGCCACAGCGTATTCCAACCGAACCACTCACTGCGTCATCACTACCCTCCTTTTCGAGGGAGCAGCTGGCTGAACTTCAGGCCAACGACCCCGACATCAGACGTCTCAAGAAGCTTTGGCAGACGAAATGCTTTCCTTCGTCAAAAGCATTAAAGAAGGAGACACAGGCAGTAAAAAAGCTTCTGTCATCCCGGAACAGATTGAGCGAAAGTAATGGAGTGTTGTATCGAAGTGCCCAAATTCACGGCGAGACAGTCAAGCAAATTCTGCTTCCCGCTGTCCTCAGACAGTCATCTCGGAATCAGAGGACGAAAATAGCGACATTTGTTTGGCAAAGTGGGCACTTCGACAAGAAGAAACGGGCACCGCAGATGTTGGAAAGCAAAGACTTTGAAGGGTACATGGAACGACTTGGACATGTAAAGGAGAGACGAGGTAGGGGGGTGGTAGCGTACGAGGTAGGGGGGTGGTAGCGTAGGACACCAATAGATGTGACGATTGACACCCATCCTGAGGTTCTTTGAATGTGCTTTTATTGAATCAGGGAGCAGGCTGACTCTCGTAGACAACCTCCCAAGTATAGTCCTGCGAAATACACAATTTCAACACGGATTTAATTCCCTAAATAACAATAGAGAAGATATCACATACTTGTTATTTAGCGCTTGACAATGACATGCTTCACCAAGTATTACATAACCTTGATGTTTACACAAGCGAGTTACCTCTGATGAAAATATCCCCATATTTTCATGGAATACAACAACTGGAATGTCTTGTAAGGTTTAACAAAATTTACGAAAATGCAATAAGCACCGTTTCACTAAACAGCGCAACTATAGAACACTTTGTGAAAGTAAAAAATGTAATTTGCAAAATTACAACAAACGCCTAACATTAAAGTTTGTGGAAATACCACAAGATGCATAAGCAACGTATGTGCAGTGTGATGACTGGGCTCTAGATCCTTACCCCCAGTAATGGCACAGCCTGGCTACCGTAGGTGGTTAAGCAAGACGAGCATCACGACCCAGTTCCGTACATCAGGTACAATACCTAAGGCAAAATGAGCACATTTATTACCATCACTTGCAAGGTGTCCTAATAACCAACACCATCCTACAATTGCAAATCACAAGGTAAAAGTTGCAGTGTGCTGTGAAGTTACAAAATATTAATCGAACAATCACCGCAAAATTTCAGTACATGCATTGTGATTGATCTTATGTGGCATGCAGGGTTCACCATACACTGTACATATAACTTGAAATAAGTGGCTTTTATAATAATGATTAAGAAGATGAATAATGTTCAAAAAGTTATCGCACAACAAAAACTGGAACTTAGCTATGGCACTTATAGGCCTCCGTAGTTTCATTTCTGAACAAGTTCCTAGTCATCGCATCCGTGTCGGCAATGAAAGCTTATTTACCATCTAAGGCAGTTATCACTGAAAACTATTATATGGAACACTTCCCTGCATGAAATATCGACAGTTACAATCCTTAGCAAGTTAATCTCTGTGAGTTTCATATCATTCATGACCAACGTTACATGTTCAACCATAAGCCTTATCGCAAATAGCAAAGTAACAACAGAGGGCGTCCTGCCGCAAAGCATTGTGGGGCGCTATTGGGAGCTTCCGTAGTTACGGTCAAAGATCGTTGTGCGGTGCGCGCTCTGTACATGTACGTCGTCGATATATACCGCACCGGCAGGATCGTTTTTACGTTTGCGCGCGACGTTTAAAGTTCACAATGGCTGTCAACAAATTTATCTGCATGAAAGTGGAGGAATTGAAGAGGTTTTTGCGGGAGAGAAGCGTACCGGTATCAAACGAGGGGCATCGGGAATTAGCAGAGAGGGCTTTTTGGGCTGAAAAACTTGGGCTTACTATCAAACCCACTGACGAAGTTTGTGAGCAAGAAATCGAAGGAGGGTTGGGAGAACCATGGAGGAAGAACGGACCAACGAGCCTTCCAGACACGTGTAGAGGACAACTGGACAGCTATATAAAAGCTGGTAACTTGAACATCTTTAGTTGCTATGACCTTCAATTGTTTTGCGTCTGTTATTTTTCTTAAGTTTTTCATGTTGTCTGTAATGCTATTTAAACATTAGTTGATAGGGCCTAGGCCAAGTTTTAAAAAATAGTTGATCCTCCGGATTTTTCAAAAAAAGAAGAGGCTGTGCTCATATTTTCTTTTCCTCAAGATGGCCAAAGTACTGAAGAAAAAAAGAAATTAATGATTGATAACTGAAGATGTCAATATAAAAATCAAGAGTAAATTGAGGGGGCGTTATGTAAGATCCAAAGTGGACATTATAAAAAAAACAAAAAAAAAACTCACATTGTTGTAAATGGACACTTCTGAAATTATTCTTTTTCATTAAGTGTTCATATCAGTGATGTCTCAGAATTGATATTTTTTGACCGCCTCTTTCTTTACAAAAAATTACACAGGTAGTTTTAAATTTGATTGAAAAAAACCTTCAAAAGAAACTATTTTTGACTTCCCATAGATGTAGACTTAACTAAACTTGCTCCACACAAGAGGTAATTGTGCAAAAAAAATTGGGTGAATGGAAAAGACCCCGTTTATTTTTTTAGTGTGGAAATATTGCTCGGGCTGCAGAGACCACATCAAGTCATTAGATAAAAAATGTTCCTGCTTTTTTTTTCAGGCAATAGGCGAATTGGACTGATCACGACAGAGGGGAGAAGAACACTTGGACTTGGCAAGAGCCTTCATATGTCGGGTCATATTCACTCCCTGCAGTACCATGGCATAAGTTCTAATCTGTGTTACTGCTTTGTTCGTGGAAAGGTAATTACATGTAATACAAATTCATATTGTTTTTACTTCATATACTCAACATGTAAAGGGATTGTGATAAAACTGAGGATTGCTTCTTGAAGTTGTTGCGCCTTGTTCACATTAGTGTATTTTTTTCTCTTGTTTCTGTTTATACGTGAACATGCAGGTCATACCACAGGTCAAGACATCTGAACCATCATATTACACCTGGGTAGTTCTCCAAAAAGAAACTGGGCAGGTTTGCACTGCTGAGTGCACATGCTGCATTGGGTAAGTATGAGGATAGGCGGTGCAATAATAGGACAAAAGTTACTTTACTTGAATTAAATATTTCAGTTTGAGATTTGGCTGACATCCTGAGAGATCATCTGGCATATTATGAACCTGAATGTACCCGATGAGCATAGATAAAACCTTAAGAGTTTGAATTTGTTGTTAACAAACAAGTTGTGGATTTTTTAATAAATGTATATGTACTGAGTTTTGTTCATTCGCTGACATTGTCTAGATCTTTCTATTGCAAAATGTCATCAAACAAGATAAGGTGAGGATTATTAACCTTATTATGATTTATAGCTCCAGGCTGATTTCTTGGACTACTGACATTTTATAGATACAATGGTGAACTTGTTCAGATAAGTTAGTATTTGTGTAGGAATGATAGTTTGCTAATATGCCATTTTTAATAAGTACATGTACATCTTTTCATAACACTAATTAAACGTTTTCAAAGTTGTAGATTGTTTGACAAACTAATTGAACTTATTATCTGCAGGATTACAGGACAACTAATTGAAAACTTTCTAATTTTATTTTCTTGCATCTGTGTTCCCTACATGTTTGTTTCTTGTACTCTGTCATTTGCCTTTGAGAAAGAATTACTTGCTTAAGTTCTAAACGTAAGGCCAGCAAATTTTTTAATTTTATTTGAGTTATTTCTTAATTACAGACAAGTTTTGAGAAAACGATGCTGACAAAAAAGCTGAATAGTAATTATTGAGATCTGCAACACGGACTGTTGAAGAGTTTTGAATAAATTGTATTGCTTGAAGGTGAAGTATGACAAGGTGGTTTCCTGGAGTGAATTACTACTGATGTCTCTATTATTTGTCTGACCTGTTTGTTGAGTTGTTTATGTTTTCCCATTTATAAACGACTTTGTGGCTGTTGACAACTTGGAGTAAACCCGATCTTGGAGGATTTTGGAAACAACACTGAAGCTGCATTGATCTTCAACCGCACCCCAGCCCCACCCCTTGCACTTTTTTATAGCAGTTAACATTTGAATGGTTATCATTGAACCAGTTGTTGATTCATCAGTTTAACTAATACAGTCAAACCCTGATAATAAGAGCACTGTTAATACAACTTGAAAATTACTGCTTATAACAAGGAAAAAAATAGGTCCCGAGTCGTTTTTTATTACTATAATACAAGGTACCTGTTATAACAAGGTAAATTGTAAAGTCCCAAGGGCCTTGTTATAAAGGTGTTTGACTGTAACCTTCTCCGTCCAATCCCTGTCCTCTCTCTGCTCACCATTGTTGGTTTGTGGAAAGTCTTTTCTGCATCTCTTCATAGAACAGCCATTGTACCGTAAGTAATTCATTTGTATAAAAGCAGACATCCAAGTTCCATTAGGCCTACTATATTTATGGAATTAATTTCCCCTTTTTCGAAATAACTACAAATATCTAAGTGTCAAGTGAATTTCAAGGTTTCCTGTAATTTTTCTTGTATTCATGCAGCATACAAGGGACCTGCAAACACATCTGTGGCCTGCTATTTGCCGTCGTAGAAGCGGTCGAGGAGGGCAAAAACAAATCGTGTACAAGTCGGCAACAGGCATGGGGACGTGCACCAAAGGAGGGAGAACCTATCCATATGAGCGAGTTTGCCAAGAACATCATCTTAGTGTCATGAAATTTCTGCTTCAGACTTTCACAGCTGTCCTTTACTTTAGCAAGTTCTTCTTCAACATGGGCTACATATTCTGTACTAAACTGCTTGTTCCGCAAAGGGGTATGTGTGTAGTTGTGATCATTGTCAAAGGCTGCACTATCAATATCAGGATTCGCTTGGACCCCTATTGATATGTACTTCGAAGTTCTTGCTTTCTTCTTTGGCTGTGGAGTAGATACATCCAATGCTCGCCGCTTCACTGCTGCTCTTTTTGATATTTTCTGCGTGTCATAGCCTTTTAGGAATAAACTAGGATGCAGGTCATCAGGAAACGGTTGACCATATTTGAAGTGGTTGCTGCAGACAGTAGTAGACGCCTTTACCTGAAAACCTTGACGATGAATAAGTCTTGTCCAGACAGGGAAAAGTTTATTATTCCGACAGCTGTGGAATCTCAAAGTTGTCACATGGTCTTTGATGATATATCTATAGAGAGAAAGACGGAGCAGTAGTTTATAGGAGTATCGTGGAGATGCATCGCCTAAATTGCAAAATAGCTGCTAGTGCTATATATTCTTTTATAAATGTCCAACAACTGTAGGTTTTTCAAGGGGCCTACACGTTCTCATTTCTTTTTCCAAAAAATTGCTTTTTTTCTGCTGATTTCAAGCAAATCCAAATTTAACTGCAGATCGTAAATACTGCTTGAGTAAATTTGCACAATGCATAGCAAATATTGTAGGACATGTGGGAAGAGAAATGGTGCAGATGCATGTACTACATGATTTAGGTCTGAGAAACATTCCCAATTTGGTTAAAAGATACTTAAAAAAAAAAAATTACTATACTCAGAAAGATTTTACTTCAAATCAATACCCCCCCCCAAAAAACAAAAACAAAAATCGGTCAGGAACAGCAAAAAATATCCAACTGTCATTGATAACAACCATCTATCATCTCTGTGGTGCAACCTGTTATTTAAAGGAAAATCCACAAAACATGAAGCAGAAATTAATGTAAACAGGGTATTGAGTACGAGCATGGAGGAAGGCCCTCCATGGTACGAGTCACCATCCATGCCTTCCTCCATGCACCATCGATCTGACTATACATGCACAACCATATCATGACAACGTGGGCAAAGTAAACACAAACTTTCTTCCTTTTGTTGCATGAAAATCTCCTGACTAAATTCAATGATTTTGCTGTTCCTGGCCGATTTTAGTGGAGGGGGTATTATTAAAGTAAAACAAATCATACTCTTTCCCTTTTTCTGAATCATTGCTCCGAAGAATTTTTTAAATAGAAAAATCCGAATTTGCATTACATTAATTGTAATTCTGATCATACGCGAAAGTCAATGACGTTGGTGTTAAGTTTTGCAGTATATAGCTATGTGTCAATCTCCGTACGTCGCCAAGATCAAATTTGCACACGGCCTCGTTTTCGTTTTTTCCTACTGGTCGGCGGTGCGCTGAGGCACGAGCTCGGATCGTGACGATCAAACCCTGGGAAATCCCTTATGTATGATGTAATTTTTGTGTTCAAATGTGCACACCTTTTGATGACGTAGTACACAGTCGGCCATTTTAATTTTAAGCCGATTGCAGCCAGAGAGTTAGGGAAAAAACATTTCCAAAACCGGCATTCAATTTCGCTACAGAATGGTTGTCAAAATCGTCATTTTTTGGGCAGAAGGCGAGTAAAATATTGATCTTTACTAGAATAATATGATTTATTAATTAATCATCAATTAACTTGAAAAGTTTGATGGAAATTGATAAATAAGTAGGGTAATTTTGTGGAGCGGATTGTTCGCTTACCAACGTGATGTCATAACACGGTGTACTCACCGTGGAGATCAGACTAAAGCAGAAATCACGCACAAACGATGCAATATTTCGCCACAATAAGATTGTTTATATTCCTCCTAACTGGATTTAATGGATTTTCTAATGTGTTTAGATGTCACAACATTTGATATTGTGATTTTAACAACGTTTAAATTTACGATGACTGAGGATAGAAAATGGTCATGTTGTCACTGTGTTAAATGCTAAATCAGGCTGTCTGCTAATTCTAGGTCACATGACTTAAATGCCGCTTCGTGATTGGCTGAAGTGCGTCGCTCAGCTCAGTGGATTGTTTTAAATGGAACCCACAATATTTTGTTTGTTTACTCACATGTATTTATTTATTTATATTTATTTATATTGATTTATTGATTTATTGATTTATTTAATATTGATTTATTGGCTGTTTCGAAAGCTTTTCGAAACAGCCCTTGTTTTCGTTAAGATTTTTTTTTTTTTTCTTTTTTTTGGCTGTTTCGAAAGCTTTTCGAAACAGCCCTTGTTTTCGTTAAGATTTTTTTTTTTTTCTTTTTTTTTTTTCTTCTTCTTTTTCAGACTTTTGCCCATAGCATTTGTACACGTTTTCTTTCTGACCGGCACTTTGGCTACTTTTAAGCAACCGATTGCATTTAAACTTAGCAGACACTTAGACCAACTGCTCAGAATGTATGCCGATCTTTTACGTCATGATGACGTCATCACGTGATTTTTTATGAATTTTTGAAATTTGAAAATCGTAACATTCTTTTCAATATATCTAGCGAACAAAACAAGATATTTTCAAAATTCTTTTTGTTACAGCTTTGGTATGTCTCAAAGATATGCCCTAAAAAGCGAAAACTGTGCGACGTCATGATGACGTCATCAAAAATGTGTTTTTTTTTTTACGCATGTAAGGGTCAATCCGATTACAAAAATGTATACATTGAATTTTGCTGTACCTAATTCCAAAATTTCATGATCGTGGCTCACTCAAGTAAGAAATAAGAGCCATTTCAAAATTTAGACCAAATTCAATATAACACAAAGGAATTCTGGGACGGGCAGATAACCATGGCTATTATGTGCTTGCTGTTTATAAAAGGGTTGATTTCTAGTCTTTTTTCAAGTCGCTAAATTTTTGAAGTTTTAAAATCGTAACATTCTTTTCAATATATCTAGCGAACAAAACACGATATTTTCAATTTTTTTTTTGTGATAGCTTTGGTATGTCTCAAAGATATGCCCTAAAAGGGAAAAAATGTGTGACGTCATGATGACGTCATCAAAAGTGTGATTTTTTAAAACACATATAAGGATCAGTCCGATCGTCATGAAAAGTGGTGGGTAGGTAGATACTGTCACTAGCATGCAAAATCCAAAATGAGGTCATAATGACGTCATCACGTGACTTTTTATGAATTTTTGAAATTTTAAAATCGTAACATTGTTTTCAATATATCTAGCGAACAAAACAATATATTTTCAAAATTCTTTTTGTTATAGCTTTGGTATGTCTCAAAGATATCCCCTAAAAGGGAGAAAATGTGTGACGTCATGATGACGTCATCAAAACATTTTTTTTTTTAAACGCATGTAAGGGTCAATCCGATTACAAAAATGTATATATTGAATTTTCCTCTCCCTGATTCCAAAATTTCATGATCGTGGCTCACTCAAGTAAGAAATAACAGCCATTTCAAAATTTAGACCAAATTCAATATAACACAAAGGAATTCTGGGACGGGCAGATAACCATGGCTATTATGTGCTTGCTGTTTATAAAAGGGGTTGATTTCTAGTCTTTTTTCAAGTCGCTAAATTTTTGAAGTTTTAAAATCGTAACATTCTTTTCAATATATCTAGCGAACAAAACAAGGCATTTTCAAAATTATTTTTGTTACAGCTTTGGTATGTCTCAAAGATATGCCCTAAAAAGCGAAAATTGTGTGACGTCATGATGACGTCATAAAACAATTCTTTTTTTAAAGTCGCTAGAATATTGCCCATAGCAATTGTAAATTTTTTCTTTCTTACCAGCCACTTTGGCTACTTTTAAACTTGGCAGACACTTACCCCAACTGCTCACAATGTGTGCCGAACTTTTACGTCATGGTGACGTCATCACATGTCACGTGACGTCATCTTTAAAGGGGCATTTTTCGAAGTCATATATCTACAAAAGTACAAGTCCGATTAAGTTGGAACGTAATATCTAGGTATGCCACCGGGTGTTATAGATGAACATTGACATAACGTTATGATCAAGTCATAACATGTCACGTGGTTTCATCTTAAAGGGGCACTCGCTAGATTATTGCCCTTAGCATTTGTAAACGTTTTCTTTCTTACCGTTCACTTTGGCTACTTTTAAACTTGGCAGACACTTACCCCAACTGCTCACAACGTGTGCCAAACTTTTACGTCATGATGATGTCATCACATGTCACGTGACGTCATCTTAAAGGGGCATTTTTTCGAAGCCATATATCTACAAAAGTACAAGTCCGATTAAGTTGAAAAGTAATATCTAGGTAGCCTAGTAGGTTTATAGATGAAAATTGACATTACATTATGATGACGTCATCACATGTTACGTGACGTCATCTTAAAGGGGCAGTTTTTGAAGCCATATATATATTAAGAAGTACAAGTCCGATTAAGTTGAAACGTGGTATCTAACATGAATTTTAAACAATTTTGTATAATTATTTTTGTAATATATTTTTAGGTCATACACACTTAAATATAAATGTGAAAAATGTGTGACGTCTGATGACGTAATCATGGTCATCAACTGCTTGTATGCTCACATTTCTAAAAAGATTATGAATAAGCACGTGATTGCTTGACCTAGACGACCATAAAACGAGATATTTTATCCACCATTGAAATCTCAAGAATAAGAATCAAACTACCAAAAAAAACCAAAACGAAACAGCCCTGTGTTTGTCCACAAACACTAAAGCTCTAGTTTTTCTTTTTTTTTTTTCTTCTTCTTTTTCAGACTTTTGCCCATAGCATTTGTACACGTTTTCTTTCTGACCGGCACTTTGGCTACTTTTAAGCAACCGATTGCATTTAAACTTAGCAGACACTTAGACCAACTGCTCAGAATGTATGCCGATCTTTTACGTCATGATGACGTCATCACGTGATTTTTTATGAATTTTTGAAATTTGAAAATCGTAACATTCTTTTCAATATATCTAGCGAACAAAACAAGATATTTTCAAAATTCTTTTTGTTACAGCTTTGGTATGTCTCAAAGATATGCCCTAAAAAGCGAAAACTGTGCGACGTCATGATGACGTCATCAAAAATGTGTTTTTTTTTTTACGCATGTAAGGGTCAATCCGATTACAAAAATGTATACATTGAATTTTTCTGTACCTAATTCCAAAATTTCATGATCGTGGCTCACTCAAGTAAGAAATAACAGCCATTTCAAAATTTAGACCAAATTCAATATAACACAAAGGAATTCTGGGACGGGCAGATAACCATGGCTATTATGTGCTTGCTGTTTATAAAAGGGTTGATTTCTAGTCTTTTTTCAAGTCGCTAAATTTTTGAAGTTTTAAAATCGTAACATTCTTTTCAATATATCTAGCGAACAAAACAATATATTTTCAAAATTCTTTTTGTTATAGCTTTGGTATGTCTCAAAGATATCCCCTAAAAGGGAGAAAATGTGTGACGTCATGATGACGTCATCAAAACATTTCTTTTTTTAAACGCATGTAAGGGTCAATCCGATTACAAAATGTATATATTGAATTTTCCTCTCCCTGATTCAAAAATTTCATGATCGTGGCTCACTCAAGTAAGAAATAACAGCCATTTCAAAATTTACACCAAATTCAATATAACACAAAGGAATTCTGGGACGGGCAGATAACCATGGCTATTATGTGCTTGCTGTTATATAAAAGGGGTTGATTTCTAGTCTTTTTTCAAGTCGCTAAATTTTTGAAGTTTTAAAATCGTAACATTCTTTTCAATATATCTAGCGAACAAAACAAGGCATTTTCAAAATTATTTTTGTTACAGCTTTGGTATGTCTCAAAGATATGCCCTAAAAAGCGAAAATTGTGTGACGTCATGATGACGTCATAAAACAATTCTTTTTTTAAAGTCGCTAGAATATTGCCCATAGCAATTGTAAATTTTTTCTTTCTTACCAGCCACTTTGGCTACTTTTAAACTTGGCAGACACTTACCCCAACTGCTCACAATGTGTGCCGAACTTTTACGTCATGGTGACGTCATCACATGTCACGTGACGTCATCTTTAAAGGGGCATTTTTCGAAGTCATATATCTACAAAAGTACAAGTCCGATTAAGTTGGAACGTAATATCTAGGTATGCCACCGGGTGTTATAGATGAACATTGACATAACGTTATGATCAAGTCATAACATGTCACGTGGTTTCATCTTAAAGGGGCACTCGCTAGATTATTGCCCTTAGCATTTGTAAACGTTTTCTTTCTTACCGTTCACTTTGGCTACTTTTAAACTTGGCAGACACTTACCCCAACTGCTCACAACGTGTGCCAAACTTTTACGTCATGATGATGTCATCACATGTCACGTGACGTCATCTTAAAGGGGCATTTTTTCGAAGCCATATATCTACAAAAGTACAAGTCCGATTAAGTTGAAAAGTAATATCTAGGTAGCCTAGTAGGTTTATAGATGAAAATTGACATTACATTATGATGACGTCATCACATGTTATGTGACGTCATCTTAAAGGGGCAGTTTTTGAAGCCATATATATTAAGAAGTACAAGTCCGATTAAGTTGAAACGTGGTATCTAACATGAATTTTAAACAATTTTGTATAATTATTTTTGTAATATATTTTTAGGTCATACACACTTAAATATAAATGTGAAAAATGTGTGACGTCTGATGACGTAATCATGGTCATCAACTGCTTGTATGCTCACATTTCTAAAAAGATTATGAATAAGCACGTGATTGCTTGACCTAGACGACCATAAAACGAGATATTTTATCCACCATTGAAATCTCAAGAATAAGAATCAAACTACCAAAAAAAACCAAAACGAAACAGCCCTGTGTTTGTCCACAAACACTAAAGCTCTAGTTTTTTCTTCTTCTTTTTCAGACTTTTGCCCATAGCATTTGTACACGTTTTCTTTCTGACCGGCACTTTGGCTACTTTTAAGCAACCGATTGCATTTAAACTTAGCAGACACTTAGACCAACTGCTCAGAATGTATGCCGATCTTTTACGTCATGATGACGTCATCACGTGATTTTTTATGAATTTTTGAAATTTGAAAATCGTAACATTCTTTTCAATATATCTAGCGAACAAAACAAGATATTTTCAAAATTCTTTTTGTTACAGCTTTGGTATGTCTCAAAGATATGCCCTAAAAAGCGAAAATTGTGCGACGTCATGATGACGTCATCAAAAATGTGTTTTTTTTTTAACGCATGTAAGGGTCAATCCGATTACAAAAATGTATACATTGAATTTTTCTGTACCAAATTCCAAAATTTCATGATCGTGGCTCACTCAAGTAAGAAATAAGAGCCATTTCAAAATTTAGACCAAATTCAATATAACACAAAGGAATTCTGGGACGGGCAGATAACCATGGCTATTATGTGCTTGCTGTTTATAAAAGGGGTTGATTTCTAGTCTTTTTTCAAGTCGCTAAATTTTTGAAGTTTTAAAATC
The DNA here is from genome assembly GCA_037893225.1 of Hippasteria phrygiana. Lineage (NCBI taxonomy): Eukaryota > Metazoa > Echinodermata > Asteroidea > Valvatida > Goniasteridae > Hippasteria > Hippasteria phrygiana. Next base: position 412,310 of record JAZGUH010000875.1, on the reverse strand, counting down.
GTAACATTCTTTTCAATATATCTAGCGAACAAAACAAGATATTTTCAAAATTCTTTTTGTTACAGCTTTGGTATGTCTCAAAGATATGCCCTAAAAAGCGAAAATTGTGCGACGTCATGATGACGTCATCAAAAATGTGTTTTTTTTTTAACGCATGTAAGGGTCAATCCGATTACAAAAATGTATACATTGAATTTTTCTGTACCAAATTCCAAAATTTCATGATCGTGGCTCACTCAAGTAAGAAATAAGAGCCATTTCAAAATTTAGACCAAATTCAATATAACACAAAGGAATTCTGGGACGGGCAGATAACCATGGCTATTATGTGCTTGCTGTTTATGTCCACAAACACTAAAGCTCTAGTTTATTTATTTATTATTATTATTTTTTTTTATTGATTTAATATTTTTTAATTTATATATTTATTATTTATTTATTCTTTATTTCTTTTTTATTCATTCATTTATTTATTTATTTATTCATTAATTTTTTACTGTTTTAGTCTTATTGAGCTTTTTTAAAGCTTTCTAATGATACCTAGTTTGTAAAAATTGGTCTAGAAATATGAAAACAACAATACATTTAGTGAGCCCCATAATTCAGTGATTTCGGTCACAAAGTCTGATCACTTGATCCATTGTTTTCTATTAAAGTCCAGTGACCGAAAATTAGCTAATTTGACGTCACGAAAATTACCATAACTTTCTTGTTTTTAGTCACAAAGAGATGATCTTGGTACCATTGAAAATGTCTTTTCAAGGGCTTTCCAACAATACCAATTGCATTAAAATCCATTGATTTTGAAATTTTTTCACACATAGCTACAGTATAGTGGTCAACTTGGACACCAAATTTACTTCTGTAACAAATTCCATACCTCTTTGGATAACGTCGGTCATTATTACAGCCAAAAACAGCACAGTGATCACCTCCTCCCATCACGAAAGAATGTCAAAATTTCAGACAAAATACACCGACAAGTGGATTACATGTGCAGGAAACGTTTTCACCGTGCGGCGGTGGCGCCCTCTGTCGCTGCAGCGTTGCGTTGCTCCAAAAAATTTCCCAAGACGCTTTGCGGTTTCTATTGGAGAAATAAGACACAAGCCACAAGTACATCTTTTCCGCTGCTACTCAGCGCGACAAATACAACCAAAAATACAAAAACAATCCCCCTTTTTGTGCCAGTCACTGGTCCAAAAGTTTGCAATACTTATCAAATAACAGTTGAAAACATTTAGAAACAGTACTCACGGCAAAACTGCCGAAAATGGGTCCAACCATGGTCCAACATTTCTAAGTTCTGACGAGCGCGTCTCCCCGACGAGTTGGCAAAATGGCAGACTCGCGGGCTAACACACACGTGACCGAGCATTAAATGGATTGCAATTCTACAATGTCTCTAGTCGCCAAAGCCACACATCAACAGGGTTTCAGGGCCAAAAACTATTACTAAATTTTAGTAAATGTTGAAATGACATAAACGCTAATTCTACGAAGTTACAAGGGAAATTCCATGTACCAGCGGTAGTCATAGAAACCACTCGCCCGCTTTGCGCCCAATAAGCTTCCAAATCTACGGAAGCCTATGACTGACAATTAACTTATGCCATACGCCCATTACAACTTGAAGACCTACCTTCTGACAGCCTACAGGTACAACTTGTACTTGCACATGTGATTCAGTCATGGAGGCAGAAAAAGATGAAGCAGGACTTAATTCTCGTCAATGAGGACAACATCAGCCATGAAGGAATAAAACACAAACACCCGTATTGATGCTATAGAGTGTGGTCTCATTCCTCTGTGATCTAAGCAGGATCTTGGCATGTGTAAATACTGGTCTGCAAACGTGTGAGCGTCTGGCATCACTGTAAGCTGTTGGAAGCAAGAATGCAAGACTCCCCTGGCACCAGCGCGCGGTGCTAGCTCCGGTAACCGATTGGCTGGAGCTAGCACAGTTTTCCGATGACCGGACAACAAGCTCGATCAACCTAGGAAAGCCCGTTGTGTATATTGAACGTCAACCAATATGCTAACTGCCATAGCTGGCAGTCTAGCACGCGGCGACGATCGGTTGCGACATCAGGAGGAATGTTTTATCTTTAAGTGGGCGTGTCCTTTTATCAAAGTGGTAGATTGTCGATCTTGTATTTGTTTAATACTTTTACAATTACTGGGACTGATTTGTTGACAAACACAATGGGGGAGGAATACCCCTCCTGAAAACTTAATAAAATTAATAACTGAAAGCCTTGAACAGATGTTGACTTTTCTCGGGATTTTTCTTTGATTTTCGTTGTACTTGTGATATTGTTTTAAAATACACATTTTCTTTTTCTAAACTTTCTTGTCAGAGAAAATCACCCTTTCGGACACTGACGCCTCGAAATGGAGACAACGCAACGAGAGGGCGTATGGGATGTCTGTCTCACTGTATGAATATAAAAACAAGGACAAAACAGAATGCACAGGTAATTTTGAAATTCCGAAAATTGTTATCAATATACGTGTAATATTTACTCTAAAACGGTTAACGGTTTATGATTGTTTGTTGTGTGAGTGTTTTTCCTGAGCAATTTCCCAATTACTACAATTGTTTGTTCGTGTTTTTGTTTAGTTTTGCTTCTGCCATATTTATCATATATTTCGGAGTGACATTTGAACATAAAGCCAGAAAGCAGAAAACAATATTCCTCTCTCTTTTTTGGAAGTCTGTATACTAACTCTGTGTTGGTATTACTACATTGAAAAGGTGACCCGATTGCGGACGTGTTTGCAATCCGTGCTACCTGTATCATGGGAGTGGCTGATGGTGTGGGTTGGGGCCAGGGAGCTAGGAGGGCTGCCCAGTGTGCAGTTAAGGGTTCCATGGAGTACTTATGTAGGACATTGTACTCTAAAGACTGCAAAGAACCATTCACTACTGAAGATGTATTTTATAGGGTAAGAAGCACGGTTGTACGTGTTTTTGGTTCAGCGTTATTATCGTCATCGTCAACATCCCCGCCATCCCAGTTATTATCCCCACCATCACTATATAACCATCCCCATCACCATCTTCAATCTTCACCGACATCCCCACCATCATACCATTATCCCTATCGCATCGGCACCACCGTCACCAACATCGCGGTAACATCACCAGCACTACTTTTTAATTACTGTCTGAATCATCACCGCTATCGTTTCCATCATCCATGGCAAGCACCGATGCTAAGATGTATCTTAACAAGTATACCATTAGTATTTGCTAAGCAACGAGTGACATAACAATACAAATCAGTATGGTGATTGTGCAGGCCTTAAAGTTCGCACTGCGAATTCGCAAAGTTCACTTTCAACTTGGTGCAAATCTTTATTTGCTGCGAAATGCGAATATTTCATGACCTCAAAAGCCCGGTTCATACTTCATGCGAATGCGTATGCGAAGCGAATTCGTCAAGGTAACGCCGGAGAACGTCACAATGAAACTTCAATTGTTGACGTCATGAAATTCGCTTCGCATTCGCATTCGCATTCGCATGAAGTATGAACCGGGCTTAACTCACTTCGCATTCGCGTTAAGTATGTGTGTATTTTCGAGTTTTTCGTTATGAAGTGTATTTTTTAGGTGTTATTCTGTACAAATGCGTGTATTTGAAAGTTTTTCGGTGTGAGGTGGGTGTTTTACGGTATGTGTGTACTTCCGAGTTTTTGGGTGTAAATTTTTGTTTGTTTTTTGTTTCGTTTTTTTTTTTTTTAGTGTTTTCCGGTATTTAGTGTTTTTTGGGTGTGTTTTCCGGTGTTTAGAGTGTTTTCCGGAAGGGCTATGTAGTGTGTTTTCCGGTAGTTTTCCCGGTGTTTTCCGGTATAGTATCACCGCTTGGGGCCCCTCCTATCTTTCACGGAACCACCATACGATCGAGCTCCACTGACAGCCCCGACACTATAGGACAACACGATTCAAATTTTACGTGGCACGTGACAGATTCATTGTTAATAAAGTGAAATTACACTTTTTTTCTGCCGATGCAATGGGCATCTTCTAAATTATTTTCATGCCGCGGTAAATTAACTTATTAGACCAGGATGCAAAGTCACATGACACGAAATCTAAAATGGCGTCGTTATAGTCACGAACGGTTCGACCATGGAGGAAGGAAACCTTCCTCCATGGTTCGACCGAGTGAAAAGTAAAGGAGAATTACGACAAAATGCACAGGCGACTTTTGAATTTACGCAGATAGAAAGTTAGTTAAGGTAATGTTTAACAATATTAATGGACTAAATAAAGTGCGTAACTGTGCCAATTTTGCATCTTTTGCGCTTGAATTTGAAGTTGTCAAATTTGACAACTATTTGTCGTCTTTAACAACGTTGTCAAATTTGTAGGTTTCCCGGACTGATATTAAATTTGTTTTTTATAGTTAATACAAAAAATACATGTTGAAATACTTTTGTTATTCCATTATGATCAAGCCGCAAGCCTTTTGTAAGGAGCTCATCGCACCAAAAAACCAGACGGTTGTTTTATGAAATACCATTAACTGGTGCATGGACATCCAATTTCATAAAACAACCGTCTGGTTTTTTGGTGCGATGAGCTGTGTGCGCCTGCGCAGATATGATTCTGCCATATTGAATTGGTCTTCACGGCTGAGAAGGGTAAACAGTTCATGTTGGACATTTTAAGGCAAATTACACCAGATAGAACCATGAAAAAGTCCTAATTATGGTGAAATATTGATATGCTTGGGTAAGTAAACCTATATGCCGAGTTTAAGGCCGAATGATTTCCATTTTAAAAAAACCCAAAAATCGCCAACTTCTAAGTTCTTGCACGCAGCGCAGTATGGCCTAGAGCATGGAGAATCCTTCCTCCATGCCTAGAGCTAGCCCAGGTTGGACCATGGTTGGACGTCCTTATTTCATTGCATTACACAGACGTCCAGGATATGAAATTACCCGTATGATGCTAAAAAAACGACAAACGATTTTCCCCCTATTTTTACCTGGTGGAGGACACTGAACGCTCCTCAAAAGGTCCCTAGAGTTCTAAGCATTGCAGCAGCTGGATTGATAAATTTCAAATCACATCTTGGATGAAAATATTTACAGAATAAAATCCTCTTTCAACGTAAATCGCTGTCTCTCAACGTATTGAAATCGCTGTCAAGTTCGTGTGCAGTCGGGCGCGCACGCGCGTTAACCGCATGGCAACCAGTCGTCGTGTACGCGTGCGCGCGAGAGACGTAGGCGCCGTTACGTCTACTGGTATACGGTGCACGGATATTAAGTCGATCGTCAAGTTTTAAAAATCCGCCCATGCACAGTTTCTTTTGCAAACTTCGCTGTAATTTTGGGTGGATTGGCGACAATAATTGTGAATTGTCAGGCCTCCTTCGAGAAACCTGAGAGAGAGAGGGTATACAACTACAAACGGCGATACGTAAAAGCGTTGTCAAGCTCATTCCTCTTTCTTTCCATTATTTTTTTATTTGTGAGAAAGGTTGGAAGACGAAGGATTCTGTTGAGAGAAGTATCTTGACAGGCAACGGCGGCGGAACGGGGGGGGGGGGGGGCATCCCCCCCACTTTTTTTACTTTGGGGAAATTCCCCCCCCCCCCACTTTTGGCAGTTCCACATGTAAAACAACATAGAAAATAGCAGCATTCCCCCTCCCCCCCCCCCCCCCCCACTTTCTAAAGTGTTCTGGTGCCGTTGGTGATAGGTTTATGTTAGTGACTGAATAATGCATTACTTTCGGACGTCTCTTAAAATATCTGCAGAGTCCGGAGCTCCTATTTCCTTTTGTTGAGACTCACTCGAGCGTGGGTAGGTGTCCAGCGATTTTGCCTGCCCACATTTTGATGGAGTTTGTGTAGTTCTTAAAGAATAGAAGATTGGGCCCTTGCTCTATAAAAGTAAAACGAGGTCAATAAATACGGGGAGGGACGGTTGGCAGGCAAGTCGATATGTTGATTAATTAAAAGTCACCATAGACTTCATAAACTGGTCACGTCAATAAAAGGAAATAAAAATGGTGTACTTTCTATTCATGGTAGCCAGCTAAAATGATCTTTTTTACCGCAATTAGACCAAATTATTCTGATTGTATTGCAAAGAAGTTGTTTTCAAAATTTAAACCACTGGGTTACCCTTTGTGTTAGCCCCAGTGAAATTTTCGTTAAGTTAACTGAAAACTTCTCAAAATGTGATTTATTTTTTTAGACTAAGCTATATTTAAATCTATGCAAATTAGGGGGCGTATCCATTTCAACGATTCATTGAGAAATGTTTCTCTTTTTCTGCACTTGGAGCTGCTCGCACGGTTCTCGCATGGTTCTCGTGCCTCCTGCTAATAAGCTCTAAATTAATCAGGTGGTTCACGCGGATTGACTGTTGATATCTGCACAATTCGCTGGTACCCGTCGATAGTCTAGTGGGTGGACTGAAAATTTAACTCAGTCCACAATTTACGCATTTTTTCTTCAACGTCTGGTGACATGATCACCAGCGGCGGCGGTGGTACATTTGCAACTTCATGGGAGACAGGTGGCCCCCAAACTCATTTCTGCCAGTCTTACAAGGGACCAGTCAGAGGGACCAATGGCCGATCTGACCAATATTTACACAAATAAACCAGTGACACCAAGGCTATCCCCTAATCGTAAGGTGTTTAGCGTTGCGGAAATGAAAGACGGACTTTATTACTTCATTTCTACAAAAGTGCTGGATCATCTAATAAAACAAAAATTATCTCAAATGTTTAATACGTTCGTTTTACCAGTTCCGGATCGCACATTTGGTTTGCTCTTCCAAATATGCCTACTCAATGAACAATACATATTCTGCAAAATTACTATTAGTCCTATTTTGAAACGCGATGTCAAAACATTTTGTTTTACCAGTTTCAGATCGGTTCGAATCGCAATGCAAAGTTAAGGGCGCCGCCGCAAAACGGTAATTATAGTTTCCATCTTCCCGAAAGGCCGAAGAAATTACAGCGAAGTTGGCAAAAGAAACTGTGCTCGACACGTAGGCCTACAACACGCGACAGCATGAGCAGGGCAGACCGGACCGCGCCCACGTCCCTCGCGCGCACGCGTACACAAAGACTGGTTGCTATGCGGTAACGCGCGTGCGCGCTTGACTGCACACGAACTTGACAGCGATTTTAATACGTTGAGAGACAGCGATTTACGTTGAAAGAGGATTTTATTTTGTGAAATATTTTCATCCCAGATGGAATTTGAAATTTATCAATCCAGCTGCTGCAATGCTTAGAACTCCAGGGACCTTTTGAGGTACGTTCAGTGTCCTCCACCAGGTAAAAATAGGGGGAAACTCGTTTGTCGTTTTTTTCGCAAGACACAAGCTTTTTATATCCTGGACTCCGTAGTAGTGCAATGTAATGGAGATACTGTAGGAGTCCAACCTGGGCTAGGCCTAGAGCGTGAGTCTACTCGTGCGGCGGGGCATAGTATGAGCTTCGTGCACAACTACCCCCTCAGCGGTAAGAAAAGGCGAGTTGGGGGGTCAATATCGACGCCATCTTACCTGACTTCAATTTAAGTGTCTGGTTCCCGCTGTGATATTCTTATTGAAAACGCAATTATCGAGAGTCGGCAAACAGACAAAGCAATCCCACTGGCACTGGTATACGAATATCAAATGAACGAGGAGCGCGGTGCGTAATATCAGCGACGTACTGCCCATGGAAGTGCGGTTGCTATGTGGACAGCGACCTCATTCGACGGCGCACGGAGCCCATAGGGCTAGCCTACTCGTAAATGGATGGCCGCGGGGCCAGCCTGGTGCCAACGCATTGTGTGGTACAAGAAGGTCTGGTTCCCAATGCTGTTTTACTGCTGGAAATAAGTCTATGTTTCGCGGGTCAGATGTCAGGGGTCAAAGGCCAAATTTTTGTTTTGTAATCACTGCTCACTAATTACAACACATTATACGTGTTTTTTTGCATGAACAACTCAAAATTTCATGACATTTGATGGCAATGTGTCCCTTTAAGGGTGAAATCGGATGTTTTTATTGGGTCTTCAAACAGTTCAAACAGGAACTATCACCAGATCATGTCCAAATGTAAAAAAAAGGCGATAAAGGGTCCAAGTTACTTGGACTAGATAAGGTCAGGAAGGTACAGAGAACAAAATCCACTTTTAGTTAAGTTATTGTCATAGACAGATGGCAGGGTTTTGATATTTTTGTGGAAATTTGTTTGGGGGAAAATGACGACGAATATGAAAAAATGCAACACTAACATGAAAGATGACGATCCCCGCGGTGCACAGTGAACATGCAAAACCGCACTGATTCGCAAAACGCCATTTGCAAAATGTGTAAGAAAATCGCATTTTCTACTGCAAGAAACTGTTTAAATTTAAAAAAAACGATGTCATTAGAATTGAGAGAAGTATATTTTAGGTTGATAAAGTCATTTTGGAATGATAAAAACACCCTTGACTCGAATTGGACCAAAATTAAGGAGGGGCCCGTAACTACAGTACACAATCGCCAGTGCTGGAGGACTCGAGTCCGGACTCGAGTCCCGATTTCCAAGGACTCGGACTCAGACTCGGACTCGGACAGTCAGGACTCGGACTCGGACAAGAACAATAAGGACTCGACCAGCTCGAGGACTCAGCCCGAGTCCGACCCAAAAAAGCTGATTTTTACTTTAAATTTTACTGCAATTTTGTAACGAAGTCGGAGTGTTTAGTTCGCAAATCCCGTCAGTAGCCTGCACACACACGGTAGTACAGTATGCGTCAACCTCGTCCCCATAGTGTTCGAGCAATACGCTTCCAGAACGAGGATGAAAGTAGACCCTAGGGACGAGGTTTAGTACACGTATACGAGCTCAGTACGTGAGGTATGGACGGTTTGCCTGACGAGACGCCGGTCCAACAGCGACGCGCGGAGACTGTACCGGATTAAACATGGCATGAATTCGCCGTTTGCTCGCTCTACGTACGTGCGTGTGCGATCGAATGATATTCATGACATCAATAATCTTCTACATTTCAAAATTGTGAAGTACTTATTTAAATTTCTGCACCATAGAAACATTCTCATATTTTGTTTTGTCTGCTAAAATAGTTCGTGTATGACAATTTAAATAAAAAATCATTGCAACATTATGTTAAAGCTAAAGTTTGACCTACTACTTGTCATCAGACTCACACCAGGACTCGACTGCAGCCCTGCTAAAGAGGAATGTTCCCCAAGACCAGTTTTTGAGTAATCAAACTAATCATTGGTTGAAGTAAAACAAATCTGGTTGAATACATTTTTGTATTTTTCAGTATATTTAAATCTCTAGGGGCAATTTTGGTTTTGGAAAAAAGACAGATAAAGTTGACAAAATCAATGTTTTTATGGTGACGTTAGAGGCACATGCAATGCGTGATTTTTGTTCAAAGCTTTTTTTTTAAACATGTTCTCTGCACGGTTGCAGTAGGTGTGATTTCTTTGACGTCATATTTTCAAATTAGAATAAGGTACTGGGATAGTTCAGTATCATCACAAAGCCCATTAGTTTTTCTTTATAATCTCAAATAATAATGGCTGAAAGTAATTTCACAATGTTGTGTCATAGCAAGGTTCCTTTGAAGTTTCTCAAACTACTGTGCAAATCCAATTTGTTTCAGGGATTTTTCGCTTGAGTAAAGTACAAGACAATATTTGCAGGTGTTTGTTTATGTGCCCCAAATCACATACAAACCATATGTATGTCATGTATGGACTTTATTTATAGGTTATATTTAAATGTCATTCAATAATGCTCCTATCAATTGCTTCCCCTCCCCCGGGCTGCCCAGGTCTTATGTGGGGGTTTGGTCACATTTTTTTAAGCCCCAGTGTTGGGATTTTGGTCACTCATTTTGCCATTGTTTTCCCATCATCAGAGAAGTTAAAACCATGATGTGGGAGGCCCCACCCATATATGTCGGGGATTGTCACTAAACTTTTGCCCCAGGGGTGGGGATTTGGTCACTTCAAAAGTGACAATCCCCACATCTTGGGTGGGGCAGCCCGGGGGAGGGAGGGGTGGGGGAAGCAATTGATAGGCGCATAAGTGTTATTAAGCCTCTCTAAGCCTCTTATTACCGTAAATACCCTTTTTGGCCATGCTGTGTAGTATTTGTGTACTGTCTCGGTGTCAACGAGAACACTACATGTACTTGAGATTCACAAAAGGACTCGGACTCGGACACAAGGACTCGGACTCGGACTTGAACCCAAGGACTCGGACTCGGACTCGGACTCGGATTGGGTGGACTCGACTACAGCACTTATTAACCCTTCCCTCCAGGGTATTTTGGCTAGAAACCCTGCCAGACGCATCAAATTGCTTATTACTTTGTCACATTGACTTGTGTGCAGAATGCAGCAAGGTGAAGCTGTTGCCACAGATGCACTGTGCTACCTAAATGTTTTTGGTATCTTAATAATTAGCTGTTTCGGCATTTAAGCCGAAACGGCTCTTGATTTCGTTAAGATTTTTTTTTAGCTGTTTCGGCACTCCAGCCGGAACAGCTCTTGATTTCGTTAAGATTTTTTTTTTAGCTGTTTCGGTATTCCAGCCGAAACAGCTCTTGCTTTCGTTAAAGAGGAACTAAAACGCCAATTTTTTTTTTTACATTTTTGACTTATCTGATAGTTTATGCCTCCCCAAAACTAATGTATTAACAAGTTTCATGATTTTGAGCCTTTTCTTTCTGAGCCACTTTGACTCGATTCAGAAAAGGCTGAGGTGAACTGCGTGCCGTATCGCGCGAGTATTGACGTACACGTGTAGAAACATATGACGTCACTGTATTATACGACAATGTTTTACGTAGAGTCTGTACGTATTTTTTTGTCTAAGGCTAGTATTACTTGCTGTGCTTTTTGCTCATGATTCAGGAGTAACACTACGATAAACATATTTTAAAGTGTTGACATCTTTGTGAGACACATTAAGAATTGGGGTTGTAGGCTTGTTCTTGCTGAAAAGCTAGTTATGAGTCATACTTTCCTTTGTTTGCAGTCGGCTTTTATTGGGACCTGCGCGGTGAGTTGTGTGTGAGCTGATGCTATACTCTAGTCTGGCGACTTTGATTATGAAGCCCTCATAAGGACCCGCACCTTCTCAGAACTATACACACAATTTCTGTTGTAAGGTACCAGACTCAATCGCATGCAGCGCATGCGGTCATATGCAGCACGATATACATGTAGGGCAGCTTTTTTCACCAGTCCTAGCCTACACAAAACTGGTTCACTGTATCCGTCTTTGCTTTTTACTTTGTGCACATTTCAATGGTGTAGGACTGTAGGAAGTGTAGGATCCTACAAAATATACGGAGTGAAAAAAGCTGCCTCATATCCGGCAGGGTATACATGCGGTATACCGTGCGTGTACAATGCATGTTGAGTCAAGCGAGCGTGGACAGGGAGACGACCGGGGTTCTCTTGCTGCTCGAGACGGCAACCGCAGTTAACGTCCTCGCGCTGGTGCGCGTGAGTCCGGGACACGATTGGAATGCTTGGTGCTTTTAGAGTTGGAATGGCTCCATCCTTCAAACGGAATTTTGGCTTCAAACCCAGCTGAGTTTTCATACTAACACTATCATCTATACAGTCTTTGGCGAAATGTTCTGCACATATTTCCGACCATTTCGACAGCCCAAAATCAGATATTGTATTGTCTACAAAGCGGACCCACTGTCGCCTTTGAGCTCCATTCAGCACTGGGAATCGCAGTAAGGTTGGGTCAGGGTTTTTGTCGCTGTTCCTCGTGCAACCCCCAACTACACACGATCGAGGCATAATGATTATCTCAGATCCATGCTCATACTGAAATAATATCAAAATTAGACAAAATAGACGTGAAAACAGAGGAGTTAGGTCGACAAAAACTCTTCAGCAGCATCAACTCCACGTACGTACATGCATAGTGTTTGGCTGTAGCATTAACCGACTCTACACGTGTACGTCACGGGGTCACGTACATACATTTAACATACACAATGAGCTTTCGCGAAACAGGATAAATGGTTCAGAATAACAACCCTTTTTTTTTAATAAAAAAATTTCTCTCGTCTGCAAACTAATCTCCATCAGTTAAAAGAGTATTTAAACTGTCGGAAAAGTCCAAAAAGTCAAAACAAAATTTGCCGTTTTAGTTCCTCTTTAAGATTTTTTTTATTTTTTTTTTTTATTTTTTTATTTTTTTTTTCTACTCGGTCCATTCGTTTAACGCACATTTTCATTCTCGCCGCCTCTTTTCGTCTTTAACTTTAACAACAATAATTTTTCATCATTCGCTGATGTGCATATAACAATGACGTCATGATGACGTCAGCAGTTGTCAAGTTATGACCTTGAATATTAATTAGTCGATTTTGTGGAACCCAAAGCGGTGGCGTAATTTCTCTCTATTGCAAAGTCTTTGTTGGGTGCCCAAAATGTATCTGAGGGCAGGAAAATTTTGTGACGTCATCATGACGTCAATAGGAGGTCATTCAATTTAGGCTAGAATTTTGTATCTTTAGCAATCGCGTATGACAAAAAACCTCAAGAAGTTTTAAACATTGTATTTTCGTGTACCTTTTCAACTTTTCGTGATCGTAGCTCACTCCATTCTCAAAATTTGCCCATTTCAAATTTTAGCTCAAAACAATATGATAAAGGAATTCTGGGAAGGCAGTAACCATGAGTATCTTGTGGCGGTCCGCGTACAAATCTCATTTTTTTTCATTTCTCGGGTTCCCATTTTCAGACTCCTCTCCCATAGGGTTTGTGCACGTCTTTTTTCCAACAGGGCATTTGGGCACTTTGGTAAATCCGATCGACTTGAGACTTGGCACACAGAGGTCACGTGACGTCATCTTAAAGGTGCATTTTTGAAGGGCCCATATATATCGAGAACCGTAGGTCCGATTAATTTCAAAGTTGCCTAATAAGCCTTTTGCGAGTGACCCGTACTTTGACCCCGCTGCGTAGTGATTGTTGCCACGACACGTGATTCGGGGCAAGCTTTCTCGCATACGCGCGTGCAGACACAATGTCAATGCATATCGCATACGTGTCCACTTGCCGTGATCGAAGTACATGTACGCGATTCATACGTTTCTTGTCACTTTAAAACGAAAATTTTTTGTCAGACTCTAGTACTGGTTATTGTTAGAATCTAGACATTAACATAAAATACGAAGTTTGTGGAATTTAGTGCTTGAGAATGCCTGCGAAGAAGCACTGTTCTTACGGAACATGCAACAGCGATTCGCGCTTTTCGGACCGTCCCCACATGAATGGCGTTTGTGGCTACCCTTTCCGAAGCCGAAGTCGAACCGTGAGAAGTGTCTCCGTTGGATAAAACTGCTCCAGAAAAGACTTTTCGGCGGAGAATGTAACTTACAATACTTACATTTGCTCCAAACATTTCGTCGGTGGCAATGGGCCAACAGATGACTACACCGACCCAATACCAGCTTCGGTGGAGATGAACAATTTTGTTTGTGTTTTTATTGGGAGGGGGCGTAATTATACATGCAGACTATGTGTTTATACGATGATGAGTCAATGTCGTGATGGAACTTTTGGTTTTAGGGCCTTGGTTATTAAACCGATTGTTAATTTTGGTTGAACTTCTTGTTCTTTACAAGATGGAGTGCTTTTTAATTTTTTAAAATAGCAAGAAAGAAAGAACCGGTGTGTGCAGGCAAAATTCAAGGAATGATCAGTTTATCTTATATTTTTGATCATCTCAGGAAATAGCCGCAGTGAGTCAAAGTTTGTTTAGGGGGTAGGGAGGGTGGGGGTTGTTAAAGGCATCAACAAAATCTCTCTTTCCAGTCTTGTTTGATTTGTGGGAAAGGTTGGAGGAAGAAAGATTCTGTTGAGCAAGGTCTCATTATCGGTTTTTACGTAAGTGACTGGTCTTGCAGAAATTGTTTTTGTATATTTACGAATAAGTTTTCGCCGGTCGTATTCGCTCGAAAACAAATCAAATAATTGAAGACATCGTATAGTCCGAAATCTGGTATATTCGAGAAATCCTTCGTAAATCCAGGGAGATTAAATAGGTCGAAAAATGTGCAGCCAGCGTCTTTCAATCTTTTGTCAAGAGTCTCCTTCAAGTTGGGGCTTGTGAAAGATTCGGGTCGGTTGTCAATTTCAGATTGGCCACGCACTTGCACAGTTCAACCAGTTCTTTCTTCAGGTAACCCGTTATTGAAACCCCTCTCTCTTGAAGAAATTTTTGCAGTTTCGTTACGTTCCAACCTTCGAAGTTGTAAACTATATTGCTAAAAATAGGCCGCGTTTCGAGAAGAACATACAACATCTACTGTAACGATTCGAGCGGTTGTTGTGTTTTAGAGTGGTGACAATCTCTAACGTGCGCTGTTTCACCCAGCGGTAGTTCCAGATACCAGACAGGGAAACCACCACTGGTCGTGCGTCGCCACGTTGCGGCTTGCCCCGAATCACGTGGTCTAGCAACAACGGTACTGACATACATCAGAATGATCAGTCTTGCACGACCGGCCCACGCTGTGTACAAGGATCTATGCAAATCAACGCGCAAAAGGCTTATTGGTTGTCGGGCAGTATTTGTAAAACATGAAAATAAATCATGACGTCATGATGACGTCATGATGACGTCATCAGGGGTCATGTGACGTCATCTTAAAGGTGCATTTTTCAATGGCCCATATCTAGAGAACCGTAGGTCCGAATAATTTCAAAGTTAGTTTGTTGGTCAGGCAGCATGTGTAAAACATAAAAATAAATGATGTCATGATGACGTCATCTTAAAGGTGCATTTTTGAATGGCCCATATCTCGAGAACCGTAGGTCCGATTATTAACTTCAAAGTTGCTTAATTGGTTGGCCAGCAAGTGGAAAAGAAAAAAAAAAAAAAAATATTGTGATGACATCATCAGGGGTCACGTGACGTCATCCTAAAGGTGCATTTTTGAAGGGCACATATCTAGAGAACCGTAGGTCCGATTAATTTCAAAGTTGGTTAATTGGTTGGCCAACATATGCAAACGTTGAAAATCAATGATGACGTCATGATGACGTCATCAAGGGTCACATGACGTCATCTTTTCTCATCACTTATTTCTAATCGTTTTGAAAACGAAATCAAACTTCACCTTAATCGTTTCGCATGATTTCGAAGTTCATTCCAAATCCTCGATCATTCATACTTCACGTACCAATTACGAACCGAAACAGCTCTGTGTTTGTCCACAAACACATCTTAGGTCTCGTTTATTTTTATTTTTTGTCTACACCTGTCCATTCGTATAACACACATTTCCATTCTCGTCGCCTCTTTTCGTTTTTAACTTTCTTCAATCAGACTGAGAAGTACAACAATAATTTATCATCATTCGCTGATGTGCATATAACAATGACGTCATGATGACGTCAGCAGTTGTCAAGTTATGACCTTCTTGAATATTAATTAGTCAATTTTGTGGAACCCATATCTGAAAAACCAAAGCGGTGGCGTTATTTCTCTCTATTGCAAAGTCTTTGTTGGGTGCCCAAAATGTATCTGAGGGCGTGAAATTTTTGTGACGTCATCGTGACGTCATCTGGAGGTAATTAAATTCAATCAAGAATTTAGTATATTTAGCAATCGCGTATGACAAAAACCTCAGGAAGTTGTGTACACTGTATTTTGGTGTACCTAATTCTAACTTTTCGTGATCGTAGCTCACTCCATTCTCAAAATATGCCCATTCTCAAAATTTAGCCAAAAACAATATAATAACAAAGGAATTCTGGGTAGGCAGTAACCATGAGTATTTTGTGGCGCTCCGCGTACAAATGTCAGATTTTTTAATCTCTCGGTTTTCCCTTTTTCAGACTCCTCTCCCATAGGGTTTGTGCACGTTTTTCTTCCACCAGGGCATTTGGGCACTTTGGTATAAAATCCGATTGACTTGAGACTTGGCACACAGGGGTCACGTGGCGTCATCTTAAAGGTGCATTTTTGAATGGCCCATATCTCGAGAACCGTAGGTCCGATTCATTTCAAAGTTGCTTAATTGGTGTGCCATCAGCGTAAAAGATGAAAATAAATAATATTATGATTACGTCATCAGGGGTCATGTGAAGTCATCCTAAAGGTGCATTTTTGAAGGGCACATATCTAGAGAACCGTAGGTCCAATTAATTTCAAAGTTGGTTAATTGGTTGGCCAACATGCAAAAGTTGAAAATATATGATGACGTCATGATGACGTCATCAAGGGTCACGTGACGTCATCTTTTCTCATCACTTTTTTCTAATCGTTTTGAAAACGGAATCAAACTTCACCTTAATCGTTTCGCATGATTTTAAAGTTCTTTCCAAATCCTTGATCATTCATACTTCACATACCAATTAAGAACCGAAACAGCTCTGTGTTTGTCCACAAACACATCTTAGGTCTCATTCTTACTGTACTCTTTGTTATTTGTGCGCTGTAGTCTGACCATGGAGGAAGGCCTCCATGGTCTGACTAGCCCAACCAGTTTGGTAAGATCCTTCAAGACTGATAAGGCTATGTGACGTCTGTTATTTTTTGTTCGAAGTGTTTATTTTGCCTTAAACCGGTCTCACCTTTTTTCTGCTATTCAGCCATGAAATCCTCTGAGCATGTGCAGTCAGTCATTTCTTGCCATACTCACCGGTGTGCCAAAAATTGTATAGCGCCCTCTTGCACATGTGTGCAAGTAGGCCAACTCCATGTAACAATAAACTGCCCTCTCTGTCGAGTTGGCAAATGGCCAAGTGATTAACGTTCCTAAGCGATGCTTTGTGTGGTTTTGGGGTGTTTTTCGTTCTGTTTTTTTCTTTAAAAAAGTAAGAAAAGCTTTTTTTTTTTTTTTTTTTTTATTAAATCCTGATTTAATTGCAGATAATAAGCATTTTCATTTTCGGATTTATTTCTCTGGAGGATATTTATAAAGGGGAAATAAAGTCAGAAATTGCTTTTGGTCTGATTCCATGCAGCCAGCAAAAGTAATGTGGGCAGGGATGATAAACTAATATTTTATTTTTTATAATGCAATACAAGTTTTATTTTTTCAAAGTGAACAAGGAAAACCGGCAGGAGTGCGATTTGAACCATACCGGCGCACTACCAACTGAGCTACATGCTCTATATTGGCAGTCTCCCAAATTGTTAATGTCTTTGTTAGAGGGGCGCTAGTCAAAAGTTTTATTTTTGTGTATTTTGTTTCATGTGATAAAGTGCTCAGGTATTACCACAGTGTTTACAGCATACATGTGATAGTGTACATGGGTTATTCCATAAATTAGGGTACCAACTTGTGACATTTTGACCCAAAATAGAAACATTGATTTACAGGGGATTTATGAATAATTTTCACTATAACTTAAAGATATTGACATTCCTTATTAATTGTAGCCAAAATCAGACATTATTTACTCCAGAAATGCCAAAATATCATGTCAAAACTCATTCACGGTTTCACGTGTAAAGGGAACACCAAATTTGTTTTCTGCTATTTTTGTGATAATTCATGCTCAGTGTGGTGTGTTTATTTTAAAATGTATTACCCAGGATAAAACATCAAGGTTTATTGTGAAAATAACTTGATTAGACTAAAAATAACAATTTGGTGCATTATTGCACGTGAAACCTAGTAAATGGCCCAAAATTAAACATTTCCAAGCATGCAATCTTTGTTATGATTTCACACTTATCAAGTGGGACATGTAATTAATGATGATAGATTTGGATTTGCCAGTGAACCCAATTATCTTTTTATTTCTCAGAAACATTACACAAATTTCACGTGTAAAAGGGACACCAAAAAAGGGGGTCTTGTTTACACGTGAAACATTTGGGCTAACACACCGTCAATCTCGGTCAACTAGTTATTAAATCATTTAAATATGGTGCCATTCTTAAGCACTTTTAACTTGCTTTAACATAATGAAGGGCAATTTTTCATACACATATGTGCACATGGTAGTATTTGAGAACCAAACAATGCATTTCAACAGCAGTTTTTAAAATGTCGCAGCTTTGGTGTCCCTTTTACACGTGAAACTGTGAACTATTTAGGACACCATACTGTCAGGAAATTAGTCAGATGTTTCATCCTTCGCTACCAGATATTTAGGTACAAGTACTATAATTTGAGCAACTAAAATCATTTGTATATATATTTCACTGTTGGTAATACAAGGAAAACAAATATCACAATGTAAAAAGGGACACCGGCCCCCACATTTATGGAATCACCAACTTTAGAGCTATGCCTATGAGTGTAGATGATGAAGCCTTTTTTTCCCTATAAAGTACAAATGTACATGTATAAGACTTGTATTTTGTAGCGCTAAAAGTTTCAAACCTTGCACTTGTTTACTAGGGCAGTGCCGAATATACCGAATATTTGATTGTCAACCAAATATTTGAATACCTTTTTGCCGGTTTGAATATTTGAAAAATATATATTTATGCAGGTGCACAGCAGATACGACTCTGATGCTATTTTAATAGAAGAATGACTGCGCTTAGCAGTGTCAAATGCCGCATTTTTGTCGACAGTAACTTTTGGTGGACGGAGGTTTATTGTTCCCGTCCATAAAACGCTTGACAAATCATTACTTCAAAAATGCATCCTAGAGTTTTTTTTCTTATAGAAAAATTATTTGTACCTGCTATGACCTTGACAAAACTGGTGGATGCAACAAATGTCGATCGGGCAGTCCAAAAAGTTGCATGCAAAACACGCCGGTGTTTTACATGCGGCGGCATGTAAAACACCGGCGTGTTTTGCATGCAACTTTTTTACTGGCGCAGCATGCAGTTGCAGCTGGCGCGTGAAAAACTTGATCGGCGAGTATCAAATTATTTTAATATTCGGTCAAACCCAGTTTCAAATAATCGAATACTAAATTATTAAAAAATGAACAGCCCTATTGTTTACACCCAAATTACATGTGGATATCTTTGACATACAGTGTACACCAGTGGATCAGCTGGCATACCAAATTAGCTTCTATCAGGCCGCAACTAAAAAAGGCATGAAAAATCTCACCTCCGTCCAATGTACATGTATGT
Organism: Hippasteria phrygiana; assembly: GCA_037893225.1. Taxonomy (NCBI): domain Eukaryota; kingdom Metazoa; phylum Echinodermata; class Asteroidea; order Valvatida; family Goniasteridae; genus Hippasteria; species Hippasteria phrygiana. The sequence goes on along the minus strand of JAZGUH010000875.1, from coordinate 393,223 downwards.
GCTTTCAAATTTCATTTGAAAATACTTTATACATGTTAACTACTCTGCAGGATGTATACATACATGTGTCAAACAGTTTTGGCATGACCATGCTACAATTCATTTCTAGTGTACTGTTGGGATATACAAATTAGTGCCATATTTTATCATCCCCTTTTCTTTCCAATCCGGCCTTATACTTGTTTTGTCTTCGTACAGAAGCGGCCAAACAAAAAAGGCAACAGAAATTCAACTTATGAATATCCAATATGGACGTTATCCTTCTCCTTGTCAGCTGGTGTCTCCTGATTGGGCAACATGACTGTGCCCTGCCTGTTGGTAAGTTTTTTCCGTCTTCCAGTGATTTGTGTTTTCTGACTTCTGCTCATTTTCTATCAATACTTTGAATAAATTGTTTGGGGGGACTGAAAGTAAGGATTTGCACAATTTATCATAAAATCCTATTTACATGTATGAGGACACTCATTGTACATTTTAGACTTTACCAAAAACACTCGAAATTTCACCTACATTGTACTTTACACAACGCCTGAATAAATCCCCGCCATCCGATTGGTGGATCGTCGATCACACGGCGCGAACCCGCACCGCCAACAAAAGTTCTATCACATGGTTCTATCAAACGGTAACACGTTTGATAAAACTTCTCCGCTGCTACAATATCATGACTGTTATTGGACTGGTTCCCAGTCCCTCCATTGTCCTTCGGACTTCAAATGTATATTATATACATATGGGGACCGGGAACCAGTTAGGCTGTCATTCACACAAAATGGCGGACGGTGTTTCCGAACCACGGTTTGTTTTCCTAACAGACGACGAAATATTGGAACTCGTAGACAAAGGAATTTGCAAGACACGTAGGAACAAATAAAGCTTTAACTGATTCGGAACTGGACCACTTTTTGTCGCGGTTTTATGCGGGACTGAGAAGGTAAACGGCACGTTGTACACCAAGAAATCCATGCATGCAATCTGTCGGATTTATTCAGGCGTTGTATAAAACAAATAATAAATGTTTCACATTCGTGCAATGGTAAGAATAATTTCATTCGGTGACAGATGGAATGCCCCATTCCACTTGGCTTTGCCTCGTGGAATGGAACATTCAATCTGTCACCTCATGAAATTATTTTTACCATCGCACTCATAAACATTCATTATTTGTATACTAGCAGTTTCAGTGTGTAAATTTAATGTACAAGGTGTATTAAAAAGGAAACTTAGTAGTAAATGTAAATTATGAAAAATGTACTAAATATTTTCTAAAAAGGTAAACTATCATCATGTGAAACACCAAGGTGTTATCTTTCCAATGATACCTCGATTGTGTGTCTATGTTCAAAATCTGTACTTGTCCAAGTTTTCCTGGCTTAGATTGCTGGCTGTTTAGTATGCAAAGGTTGAAATGGACTACCTGTTTAGTCATCAGCGAGTTACATAAGCACTTTTTACCTGCTCCATTCTGCCAAAATGATTCAATTAACTCAAAAGAGTATTGATCCTACACAGTGCCTACATTTCCACTCAGGCAAAGAGTGCTTATGTAACTCACTGATGACTGAACAGCTAGTCCATTTCAACCTTTGCATACCAAACTAGCCAGCAATCTACATGTAAGCCAGGAAAACTTGGCCTGGTACAGATTTTGACCCTTAGGGGCCATTCAAGATTTTCAATGTTTTAAAATTTCGATTTCTTTTCGAAAATGTGGGTGGGTGGGCGGGTCCAGGTAAATTATTAAAAATCGAAATTTACTTTTTAACAGGGTTGTTTGATTCAAATCACTTGATTTAAATCATTGATTTAAATCATGATTTAAATCATGATTTAAATCATGATTTAAATCATGATTTAAATCACTGGAAAAAAAAAAAATAAAATCACTAATAAAAATCACGTATTGATTTTTTTAAAATTTCTGTTATTTTTTTAATGTAAAAACAATTTCTGTTATTCAAACCTGACTTTCATTAACTTTAAATCGCTTATACTCACTCTAAAGGGATGTATAGGCCAGTTTCCTGAAACAGTGTACTAAATTTATCTTGTGTACAATGCATTCTGAAGTACATTGTGTGTGTAATGTACTACCTGCATGTATGATACAGTATTCCTCTTTTATAGGCCCTACATGTACATAGCGTTTAAATAACTCAACTCAATGCATGTGATGCGCCTATCAATTGATACCTCCCAACCTGATCTGATCTGTCATAAAACTGGGCATTGTATTATTTGTTTAATTGAATGGCAAATCAATATTTTTAAATCGAAAATTGGGGTGGGTGGGTGGGTGGGTGGGTGGGTCAAACAAATTTTAAATCATTGAAAAATTTGAATGGCCCCTTATGAGAATAACAATAAATACTATTAGTCATCAGACACACAATGAAGTTGTCATTGGAAAGATAACGCCTTGGTGTTTCACATGATGTTTACCTTTTTAGAAAATATTGACATCTAGGTTTCCTTTTTTTGATACACCCTGTATACTTGTAAATGGCTACAAAGCGCTATTAAAGTAAAAAAGGAAACCCAAGACTGAAGAAAATTTTCCCCATGCAGCCAAGAAAAAGCAAACAGTTCTAGCAACTTCTGTGTACAAATTGACTATGATGGGAGAGCTTTTGCCGAGAATCACGCCACTCTTGTGCTCATGAACCTTAAGTTCACCGTCCAACAGATTGCTACAAAGGACATATTGCCTTCAGCATGGAAATACAAATATTGATTCGAGTTGGTAAATGGATGTAGAGGTGTATGGTGTGTTTTTAACTTCTTGTTCATCGCTCTCCCCAGTGTATCTCGCAAATAGTTGTAATACCACAGTGCAGGCCAGCAGCGGTGGTTTCATCGAGCCTGACAACCGACTGCTCTACGACAACAACCTGGACTGCAGCACAGTGCTGGCCACTGACCAAGGTAGCCGTTTCCTTCTGCTCTTCTACCGCTTCAATCTGGAGGAGCCAATCAACGGTGCCTGTCTGGATCACCTGACCATCTACGACGGCCTAGATAGGTCCAGCCCTCTTTCTGCTGCCCTCTGTGGCCGAATCAAGGTAGGGGACATCGTGTCCGGCAACAACAGTATCACCTTGGACTTTGTGACCGATGAGGATGGGAGCACCAATGGCTTTGAGATATTCTATTCAGTTTTTACCGACGGTGAGTAAAATTGTCTGATTTATGGGTAGGGCTGTTCATTTTCTAATAATTTACTATTCGAATATTTGAAACTGGGTTTGACCGTATATTTGAATATTCGATACTCGCCGATCAAGTTTTTCAGTGCATGCCACACTGGTAAAAAAAAACATTGCACGTAAAAGCACGCCGATGTTTTACGTATGGCGATTGATATTATGGACCGTTCAAACAGCAATTTTTTTGCATGCTCCTGTTGTATCAAGGGTTTTACCGACAGGAACAATAAACTTCCGTCCACAAAAAATTGCAATTGACAAAAATGCGGCATTTGACACTGCTAAGTGCCGTAACTTTTCTATTAAATTAGCATCAGAGTCGTATCTGTACGTGCATCTTTTCGAATATTCGAACTGGCAAAATGGTATTCGAATATTCGCTTGAAGATCGAATATTTGGTATATTTGGGACAACCCTATTTATAGGTTTAAACATTTAAGGTACACATTGCCCCAGAATCCCGTAAATGTTATCTTTGGTTTAGTTACCTAACTTATTTCCAATGTCTGGGTGTAAAAATTATACCATAATGTGTAATATTTTTCAAAGGGAAGAACCAAAGCATTGGAGTCCGGACATTCAGACTGGCACCGCACATAGTGCAGCCTGTATGCACCCAAATCACTACAGACTAAGGGCACCACTCCGCGTTTTCCAATTTTCCAGTGTCAAACTTTTCCCAACCAAACTGCCGTCCCCAAAATGATTTTCATCAGTGATTTTCAGTGCACTGTCAAGGTCTGGTCACGTACATTATTGGAGTCTACTTTTGAATGATCTTTTCAACCATAACAATTTTAGGACCGACACATTTTGTAGTCCAATTAGTTGCCTCCAACACAATGTGTCCGTGTAAATTTCTGCTGTGTCCAGTTCAATTAATTCACATTTGTCAGTAGAGTGGCAAAAAATGCATGAAATTTGTGTCTAATGTAATTCAAGATGGCAGGTCAGAAAAGGAGATGATATATTACACTTGAAACATTTGGTAAGAACAGAAGAGATGTGAACACAGTTTGTAAAATATTGTCTAATCACATAAGACAATTTCACAAATTTGACCCGAACAAAGATACTGACAAATTCAATTTTCCTAGTCAGTTTCCCCTGTGGATAGTTTGACGAATTATCCTCATTGAGTGATCCCAACAATGTCGCTTCTCAGATTGTATCGTAAAATGGGGTGTGATCCCTAGCTGTACAGCATTATGGGTTTATGACTTCTGACTAGCGCCCACCCGAACAAAGATACTGACAATTTGGGAGACCGCCTACATAGGGCAAGCTAGCTCAGTTGATATAGTACCCATACGGTATTCCGGAGGTCGCAGGTTCAAATCCCACTCCTGCCAGTTTTCTTTGTTCACTTTGAAAAACACATTAGTTATAGCTTGATGCAGAAAGTGCAAAATCTAAGACAAAAATTACTACACAAAATTTCTATTGATGGCGTGGTTAACTCACAAACAGTAATGGGTAAATTTGGAATCATACTGCAGTAAATTTAATCGGACAAGGTAGAAGTTTGAGGTCTGAAGCTGTGTCTGTCTTCTGACAGAAATCAGCAAAGCCCTTCGAACTTCCGCAACAAATCCAACAGTTGCTTCAAACATGCAGTTTCTGCCATGTCAAATTCAAATCTTTTGAAGTGTATTTTAATTCAAATTCAAATTCAAATTCAAAGTCAAATTCAAATCTTTTGAAGTGTACTTAACATATTAGAAATTTGTCATCTGAAGCAGACCTAACATATGCCTCAAAGTGCTCAGCCACACATTCATCACGCCACCCCTCTCCTGAAGTTATACTTTGTTGATAGATCTCAAATATGTTGAGCTCTTTTACTGACATTTATCGTCATATTTCTGAGTCAGAAGGATAAAATGCGTCAAATTCATTGCACTCGGGCAGGGAGGGACATCGTCCAAAGTATGGCATGCCAAGTTATGTATTTGAATGGGCCTACTCATTCTTAACACGGAGAGAAAAGTTGAACTGGGTTCAACTTTGCCGACTATCTCAACAGAACCAGTCACAACAGAACGTTTCCATAATTAGCATTGCCATTGGGGACGTTGTTGACGATATAACAACTGTATGGAAACCAATCTTAATTTCAGCCTCTGCTTTACACACAGCTCCATGTACAGCGGATCAATATGCATGCAACAACAGCAGGTGCATCGATGCTGCACTGCATTGTGACAGCTACAACATGTGTGGCGACAACAGCGACGAGACAGATTGTGGTGGTAAGTGTGCCGTTAGAAACAGGATCTGCCAAGGCGGCTTGACAAACAGCCCCAAGATTCTTAAAAACATTGTGTCCCATCAGTTGGAAGTTTTATAGACACCAATTAATCTAGTCAAACTGGTATCACCAAATTAGTTTATCAAGCCTAAGGTTGTCTATTTGACATACAATGTGTAAACTCAATCAAAGGTCGTATACATGTGTACAAAATGTACATGCAAATTCAAAGTCCCAGCAAATTTAGTATATAGCTAAGTCATAGTCTTATCTCAAGTCAAAAATGTCATGCTTGATATTTCAGAGTGGTATGTTTAACAATCAACACACCGCCAGTGGTGCAACAATTTAGCTTGAAATTTGTTGCCTTGAATGTGTAACACTTGACCACAGATCTGTTTTAGCACCCTCTGTTGCTCATTCATATAAGGCCTTTTCACACTACGAAAAATCTAGGTGTTGGACCCGGGTCCGACCCGTGTTAATTAGGGCCTTTTCACACTACGAAAAATCTCGGTGTTGGACCCGGATCCGACCCGTGTTAACTAGACTGACCTTTTCACACAGCAACATCTCAACACGTCACTGACCCGTGTAGAACGCTCAACCCGGGTTAAAACTCAACCCTGCTCAGGAGGTGGGTTGAGAGATTTCTTGTACAAAAAAAACAATTGGGGGGGGGGGGGGAGTAAAGTTCCCTACCTACTATATTTTCAAATGCCATGTAGCCTATAAAAAGAGGAAGCAGAACTATTTTTGGGGGGCCTAAGTATATGTACATGTATTACTATAAATTTACCACTGATGCACGGAAGAAAGGAATGGTCTTTGATTTTTTCATTTTTGGGGGGGGGGGGGTGTTGGGGGGTGGAAACATTGATCAACTGCACTTGATCGACATTAACATCTGAAGTGAGTTTACTTACCAGGAAATCTAAAGTCATTAGCAGCTTGTTGGAGCTCTGTATTTTGACAAAACCCTCACTCTGCCTCTTTAAATATCTGTATACTGTAAATAGGGATTAATAAAGATTACATTTTCGATGGTGTCGCGCTGCGTGATCGACTCCTGCTCCCATCTTCAACATGTTCGGCTTGGTCGTGGCTGAGAGTGGGCCGCGTGATGGGCATGGGGCGCGGGCGGACTGGGCTGACACTTACATGGACTGACTGGGCCGGCGGTAAAACGGATTGAGCCTGCAGCCGCTGAGACTACGGTCCGGCGGAAAGCTGGGCATGGTGCCTTCAGTGTTGGTACTGCCAAAGGTTTCAGCCGGAATGGTACATTTATCCCGAGTCTGGCCTTCAGTGCTACAATTTCATCTTCACAGTCTTTCGTAAAATGTTCCTTACATATGTAAGACCATTTCGTCAGCCTAAAGTCAGATCGGACCCACTGCCTTCGTTGTTTTCCATCAACTTTGGGGAATCTTAGAAAAGATAGGTTCGGATTTTTGTCCGTATTTCTTGTGCAGCCACCTACCACACACGTTCTCGGCATAATACTTATTAACTTTAATACATTCAAGCTCCGAATAACTCCAAAAGTAAGCTAGGAAGGCCGTGAATTCGGCAAAAAATGCCAAGAAAGTACGACCAGCTGACGACGAAAATGTCATAAAACACACACGTGGATGATAGTACCAACACGCTGCAGACGTGGTGGCTGCACGGCCGGGTAAGCGCACACACGTCATAAGGTCATATGCGAATCGTGATGTCCCGACGGATGTCCTGACGGATTTTCAAATGGCAAATCAGTACTACCCACACCCGTGTCAAAAACGGCATCCAACCCATCTCCGTCAGCCACTAACCCAGACACACTATCAAGGCGAGGAATGGAACCAATACCTAAAAACGGTCAGAGAGCTGCTCAATCCACAAGGCAAAAATCTACGATAGACTTAACAGATGGCGTTATCTACAACCAAAGCTCCGGGGGATTCTCATTCGCCCATCTTAGAGTGAGAAGTTTAATGAACAAATTTGACCAATTAAAATTTTAATGTCTACAAATCCATTCGATATCATCTGTCTAAATGAAACTTTCTGCAATGCCTCAATCTCCGACGATGAAATCACATTACCAAATTTTTCCATTGTCAGAAAAGACAGGAACCGGCATGGTGGTGGGGTTGCCATGTACATCCGAAACAATTTAACTTTCACTCGTTGTGAGGATCTTGAAACAGATGATGTCGAGTGCATATGGGTTGAAATTAAGTGTAAACAAAGACAGCCTGTGCTTATTAGTTCTATTTATAGGCCACCTTCAAGCTCTGTTGAATTCATTGATAAACTAAGTGATGTTATTAATAAGGCCTCCTGTGAATGTAAAGAAATTATTGCAACTGGGGACTTTAATTATGATGTTTCAGTTGACGATGATAGTATGAACTCAAACCCAATTATTTCTTGTTTTGGTTTATTCCAATTGGCGCAACTCATACATGACTCAACACGTGTCACTGAGTCCACTCAAACAGTAATCGATCTCATTTTCAGCTACCATCCAGAGCTAATAAAGGAATGTGGTGTATTACCAGTCTTAATCAGTGACCATTATCTTGTTTATGGTCAACATAGTTGGAAAACACCAAAAATTACAGGTCGCTCAATAAATTTTTGATGTCTTACAAATATAGACAATGATGCATTTAAAGACGACCTCCTTAATGCACCATGGCAAGATGTACTGGACTCTTATGATGTTGATGAAGCGTGGTGCAAATGGCACTCCATATTTATGAGTATTATTAACTTTCATGCGCCAATCAAAACTAAACGTATTCGGGGTGCCTCTTTACCTTGGCTCGATTGCGAAATTCTTAAACTTATGAGACAGCGGGATCGTGCACACAAAATCGCAAAACGCTCAGGCTCACATATCGATTGGGACTCTTACAAAAAGCTGCGGAATAATGTAACTAATAAAATCCGCACTAAGAAGAGCGAATACTATACATCAGCCATAGAAGAAAATAAAAGCAATTCATCTATGCTATGGAAAAAACTAAAGGAGGTACTTCCTAAAAAACAGAAAATTGCTCCAAATTCTATCACTTCCCCAAATGGAGAAAATATTGACGATCCCACTGACATTGCTGATACATTAAATGAACACTTTTCTACAATAGGAAAACGTACAGCTAGAAATTGCCCATCGGGCGAACTTGAAAACAATGATACCTACATGTACGCCTCTATCGTTGATTCTCTGGATGAACTTGAAGAATGCACTGTACCTAATATTACAGAAGAGTTCGTTCAAAAGCAAATATCATCCATGTCGGTTGGGAAAGCAACAGGTCCGGATGGCATCAGTGTTAAAATGATTAAAATTGCTTCCCCTTATAATACTAAATCTTTAACTTATATTTTTAACCTCTCCATAACATGCGAGCAATACCCTAAAGATTGGAAACACGCCTTGGTAACACCAATTCACAAGGGAGGAGATAAATGTAGTACAGGTAATTATCGGCCTATTTCTATACTGCCTATTATCTCTAAGATTCTAGAAAGATGGGTGCACTCGGCAGTATATAGCTACCTCGATGATAACAATTTGATACCTAGTTGCCAATCGGGATTTAGACCCTTGCACTCGACTGAAAGCACTCTACATGATTTAACAAACAAGTGTTTTGAGGCTATGGAGCAAGGTGAAGTTACAAGTAGCGTGTTCATAGATCTCAGTAAAGCTTTTGATTGTGTGGATCATGTAATCCTACTAGGCAAATTGAAGAAGCTGAATTTGTCATCTTCTAGAATTAATTGGTTTAAAGTCGTACCTATGCGGTCGTAGTCAGTCTGTAAATATTAAGGGTACAATATCGAAGGTCTTGCCCATAGACATAGGCGTTCCACAAGGGTCGAACTTAGGGCCACTTTTATTCATTGTTTATAGTAGTGATTTTCCATCCTGTATACCCCAAAATTGCAACTTATTTATGTATGCAGATGACTCCACGTTAACTTGTAGCTCCTCGAGTATTAACGAAATAGAAAGGAACTTGAATGTAGCTCTTGCTAGTATTCACAACTGGTGCCTAAGAAACAAACTAGCATTAAATGCCAACAAAACCAAATGTATGCTTATTGGTTCAAGGCAGAAAATATCCAACGTCGACCTGAACGTGTGCATTGCTGATAAGGTTATCGAAAAAGTGAAATCTTGTAAATGCTTGGGTGTAGTTGTTGATGAAACATTAAGTTGGGGTACACATGTTGAATACGTAAGGAAGACTGTTTCGTCTAAATTGGGTGTGTTAAACAGAATTCGTGATTACGTTCCCCAAAGCAGCCTGCACACACTCTTTGTAAGTTTAGTTATGCCATCTTTAGAGTATTGCTGTATGGTGTGGGGAGGAAGGTACATATCTCACGACAATACCCTCAACAAATGTCTCAAAAGAGCCGCACGGATAATCCTTAAATGTACCTCCCTCACCCCCTCAGCTGATATGTTTGCCAGACTAAATTGGATTCCTTTTGAAGAAAGAGTTCAGTTCAAAAAGGCTATCTTTGTTTTCAAAAGCCTTAACAAAATGACTCCTTTGTACATGACAAATCTGTTCACACCACTTACAGTGATTCGTGAAACACGACAATCGACCCAAATGGCACTGAAAGTTCCTTTCGCCAAAAAGGAATGCTACGTGACAAGTTTCGCTGTGAGTGGTGCCAGTATATGGAATAATCTGCCTGAACAAATGAGAACCATAAACTCCTTAAGTACATTTAAATCGGAGCTACGTAAAGCCATGTATCAGTGATATTTCTGTCATTTACGCTGATCTGCGGAGTTATAAACTTGGTTGCCAAAATACTTTGGAGCCGGATGGGAATTTCCCCTTGTTTTTCACCCTAAAAGGTTTCTTTTTCGCGGGTTTTTCGCCCATCCCGTAAATCAGCAATAGGCTTCTGGAGAGTTGAAAAGTTAACCGAAAATATATTTATTTGTGTAAACAATGTATTTGTTTAAATATTTTGTATGAATGTGTAAATATTCAGTTTTAACTAATAATATGCAGGGCCCCAATGGAAACCAGTTTTAAACTGTTTGGGCACACCCTGGGTAAAGAAATGTAATAAATAAATAAATAAATAAATACATTTGCATCCCTAATTACCTTTTCAGGAATTGAGACCAAACGCTCACTCCAAGGGGCAATTTTAGTCCATTTTTTTTCAATGCAATAAATTGTAATCGTTCTTTACCAATTTGTAGTCGGTTAGAAGAATTTACAAGCTATCTGAAAAGCCAATAAAGTAGAAAAATGAAACTTGGTTTTCTTTCCTCTTTAAGAACATGTACATGCAGTAAGCATGCCTCACATGTAGTCAATTTGATATACTTTGTGATTTAAAATAATACATGATTTAAAATAATACATGCTACGAATTCAAAATGTGAGTTGTAAATATGTTCCTGTATAGATATAACAAAAGATATCCTGGGATACACCTTCCTATACGGAATGTTGATAATACCCTTCCAAAAATATGCAGCTTATCTCAAGATAATTGTATGATTCCAGACATGCATGTATATGAACAATTCCAGAGCATCGATGTGCTGCAGTTGCCAATTTGGAAGTCTGTAAGAGGTAAATTAAAGTACATGTATGATGAAGAACAGCATATGAGCAGCAAGAAATGAACCAGCACAAGAGTAACATTTTCACCATGCTGGAGACCTCTGATACAGCCCACGTACTTCTTTCATCGTCCTGTAATAGTCGTTGTTTGCTGATTTGTTTTATAACGCTGTGATTAGTACGTGTGTTATAATGGGGCGAGGAGGTGCCAGGCCGGCTTCTGCAGCCAAGTGAAATGGACACAAGAGGCTTGTGCAGCCAAGCGTAACGTAAACAATAACCCAACAATGGATTGAAAATGCAGAGAATGCGGGTATATAGCCATCAACCGGCCTGGTGGTAATTTTCAAACCACGCCTATAGACGTCTTCCGGGCTCAATGGGTTAACCCTAACCTCGGCTGCAAAATACAAGTGTCGTAAACTGTAGTATGCAGTACTCTTTACTACACTGGCATATTAGAAATTATGTAGTACTTTGTAGTATGTTGTACCTTATCCCCAAATGAATGGCTAGGAAGTTAGGGTTAAAGCTAGTTTTGGCCAATAAAATTCAGTGATTCAATAAATATGTGCAATAAATATGTGAAAATATCCTGGTAAAAATTCAGTGCTGTTGTAATATCCGGTATAGCTTTTGTCCTAATAAAAAAAAATCAGTGGCAGAAACATGTAGTTTTAGTATTTAAAAAGTGGTAAACTAATGCCTGAAACAGTAGTGTTGGCACATGTACAAATGTTTTTGCGAGCCATTATTGAGAATCCTGACCCGTGTTTGTCCTCAAATAAGCAGTTGATCAATTAGATTAGTGCAGTGGTTCTTTTCTTGCCTTTCACCTCTAGTGGCCCTGGTTTAATTCAGGTGCACTCGATCAAGCCTTCAGTCCGTAGCTGATTTTGTGGGTTTCCTAATGACTAAATTATTCTCTGGGATTTTCCTGGCACTTCTAAAACTGAGATTTCCTTTGTCGTCTATGTTCCATTGTCTCAATAGCCGCCTGTCTTACTGTCCATCCAATGGACGGTCAAAAATATCTTAAGACAGATATTTTGTTTTGCTTCAAGTTGTAGAAAATTCATAATTAGCCCTTTAACCTCTTGAATACGGACGATGGCCATAGCCACGGTTTGAAAAAGACCACTTGGCCGGTTGATGTCTACAGGCACATTCCTGGGTGTACTCAATCCATTCATGTTTCAAATGTATTGCTCTTGAATGGGAGTGTAATGAATAGATGGAGCTTTTTCAAACAAAGCTTTCAGTCACACAAAGGGGGTGGGGGGGGGGGGGGGCTCCAAGTGTGATGAATAGGACCACTCTATTCAGTGTGGTGCCTATTGTTTGCATTTTTGCTTGGCTGCATAGCCCATTCTTGGCATACTAGCACCTCATCAATAACAGCCGGAGACAAGTAGTTAAACAAGCAACCTGTGCACATGAAGGCACTCCACAGCTCTTGGGTGTGTACATGCATGCAAGAGACGGCATTTTATACATGCATTGGTGTTGTTTTACCTTTGGTGCGTAGACTTCAGATGCTTTCTCCGTTGCGCATCAGGTGCGAACATCTGGTTTAAATGCAATGCATTTAAGCAATGCCCAGCAGGTAAAAAGCAAGGTTTAAATAGTGTTTCAGGTATTTATGAATATTTATTATTATCACTCCCTCTAGATATTGTGATTGACAGCAGTGGCCTGAGTGCAGCCGTTATTGCCGGCATTATAGCCGGTTCCCTGTGCCTCATCCTGCTCATCCTAGTTGTGATCCGAGCCATTGTGCACAGGTACCAGTCCAAGCAGCTTCTGAAGCAACTCTTTGATGAGATGAGCAAACAGCCCACGTCTAATGAGTACTCGGAAAAGGATTTCTGGGGGGAGAGCAAGCCCATGGAGGACTAGGGTAGGTGGAGTCGGGGCGATGGGCCCAATTTCATTGGGTTGTATAGCACATGATTTTCTGCGTCCATCTCGTAGAGACCAAAGGTAGTATGCAACATTTGCTTTTGCTGTAATTTTTAGAAATGAATGGATTTGGGGGTTAGTATTTTATAGAAAATACTGTAACAGTGACCTGTTTAAAGTTTTGAGAAAATAGATGCTGGGACAGGGAGAGAAAAAAAAACGCTGTTCTTGTAGTCTGGTTTCCTGACCCTACTTCAGACAAAACAGCAATTTATGGGCATCAGAGAATTATCAGGTCGGGGAACTAGACTATTTCCAACGATTGTCGGCCCACTTTTGAGGTCGGGCAAATCTTCAGAATCATTGGGCGTTGCCTGGAATTGACTCGAACAAGCAGGAATCGGCTGTCTCAAAGAGTCGACTCCTCAAAATATTGGAATCGTGATTGTGATTCCCTCTTGGTGTCCCTCTCAACAACCAAAAATTCACAAAATGTCCACAAACTTAAGAAAAAAAGTCCTAAATTCATAAAATTCCCAGAAAAGTCCCATGGAAGATTTCCAATCTGAAAGTTTGTAGGGATTTGCAATAATATTCTGAACTACAACCAAAAAATATTCATCATGCAGATAGAAATGTCTTGAGAAATGATGCAAGTTTTCCTGATTGGTTTCAAAAGGTCTAATCCACACATACATGTTACTATTTTAGGGAAGATACACTGTAGTTTGTGTAATCTGGTATCACTACACCATGAATAATGTAGAAGATACTTTAACATTAGAATGAAAAAGATCTTAAGCATGGATGTAAATCCCAGGTGGATGGTCCATAAATCAATTCCCCGCAGAAACTGCACTACCTTAAACAAATTGTAAGTCTGTTTCCAAACGAAAATAGCGCACTGGCGTTCTTCTTATCCTAGCCCCCCCCCCCTTCCTTTTTCGAGTGATTTTTCTAAAATCACTCTAGGGCACAGATTTACGGCATTTATCTCGAAGGAATAAAGTGCTATAGATTCGATTGGATTCAATTCAATTCATTTCAATTCAATTCATTTCAGTGCATTTCAATTCAGTTATTTTATGTTGACAAAATGGATTTTAAAGGGACTCAATTTTTTTAACCTCTCAAAATAATGCTGACCTGGAGGGCATTAACATTTTGACGGAACAAAATGTTAAATATCATTTTGAACAAAACTTTAAAGTTGTCCATTCCTTTAAGGGTTCCATGCTTGGCCACTGGAGACAGCAGGAATTTTATTCAGAAAAATACCTGGCTTGCTGCCAGGTTTGTGACAGTAATCGGTGAGATGCTGATATACAGGTATACAGTCCTAAATAAATGAGTATATGTTGTCATGTGAGAAATGTTGATGAAATGATTATTCCACCTGGATGAAATTCCCATATTGTTGGAGATTAATTGAGTGATGATGTCTGTTTCAAAGGCAGTCAGCATGATTGGCATGTGTCAAAAACAGACCTTATTTATATCACTTGAGTCCCCATGTGGGTTCCTTTAATAGCTAGTGTAGATATGGCACTTTTTTATTGGCCCTCGTGTGTACAGGTGCTATAATAATTTCTTTTTTTTAAAGCGTTAGATGTTTTAATTCTCGTAAATGGGTTTGAATCACAGAGAAATGAATGTCGATGAACATGTTTTGGTAAGTTTGTACAGTGGTTGAGAACCTCACAATGCATTATGGGTATATCGGCAGAGAAACCATAATTGGATACACATACAGGTGTACGGTGTGGGTTTAAGTATTTAAAATTTAATTTCATGTGACCTTTAACCCTAACCCTCGGGGTGTGTGGAAATTCTTATTAATATTGATGGATTCAGCAGTGTTAGGGTTAAAGAATTTCTCAGTTCATTGCACAGTGAACAAACCAAACCCAAAGATTGAATCACAAATTTATTTTATAATGACCAGATGGTCTGACTAGAGTTCGCAAAACTGGATGTCTTAAATACTGGACTCCGATGGGCAGTCCAGTAGGTACCGGTATATCGAGCCCTGGGCCTTGTAAGAAATATGGGAATCCACATGTGAAAATATGAAAATGTATGTTTATTCAAAACAAAATATGATGTACGTATAAATGTAAAATTGCGTATAAATGTAAAATTGCATATAATCAGTTACGATATGAGGAAGACCCTAAAAAAAAAGACTACATAAAATAAAATGCATTTCCAATCTTTTAAAAGATTTTTTTAGTTTCATTTTGCAGTCTCCATTTAACAAGGTCCCATCATATCCCGGGGCCTATTTCATGGTCGCTAAGCAAGTATTTTAGTAAGTAAGCAGGCTAGCAGCCAAAAATGCCATGCGGTGCATAGAGTACCTGGGTTTGGTTCTCGGCAGGACCAAATCATGTGTCCGGAATTGCAAAATCTTATACATGTCACTAGGTAACAGGGACATGAAAAATGTCACACTTTTGGACCCCAAATTTATGGAATGACCCATTTGGCTGGTCCCAGCAATCTTGAACTTTATGAAAATGCAGCAAGTGCTGTGGCTTCGTGGTCTAGTGTACCAGACTGAAGATTGCGGTGCTTTATCATGGGATCGAGTTCAGGAGGGGTCATGGTGCTTGTGTCCTTGAGCAGGATACTTTGTCACAAGTTGCTTCTGTCCACCCAGGAGTATATTGGTGCCTGTGAAGGCAAAATGGTTATGTGTTTGATTGGCCCAGTGCACTTAACTTGCAGCAGGGGCTGTATATTTCCCAGGGAGCCGAGAAGGTTTCAGGAATGATAGTTATAGGCCTGATGAGAAGGGGTAATAGAAATTGTAAATGCTGTGTTTTAGTTTAACAATTGCAATATGCAGTTGATTATGTGTTGTTTACTTCCAGGAAGAAGTATATATTTTGGAATAGATTGTATAAACTGTGGAAAGAGTAATTAATATATATTTGGTTGTGTTAGGGTGGACCCTACAATTCCGTCCGTGTTTTTGAAAGCTTGCAGTCATTCAAGCAACATTTATGCACTGTCCGTTCTTCAAAAATGTATAATACCTGACAAATATTCATTTTTTTTATTGTTCATGAATTTTATTTGGACTCGTTAATTAATATACAATTAAGAATTCATTATCTTGAACTGATTCATAGTAATGCAAGCCGGGTTTTGTTTCAGATGTTAAAGCATGTTCGTTAATCATTTAATTGTATCATTAAGTCACTTTCTGTCGGAAAGTTAGTCATGCTTACATGCATGGGGCCAAATTGGGAATGTGTCACATGTAATCGATTTTTAGCCAAGAATTTTTATTTTTTACTGAAAACTAGCCACATTGTGCCCAAAATTTCTATTTTTTTTAATTGACTGTCAAAATTTTACTAGATAAGTCATAATAGAAAGTAATATTTTTTATACCGGATACATTTTCCAGGTTTTGAAAAATTGTGGACAGTAGTTAATGTATTTCTTTGTGTATTATTGACCGATTTGTAATGGATTTAGTATAGTTTTGATGTTAGGCTGTATGAGCCCAATGTAGTGAGGTTCACCTTTGATAGAAATTTGAACTTTTCAAAGTATTAACAACTTTCTTATTTGCGTTATTAAACTATGGATTTTTAACATTAGTGGTGGAAAAAGTCGTTGCCTTTGCATTATTTGTCTCGTAGAAATGGTACAATAACATGTAGTTTGAAGTTAGCATATGCAAAATTGTATTGTGCTGGGAAGCCTGTTTTATCAGCTTGGCTGAACCGATCTGGTCTTTTTCCAGTGCACCTTTTTTGCCTTTAATTATGAAAGAACATGAATGATAAGGAAGTATGCCAAGAATAATTTACCATCCATTGTGTATGGGATTAATACAATATTAACATAATCACCCTTCATTATTTATTATATCTTTTGCTTTTTTTATGATAGACCTGAGGTTGACACCCTTGAACTGAGTGGAATTTTCTCATGTTATGCATAGCATCCTCACGACTTTTTTCACCATTCCTGCTTCATTATGAGGTCCATACACTGGAAGTAGGCCTATGGTAGCTGTCAAAAGTGGGTTTTCATCATTTTCAAGCACCCTAGCAAGAACACACTTCGGATTTAGCTGGAAAAAATCCAACATAATCTAACAGCAGCTGTGAGGCCTACTCTCCCAAATTAAAAAAATCCAACATATTCCAACAGCAAGAACAAAAAATGGTAGTCTTTTTAGTATTCACTGCTCAGTATTCACTGCTCAGATGGCAAAAAGGCTTACCTAACACAATATGCCCACTGTTGCATATCGGTGGATTTGCTGAGTTTTGCGTAATTTGGTTTATCTGCTTTGTGTGTGTCCCCCCCCCCCCCCCCTTCACCCCCATTGTCCAAATAACACTGTGAATCCTTGGATGTGATTTCCTATTCAAAATGGACTTGAGGATTTTAAGAGAATGTGATTTTAACAATTAGGGTCCAAAATCACATCCTACTCTATTTAAAATCACATCTGAAGCCTGTGAACTATTATCCCACCCTGACAAAGAGTACATTGTGACTTCTGGGTTTAACAGCTTAAACCGCATTGTGATTCTGGACTCTGGATGTGATTTTGGACCCTCATTGTTAAAATCACATTCTCTTAATCCTCCTGTCCATTCTGAATAGGA
Source organism: Hippasteria phrygiana (assembly GCA_037893225.1). Taxonomy (NCBI): domain Eukaryota; kingdom Metazoa; phylum Echinodermata; class Asteroidea; order Valvatida; family Goniasteridae; genus Hippasteria; species Hippasteria phrygiana. Next base: position 375,620 of record JAZGUH010000875.1, on the reverse strand, counting down.
AATCACATCCAAGGGGTTCATAGTGATAAGCGGAGTCCCTATCCGTCCTCATGTCCCACCCTTCTTTCCCGCCACTCACCCCGTCCCGCTAGTAATGCGCCTATCAATTGCTTCCTCCACCCCTCCCCCGGGCTGCCCCACCCAAGATGTGGGGATTGTCACTTTTGGATCCGGAAGGAAGGGTCACGTGACTTTGCACGTAATATAAAAAATGAAGACCTGGATTATTCTATCAGTTCCCATAAAAAGCAAAATCAGATCTCTCTCGATTGATTTTATATTGATTTTCAAAGATTAAATCTAGAAATCTTTGATTGCTTGTAATCTGATATTTGATGACGTCATTGTGACGTCATTATCAGAAAGCTCGAGAACTATGTGAACTCTACCATCTGAAGCAAATATCTGGATTATATGTATCGCAGTTGATTTTTCAGCAATTTTTTAAGGTTTAAAGGTCTTTTCAATGCAACTTCCGGTCTGGTGACGTCATAAATCTTTCTCCCCCTCAAGCCGATTATATACATCAATTATAAAGTGATGTCCACGTCGTTCCAACTTACCTGTTGGACCTACCATTGCATATTTCATTAGCTACGCGAAATAACCGCTAAAGTAAGATTTGCTGTAGCATGCCACGGCTTAAGGCACTTCGGGGAGGCTTGGGCCCGTTTTTGCACCGGTCGGTGGGTACTCCAGCGATAGCGCCCCCAATAGTCAGAGCCCTCGCCATATCGTCCTCTCTTTCTTTAGCGCTCATCGCGATAGGACATGTTTTTTGTGTGCTCGCTGAGCGTACACGTTTTACTCGCTTGGTAATCGCTTTTTGTATCTTTTTCTCAAGATTTGCAATACGTATAGGTCTTCAGAAGCATTGGATGTGTTTTTCTGATTACGTTCTGTGTTTCAGACGAGAGTAATAAACGTTTTGGTTTCGTTTTTTGACCTCGTGTGTTTTCCTTTTTATGCATACACAGTCTTTCAACATTGTACGTGTTTTTCCTTTCCTTACAGTTCGAAGAATCCTGCTGTAATTCTGCGTTTATTCTGGTTTTTGGGGTGCCAATAAAATAAAATGCCCCCCCAACATTTCGTGACTCCTAATAAATGTCACAAAATCTTGCCGAATAGCCGCGAGGACTCACACGAATTATGTCCTAAATGTAGGCCATGTTCGTGAGGTCTGCCGTGTTCCATATGCGGATCCTGGGGCTTGGAGGAGTGGGCAAGGATCGACACCTGGCTGGCGAAATCCACAGACTCGGCAAGAAGTGAGGCTTCAGCGGCTTCTGGAAAGAAGAAGAAGAAGTCCTCCAACCGTGTAAGTACGGAGCCTCCGCGGTCCGCTGCAGGTATCGGTTCCACTGATCCTACTGGATGCGCGACGGGCCATTCGCGGGCTGGAACCGAGCCGGTGGCTAAGGGTTCCAACGCCGCAAGTCTTTCCCGGGGGCAGGTTTCGGGCACGGAAGTGTCGCCGGCCAGCCCCCATGAGGGAAAGGAAAAGGCCGGTGGTGGGCGCGATGTGCCGAAGACCACCGGTCCTAATCCGGTGCAATCTGGGGCCTGACGGAAGTGCGCAAGCTCCCGGGCCGATGAATCAGCGCACCGAGGAAAGCATCGGTCCACGTCGGCTACCACTACGGCCGACACCGGGTTTTTCCCCCGAGCAGAGGGCGCTAGACCGAAGATGCAAAAACCGATCGGCCCACCGCGTTCACGCTCGGCCCCGACCGATGGTCTGGGTGACCGTACAGAACCGGGCCCGATCAGTGTGATGGAATCGGCCACAGGGTTAATCCCAGCATCCGATTCGGACCACTGTGCACTGGTGGTGCCCGGTCAGACCCATAGCGTGCCGGTGGCACCGGGTCAAACCCGTAGTGTGCCGTTGGCACCCGGGGTTCTTTCCGACGTTCCTTCGGGAATTTCGGAATTAATGGCTCGCCGCCCGGATTCGGGAAACCGATCCCAGCCGAAAAACAAGAGGTGCCGGGCTCGTAAATGCCGCCGCCGTCACCGCTACTCTAGCACTTCGTCGAGTGACAGTGCGTCGTCGACCACCGACTAGTCATTATCAGACCGCCCACATCGCCGCAAGCGCGGACGGAATTATCGACATCGGAATTATTGCTAAAAGGCTTTCAAGCTTTATCAGCTCAGTTAGCGGCATTTGGCGCCGCAGCCAGTCCTGATTCCCGCTCGGCCTGTGGCCGCAGCTCGGGAGTCGGACCATGAGTCGGGCGAGTCTATTTCTATTCACCCGTCGGATTCGATGCAAGAATCGGACTCGGACGTCAATCGCGCTACGCGCCGAGACTCCAACCGGCCTTACCCTACACATTCTGTAGAGGCAGATACATACGACATGGCACCGGAGGGTCCATCCTCAGTGGACCGGCCGTCCGATGTAGATTCTACGGGGAGTCACCCTTATGAGTATACCGATAATAGGTTTCGTGAAGTGATGTGGGATATGGTACGAGTTTTGAAGGTAATTTTTCCCATTCCTGAGCAATCGGAATCTTCCCAAAGCCCGCGGCCTTCCTTTAAGAAACGCACGGGCATACCAGAACGGGATTCCCCGAAGTCTACATTGCGGTTCAGAAAAAGTGGCAGCCCTTTGCAAAAGCAGCATGTCACCCCTTCCGTGTTCCAAAACGGGATGCTGAGGAATTTCTAACAGTCCCTGCTATCCCCGACTCTGCAAAGGACAAAATGGTGGGGGACTCCGGGAAGCAGTCACAGAAAGCTCCCTTCGCCGATCTGGTCTGTAATAAACTTGAAGACATGCTGAGTTGATACGGCATCCTGTATGGGCCTGCAAACATCTTCGTTCATGCTCTTGTTATCGGAGTACCTGGTTACTGCATGTGATTCCAGTTCCAGTGTCTCCTCGGCAATGGCTGTTAATGCTTTTCAGTGCCTGGAGGATGGGTTGCGCATCATTCTAGACCAGTTTGCACGGATCTCTACTCTTGCCACAACATCTAGACGTTCCAATGTATTGGAAACCATCTTCTTTCCTTCAGAAGGGGCAAGAAGGCGCATGTAGGCGCTCCCTTTATGGAGCAATGATCTGTTTGCGGATCTGTTCCAGACGTTGATGGAGGCTGAAGCCAAACGTCTGGAGGCCACAGACCGCATTAATTTGCAGGCCCCTCGAAAGAAGTCTCAACCGTCATCCAGGGTTCTGTCTTCTTCCGCTAAGGCAAAAGGATTTAGAAAGCCCTTGCCTTCTCTGCGGACTCTCAAGTCTGCCCACTCAGCTACTGTGTCTCGTCCAGCAGCAACAACACCCTCAGCAACAGTGCAAACACCTCCTGGATGGCGTTTTGGTTGGCCAACCTCCAGAGGTCGCGGCACAAGGTTCCCCCCCCCCCCCCCGCCAGAAAGTTTTTAGGGCGGGCAGGGGATGGCACCGCTGACTCTGGCTTACCACCCCTGGCCCTCCACGCTGGGCCCATGGGGGGCCGCTTAAGGCACTTCGGGGAGACTTGGGCCCGTTTTTGCACCGATCGGTGGGTACTCCAGACAGTCACGCAAGGATACCACCTGGAGTTTACACATGTTTTCTCGTCCCACCCCTGTTCTATCAGACAAGGAACAGCGGAGGGCACTAGAGAAAGAAATAGACACATTGTTAACCAAACGAGCAATTCAACCGATTCATTACCACCCAGTGGAAAAATCAGGGTTCATGTCGAGGTTCTTCCTTGCACCCAAGAAGAAGCAGGGTGAGTGGCGTCCCATTCTAAACCTGAAACCGTTGAACAGGTTTATTCGTCCAAAGCGGTTTCGAATGGAGACACTGCGCACGGTCTGGAACTCTCTCCCAACACCATATTGGGCCACTTCAATAGATCTGCAAGACGCGTATCTCCACGTACCCGTTTGCAAGGAACACATAAAATACCTTCGTTTCCAGTACAGAAGCGTCGGCTTCGAGTTTCTCACCTTGCCATTCGGCCTGTCCACATCGCCGAGGGTTTTCACCAGAGTAGCACAGGCCCTGGCAACAATACTTCGCAGAGCGAATGTAATGATTTTTCTCTACCTAGACGATTGGTTAATCGTAGGCAGGTCCGAGGAGGAAGCTTAACAGTCCTTGACAGTTACCATCGACTTAGCGACAAAACTGAGTTTTCTGATAAACATAGAAAAGTCGCATCTGGTCCCCACCCAGACACCGTCTTTCTTGGGGGCAGAAATCGACCTGGTAACAGGGTTGGCCTTCCCTTCCAACAAACGGATAGTCAATGTACAGGAGTGTACACTGTTCCTGACAGCTCAATCAGCACCAGCGGTGGCCTGGCTACGGCTACTCGGCCTACTGGCCAGTTTAGTCGACCTAGTCCCATGGTGTCGCCTAAGGATGCGGCCAATCCAACTGCACCTGGAAGTTACTCCTTTGGTGCATCGATCACAACATAACTCTCTCGGCATGTCACATACCGGGCAAGATGAACATCACTGCAGACGCACTATCCAGAGGGAAGACCATCCCAACGGAATGGCAACTGAACCCCACCGTTGTCGAAACACTGTTCAATCTAGTGGGTCGTCCCCACATAGATCTGTTTGCATCATCACGCAACAACCAATTGCCGGTATACTGCGCACGGGTCACAGACCCGAGAGCCTGGGCAATCTATGCTCTGGCAATATGTTGGATAGGCATGTACGCATATGCGTACCCGCCGATCACCATTCTGACACGAGTGTTGCGCAAGATACTAGAGGAACCATGCAAGGTGATGCTCATAGCCCCGTTTTGGCCTCGACAAACTTGGTTTCAGACGTTGGTCAGGTTGCTGGTCCATCAACCAATCATTCTCCCACAGAGACCAGACCTGTTGAGACGGCCCCGATCCAGATTGAACCATCCGGATCCGGGGTCTCTGCGCCTGACATGCTGGCTACTGTCCAGCGTTCCATGCGCTCAGCAGGCCTTTCTGACTCTGGCAGCCTGTGGCCGGAGAGCGTCCACAAGAAAGACATATGACAGCCAACTCCGACATTTTTATAGGTGGTGCGACGGGTGGGGCGTGGATCCCCTCTCTGCATCTGTAACCATGGTTGGAGACTTCCTCCTACACCTGTTTAACTCGGGGCTGGCCGTCACTACAATACAAAATTACAAGTCGGCCATCGCGGCAGTGCACAAAGGTTTTCAAGGGGGTTCTTCTGTATCAAACAACCTTGCACTGGCTCATTTGCTCAAGGGTATGTTTACTACGCGTCCTCCTCAACGTAAACTTATCCCAGCTTGGGATTTAGGAGTGGTCCTACGTACACTGGCAGATCCCCCTACGAACCTCTTGCGACGGATAAGCAATGGGGCCCGGTTAGAGCTCTGAAATGGTATATAGCTCGCAGCTTTTTATAACTTCCACGACTCCTCACCACCCAGCATCTCGTGATACGATTTCTCGTTGGATAGTTAAGGCTATCCGCGGTTCAACACCAGACAGTCCTCTGCACGAGTCATTTCAACCGGCTCGTGCCCATGACACAAGGGCGGTAACAACATCTTGGGCACTATTACGAGGCGTTCCGGTGGAAGACATAATGCAGGCAGCATGCTGGAAAACAGCGACGACTTTTTCGTCATGTTACCTGAAGGATGTCCTCTTGGCAGAGGGACGGACCGGGTGGGTGACGATGTCAGCCACCATGCCATCGGCAAGCCGCAGGCAACCCTCCCGCAAAGAGGCCACGACCCAAGCTGCCGCAGCACCAACTCAACAGTAGGGTGAGTTATGCTCATGTGAGCTTTATGCAGGTAATGGTGTTTAAGAGTGGTCAACGGGGATTCCTTTTTGTGGGTATCCTTCTGGAATTCAAATACAGCCCACTCCCACCTCCTATCTCGGTGCTAGTCTATGCAATGGTAGGTCCAACAGGTAAGTTGGAACGACGTGGACAAACCCCAAACTGGGGTGTTTTGTTGTCCACGAGAGACATACTTACCTGTTGGACCATCCCTCCCACCTTCCCCACAGTGGGCGCCTATTAAGGGACTCGCGCTAAGAGAAAAAAGGACGATATGGCGCGGGTTCTGACTATTGGGGGCGCTATTGCTGGAGGGCGCCGTGGCATGGTATAGCAAATCTGACTTTAGCGGCTATTTCGCGTAGCTAATGAAATATGCAATGGTAGGTCCAACAGGTAAGTATGTCTCTCGTGGACAACAAAACACCCCAGTTCGGGGTTTTTCAGCAAACTTCGCCACACACATTAACCATTTTTCAACCTGTCGCTAGAGGGCACTCGAACATTTTATGACATCACAGGTATTTTTGTGTGAAGTACAACCTAGGCGGAGACTAAGGCTGCGTCCGAATCGCTTGTCTAGGGCTATTGTCTAGGTGTTCGTCCATTACAACTACGCGTGACGTAGCTGTAGCTCTAGACGCCCATTTCGGACACTGCCTAACATCGTTGAAAGCAAGTTCACATCTTTTCCCACTTTCAAATTATATGGCCCTTCCGGTTTGGACCGGCAGGAAGGTTCACGTGATTTGACGCACACGAGATAAAATGAAGATCCTGGTTTATACTATTAATTGACACTAAAACCAAGATCAGGGGTCTCACGGTTGATTTTATATAGCATTTTAAAGATTAAAAATATTTATCTTAAATCGCTTGTAATATGACACCTATGACGTCATCATGACGTCAGAGCAACATGCATGAGTTTAGCACGTGGTATAAGTGTATGCCCATTTTCATTAAGATTGAACTTTGTTTAATGGCAAAAGTGACCCCGAAAATGAAACATGTGCATTGTCTATGGCATTTGTGATAGAAGAAGAAGAACTAGAGCAGGATGTGTGTGCTTTACTAAGCATGAGCCGGTGGTCAGTATACTGACCACTACGTAACCTTTGCCCCAACCCGCAAACAGTGCACACGAAACCTACTAGAAGCCCATAACTGACAAAGTTTGGCTGAAATCGTTGGGTAAAGTGAGGAAACAAGGCCATTTTGTCAATTTTTCAGAAAATGACCACATGCTGACCACTAGGTAGTCTTGGTTCAAGACGTTGTTACGTATAATACGCGATAATCGGCCGCTGCGAGAGGGCATTATTAGCCACGAACTATTAATAGCCACGAACCACCAGTAACAACGTCTTGGGAATCTTGTAAAATCTCCCCCCGAAAAATGGGGGAAACTAGTGCGCATGCGTCAATTCTGTACGAAAATGAGGAACATTTTCTCTTCACGCACGCGCACATACGAAAAAGAGCTGCCATGAAGTTGCACAATAGTCTGGTAGCTATCTATACTACTATTACTACTGGCCGAAGGGGCGCTGCTGGTAAGTTCGCGATCGAAGCTGCTTGCTCTGCTTTGCATTAATTGCAGGCAGCTGGCCGGCTATGCGCTAGCGGCTGCAGTGTTCACCGCTCGTGTTCGCATGCGACGTCTTGCAACTGTGACGATCGATGCGAGGGAGATACGACAGGTAAGGTGCCGGGCGGGACCGGGCAGGCAACCTGGGTGATGGTGTGTAATCTGCGGGAAATTACTTGTTGCATGCAAGAAATACCTCTCCGTTATATTAAACTGTAGGGGCTTGGACAACTCGACCGTTGGCCGACTCGACTCGAGACAACTCAACCGTCTTTGCGTCAAATGGGAAGACAATTAAGTCGTCCGTGGAGACAAGTCTTCCGTTGAGACAAGTCGTCCGTTGAATTGAAGTCGACTCGGAGGTAGGGGAATCGCTGCTGTCTCGGCGGGGATTCGCATCCAGCCTCAAAGCAAACATGAGCCTGATTTTTTGTCGAGTTTCACCAGTGGAGAAAACCCGCAGGAGATCTAGAGTGCGTCTCAGTATCTTTGTGAACTGTGTGACAATCGAATCACCAGAGTACGACAATCTCCGTTTTCCCCGGCCGTAAAGATTAGGGCCTCGTGATACGTGAGCTATTTGTTTTATTATTATCACGGCCTTTTGTATTTTATATCTCAATCAAATCACCTAACAAGGTCTCCTCAGCACCATTATAATATCAATTATCATATTCAGCCCCGTTAAGATTTTCTGTTTATTATATTTCCATCATTCCGGAACTTTTTAGTTCATTCCCCTCGGCCCTACCAAACAATCTAAATAGCACGGACCTACTGTACCTTTATCTTCATATACTAACACTCGGGCGGTAGTAGTCAGGGGGTTAGACTATGCATAATGCATTTATTTATGTATTCATAATGCGCGCTGCAACATTAGGCTAAGCAGGTGCGTGCGCACAACACGGCTTCTACAAGATTCCCAAGACGTTGTTACTGGCGGTTCGCGGCTGTTAAGTTTGTCGTGATAACGCCCTCTCGCGGCGGCCAGTTATCGCGTAGTACGTAACAACGTCTTGAACCAAGACCAACCACTAGGTGACCTTTGCCCCCAATCTGCAAAGAATAAACACGAAACCTGCAAGAGGCCCATAACTGACCGAAATTGGCTGAAATCGATGAAAAAAGTGAGGACACAAAGCCATTTTGTCCATTTCCCAGGGAATGACCACAACTGACTATTGAGTCAGTGACCTTTGACCAAAATCTGCTATGACCCTATATAGGGCTTTAGACAAGGAAGTGTTCTACCAAATACGGCTAAAATCGGCTGGAGAATGCGGCAGAAGAAGCCGCTTTTTTATTTTCATGAAATGACCGGTATAGTGACCACTAGGTGACCTTGAGCCAAATTCGGATGAAGATTGTGGAAGAAGCATTTTGTAAATTTCAATAAAATGACCGCTAGTGACCGCTAGGTGACTTTTGACCCCGGTCAGAGTGCACCACATATCAAGATTGGGTCAGTTGTCCATAGGGCCAAGTTTCGTTGAAATTGGCCAAAGGGTTTGGCAGTTATAGCAATTTATAGCAATGTATAGCTCATGGTGGTGAGAAAGAAGTCACAGAAGGACTATTGAATCTGTCAAAGGATTAAACACGGCAATTCAGTGCTGCAGATCCAGGAACTTTATTTCTTTTACTGTGTAGTACAGACCTCAGTTGTGGTAATGAAGTCGTACGGGATGATCAGGCACAGATTGACGACAATAAAATAGAAAATACAATATATGCCATAAGAAAATATCCAGTGTTTGTGTGAGTTCTTAATTCAAGTAAAATTTGCTCAATAATATGCACATATAATTAACTGAATAAAACACTGCTCATGTTTACACATGTACTTGGACAGGTATGAGTTTACCCACTTTGACATAAACCCATGTTACCACAGTACTTGCACTCATAGGTGATCTACATTAAAGAATATTTAGTGCCAAAATACAAGGAAGAATTAGTACTATACCCTGTAGTCTCGATCAACGGTATAGATATACACGTTTCCCAACAGTACATTCTACAATAATTACATGTAAAAATGCAACCCACAAATGCACTGACAAATATGACTTTTCAGGCTTACTGGCAGTAATTAATAACACACTAATCACTAAATCAGATCTATAATAAACCTCGGCGGCATTATAGCTTTGGGCGAAGAAATCACCAAACACGTTACAAACGCTAACAAGATGGAGCCATGTACTGGAACGCTAGTTGGTGTACATTTGCAATAGCGCCCTCACTCGCCAAAGGAAGAAATCCGAGTTTGGCCGCAACATACCGGCCCTCTAATTGTTTAACAATCAGTAAACAATTACATAATACTAAATAACAAGGCCAAACTTGACTAAACCTCAAAATAAGCAACACTCGGTGCGTTCAACGCATAACAACATTTCTAGGGACTGCCAACTATGCAGCATTGCCTTCAACTAGAAGACACAGCTTTGTTACAGGACGAACTAAAGTTGAAGTTTTCCTTGACAACTTCAAGTACCCTCCCCAGTGCCCATGAGTTTCTTGGAGTAGAGTCCATCACCAACACAATGTCTCCCACAGTCAAATTCCGCTTGGGGTGGGTCAATTTTTGCCTCTCTTGAAGCAGAGGCAGGTACTCCTTTGACCACCTCTTCCAAAAGATGTCTCCGAGATACTGAACTTGTCGCCACTGCTTAACAGAATATTTGTCATGCTTGCCAAACAAACCAGGAGGCAGACTCTGGCCCGATCGTTGAAGAAGTAGATGATTCGGAGTCAGGACATCTAGGTCATTTGCACTGTTGGGGCATTCGGTAAGTGGTCGTCCATTCATGATAGCTTCCACTTCACAGAGCAAAGTTTGGAGAGCTTCATCGCTAAGTTGTACATTCTGTTCTCACATCAGGGAGTAGAGAATCTTCCTGGCGATTCTAATCAGACGCTCCCAGATTCCTCCAAAATGTGATCCCGCTGGAGGATTGAATTGCCAGGATATGCCAGTCTGTAGCAAGTTGGCATGGATTTTCTGCTGGTTCCAGGTTCTCATCTGCTCACGCATCTCACGCTCTGCACCAACTAAGTTGGTTCCATTGTCACAGAGAATGCTCTTTACTGGTCCACGACGGGCAACAAATCTACGGACAGCGTTGATGCAGGAATCCGTATCAAGTGAATGCGCCAACTCCAAGTGGACAGCTCGCGAAGTCAAACACGTAAATATGACCCCGTATCTCTTAACGATACTTCTACCACGCTTCACCTCGAAGGGACCAAAATAGTCCATCCCAACCTTACTGAATGGAGGCTCGTTCAATGCAAGTCGCTCATGAGTTTCTTGGAGTAGAGTCCATCACCAACACAATGTCTCCCACAGTCAAATTCCGCTTGGGGTGGGTCCATTTTTGCCTCTCTTGAAGCAGAGGCAGGTACTCCGTTGACCACCTCTTCCAAAAGATGTCTCCGAGATACTGAACTTTTATTTATTTATTTATTTATTACATTTCTTTACCCAGGGTGTGCCCAAACAGTTTAAAACTGGTTTCCATTGGGGCCCTGCATATTATTAGTTAAAATTGAATATTTACACATTCATACAAAGTATTTAAACAAATACAATAATGTTTACACAAATAAATATATCTTCGGTTAACTTTTCAACTCTCCAGTAGAAGCCTATTGCTGATTTACGGGATGGGCGAAAAACCCGCGAAAAAAAAACCCTTTTAGGGTGAAAAACAAGGGGAAATTCCCATCCGGTTCCAAAGTATTTTGGCAACCAAGTTTATAACTCCGCAGTTCAGCGTAAATTATACAGAAATATCACTGATAGATGGCTTTACGTAGCTCCGATTTAAATGTACTTAAAGAGTTTATGGTTCTCATTTGTTCAGGCAGATTATTCCATATACTGGCACCACTCACAGCGAAACTTGTCACGTAGCATTCCTTTTTGGCGAAAGGAACTTTCAGTGCCATTTGGGTCGATTGTCGTGTTTCACGAATCACTGTAAGTGGTGTAAACAGATTTGTCATGTACAAAGGAGTCATTTTGTTAAGGCTTTTGAAAACAAAGATAGCCTTTTTGAACTGAACTCTTTCTTTAAAAGGAATCCAATTTAGTCTGGCAAACATATCAGCTGAGGGGGTGAGGGAGGTACATTTAAGGATTATCCGTGCTGCTCTTTTTAGACATTTGTTGAGGGTATTGTTGTGAGATATGTACCTTCCTCCCCACACCGTACAGCAATACTCTAAAGATGGCATAACTAAACTTACAAAGAGTGTGTGCAGGCTGCTTTGGGGAACGTAATCACGAATTCTGTTTAACACACCCAATTTAGACGAAACAGTCTTCCTTACGTATTCAACATGTGTACCCCAACTTAATGTTTCATCAACAACTACACCCAAGCATTTACAAGATTTCACTTTTTCGATAACCTTATCAGCAATGCACACGTTTAGGTCGACGTTGGATATTTTCTGCCTTGAACCAATAAGCATACATTTGGTTTTGTTGGCATTTAATGCTAGTTTGTTTCTTTGGCACCAGTTGTGAATACTAGCAAGAGCTACATTCAAGTTCCTTTCTATTTCGTTAATACTAGAGGAGCTACAAGTTAACGTGGAGTCATCTGCATACATAAATAAGTTGCAATTTTGGGGTATACAGGATGGAAAATCACTACTATAAACAATGAATAAAAGTGGCCCTAAGATCGACCCTTGTGGAACGCCTATGTCTATGGGCAAGACCTTCGATATTGTGCCCTTAATATTTACAGACTGACTACGACCGCCCAGGTACGACTTAAACCAATTAATTCCAGAAGATGACAAATTCAGCTTCTTCAATTTGCCTAGTAGGATTACATGATCCACACAATCAAAAGCTTTACTAAGATCTATGAACACGCTACCTGTAACTTCACCTTGCTCCATAGCCTCAAAACACTTGTTTGTTAAATCGTGTAGAGTGCTTTCAGTTGAGTGCAAGGGTCTAAATCCCGATTGGCAACTAGGTATCAAATTGTTATCATCGAGGTAGCTATATACTGCCGAGTGCACCCATCTTTCTAGAATCTTAGGGATAATTGGCAGTATAGAAATAGGCCGATAATTACCTGTACTACATTTATCTCCTCCCTTGTGAATTGGTGTTACCAAGGCGTGTTTCCAATCCTTAGGGTATTGCTCGCATGTTATGGAGAGGTTAAAAATATAAGTTAAAGATTTAGTAATATAAGGGGAAGCAATTTTAATCATTTTAACACTGATGCCATCCGGACCTGTTGCTTTCCCAACCGACATGGATGATATTTGCTTTTGAACGAACTCTTCTGTAATATTAGGTACAGTGCATTCTTCAAGTTCATGTAGAGAATCAACGATAGAGGCGTAGGTATCATTGTTTTCAAGTTCGCCCGATGGGCAATTTCTAGCTGTACGTTTTCCTATTGTAGAAAAGTGTTCATTTAATGTATCAGCAATGTCAGTGGGATCGTCAATATTTTCTCCATTTGGGGAAGTGATAGAATTTGGAGCAATTTTCTGTTTTTTAGGAAGTACCTCCTTTAGTTTTTTCCATAGCATAGATGAATTGCTTTTATTTTCTTCTATAGCTGATGTATAGTATTCGCTCTTCTTAGTGCGGATTTTATTAGTTACATTGTTCCGCAGCTTTTTGTAAGAGTCCCAATCGATCTGTGAGCCTGAGCGTTTTGCGATTTTGTGTGCACGATCCCGCTGTCTCATAAGTTTAAGAATTTCGCAATCGAGCCAAGGTAAAGAGGCACCCCGAATACGTTTAGTTTTGATTGGCGCATGAAAGTTAATAATACGCATAAATATGGAGTGCCATTTGCACCACGCTTCATCAACATCATAAGAGTCCAGTACATCTTGCCATGGTGCATTAAGGAGGTCGTCTTTAAATGCATCATTGTCTATATTTGTGAGACATCGAAAATTTATTGAGCGACCTTTAATTTTTGGCGTTTTCCAACTATGTTGACCATAAACAAGATAATGGTCACTGATTAGGACTGGTAATACACCACATTCCTTTATTAGCTCTGGATGGGAGCTGAAAATGAGATCGATTATTGTTTGAGTGGACTCAGTGACACGTGTTGAGTCATGTATGAGTTGCGCCAATTGGAATAAACCAAAACAAGAAATAATTGGGTTTGAGTTCAAACTATCATCGTCAACTGAAACATCATAATTAAAGTCCCCAGTTGCAATAATTTCTTTACATTCACAGGAGGCCTTATTAATAATATCACTTAGTTTATCAATGAATTCAACAGAGCTTGAAGGTGGCCTATAAATAGAACTAATAAGCACAGGCTGTCTTTGTTTACACTTAATTTCAACCCATATGCACTCGACATCATCTGTTTCAAGATCCTCACGACGAGTGAAAGTTAAATTGTTTCGGATGTACATGGCAACCCCACCACCATGCCGGTTCCTGTCTTTTCTGACAATGGAAAAATTTGGTAATGTGATTTCATCGTCGGAGATTGAGGCATTGCAGAAAGTTTCATTTAGACAGATGATATCGAATGGATTTGTAGACATTAAAATTTTAAATTGGTCAAATTTGTTTATTAAACTTCTCACATTAAGATGGGCGAATGAGAATCCCCCGGGGCTTCGGTTGTAGATAACGCCATCTGTTAAGTCTATCGTAGATTTTTGCCTTGTGGATTGAGCAGCTCTCTGACCGTTTTTAGGTATTGGTTCCATTCCTGGCTTCGATAGTGTGTCTGGGTTAGTGGCTGACGGAGATGGGTTGGATGCTGTTTTTGATACGGGTGTGGGTAGTACTGATTTGCCATTTGAAAACCCGTCGGGACATCACGATTCGCTGTAGTCCGCTCCTTCACGACATCAGAGTACAAGGTCTTGCCGAACGGGGTCCTCTGGTGTGTGATGCGGCTAGCAGTGGTCTTATGTGGTCCTGCGACGTGTTGGATAATGTTCACGGCAAGTAGACGCACTCCTGTTGAGTTGAGGTGCACGCCATCCGATACAAGGTGATTTGGGTTTATATTTCCATTGTCAATGAAGCCCCAGTTATTTTGTCTTGCTATTGACTTAAGCAGATTATTAGAGTCATCTACCTTCTTGCGTTTTGGCACTGTTTGGTTATTGCGATGTATAATCGACGAGATTGTTACTGATCTTGGTTGTAGTGATTCACCAAGAGAAGTGATCTTTGCAGCAATAGTCTCTGGGTTGTCAGAAGTATTATTGGTCCCAACATGAAGGATTACTCCAGAGACGTCGTGTTTGGCCGACAGCTGGATGGCGTTAGGAACAAGATCTTCGATTTTTGCTCCACGCATGGTATGGCACATCACTTTCTTTTGTCTGCTCAATCTCCTGGGTTGTAGCCGTTTGATCATTGAGTCACCGATTATTAGGATATCTGCATGGTTGTGTTCGCTAGGTGTGGGTGGCCGTTTTTTCATGGTAGGTGTCGGTTTCTGCTTTGTAGTGGTCAGTTTCTTGTGCTTTTCCCGGTATTGGTCGAGCTGCTCTTGAAAAGAGGCCTTGTTTTTGGAGGGACAGGGATTGTTTGGGGGAGTACAGGACTCCTGTTCCATGCCAGGCTGGACTTTTGGCTGCATAGCTTCGTAGTAGGAGTCGATCAGGAACTCGGCTTCGGTCCGGGAATCATCAAAGCTGTTTTCGATGTTGACCGGATCGACATCCTCCGTCGCCAATGCAGCAAAGCGGTTGCTTGTTGATACCGCTGGACTGGCTGAACCCATGGTCGCCACTGCTTAACAGAATATTTGTCATGCTTGCCAAACAAACCAGGAGGCAGACTCTGGCCCGATCGTTGAAGAAGTAGATGATTCGGAGTCAGGACATCTAGGTCATTTGCACTGTTGGGGCATTCGGTAAGTGGTCGTCCATTCATGATAGCTTCCACTTCACAGAGCAAAGTTTGGAGAGCTTCATCGCTAAGTTGTACATTCTGTTCTCACATCAGGGAGTAGAGAATCTTCCTGGCGATTCTAATCAGACGCTCCCAGATTCCTCCAAAATGTGATCCCGCTGGAGGATTGAATTGCCAGGATATGCCAGTCTGCAGCAAGTTGGCATGGATTTTCTGCTGGTTCCAGGTTCTCATCTGCTCACGCATCTCACGCTCTGCACCAACTAAGTTGGTTCCATTGTCACAGAGAATGCTCTTTACTGGTCCACGACGGGCAACAAATCTACGGACAGCGTTGATGCAGGAATCCGTATCAAGTGAATGCGCCAACTCCAAGTGGACAGCTCGCGAAGTCAAACACGTAAATATGACCCCGTATCTCTTAACGATACTTCTACCACGCTTCACCTCGAAGGGACCAAAATAGTCCATCCCAACCTTACTGAATGGAGGCTCGTTCAATGCAAGTCGCTCTTGTGGCAAACTAGCCATTTTCTGCTGCTCAGCCGGGGCTTGGTATCTCCTGCAGACGACACACTTCGAGACGATACTCTTGATGACGGAAGGTGCCCCGATTATCCAGTATCGTCGGCGAAGCTCTGCAAGGATAGAATTCTTGCCCAGATGTCCAACAGACTTGTGTATGTGCTGAAGAATCAACCTGGATATGGGTGAGTCTTTTGGTATCAGTACCTGATGCTTTGACTCAAAGTTGAGACTTGCTCTAACAATCCGACCACCAACACGTAAAAGGCCATCTACTAGCTTAGGATCAAGCTTTCTCAGTGAAGAGGACTTCTTAACTGCCATGGGTGGTTTTCCTTCTGTTTGCTTGAGCAATTTGATTTCGTCCTTCCAATGCTTCTGCTGGACATAGTAAACCAAAACCCTCTCAGCGGCCTCGAGGTTCTCTGTGGTAAGTTGAGTATGGTTAAGACATCTGGTATCTGATGAAGCAGTTTGCTTAACTCTGTTCTGGTCTGATTCAAGCTTCCGGGAACGGTTTAACGGATTGGGTTGTTGCTGCTCTATGTTTTGCTTCGCCAAATCCTGATTCAACTTGTTGCGTGCAGCCACTCTATCTTGAAGACATTGCATCAAACCCAATATCCAAGCAACTGCACGTTTCAGTCTGGTCCAATCCGAATAGTGATCCAGGAGTCTGTCGACTGGATTGATAGGTGTCTCTGCTGTCGTCAGCACGGTTTTCTTCACCTCAACATCATTGTCAGGTAACATGGTCAGATCTGTATCTTGCTGAGGCCATTCTGTTTCCAGCTGAGACAGGAAGGCTGGACCCTCAAACCACATGGAGCATTGGAGAAACCTCTGCACTGACTGACCACGTGTTGCGCAATCAGCAGGGTTGGATTTGGTGTTCACGTACTTCCACTGATGCAAGTTAGAGCCATCTCTAATGATTGCAAGGCGGTTTGCAACAAAGGTCTGGAATCGACAACTCTCGTTTGCGAGGTATCGTAATACCGTCATACTGTCTGTCCAGTAGTAGATGCCGTGTATATCGCCGTCAAGCTCTTGGGTAAGCATTTTGCCGAGTCTAACTGCAATTGTTGCTGCCGTCAACTCCATACACGGGATAGTCATCTTCTTTAAAGGGGCAACCCTTGCTTTGCCTGTGACAAATGAACAGCTGATACTTCCAGATTCATTAGAAAGCCGGAGATAAACAGCTACACCGTAGCCTACGTCACTGGCATCTGCAAAGATGTGAAGCTGACAGCTCACAACCCGGCCAAAACCTGCGGGCTTGTAGCACCTCCTGATCCTCAGCTGATCTAGGTCTTCCACCTCATTGAGCCACTGATTCCAGATTCTGAGATCTTCACATTGGATCTCTTCATCCCATCCTACGTCTCGTCGACAGAGACTCTGTAGTAGAATTTTGGACTTCAACACAAACGGAGCAGCAATGCCCAGGGGATCATAAACTGAACTCGTAATGGACAGTATTTCTCGTCGTGTCGCAGGTTGTTTTGGCAACTTGACCTTGAACCCTAAGCTGTCAGATTCAACAAACCAAAATACCCCCAGAGCTCGCTCATTTGGAAGGTTCTGATTGTCCAACGACAACTCTCTGATGTCTTTTGCTCGTTCCTCTAATGGTACCATCTGCAGAACCTGATGGCTATTTGACACCCACTTTGTCAGATGGAAGCCGCCTTCTTTGCATAGGGCTGTGGTATTCTGCATCAGGTGAGCAGCTTCTTGTTCTGTACCAGCAGAGACAAGGCAGTCGTCCACATAGAAGCTTCTCTTTACTACTTCACATGAAGCCTCTCCATAATGACCAACATTATCCTCTGCGGTTTGCTTAAGAGCATAACTTGAGCAACTTGGTGATGACACTGCTCCGAAGGGGTGGACCTCGATAGGCAACCGGCTGTTCTTTGAGATTTCCATTTGGCCACCAGAAGAATCGGAGGCAATCACGGTCTTCTGTGGGAACTCGTACTTGGAAAAACATTGTGGCTATATCTCCCATTATAGCTATCTCTTCTTGGCGGAATCTCAGGAGTACACCCATCAGACTGTTCGTGAGATCTGGTCCTTGAAGTAAGATGCTGTTCAAAGATGCACCCAGGTAAGTAGCAGCACAGTCGAAAACCACTCTGATCTTATCCGGCTTGCGGGGATGATATACTGCATGATGTGGAATATACCACACCCTGCCGTCTGCCCGGTGCTGGTCTTCTTGTGGGACTTGTTCGACATAGCCTTCTGTCACAATCTTCAACATGAACTCTTTGTAGTCACTCTCGAATTCAATGTTTCTTTGTAGTTTACGTTTCAGGCTCTCAAGGCGCTTTAATGCCATAGACTTGTTGTCAGGTAGTTTGACATTGTCTGCTTTGAAAGGAAGACCAATACAGTAGTGACCATCTATGTGAGTGATAGACTTGCTCACTGACGCTAAGAATCTTATGTCGTCTTGAGAATGCTCTTTCTTGTCATCAATGAGCCTCTCTGGGAAATCCATGTTGATGGTCTCTCTAACTAGTGCCTCCAGGCGCTTGAGCTGTTCTACTTCTTCTATTGCTGTGACCTCAGCCTTGTTCACGGAGAAACTACAACTCACGTCACTCTGTACCTTCTCAGTGTCTCTCATCAAATTCCAAACCACCCAACCGAGCATAATTCTTACAGCATGAGGGCTACCCGCAGGACCAGTCTTCAGGCTAAACGGAGTGTAGGCATCTGCCACATTGTTACCAAGCAAGAGCCCAATGTCTGCATCTATTTCTGGTAACTTGATGTCTCTAAGATGGTCCCACTTGGAGATGTCATCAGTCCTTGGGATATGGTGCTGGGAAACTGGAATTGTGCCTTTGGTGTACGTCACTGGAAGATCAATCTCATTCTCCATGTCCAAGTCGCTGACCATAAGTCCGTTGATGAGGTACGTCTTCATGGAGTGGGGTTTCCCCATGGTATCCAAAGTAATGGACTTACAAGGACCACTTGCGCCCAACTGTCGTGCTTCCAGGATCCATGAATGCGTATGTTTCTACAGCTTTGATACCATCTCTCAACCCGACTTTAACTGGCACAATTGCCATGGTGCATTGACCCTGTTGACCGGCCCTCGTATTACCACTAGACGTTGACTCAGGCTTGGGAGCTCTGTTTTCATCGTGAAGACAGGTTGGGTGTCAAAGTTTTCATATGTCACAAACGGATCTACGATGGCACGCCTTGCTCTGATGTCCACGCTTGAGACATCCGTATCACAGACCTTTGGATTTTGCAAACTCTATTCTTTCAGACAGAGGCAAACTATAGCCAGTCGCTTGCACTTGTCAGTGAGATGTCCTGTGTCATTGCAATGTATGCACATTCTCCTCACTTCTTGATTTCCAGATTTCAATGCTGTCGACCTGTTGTCTCTTTCTTGTCTGCTTCGCCCTGTCTGCTCGTGTTCGACACTTGAGACCTCTATTGCGAATCTACCCTTTGAACGATTTGTGTACTTGGTGATGATCTTTGCACCTTTGCCGTCTACATCTTGGCACAGTGCCTCTTTGCCGTACATTGGATCCATCACCTTTTTTGCTTCCGCTTTCACAAACAGAACCAGATGGCAAAATTGGACAGTCTCGCCTTTGTCTGAAATTTGCCGAACGATGTTTCTCCACCTGTCATGGAGACAAAATGGTAGTTTTCCCACCAGCTTCCTCATGTTATCAGGGTACTCAAGGACTTTCACTGCTTGGATGCATTTTACAGCATTTTCACATTCAACCAGCAGAATTGAGAAGTCATCAAGTGCCTTGGGTTTGTCAGGACGAACAGAAGGCCAATCAAGGGCTTTCTTGATGAAGCAGTGGGCCATGAGATGCACGTCTCCATATCTGGACTCCAGTTCCTTCAGAGCGTTGGGGTATCTTTGCTCAGCAGGAAGGTGGCTGAAACCCGAGACAACTTTATTTGCCTCCCCAATAGTGAATTGCTCCAAATAGCTGATTCGCTCATCATCATTCTCAGTGTGTACTGCCACTTTAGTGTTGAACTGCCTGATGAATTTTCTGTAGTCAGCTGGTTCCCCACCAAACCGCTTGATCTCAGGGGTTGGCCTTTTCAGTTGCCGGACAACAGCAAGAAGAACATCGTCACCCGACATGGCAGTTTCACTTCGGTTATGGACACAGTGCTTGTCACCTTCTCCTGAAACAGAATGGGTATTATTGACATGCAATGGCACTGGTACACTATGGCATGACAAACTATTACAACTCTGTTTACCTTGTACTTGTACACCAGTACCTTGGTTATGACTCTCTTGTGCAAAACAAGGAGCATTCACATTTAGTGCGGATTGGCCACCATTTGTCTGGTCTACTGAGTGTGACTGGTTATTGTGTTGTGCTACAATGGACACAGTATCATTATTTAACTGCTTATCTGAAATTGGATCCTTAATTAAAACTGCATTTGATTGGGACTCAAAACTGTCCAAAACTCTTTCCTTTGCCTGAACAATGTCCAGTTCGGTGGTCAATTTCAGCTCCTCTTCTTCCAGTCTTAATTTAAATCTCGCCATCTCTATCTCCTGTCTCCTCTTCAGTGCCTTCATTCTTGCCTCCAAAGCTGCTTTCTCCTGTTCCGCCTTGAGTCGAGCCGATGATACAGCACTGGCAATGGAAACTCTTGAGCTTCTTCCGCTCATGCAAGAGATGCTTGTCGTGTTGTCTATGTCCTTATTACCATGGTGTTGGCTTTGAACTCTGACGTCTTGCTCCTTCTGTGACTGGACCGTTTCCCAGTTGGAATAATACACATTGAAGTTCTTAGATATCTCTACTGTCCCAACTGTTGTTCAGATACTCCTGTAGTTCTTCCTTGGACAGCAAAGTGCAGTACTTGCTGTTCTCTTTGAGTAAGTCCTCGTAAGTTGACATCCACTCCATGTATTCAGCCCGAACTTCACCTTTGTCACGCTTGTCATTTATGAGAAGTTCAAGCCTTTCTGTTTTTGACTTTAGTTGTGTGAACAGCTGTGACATGTGCTTCAATGTAATGTCCCTTTGGTAGGCAAGCCCCTTTTCTGTTTGTATTCTTGCCCGCGATGATACATGTAAGACAGTGTCTTCATTGTGCGTGTCAACTTTCTCATGTTCATAACATGTAGCTCCCTGCATGGTAAGGTCTTCTGCCCCTGTTTTTTGTATCCATCGTGGTGGGTAAACGTCAATGATGAATCTGTCAAAGGATTAAACACGGCAATTCAGTGCTGCAGATCCAGGAACTTTATTTCTTTTACTGTGTAGTACAGACCTCAGTTGTGGTAATGTAGTCGTACGGGATGATCAGGCACAGATTGACTACAATAAAATAGAAAATACAATATATGCCAAAAGAAAATATCCAGTGTTTATGTGAGTTCTTAATTCAAGTAAAATTAGCTCAATAATATGCACATATAATTAACTGAATAAAACACTGCTCATGTTTACACATGTACTTGGACAGGTATGAGTTTACCCACTTTGACATAAACCCATGCATGTTACCACAGTACTTGCACTCATAGGTGATCTACATTAAAGAGTATTTAGTGCCAGAATACAAGGAAGAATTAGTACTATACCCTGTAGTCTCGATCAACGGTATACGTAACAGTATATTCCACAATAATTACATGTAAAAATGCAACCCACAAATGCACTGACAAATATGACTTTTCAGGCTTACTGGCAGTAATTAATAACACACTAATCACTAAATCAGATCTATAATTTAGTTAAGAGACAACTGATGTACCAACCGTTTAATAAACCTCGGCGGCATTATAGCTTTGGGCGAAGAAATCACCAAACACGTTACAAACGCTAACAAGATGGAGCCATGTATACTGGAACGCTAGTTGGTGTACATTTGCAATAGCGCCCTCACTCGCCAAAGGAAGAAATCCGAGTTTGGCCGCAACAACTATAATAATCAGCGTGCTTCGCACGGCTGATATAAGAAGATGGAAGAACAAATAACTGAACAAAAACAATAGGTTTTCCGCTGAGAGCGGAAAACCCAATAAACGTTCTGTATGTTATGACTTGACGGTTTCAGTATTCACGAGAAAAGAAAGATTCATCGAAGGCATAACATCATAGTGGTTTTTTTTATAACTTCGTGCACCAATAGGCCTATATATAGCATTTTGAACATTTTTAATTTTGGACAGGTTTCTGTGTTTTAATTCATTTCGTTGTTTGGAATCAATAAAAGCAAGTTAACAGCAGCAAGGAGCAAGTTCGAGCGGCGACTATTTGTCAACGAATAGTCGACTATCAATGGCAACCAGTGGCGTATCCAGCGGGGGGATGTGGGGGGGGGGACTTTTGAGGCGTCACAAAAAACAAAAACAAATAGTATTTTTAAGAAGGTTCAGACGCTGTTTTCCCTCCCTGGCACAAAAAGCTGGATACGCTACTGATAGCAACCTATATACCGGTACGAAATACATATTGGGTACCAAGCAAAATCGACCAGCGGTCGACGAATGGTCGCCGATCGAACTTGCTCATAGACTTCCTTCCATTACCAAACAAAAAAGCGCCAACTTGCATGACTTAAAGGTAGTATACATCAATTGCTTTTGCTGTAATTTTCAGAAAAAAATGGATTTGGGGGTTAGTATTTTATAGGGTGCTAGCAAATACTGCAACACTGACCTGTTTGAGGTTTTGTGTGCATAAATGCTAGAAAAACCGTAGTCTGCGTAGAGAGAGAAAAAATCTGTTCTAGTAGTCTTATTCCGTGACCATACTTTAGACAAAACGGAGCAATTTATAGACGTCAGAGAATTATCAGGTCAGTTGGCCGACAATCGTTGGAAAACGATATAAAATTCAAATTTTCTTGAAAACGACAGCACACCAGGGTGCCTTGATTTCACAGGATGATTGAGAATGCTATTAACTTACAGTCTAGTAAGGTATTTCGTAATAATTCAGTAAAAAAGAAATTGGAAGGATTACCAATCGTGTACACTACGTTTAATAAGTCAGTTCAGTATTTCAACTGCGCACGTGCACAATGACATGGGTGACGGGTCAATCGGGATAACCATACAGCTATAATTTAATATAGCTCTATGCTTATTCATAATCATAATTCATGTCATAATCTCAAAGCATGGAGCTCGGGTGCCAGTTTCGTACTTTCGGTCTCGGGATTCTATTTTCCTTCCATAAAATAGCTTGCCATCCTCAAAAAAACATTGGCTGGAGTGGGAGCATGGGATGGCACCAGCGAACCTTTAAACCGTATGGAAATCTGATTGTGTCATAGCTGGGGTAAAGTGCATTTCCATCGGGCCTGTTTATTTCACACAAATCCGGATCGCGATGAGTGATCTATAGCCGCTGGTTCGCTCCATCTACTACTGACTAGGCGGAATCTGGTCTGTGAACCAACGCACGGATCACTGATCGCAATCCGGATTAATGTGAAACAAACGGGCCTAATGTTGGCTGTCACCCCGATAAGCCTTGTTTGGCATACTCTCACGTACAAGGGCCATCACTGGTATCTGAATAAAATTTGGCATTTTGGCAAGTTTTTGGTCAGCCAGTTTAAATGATAATATCCAGATAGTATTGTACGCACTGATAATAAATTATAAAGAGAGAATCAACATTAAAGATTGTTGACAAGCCTTTAGTGGGCTCGAGAAGTCATGAGAATTGGGAACTATAGTTACGGTGTGGGCCTTTTTCATGACTACCCTCTGAAAATCTACAAAGTAGGCAGATGACAAAAAAGTAGAAAACGAGTGGTTGACTTACCCCAGGTTTGTGAGATGAAAACAAATGAAATATACTGAGATTGTCCTTTACTGGGCTCCAGGCATACGTTGTATTTGTAGTGAGCATTTTAAATGAAGCCATTGGCAGTTATTATTGGCTCGATTGGATTTGATAAGAATTGTGGCATTTTCGTCATATTTTGTCTTCATCTGTTTAAAAATGCTTTGTGGTTGTGAAGAAATAAAAAAAGGAACTTTCTAAAAAATACCAAAAAGCAGAATGGGCGTCAGTCATTGATGTTTGCCTTGCAAACGCATACCAAACTTTCACAAGGGCAAAGGCTGTGAATGATCGTTTCTCTAATCGACCATCCTCTAGACAGGCATTATCCTGACGACGGTCTAAGTAAATTGCTGGAAACTTCGAGAAGCCACTGACTCTTCTAAGTGCCAAAATCCAAATACACGTCACGTTTTGTAACCCTTTGATTCAAACTGCCACCGTGACAAATGTGTCCGTTCTCAATGCCACCATGGTTCGCGATTATATTGTTTTAATCAAATACGCAGTGGTTAGCAATTTATTTTTAAGAAATGCAAGATGCATCTCGTTTTTGGATCGTGTCAAACCCAACAAAGGGCAAATAATAAATGATACATTCTGTCAAAGGTGAAAGATTTTCAAACGCGTTCGTCCTGGTGAAACCTCCAATCTTCAAGGACTGTCAGCGTTGTGAGTTGAATTCCAACGACGTACGACTGACACTCCGAACAGACGTCAGGTTTCTATTGAACAGGGCTTTGTCCCGTCGGTTACCTAGATACTGGGGACAGACACCTACGTTATTAAAAGATAAATTGCTTCCTTTATCACGGCCGAGTTCAAGCTACGATTGGCCACGATACCCCTTGAGAATAACTTTTTTGACAGGGCTATCTATAGTTTTGTTGGCGTGTTGTCTCAAGATGAAAATAGGTCCTGTTTACGTACGGTAGTTGTTTACATTAAAATTGTTATTTACTCATTTTAACGATGATGGGTTTGACCATACGAGTGTCCGGTTCGTCAGGCACCACGGCGCCCTATACTCCGGACCTAACCTTTCCCAAACCAGACTCGGCGCCGCCTCGCCACATCACACGCCCGCCACACGCTCCCTTCTTGAAGAGGCACACTTACCCTCGGATCTCTGAAAAAATGATACTCGATGCCTATTTTTTTTTTACAGCGTTTTCCACTGGGGAAGCGTCGGTTTTGAGTAGACAATGCCCCTTTGCCAAAACAGCAAGTCTGGAGTCATCGGGATGGTGACGGTTTCAAGTTAAAAGTTTCAACTTCGCTGTAAACTTGTAACAATGAATTTGCACATTGGGGTTAAGCAGTGTCGATTTTGACGGGTGGTACTAGTTTTTGGTCGGAACATTTTTTTTTTCAGCGTTGGAGTTGAATCTGCTTGGGAGGTTTTGTTAGGACAATGATGTCTATACCGGGAAAATTCTGATCTTTCCGGGCACCGAAAAGCATTGCATTTAGGCGTGATATTTTCCTTCGGGAAAATGTTGGCTTTGACCTGAATATGATTGTTTTGTTAGGACCGTGCAGTGTTTTAGTATAATTCCAATTCTTCCCGGAACATCGCAATCGGTTTCAAACAAGCCGTCCCAATATTTTGACATTTTAAAAAATAAACTTTTGCGTAGTTTCACATTATTTTCCCGCCCATGACAACAATTTGCTGGAAGGGTGTGGGAGTAGAGCCGGTTTAGTGGTGGCATTTTCAATTCTATAAAAAAGGGAAACAAAATCAATATTCCCCCTCCCCTTTTGCGGGTTTAATAGCGATCTGGGCTCAGTGGTGTTGGTACAGGGGAAATGGGGCACGCGTTCCCCCTCACACGATGTCCATGCTCCAAGGAGCCCTGCCTCCTATTTGGAATCTTGAAATGAACAAACAATTATATAAGCCGCAGTTTATTTACTTTCAGCGCCCCTTGAAAAATGTGTGCACCCCATATACCCCCAGAAGTTTCACCCCAGTTACGCCACTGTCTGGACTATCACTGGTGGTACGGTGCACATTCCCAAATTAGGCAACATAATGACGGCATTGCAGGTTTTATAAGAGCCGCACGGATAATCCTTAAATGTACCTCCCACACCCCCTCAGCTGATATGTTGCCAGACTAAATTGGATTCCTTTTAATGATAGAGTTCAGTCCAAAAAGGCTATCCTTGTTTTCAAAAGCCTTAACAAAATGACTCCTTTGTACATGACAAATCTGTTCACACCACTTACAGCGATTCGTGAAACACGACAATCGACCCAAATGGCACTGAAAGTTCCTTTCGCCAAAAAGGAATGCTACGTGACAAGTTTCGCTGTGAGTGGTGCCAGTACAATGTATATGGAATAATCTGCCTGAACAAATGAGAACCATAAACTCCTTAAGTACATTTAAATCGGAGCTACGTAAAGCCATCTATCAGTGATATTTCTGTCATTTACGCTGATCTGCGGAGTTATAAACTTGGTTGCCAAAATATTTTGGAGCCGGATGGGAATTTCCCCTTGTTTCTCACCCTAAAAGGTTTTTTTCGCGGGTTTTTCGCCCATCCCGTAAATCAGCAATAGGCTTCTGGAGAGTTGAAAAGTTAACCGAAAATATATTTATTTTTGTAAACATTATTGTATTTGTTTAAATATTTTGTATGAATGTGTAAATATTCAGTTTTAACCAATAATATGCAGGGCCCCAATGGAAACCAGTGTTAAACTGTTTGGGCATACCCTGGGTAAAGAAATGTAATAAATAAATAAATAGGCGTCAGTAAAATATAGTATTAGCATAGTCAAGACCCAGTTGGGAAATTTTGGAGTGCTAATTGCGAGGGTTATTTGTTAAAAATTCACCAAATATTTCATCAAAGTTCGCACCGTCTAGACGGGGTCAATGCGTTGCCATGATAAACACTTCAAAATATTAATGATTTAATAAACATAAAGTGAGGCGAGGAAAAGGGGCCTCTGTTTCTGGTGTTGTACGCGGCACATCTATAATCGTTTTCATCCCATGTGTATGTGAATAATTCTATAATTAGGATTAGACAGGACAAAAATCCAGTCGTTTTTTGTTGTTTTTATAAATACCTATAAATCTATTTTTGACAAGAGAGTTTGAGAATAAAGGGGAAAACAAGAAAAGAAAAGACATCTTCATATCTTGATTTACCTACATTGTCTCTTTCAGCAACTCACCTTTATGGCAATCCAAAGTTCAAATAGTGTGTCCGTGAAGAACACCATTATCCATGAACAGGATTTTCATATCCAAAAGGGTGTTCACATCCATTAACACCTTTATGGCAATCCAAAGTTCAAATAGTGTGTCCGTAAAGAACACCATTATCCATGAACAATGGTCCTGAGCACAAGGGCCTACCGAATTTGTTAAATGGAAATTTGAAGTGCGGACGCCTTGTGTATATAGCAATTTGTGTTGCTCGGTACGAAATCGTGGGAACAGGTCATAATGGTAAAGTTTTGAGTCAAGACGGAGTGAAAAATGTATGTGTTTAAAATTATATGATTGTGCTTTAATGCGAGTGCAATAAATAATTTGAATTTGCCTATCAATATTTGACCAACAGAGGGCGCTGTCATAATAAAAATATAATGGTAATATTGTAATTCACTTACTCATTCAACTTAGCCTAATCGGTATAGTTTTACACATCCAAATTCTGAATTCGTTACTTTTTACCGGAGCATTAAAATGACTTACTTTCCTGATTGTTGCCCAAGAGTTGCGTTGATGCAACGCCCTCTTTCGGCTAATAATATTCAACAAGGTGAAGCGCCAACGCATAAACCTTGCCATGCGTAGGTGCCTTCCTATGTGCTGCAGTAATTATAGGCAGCATGATTGAACAGTTTGTTTGCTGTAGATCTGTGTTAAACTAGATTTAAATGGATTGTGATTACTGTCGCATCTGACAGTATGAATGGAATGGAACAATCATTTCAAACTATATGTTGGTTAATATCTTGGATGTGTGGCCTTGTGAAATCGGTCCATGATAGGCCAACCCCCATACTTGAAATCCGCACAGTTCCCCACTAACCACCACCCCAGCATTTCACTTTTCCAGTTGTAGTCCCCGTGCCCAAGTTATACAACAAATGGCGTATACCAGCCGTTTATAAAGAAAGATAAATCTTCTGGAACAATAATAAAATATTTCCCCAACTTTTTAACCTGGGCCCAATTTCATAGCTCTGCTTATCGCTAGCGATAAATCCACGCTTACTGTAACAGAAAATTCTGTGCTTACGGCAAACGTATTTCACGCGTTAGCGGGGAATTTTGTATCCTGAGCATGCGTACATCCCGTAACAATGATTCTTACGGGTTAGCGCAGTATTTTTCCGCTAGCGCTGTTAGCGCAAAATGGTGATCGTAAGCGCGGAAAGCTGTGGTTAGCAGAGCCAGGAAATTGGGCCCTGGGGCCAATTTCATAAAGCTGTTAAGCACAAAAATTGTCTTAGCATGAAAATGTCTTGCTTAGTAAAAACAGGTTACTAGCCAAAAGTCCATGTAATTTTCATGCTAATCAAACAACAGCTGAATGCCAGTCAAAAGCAATATTTCACACATGGAAATCTGGTTGGTAATCCAGTTTTTATCAAGGCAGCATTTGCATGCTAAGCCAATTGTTGTGCTTAAAGGAAGCATGATATAGGATTTATATTGCATTATTCCTGCTTAAAACAATAAAGTATTATCTTGACAATGATATTTTGTGTCCAGTGACAATTATTTCCCAGATTAAATATGAGAAATATTTTTTTGAAAATGTTTGTCCAAGCTACTCCGCCCCCTGAGTGGGACCCTCATTAACATAAGTGTGTGACGTAGATCGAGGCACATTACCCATTCATCACGGGTATGCATTGTGTGTACATTGTACGGCGAAACATTTTCGTCCAAAATCTAAGCAAAATATAGTGTTTTTCGGCCATGCCGACAAGGTATGTGGCTGCTGGGTGCAGCAAAACAACGACGGATGGAGTAAGCCTTCATTTATTTCCAACTGATGCGAAATATCGGAGAATTTGGACGGCGAAAGTGAAGGTGACAAGAGCGTAGTGGTCCGGCCCCAGCAGCTTCTCAGCGTTATGTAGCGACCACTTTGAGCCGTCGTGTTTCGATACTGGTATTTTAAAATCCTTTGGGATGACCCTTAAAAATATGCTCAAGTCCACTGCCATCCCAACAAAGTTCCCAGATGTGAGTAAGATATAGGCGAAAGCAGCTAAACGGCCCATTCCCCGAGGAGCCTTCGCTAAAAGGGAGAAAATCAGGGTAAGTTCGATGTTTTTTTGTTTTTGCTGCAACTTACGAAATTGCACGTGTAGACCTAGTGTGTATACGGGCCGGGTCCAGACTATCGAGTCGATCCATGAATTTCGGCGCCTTTGTCTACGTCACGAACAGCGCCCTCAATTTGATTCTCAACAAATTCCAAAAAGGGGGGGTCAATTTTTGAGCGGCAAATAATCACACTAAAACTTCACTTGAACCAGTTTGGCTTCTAATTCACATTTAATACATATACATGAATTTTTTTTATGATATAAAATGTGATCCGGCCAGTTTGAGAAGCATGTTTCCTTTAACAGCTTTATGAAATTGGCCCCTAGTCGTTGGTCGCCAATGATGTAGCTTGTCAACAGATAAAGAATACAAACTAGTCTCGACTAATTCGATATATTAAAGGTCAAAGGTTATTCGGGATAAAATTGCTGATGTAATGTCACGCGATGTACGCGAACGCCCATTCTGATTGAATTTAACACGAGCGCGTTGTGCGACCACCTTTTGCGTTCACACGCGCGCCTTAGGTCACGCGGGTCATTCGGGATAAAATGTTATTGTGCACATGCGCAGTTGAAATACCGAATTGGCTTCAATCAGTCAGAATGGGCGTTCGCGTAACATCGCGTGACATACGTCAGCAATTTTATCCAGAATAATCTTTGGCCTTCGAGATACCGAACTGGCTTATTCTTGGGCAAAATAATAAACGAGGTTCCAAGTACAGCTTTGATCGTGGTTTGTGTCGGCCTGCGATAGCCAATACAGTTGTGCCGGAAATAGCGCCCTCTTGTGAATTAACCTTCGATCACAGACTTGGGAATCTTGTTCATCGGTTGTTGTACATACCCTATGTTGAATTAGTCCAAAAGTGGACAGAACAAGCTGATTGGTCGGAATCCCCAAAAGCCTTCTAGAACATGAATATTCAAACTAGGAGAATTAATCGACGATTCCATTCAATATATAGATAACACGTTTTCCGTCTCGTAACAAAAACTAACAACACATATTTAATTGGGTATTTTTCCACTAATATAAAATCTAATATGATTTAGCTATAAGATACGATTTGAAGCTTTGCATGGTGGGTGCGATATGAGAGAGACTGGGATTGCGGGTAACACCATGTGAAATACATCTCTTCTTGGAAGAAGTGTGGTTCTCACACTCCTGAGGACGGACAGAGCACACTGTCCGAAACGTCGAGTTACACACTCACCCCGGTTCTTTTCAGAACCACACTTCTTCCTAGAAGAGATTTATTTCACATGGTGTTACCCGCAATCCCAGTCTCTCTCATTTAGCTATAAGTTTTAAATATCATTACATGCCAGTATAATACAAATTTGAGACTGAACAGTATAACAAAACATACTTACGTGATTGTAACATATTGGCAATGGACGCGGCCTACACGGTTTTTGTGGGCTTCTGATTGGCCATCTCTATGGCCTCCGTTTTATTATGTAAATTTTAGCTATGAATATATGAATATCCCACATCACATGGTGAGGGTACGGTCAAGCCTGAGATCGCGAGTTGGTGTGTGACAGCCAATGGGGGTAATGACGTTTAGCGTGGCTGATGCAGACAAATAAAATAATCGCGATCTCAAACTTGAAATCAAGTCTAGCATTATACATGTAGTTTGACAGGATAGAATTGTTAATATTAGAGATTAATGGTACATACTTGACGGTGTTGAAACATGGTGATTACTAATACGGTATAGCACAAAGTTTAGGCCTGGAGTGCGTCACTGATTGTATCCATGGGAAACAAATTCGGACTTGCGGGGGGCACAAAGTCAAAGATATTGTAACCAGACAAGAAAACAGCAACACCATACACAAAAGCTTGCTCGGCATTTGGCAGGTGCTGTTTGCATACATTTTATTTACTCGAAAGTTTCAGTCCAAAAGCATTTTTTATTGGATATATTTGGCTGTCGTCAGTTCATATTCACTACGAAGGTCATGCCGACAGTTGATATGTGTATCGAAACCCGTTTCTAAACTGACAGTCACTGTTTGCATTCTACAGCCCATCTGGCTTTATCACGAAATCGAGTCGCCAAACAAGTTGGCTGTTGTCCACGTGTTGAGAACCATTGGCTACACGCGGCCAGCGCTTTGCATAATATAATAAGGCGTTTCATCAGCACAGCAAGATGTTGCAAGCTCGAGCAATTTTCGTCTTCGTTTTGTGCCTTGGCTGTAGGACTGACGCACAGGTGGTGGACGTGAATGCAACATACGCACCTTCAAATCTAACGCAAGAGGAGATAGATGTATTCCTGAACGTACATAACGAGCTGCGGGCCAAGGCGATACCCGAAGCGGCCAACATGATGTTCATGGTGAGTTTTGGTTCATTCAGGGAACTTGCAGGTGGAAGAGCCTGTGTGTTTGCAACTGCTGCAAAATTTCGAAAAGTTAAGGATGTATTTAATAGGCAAGCAGTAAGAACTGTGCTTGGAAAACGGAAACATCTGTGAGTTTGACACTTTTGTATGTATAGCTCGGAGAAAAAAATCATGTTCTGTTTTGTGTGGACAGGCGGGGATCCAGGGGGGGGGGGGGGGGGGGGGGGGTGGGGGGTCGAAAAAACCTGCTTGTTGCCTATTTTATTTATTTAATTAATTATTATTTCTCTTTTTTTGCTTTTTTGCTTGAGAAAGGTGAGCATATGAATTTGTTAACCCCACTTTTGTTCACTTAATTTCACAGTTTAAATCTGGCGCGTAGAGTATACAACAGAGGTCTAGGGTTATTAAATTGGATTAACGCTGGCCCTGTGTAGCTGTGCGTTCGGCCCTGAAATGTGCCCGGCACACTCCATTCACAAAATGGGTAAAACAAAACATGTTTGAACGAGGACATGCAAACACAGGCACTGGTTTATAGCTGCAAGTAGGAAACAAAGATATAGTTAAGTTTAGTAATTGTTTAATTTTCTAAACAACACAAAATCTCAATTATTTTGGAAAAGACATACGTATGTGGGGGTACATGCATATATATACTCCCCACATACAAAATGGTACGGCCCAATAAACAAGTGTGCGTTCTTTGCATCACATATTTCTGTAGCTGCCTTGAATGAACGGTATTCAGTTCCAAATTTACATTATTTCAAAATGAAATTAACTCCTCAAAAGAACACAGTTTTAATCCCAGATAACTGATTCACAAATGGATATTTTTTAAATGTCTTAGTTACAGTAAAATCGAAGAAAATCTGTCTTGTAAAACGGGTGATGAGCATTGTCCAAGATCATGTAACGCGTGGTAAGCAATGGTAGATCGATGTAAGTCTCGAACAATGCCTTATCGATCGAAAGTTGTCATTGGCCACTTTTTTCTTTGTAAAAAGTACGTAGGTTTTTTTCAACCAATCATAACAGGTTTTACATGTAAGGAAAGAGGAGGATCTAAGCTATTCGATTCCGTTTAACCCCGTACAATTCGATACTCCAGTTACGAGTTACAGTCAAAAGAGTCGACGCGAAGGCGCTCAATCGGTGCGTTTACACAGAAAAATGATGAAAAGTTCACATTTTCAAAGCCGAAAGTACGTGGATTTTTTTCAAGATAAAATATATGTATATATATCACGAGAACGACAAAGAGTTAAATCGTATAGAACCGTTTAACCCGGTGAAAAAGACCGCATGGTTATCAAACTATGACTCGAAACGTCGAAAAAAAGGGTCATTTTAAGCGGATTTTCGCCCGGAAATGGGCTCCGCACAGAGGTTTGAGCTTAAGTGAACACAACAAATTCATATGAAAGGTGAGAAAGTGTGTCAGCCCCCCCCCCCCCCCCCCCCCCGCTTGTAATTTCTTTTTTACAGACGAAACATTTTGGGAGTCACCTTTCTCGGCAAATTTTAGAACCCCCCCCCCCCCCCCTGCAAAAAAAACCTGTATCCGCCCCTGGTGGATGTACTATTTTGGTATACCTATCAGTCATACGCCACTTTGTGAAAACCGGCATAATAACAGAACACATATAAACTGCGAACATTCTGAAATTTTATTTGCTGCAATATGGACACAAAGTCACATTGATTTTATAGAAAAATAGAGCCGTGGTAGAACACTCTTGCGGGATCAAAACCTTATTTAGTTTATTTGAATTTTATACGGTGTTTGTACTTGTACTCGGCTATCCAAGTACTAAAACTCGGTTTTGTAAAATTGTTCTCGGATGTCCAAGTACTTTCACTCGCGGCCCCTACTTGCTGTACTCGCATAAAAAAGTATTCGAGTACATACTGCTGGTTTTATTTTCCTTCTCTACCTCGTTATGGATGTCATTACGTTCAAAGGGGGTACTGAGTACTTACTGCCGAACACAATGTCCGGTAGTGTTGTGAAAATAATATGCGGCTTTTATAACTTTAACGACTTCCTTAAAAGTATAGTATACACCATTAACAAACAAATTAAAACTACTGAATTATTACGAAATACCGTACTAGACTCCCAAGCATCCTTTGCAATCATAGCACCTGGTGTGCTGTCGTTTTCAAGAAAAGTGGAAATTTATATCATTTTCCAACGATTGCCGGCCGACAATCGTTGGAAATAGTCTAGTTCCCCAACCTGATAATTCCCCGACGTCTATAAATTGCTCCGTTTTGTTTAAGGTATGGCCAGGGAACCAGACTACTAGAACAGAATTTGTGTCTCTCTGTTTTTCCCAACATTTATGCACACAAAACTTTAAACAGGTCAGTGTTACAGTATTTGCTAGCACGCTATAAAATACCATAACCCCCAAATCCATTTATTTCTAAAAAATTACAGCAAAAGCAAATGGTGTATACTACATTATATTTATTTTATTTATTACATTTCTTTACCCATGGTGTGCCTAAACAGTTTAAAACTGGTTTCCATTGGGGCCCTACATATTATAAGTTAAAACTGAATATTTACACATTCATACAAAATTATTAAACAAATACAATGTTTACACAAGTAAATCTATTTTCGGTTAACTTTTCAACTCTCCCGTAGAAGCCTATTGCTGATTTACGGGATGGGTGAAAAACCCGCGAAAAAAAAACTTTAGTGTGAAAAACAAGGGGAAATTCCCATCCGGCTCCAAAGTATTTTGGCAACCAAGTTTACAACTCCGCAGATCAGCGCAAATGGCAGAAATATCACTGATAGATGGCTTTACGTAGCTCTGATTTAAATGTACTTAAGGAGTTTATGGTTCTCATTTGTTCAGGCAAATTATTCCATATACTGGCACCACTCACAGCGAAACTTGTCACGTAGCATTCCTTTTTGGCGAAAGGAACTTTCAGTGCCATTTGGGTCGATTGTCGTGTTTCACGAATCACTGTAAGTGGTGTGAACAGATTTGTCATGTACAAAGGAGTAATTTTGTTAGGGCTTTTGAAAACAAGGATAGCCTTTTTGGACTGAACTCTTTCATTAAAAGGAATCCAATTTAGTCTGGCAAACATATCAGCTGAGGGGGTGAGGGAGGTACATTTAAGGATTATCCGTGCGGCTCTTTTGAGACATTTGTTGAGGGTATTGTCGTGAGATATGTACCTTCCTCCCCACAACAATACTCTAAAGATGGCATAACTAAACTTACAAAGAGTGTGTGCAGGCTGCTTTGGGGAACGTAATCACGAATTCTGTTTAACACACCAAATTTAGACGAAACAGTGTTCTTACGTATTCAACATATGTACCCCAACTTAATGTTTCATCAACAACTACACCCAAGCATTTACAAGATTTCACTTTTTCGATAACCTTATCAGCAATGCACACGTTCAGGTCGACGTTGGATATTTTCTGCCTTGAACCAATAAGCATACATTTGGTTTTGTTGGCATTTAATGCTAGTTTGTTTCTTAGGCACCAGTTGTGAATACTAGCAAGAGCTACATTCAAGTTCCTTTCTATTTCGTTAATACAAGAGGAGCTACACGTTAACGTGGGAGTCATCTGCATACATAAATAAGTTGCAATTTTGGGGTATACAAGATGGAAAATCACTACTATAAACAATGAATAAAAGTGGCCCTAAGATCGACCCTTGTGGAACTCGTATGTCTATGGGCAGGACCTTCGATATTGTGCCCTTAATATTTACAGACTGACTACGACCGCCTATGTACGACGTAAACCAATTATTTACAGAAGATGACATATTCAGCTTCTTCAATTTGCCAAGTAGGATTACATGATCCACACAATCAAAAGCTTTACTGAGATCTATGAACACGCTACTTGTAAACTTCACCTTGCTCCATAGCCTCAAAACACTTGTTTGTTAAATCGTGTAGAGTGCTTTCAGTTGAGTGCAAGGGTCTAAATCCCGATTGGCAACTAGGTATCAAATTGTTATCATCGAGGTAGCTATATACTGCCGAGTGCACCCATCTTTCAAAAATCTTGCAAGTTCATCCAGAGAATCGACGATAGAGGCGTAGGTATCATTGTTTTCAAGTTCGCCCGATGGGCAATTTCTAGCTGTACGTTTTCCTATTGTAGAAAAGTGTTCATTTAATGTATCAGCAATGTCGGTGGGATCGTAAATATTTTCTCCATTTGGGGAAGTGATAGAATTTGGAGCAATTTTCTGTTTCTTAGGAAGTACCTCCTTTAGTTTTTTCCATAGCATAGATGAATTGCTTTTATTTTCTTCTATGGCTGATGTGTAGTATTCACTCTTCTTAGTGCGGATTTTATTAGTTACATTGTTCCGCAGCTTTTTGTAAGAGTCCCAATCGATCTGTGAGCCTGAGCGTTTTGCGATTTTGTGTGCACGATCCCGCTGTCTCATAAGTTTAAGAATTTCGCAATCGAGCCAAGGTAAAGAGGCACCCCGAATACGTTTAGTTTTGATTGGCGCATGAAAGTTAATAATACTCATAAATATGGAGTGCCATTTGCACCACGCTTCATCAACATCATAAGAGTCCAGTACATCTTGCCATGGTGCATTAAGGAGGTCGTCTTTAAATGCATCATTGTCTATATTTGTAAGACATCGAAAATGTATTGAGCGACCTCTAATTTTTGGTGTTTTTCAACTATGTTGACCATAAACAAGATAATGGTCACTGATAAGAACTGGTAATACACCACATTCCTTTATTAGCTCTGGATGGGAGCTGAAAATGAGATCGATTATTGTTTGAGTGGACTCAGTGACACGTGTTGGGTCATGTATGAGTTGCGCCAATTGGAATAAACCAAAACAAAAAATAATTGGGTTTGAGTTCATACTATCATCGTCAACTGAAACATCATAATTAAAGTCCCCAGTTGCAATAATTTCTTTACATTCACAGGAGGCCTTATTAATTATATCACTTAGTTTATCAATGAATTCAACAGAGCTTGAAGGTGGCCTATAAATAGAACTAATAAGCGCAGGCTGTCTTTGTTTACACTTAATTTCAACCCATAGGCCTATGCACTCGACATCATCTGTTTCAAGATCCTCACGACGAGTGAAAGTTAAATTGTTTCGGATGTACATGGCAACCCCACCACCATGCCGGTTCCTGTCTTTTCTGACAATGGAATAATTGGGTAATGTGATTTCATCGTCGGAGATTGAGGCATTGCAGAAAGTTTCATTTAGACAGATGATATCGAATGGATTTGTAGACATTAAAAATTTTAATTGGTCAAATTTGTTTATTAAACTTCTCACATTAAGATGGGCGAATGAGAATCCCCCGGAGCTTCGGTTGTAGATAATGCCGTCTGTTAAGTCTATCGTAGATTTTTTCTTGTGGATTGAGCAGCTCTCTGACCGTTTTTAGGTATTGGTTCCATTCCTGGCCTCGATAGTGTGTCTGGGCTAGTGGCTGACGGAGATGGGTTGGATGCTGTTTTTGATACGGGTGTGGGTCATCACGATTCGCTGCAGTCCGCTCCTTCACGACATCAGAGTATAAGGTCTTGCCGAACGGGGTCCTCTGGTGTGTGATGCGGCTAGCAGTGGTCTTATGTGGTCCTGCGACGTGTTGGATAATGTTCATGGCAAGTAGACGCACTCCTGTCGAGTTGAGGTGCACGCCATCCGATATAATGTGATTTGGGTTTATGTTTCCATTGTCAATGAAGCCCCAGTTATTTTGTCTTGCTATTGACTTAAGCAGATTATAAGAGTCATCTACCTTATTGCGTTTTGGCACTGTTTAGTTTTTGCGATGTATAATCGACGGGATTGTTACTGATCTTGGTTGTAGTGATTCACCGAGGGAAGTGATCTTTGCAGCAATAGTCTCTGGGTTGTCAGAAGTATTTGGTCCCAACATGAAGGATTACTCCAGAGACGTCGTGCTTGGCCGACAGCTGTATGGCGTTAGGAGCATGATCTTCGATTTTTGCTCCACGCATGGTATGGCACATCACTTTCTTTTGCCTGCTCAATCTTTTGGGTTGTAGCCGTTTGATCATTGAGTCACCGATAATTAGGATATCTGCATGTTTGTGTTCGCTAGGTGTGGGTGGCCGTTTATTCATGGTAGGTGTCGGTTTCTGCTTTGTAGTGGTCAGTTTCTTGTGCTTTTCCTGGTATTGTTCGAGCTGCTCTTGAAAGGAGGCCTTGTTTTTTGAGGGACAGGGCTTGTTTGGGGGAGTACAGGACCCTTGTTCCTTGCCAGGCTGGACTTTGGGTTGCATGGCTTCGTAGTAGGAGTCGATCAGGAACTCGGCTTCGGTCCGGGAATCATCAAAGCTGTTTTCGATGTTGACCGGATCGACATCCTCCGTTGCCAATGCAGCAAATTTAAGCGGTTGCTTGTTGATACAGTTGGACTGGCTAAACCCATGGTGGTACTCGGGTTGTTCCGGTTCAGGGCACAGGGCTGGCGTTTCGAATCGACATCGGCTTCACGAGAAGAAGGGTCATCAGCATATCAATGGTAGAATGGAGAGCGTCACATTCCTTCTTCAAGTGGTCAATTATTTCCCTTTGGGAAGAAGAAGATAAAGAAATCTGGCCAGAAAGTGTTGCAATTTGGTCTGAGAATTTCTGATCAAGTAAATTTATGTCGTTCTGAACCTGTACTATATTGCTTTATAAATAACCTGTAGGGTGGGTTAAGATACTGGATCGAGGGCTATAGCACCTGTTAAATCTCGATCCGCAGTGCGCTTTGTTGGCTTCGGTTTAACCTGACAAGCTGAACTTAAACAAGACCTAGGAAAACTGTTCCGATGACCAAAAATGTAGAGACATATAGTTCCTTGGTGTCATCGGCCGCTGTTTGTGTGGACCTACGGGATTTTAATGAGAAATTACAAGAAAATTGGGTACTTAGCTTTGTTAAAGAGTCGTTTGTCTCGTCGCCATCTTGGAAATCGTCACGATACTTCTCCTTTGCAGACTCGAAGATCAAATTCCTTGCCGGTAGAAGCTCATCAATAGTACAGTTACTTCTCAACAGTGACTCTATGGGCACAGACGGTATACTCTGTAGTTTTGAGACTATCTGCTCTATCTTAGAGTCAAGTTTTGATAGAAAACTCGTAGAGCCGATGTGACACACGTCTTCCGTTCGCAGCCATGATATGGAGAACAATAAAACGGGTGGAGAAAATGGGGGAAAAGATTAATTCCACTCAACAGATAACAAATCTTCCTCACAGACCGAGACATTTTGATACAGACCAAATGCTACACCTACGACGTTTGCTTAGCCTATACGGGTTTGTAGAGCTTTGAAGCATAATTTTACCTGACCTCGGGGAGACCATGTATGGTTTAAGGTACTTTCCTACAATTACAATGAACAAATTATAATTTTTCCCATTTTTTTTCAATGTTCATTTCAAACACATATTTGGACCTTATATTTTCACTGTATATATCAACTCCGTTTTTTGGTTTTCACCCCCAAATGCTTAACATTTTGACTTTTATAACACCATGTTATGTATTTTCAGCCCCAAAAACATGCGTTTTTCTCGCATCGTATTTTTGAATGAAAACATGGAATTAAGAAAACAAATTGTTCACTGTTTTTCCGTGGATTTTCTTCATTTTTGTGTTATTGTAAGCAGAACCATTGTTGTAGTCCAATGACATTTTTAGAAAATACTATTTTTAGAAGCAATACCCTTATGAGTCAAATGTCACAAGACAGACACACTTTTTTCATGTTTTTTTGAAAACAACTCTTTAACAGTTGGTAGGCCTATATACAATCTGGATTGCTGCTTTTAATAAGCTTGGATTTGATATATCATTGGCTATGGTAGGTGCTATGGGTGCCGAGCTACAGTTAAAAAAGAACAATATTTGGTTACGAGCTCGTTAATTAATTTGTCTGATTAGCCGTATACCCAAATATGGTAAAAGTTGTAAAAAAGTGTTTCGCAAGTAAAACAGTAAAACTATGAAGACAATTAAAGAAGTGGTGATTTTTTTCAAAATGACCCTTATTGTAGGAAAAGTAACTTTTAAGTTAAAACACATTTTAGGTATTCGGCAGTGACGAGACAGCCGGGAACTATCGTAAAGAAAAACTGAAACCCAACAGGTTTTGCGTATATGTCCGATAGAAATAAGTCAGCGGAGAGTATGAATATATTCTTGATAATTCATTTGTGGTTAATTGTGATGAAAAAATTTCTATTGAAAAAAAAACCCGAATTCATGTCTATATTCCTTTCTTCAGTTTGAAGGTTTGTTCCCCTGAGAATTTGTGAAATATAGAAATTGTAAAAACTAAAAGCTCTTTCAACATGATTAACATGAACATTTCAAAATCCACCAAAAAGCACAAGTTCAATCGATGCAGTCTTTACCCTCGTCGCTTAAAGGAAACTTGGAAAGTGTTTCCTATAAATTTGCTCTCCTCTTCAGTAATGTTGTCAAGCTCTGTTCAGAGGGGTTCAAAGAAGGCGGGCGCAGCCATTTTAATTGATTTTCTCCCAAATTGTCAGTTTTTCGGGCCCGGCAAAATTATTTGAAAAGCCGGGGTGGATGTAGGGGTGGGGGGCGGGTGCGGGCATAGCCCAGTTTTTAATGGAGGCGCTTTCAAGAGCTTTACATACAGCTCCTATGTCTAAACGGAGCGCATATAAACACACTACAGATGGCGTGGCGTCAGCCTTTAAAACCGAACCGAACCGAACCGAACCGAACCGAACCGAACCGAACCGACCCGACCCGACCCGACCCGACAACAAAACTTCAAAATTTCCAGAGGAGGGAAGCAAGAGGGGGACAAGAGTTCCCATGGGGCCAGTTCCCCTACGCCATTCTCTGGCTACGACGCTGCATCTTTTATAGTGACGTGTATCATCAAAAATTCCACAGTAACAGGTTGTTCGATTCCATGCGCCGGTAATCGGTAAATTAGTGTTATATCCCTCGGTCAAACCAAGGCACTGCAGCGGAAGTAGTTTTTCGTAATTTTTAAATTACTAAAACATCTTTGGGCTAATATTGCTTAATTATTTTTTTAACTTCAGTCGGAACCCCTAGTTTGAGACTGTGCAATCACCTTTAAGACAGAGGTCACATACCAGACATGCCAGCCCTGAAAAAGTAAGCCCTCTGGCATGTGTCTAGTCTTGGTTCAAGACGTTATTACGTATATACGCGATAACCGGCCGCCGCGAGAGGGCGTTATCACGACAAACTATTAATAGCCACGAACTGCGTCTTGGGAATTTCGTAAAATCTCCCCCCGAAAAATTGGGGAAACTAGTGCGCATGCGTTAAATCTGTATGAAAATGAGGAACATTTTCTCTTCACGCACGCGCACATACGAAAATGAGCTGCCATGAAGTTGCACAATAGTCTGGTAGCTATACTACTGGCCGATCCGAAGGGGCGCTGGTATAGCTCGCGATGCGCTAGCGGCTATGCGCTAGCGGCTGCAGTGTTCACCGCTCGTGTTCGCATGCGACGTCTTGCAACTTGTGACGATCGACCGAGGGAGATACGGGCGGGACCGGGCAGGCAACCTGGGTGATGGTGTGTGATCTGCGGGAAATTACTTGTTGTTACATGCAAGAAATACCTCTCCATTATATTAAACCGTCGGGGCTCG
Organism: Hippasteria phrygiana; assembly: GCA_037893225.1. Taxonomy (NCBI): domain Eukaryota; kingdom Metazoa; phylum Echinodermata; class Asteroidea; order Valvatida; family Goniasteridae; genus Hippasteria; species Hippasteria phrygiana. The sequence goes on along the minus strand of JAZGUH010000875.1, from coordinate 334,611 downwards.
GACAACTCGACCGTTGGCCGACTCGACTCGAGACAACTTGACCGTTGAGACAACTCGACCGTCTTTGCGTCAAATGGGAAGACAAGTCGTCCGTGGAGACAAGTCTTCCGTTGAGACAAGTCGTCCGTTGAATTGAAGTCGACTCGGAGGTAGGGGAATCGCTGGGGTTTCTCGGCGGGGATTCGCGTCCAGCCTCAAAGCAAACACGAGCCTGAATTTTTGTCGAGTTTCACCAGTGGAGAAAACCCGCAGGAGATCTAGAGTGCGTCTCAGTATCTTTGTGAACTGTGTGACAATCGAATCACCAGAGTACGACAATCTCCGTTTTCCCCGGCCGTAAAGACTCGGGCCTCGTGAGTTATTTGTTTTATTATTATCACGGCCTTTTTTATTTTATATCTAAATCAAATCAAATCATCCAACAAGGTCTCCTCAGCACCATTATAATATATCATATTCAGCCCCGTTAAGATTGTCTGTTTATTATTTTCCATCATTCCGCAACTTATTAGTTCATTCCCCTCGGCCCTACCAAACAATCTAAAAAGCACGGACCTGTACCTACCTTTATCTTCATACTAACACTCGGGCGGTAGTAGTCAGGGGGTTAGATTTATGCATAATACATTTATTTATGTATTATTCAAAGTACATAATGCGCGTTGCATGCATTGGGCTAAGCAGGTGCGTGTGCACAACATAACAGGGCTTCTACGAAATTCCCAAGACGTTGTTACTGGCAGTTCGTGGCTATTAATAGTTTGTCGTGATAACGCCCTCTCGCGGCAGCCGGTTATCGCCTATATACGTAACAACGTCTTGAACCAAGACTAGCATGTGTCCGGCTAAGCCTCATTCAAGTGTGTGTTATCTGACCATTTGTAGTCGGTATACACAAAGGGTTGCCACCTGGCAGACCGCAAGAGAAATCAATCATTCTGTCATTGCCCACGTGGCTGAATGGCAATAGAGGTGTCTGACCCAGAAATAGCATCAGGGTACTCCTGGCTGACGCGTAATACAATACTACTTCCACTGCAGTGGCCTCGATCGTGCCTGCGTGTGTACTTTTTTTACAAGGACGCTCCGAGGGTTTTAACAATGAGCATTTTTCCAATTTTAATCCTATCAAATTTCTTAAGCACCAAACTTAATTACTTCTGACGGTTGTATCGAACATTTTGAGAGTACATTTCTTGTCTCCACCTGACGACAGGAGTGGGACGACTCACTGGCTGCCATGGCCCAGGCCTGGTCCGAGGAGTGTATCTGGGGTCACGGCCAACCAGAGCCCAACATCAGCCCCTTCAGGGATCTCGGCCAGAGTCTGTACCTGACCACTGGAAACCGGCCGAGTGGGAGGATTGTGACCACCGCCTGGTACAATGAGATCAAGCATTATACCTTCGAAACCGGTGCCTGTACTTCAGGAAAAATGTGTGGACATTATACGCAGGTGAGTGCTTTAGTTTTTAAGACGCCCTCTCGGGAATTTGTACTGTTTTTATAGCATAGCCCCATTAAGCAAAGTTAACTTGCCTCAAATGTCATAGTCGAATCAGATAGTGAGGGATACATGTTGTAAATGTGTAATGGCAAGCCTTTTTTTTCATCTTGTGCCTGTTGACAGCTTGTTTGGTCCAGTAGCTATGCTCTTGGATGCGCGATGGACTTTTGTGAGTCAGCCGAAGGAACTGCTAATAAAAATCTCTGGCTTGTCACCTGTAACTACGGGCCTCCGTAAGTATAGCCCGTTTCACACGAGCGCTGGAAACACATCTACGATGATTGGCGCCGGGTGTCTGACGCCCAAAGGATGCCTGCGATTTCATCGCAGGCTTTCTCACGATACAACACAGTGCGGTAGCGAACGTCCCTCGTTTTGCCATGTTTGCACGTGTATTGCTGGTGTTGCGATATTCTATGAAGGATGAAATGTATAGGGTACCAGTGATTTCCCCGCACTGTAAGTTCCGTAAAGGAACAGTTTTTTTCCCTTTTAAAAACAAACAATCACCGTATTTTAGTTTTAACGAATTTTGGACGTAAACTTACGGTACCGGTACCGGTAGGCCTACTGTGACCTAGAAAATATCACGTGTCCGTAGTTTTCGTGTTTTAACGTCAATTATACAAATATGACCATAGAGGAATAAGAACACATTCCTCCATGGTATGACTTATCTATATATTCATAACTGCCTCTTCTACCCCCCCCCCCCACATTAAAGAAATAACTAACAAATAAACACTAACGAGATAACGACTAGTCAGATAAAGACTTGTTAAGCTAACGTGATGAAGACTATAAGATTACCGGTATGTTTTCAAATAGCAAGAAACATGGTCCAAAATGTTGTTAAAGTTGGCGAAGGTTATGTATACACCCATTATTTATTTTTCAGACTTTGCGTTTTTGGTTAATAAATTCCAATTAATAAATTCCAAAATGATACGATGCTTCTAAAGGTATTGTAGCGGTTTACCCCCTTGGACGGCTGCCCGGGTCGGTCTCAGCCAACGTCAGTGAGCGGTCTAACTTCCAAGGCCGGAAACGCAGATCCGTTTTGGCGACAGTCTACCGCCAGGCCCGTAACCCACCACCAAAGTTCACCCCTTAGCAGAGCAGCAACACACACACACTCACACAGTCATGTAAACGGGTGCAATCGTGGACCTCCCATTGTTCCTCTTTTGTTTCTACTCTAACTTTTTCGGAAGGCCTCCCATTGGTTTTGTACACGATTTTCAATCGTGGACGTTAGGTCAAACGTGGACCCCTTTGTCTACGCCCGAATTCTTTTGTCCTAGGTCCACGATTGCCGGAATATACAAACTCACACCCACACCAACTGCACACCAGTCAAGCAGGTAGTAGGGGAGGAAGGATAACTTGAGAAAGGACGGGCAACGGAAACGAAGTATAGGCTGAACAGGAGTTTTAATGTAGCCTTTACCTATCCAGGTGTCTCTCTAGGTGCCTCACCTAAGGTTCCAATTCACCTACGTGAACTTCAATACACTGGATATTGCTTCTCAGGACTGGTATAAATCTACAGATCATTTAATTATCAGTTGGGGAATTATTCTAGAATCGTACACTAATTAACACGCACACAAGGTCTCTCTCCACGGTGACTAGTATTGGGGCCGATTGGTTGATTGTAGGTGATTAGATAAGTTGCGGGACGATCATGCAGTGACCACACGCCCGGTTCAAGAGCCACAGCAGAAAGAGAGCGAACCTACGTGTGCTCCCGCTTCTATACACTGGCGCTGTCGGCTGGCACCCCTCTAACTACATGCTGCTACATGCTCACGACGGCTAGGAACTAGCCAGGGGTCGCGTAGCCTAGCGACCACAAGTCGAATATCGCACTAATCGATACCAGAAACTGCATTGCGTTACAGTATTATTTCTGGAATCCTCTTTTATCATGTGGAAGATTCGGGTATATTTTACATTTGTATGTAGGCCTACTCGTAATCACACTCGTCTATCTGCATATAAATACTCGTACTCGGCTTGCAACTTGTACTCGGATGTCCAAGTTGGGACTCAGTATTAAACATACTTGGTACTCAATAAAAAGAACTGGACTACTGCATCCATGCCGTGCACCCTTACCAACTCTCCTCCCATAAATAGACTCTGAAATTTGATTTGGTTTGACACATCCTCTTCTTGTTTCAGCGGGAATTACAACGGCCAAAAGCCGTACAAGCCGGGTCCAAATTGCACAAAATGTGACTCGGGTGTCGGAGAGTGCTACAACGGACTATGCCGTAAGTAACCATTCTCACTGAAGTTTTAAAACCGAGGTAGGCTACTTGGGATAATTACGGCATAGAGCAGATCACATACAGCAGATCACGTAAAAATAGAATTAGATTGAGTTTCACAATTATTATTATGGACTGTCTTAAAGCGGAATCATGTAGTCCACACATAACATGCAGAAAAGGGGTATCAAGCAATGTCACTGTCGTAACGACTTGCAAGAAACATACGGAATAGAATGAGTAGCAACTTATCACAATGACATCGTCACACGCCAAACTGCGTGTATAATATTACCCGAAATAAACGTATAGCCATTCGTATAAAGGCCGGTTCATACTTCACGCGAATACAAATGCGAAGCGAATGACGTAAAACGCCAAATATTCGCGCTGCGAATTCGCAAAAGTTGAACACACTTCAACTTGTGCGAATCTTCGCTGCGAATGTTTAATGACGTCAAATTCGCTTCGCATTCGCGTGAAGTATACGAACCGTCCTTATAGCCTGTTCTCACTTGAACGATTTTTTGTACGACTGCGGTGCGACTAAAAAATCGTACAGCCGTGCGATTTCCGTACGAATTTCCCTGTTTCTTTCCCGTGCAGTCTCACTTGTACAACTGCCGTGCGACTGCCGTTCAACTCTCGTGCGACTTTTCCTCTCGAAACATCCGATAACAGTTCAAGTTCCGTGCGACTGCCGTACAACCTGTACGAGTCCCGCGCAAGCGCCGTGCGATTTTTGTTCAACTCGCGTGCGACCTGTGCGCAAGCGGTACAACCGCCGTACAACCAATCAGAGCGCCGTGCGACCGCCGTACAATTGCCATTCGATCCGAGCGAATCGAATAAAAGCAGGGCCTTTTGGCGTCGATCTTCATAACCGCACTTGATGTTCGACAGTCAACAAGTATTCAACACAACACAACGATGCCACCGAATAAGAGTGACAAGAACAGCACGGCCGAGCCGTGCGACTCTCTTCAGACTCCCGTGCGACCTATTAGACTGCCGTGCAACTGCCGTGCGACCCCATGCGACCAATGCGAACTATGCGAACCGTGCGACAGCCGTATGAAAATGTTCAACATTTGAAAAAAACTCGCGAATCATCAACAGACTGCCGTGCGACTCCCGTACGCCATGTGCGATTTGGTAGTCGCACGGCATTCGCGTAGAAAATCGTTCAAGTGAGAACGGGGTATTAAATTCGTACTCAAGAGAGTTTTTTTTGGAAATGACCCTCAAAATGACCCCACAAAATATTTCGAAGCGCGCGGTGGCGTGGGGGTAGGCCTACGGTGCAGCTAGGATATTTAGTAAGAATGTAGTGGCGATATGCAGCTATGAGTTGGGCCTATGTACAACTTACCGCAGTATGGCATTTTCGTTTGGAATTATAGGCTTTCATTTTTTTACTGTAGCGAAATCATATGGGGATGATACCATGGACCTTTGGTCCCGGGTTAAAAGGTGGGGGATTATACTCGCATCCCCGCGGGACTTATACGCATGTATACGACAATACTACGGTGGCCTAGAGGGACATCGCAAACCGCAAACACATATAAAAATTATATTCTGCAAAAAATCACCGATGAGCGAATTTGAAGTTTCCCTATTTTGATTTTTCAATAGGACCTTGTTCCAATCACACAGAAGAATGCGGTAAGTACACAAATTAGTACAGAGACTTCTTAACAAAGGTTTGCTCGTGGTTTTGATCACAATTCTGCACTTAAAAAAAACTCCGTGTGAGGGCGTTTGCACAGTAATTTCGTTTGGGGAAAAACGGGGAAATAAACAAAGGATTAAAGGTTATGTCTTTATTCTTCCTTGTTTGCATCCCCTCAACGCCATACTCCCTCATCCTCGCTATTGTCTGTTTGTGTACGTTGATAATGACTTTTTCTTCTATTCCATGCTGCAGTGTGTGCCCAGACGTGTGAGAGCTGTGGGGTTCTGAACAGTACAAGTTGCTCTTGCCAGTGTCCAAACGGCTTCCAGGGAACTGACTGCGCTGGTAAGATGGATTGGGTTGGGTTGGGTTGGGTTGCTTTGGGTTGGGTATTAAAGGTAAGGTAAGGTTGGGTTTGTTTTTGCATTCAATGGGGGACCTTTAACAATATAGGACAATAAGGTCCCCGGTTGAGAAAGGTCCCGTTTAAAACCATGTGCAAATACAATGAGGGTCCTTGCCAAAAAGTTATAATATGAGCAATAGGAGGACAATAGGAAGTCCCCGATTGAAGGTGTTTACACACAATGTGTGGGTTGGATCGGGCTGCAGGGCTGGGTTGGGTAGGGCTTGGTTTTTTAGCGTTGCATGCAATGCATTGTACATGTATTTTAGTATTATGTGCTGATCAGTCCAGATAAGCTTAAAGGTTTGATCTTGTAACCAAACAGGGGTAAATTGGTTATCTTCAATTTACTGAAAAGTACGTTTTCCTCCGTTTAATACCAACAGATATCTGTGAAGACTTTGACAGAAGATGCGGTGTATTTAACGGTGGGTATCCGACACCATGGTGTTGGGTTGAAGAGAAGCAGGACTTCATGTACGCCACCTGCCCTGCCACGTGTGGGCTATGCGTGGGTAAGTTACTTTTCTGGCGGGATGAGGCCTGATAAGGTGAGAGCACCTTATCAGGTTAAGGCGGGATTCCGCGGGAGGGGAGGGCAACTTGATACCATTTTAAAAGTTTCTCGACTATCATTCAAATTGATCTCTTATCTGCGTTGGTTTAATGTAGTATACAACATTTGCAAACATAAAAAACCAAAACTACTGAATTATATTACAAAATACCGTAGGCATACTAGATTGTAAGTAAATAGCAGTCTCAAGCATCCTGTGAAATCATGGCACCTTTTGTACTGTCATTTTCAAGAAAAGTGGACATTTATATCGTTTTCCAACGATTGTCGGCCAACAATCGTTGGAAATAGTCTAGTTCCCCGACCTGATAATTCCTTGACATCTATAAATTGCTCCGTTTTGTCTAAAGTATATGGCCAGGGAACCAGACTACTAGAACATATTTTTTCTCTCCGTTTTTCATATGCACACAAAACTTTAAAAAGGTCGGTTTTACAGTATTTGCTAGCACGCTATAAAATACTAACCCCCAAATCCATCTATTTCTGAAAATTACAGCAAAAGCAAATGGTGTACTACCTTTAAGTCATGCAAGTGGGCCGCGAAAAGCAGTATTGTAGAGCATCAACGGATCCACTGAAAATGTTTGGTACAGTGGTTGTTCGGTATAGTGGTCGTTCGGTAGGGTAGAGTCGTTCGGTAGAGTGGTCGTTCGGTAGAGTGGTCGTTCTGTACTATAGTGGTCGTTCGGTGCAAGTGGCCGTTCGGTACAGTGGTCGTTCGGTATAGTGGCCGTTCGGTACAGTGGTTGTACGGTAGAGTGGTCGTTCGGTAGAGTGGTCGTTCGGTAGAGTGGTCGTTCGGTATAGCGGCCATTCGGTACAGTGGTCGTTCGGTATATACAGGGTGGATCACAAAAAACGAAACCGAGATATTATTGCTAATTGTAACAGAAGTAGGGCACATGTGAATCAAAGGGAGATATCATCTGTTAGGGTTGAATCTCCTCTTTAAAATGACACCCTGATCATGTCATTACATTCACGGTTGACTGAGCAGTGACAAATTTTATAAAAGGGTCTATTTAGGGAAATGCGCCACTTTTCAATTGTGGTTTTTGTGGTGTCATTTGTCACAGAGTGAAATGCTATGGTTGCCAATCAAGCCAGGTGGGAAAAAAGAGAGATTTCACCATGTAAACTTAATAACATTTATTCGCGCAGTGTTATTTACATAATTAAACATGCCCCTCAACATGTCCTCCGTTTTCCCCGACAATAAAACTGAGCACGGCGTCGCATGCCCATCACTGCCGAGCGAATTACACCAGGTTGCCCACGTAGGACGTCGACTTCTCGGACAATCCGCTCCCTCAAGACTTGAATATCCTGTGGTGGCGTAACAAAGACCTTGTCTTTCAAATAGCCCCAGAGAAAGAAATCGCATGGGGCTATAATTAGATCTGGGGATCTCGGGGCCATTCCACGTTGTGGTTCAGAGCAATGATTCTTTCTTCAAACAGTTCCGCCAATCGCTCTCGTACAATGATGCGGCGATGAGCAGGTGCCCCGTCTTGGGCCCACCACAACCGACGAAAAATGCCTCCTTGCTGTCTTTCGAAATGTTGCTCTAACTGGGGTACAATCAAGTCATTGATCATTTGAAGATAGCCTTCTCCATTTAAATTTCCTTCAAAAAGTAAGGACCAAGCAGAATCCCATTCCCAGAAAGTCCAATCCACAGTGGTAATTTCTCAAGATTCAAACTTTTGTCAAAAGTGAAATCCGCCGGTGGATGATGCAATGGTGCGTACTGGCGGACGTTCTGCGTGTTCACGGCTCCGTTCATGCAGAAGGCAGCCTCATCTCCGATGATGAGATTTTCCAAAAATCTGTTTGGACGGTCAAATATCCATTGGCAAAACCTAAGACGCCTCGGAAGATCACCAGGAAGCAGTTGATGTCGTCTCACAATTCTGTAAGGGTACCACCGGACATCCAGCCTCACAATTCTGTTGAATGTGGCTGGGGGCAGTCCTAGACCATTTCGTCTCTGGCTGATGCGTTCTCCCTGTTGCAGGGCCTGCTGGACCGCATTGATGTTTTCGGGTGAGCGCCCAGTTCTTCGTCGCCCAGATCTTCCCTTGTTTAAGTTTAAGCTGGTTCCCTCACGCTGGTACTTGCGAACATTGCGCCAAATCGTTGCCTTAGCTGGAGGAGGACGTTCTGGAAAGTTTTCAGCAAAAGCATCTGCCACTTGCTGAAGGCTCCCCGTCTCCAACCACTTCGACACCACAAAAATTCGCTGTTCTTTTGTAAGCTGCATTCTCATGTACGCCTGAATGTGTTTTAAGAAACTGCAAGCTTCTCCTCACACCCACTTATTAATTTTAAGAAGGTTATGTAATGGTTAAGGCCAATGAATGCCACTAAAGAAAGTGGCGCAATTCTCTAAATAGACCCTTTCATAAAATCGGTCAACCGTGAATGTAATGACATGATCAGGGTGTCATTTTAAAGAGGAGATTCAACCCTAACAGAGGATATCTCCCTTTGATTCACATGTGCCCTACTTCTGTTACAATTAGCAGTCTTGTTGACTTGACTTGCTGACTCGGACTCGAGTCGCGATTTTTTTGACTTGAGACTTGACTCGACTTGGAAAAAAATGATTTGGGACTTGACTTGACTTGAAAGAACATGACTTGTGACTCGACTTGACTTGAATAAATTTGACTTGCTGACATTAACACTTTTGTGAAAAACACAACTTTTTGGCGTACGCACATATCAGTTGAAAAAATTCCAAGCCTATACGGCGCGTAGCGAGCTGGGTGTCCAGTACATATACGTATGCGGGGCTGCAACACTGGACGATTGCATGGAGAATCGTCAAGATGGCATGCCAGGTTGATTTTGTACAGTTCATACGTGCCAGCCTATGCATAGTCATTTGTCATTGGAATTTGAATTTACTATGTGCAACAATTGACTTGAGACTTGGTACTTGACTTGAAACAAATTTACTCGGGACTTGACTTGACTTGGGAAAAATTTACTTGGGACTTGACTTGACTTGACTTGGAAAAAAATTGACCTGGGACTTGACTTGACTTGTGAATATTTGACTTGACTTGTGAATATTTGACTTGTGACTCGACTTGACTTGAGAAAAAATGACTTGGTTACAACACTGACAATTAGCAACAATATCTCGGTTTCGTTCTTTTTTGATCCACCCTCTATAGTGGTCGTTCGCAGTATAGCAGTCGTAGTGGAGTGGCCATTCGGTAAAGGCGTCGTTCGGTGTAGTGAATAATGAAATGATTTAGGAGCCAAGAGGATGCTCGTTATTGCCAAATAGGTTTGGTGTAGTGGTGTTCGTTTAGCGAAGTTCTAGTCACTGGTGGCGGAACGGGGGGGGGGGGGGGGGACAGGGGGCCATTGGCCCCCCACTTTTTCCACTTGGGGAAATGGCCCCCCGCTTTTGGCAGTTCCGCATAAAGAAAACATTAAAAAGGGCAGCAGCCGGCCGGAACCGGCGCTGCTCCTCCTTTCAAAAGTGTTCCGCCGTAGGCTACCTGGTTGTACTATGTTGATTAAATGAACTTTGTGAATTAAAACGAACCAGGAACTGCAATTGTACATTTTCTGAATTTACCTTAGCTTTCAAGTCAACTTTTTTCTTTATTCCTGTAGCCGAGCGGGATCCCGACTTTGAGTGTGATGGTAAGTGCGTAAAGCTCGCCGCTTGTAGGTTGAACTCCATGTTTGCAACGTGGGTTTTTATGTAGTACACCACAGGTAATACAAACTCATGCAAACAAGATTTTTTGTTAGAAATATTTAAACAGCTTGTATTTTATTTCTCGCTAGGGTACATGGACAAAAAGTAAACAGATTAACGTTTGTGGCGCTTACGAAAATATAATTTACACCGTAAAGATATAGAGCCCACTGTGCACACTATGCACTGATGTACCGATGTAGTATTTACGTGCGAACTTTTACTAATAACCATAAGCAGCAATTTCCGAGATTTATTTTTTAGGATTGGCTTTCGGTACCCGGGTACCCATATTTTTTTCAGTTAGGTACCGGTACCCGATTCTCGTACTACCCGTAAATGCACACCCCATACACACTGTGAACAAGTAACAATGGATTTAGTGCCAAGTAACAATGGATGTTTATTGTTAGTGCACCGTTTTTCTTTTGTTAGATGTTTATAGTGACAGGGACCACGCTTGGACATTACGGATACCAACGTTAGCATTTTCACAAGGCCTAACTAAGGATACATATTCTTTTATTTCTTAAAATAGTTCTCGTACTGCATGGACAAAGCCATGATTTTAGTTAAACCCTACATTTATTTAATTATTTGATTTTAAATCTTTCTGGTAATGAAACCAAGGATTCACCAAAAGTGCATATAGCTCGAAAGCTTGAAGAAACCTGTGAAGAAATGTTTAGTTTTAGAAGTGGGAGGAAAACCCAGAATTAACGGAATCAGGTTGGGACTGAAAACCCAATCCACTTGTCGACCCTGGTGGGATTCGAATCCGGGTCACAGCGGTGGAAGGCGAGGAGAGTACCACTATGCCAACCTGGTGTAGATGCATCTTGCACAATTGACCTATCGCGGCCGAATCGCGTCAACGCAGCTTGTGAATTATTGTCCAATCACATCAATTATAATTCCACGTGGAACGCGCAAAACCCGAGACAAACAAAAATTACCACACAAAATTCCCATAGGGTTGTCTATAAGGGGCGTGGTTAACTCGTAAACGGCGATAGGTCAATTCCCAGTGCAGACGTACGTACAGCCACGTTCGGCAACCTAATGATTACAGAAACCCAGCTGTGATCAATTTCACAATCTAATCCCATCTTAATTGTTAAGGGCTTGCACAATCACCATAGTGATTTGTATTGTTACGTCAGTTAATCGTTACTCGTGAAATTGGGCGTCACCCAACCCACGATATTCATGAAAGGAAAAATCAAATCAAATGTGATAGTGTCCGGTGGTGCAAGTACCATGGAGCACTGGTAGAGCTAAGACGTAATGGCTTTGTTTACATGTGCGCTTTCCTATGGGAGCCTGATGGGCCCAATTTCATAGCCCTGCTTAACGGTAAGCAGAAAAGTTGTGCTAACTATAGCAGGAAAATGTGCTTAGGCATTAGCATATTTCATGCCATGGAGATTTATATAGTTGCGTCACTAATTTCAGCAAATCCTGCTTCCGAAACTAGCGGGCTCTTCGATGTGCTTACTGCTTTAGTCTCTATGAAATGGGCGAGGGTTCCGTTAGTAGAAAATCGTGTGCTAAGCAGCGCTATGAAATTGGCCCCATTAGGTCGGGACGCCAGACAATCGTCCCCACGTGGCTCTCATGGGAAAGTGCACATGTAAACAAAGCGTCATTACGTCATTACGTGTTGGTCTGTTAAATAGAGCTGCTAAGCAAAAAGAAATTGCTTAGCACAAAAAGTCGTGTGTAGTAAAACAGTGACTTTCATGCTAAGCAAAAACAGCTGAATAGGCGCATTTTGGCAGTCATAACCGAAAACAGGTTTTGATGTTTCTCTTTGTTTAATAATTTGGGAGATTTGGGGATTTCGTTATAATGAGTAATTTTCGCCTATTTAAAATTCCCAAAGAAATTCACCTACAACAAGCAACCGAACCAATTCTTGGTTATGACTGTTTGGGACCGCCAAAACGCACCCCAGTCAGAAGCGTCAAACAAAATAAACCACATGAAATTGTTTTTGTAATCCTGCTTTAACTAAGAAAAACTGTTCATGCTAAGCAATTTTTGTACTTAAAAGCTCCATGAAATTGTTCCCGGAGCATCCGATGCCTTGGTAACTATATCTTGTAGCAGTGATTTCCATTTCCATGTTAAAGGAGTCCCTACCTTGAAGCCACCGACCACGTTGGGACCTTCACCAACCCCCGGTATCTGCTTACCGCTGGAATGCCAAAACGACGGCGTTTTTGATGAGGAGTCCTGCGAGTGCACATGCACGGAGCCATATACGGGGACATTGTGCGAGAGTGAGTGTCGTTGCCATTATTAGAACCTAGAACTGAAGGGAGCGAGCGAGGGGTTGGGTGGGGGGGGGGGGGGGGGGCTGCTATCTTTAAAAAAAACCGGATTAAGTCATGTGGCCGGCCATGGCCCACCTTGGACCGATTCGTTTTGGCGATGAAAAAAACATAAGGCAACCAGCCGTTCCCTCTTATTCTATATTTTCACATGTCTGTCAATTATCTGGTGTTATCTGCACTTTTTCGCACTTTAAAGGAAAACTTGCGTGAGAGAGTCGCTTCTTGGGTGTACATAATTATGTATTCTGAATTTCCGAAAGGCATAAAGATACTCGGGAATGCAGTAGAAACAATTTTAAAAAGGAAAAACTCCATATCGGTCGGTGTTTTGTTAAATGAAACCATTATAAATCCCAAGGAAATGAAATGACGTTACCTATAAGTAACTTGCTGTGAAAGGGACAACGTACAATTTTAGTTTAACAGCACCCAAGTGAAAAAGGCATGGCTGGTTTAACATGCAAACCCAAACTGTGAATCTTTCCCATGATACATTGCAAAAAGTGGATTGCCCGGGGCAAACCGGCCCTTGGTGACGCACAGTATTGTGAATCAGGCCGGGCTGGCTGAGCGGGGTTTCTGTCAGGATCGGTTTGATCTTCTTACCAAACAGGGGTTTATACGTCGCCGAAAATGTTTTCTTTTTACACTGAATACAAACAGATATCTGTGAAGACTTAGATCCCGGATGTGGTGTTTCTGATAAATATCCGACACCATGGTGTTGGAATGAAGATCATCAGGACTTTATGCACTCCACCTGCCCTGCAACGTGTGGGCTATGCGTGGGTAAGCTGTCCATGGTTGGATGAGGCTTTCTAAAGCCCCGAACGTGAAGCTGGGTTTTACATATTTCAACGCACCATGTTTAAAGTCATATTTGTAGCATAGAACAAACGTGCACAAATCCCGTGGACTACTGTTGGGCAGTTTTTAATCAACCGAAATTGATTGATATTGATTTTTATTCTTGTAATTGATATGTTTATACGGAACACACATAACTCACAGAATATTTAAAAAAACGTACCAACTGAAAGCCATAATATGAAATAGATCATAATTTCAACCAACAGTTAGTGAATGCACTTTCAGTGGGGTAAATCCACATTTAATTTAGTAACAGTTGGGCCTATTCCAACTGTGAAAACACAGCTTATAAAATGTATCACAACAAATGCTTACCAGCAATTATTAATTAAGTAGGCCTATGCTCATTTACTTTTGTGTAGGCCCTATGTATCTCAAAATTAAATTGGAAGCGCATTCACTCGGTCTATTATTTTTGTTGTTGACCTGCCAGGACCAACGATTGCAACAGAAAAACAACCCACGAATTGCCCTCAGCTTGAATGTCGGAACCATGGCAGATTCGATGAAGAGTCCTGCAAATGTAGATGCACGCCGGAATATCAAGGCAACTTGTGCCAGCGTGAGTTTGATAGGATTTCAGTGCCTCCATTTTCTAAGCTTAAGCCGCGAGTTTTCTCCTTTTAGCAGTGACTTAACAAAATGTAAATAGGCTGACTTGCAGGCCTGATATACCCAATAATTCATATTACCTCAGCCCAATGTGAGACTTTGAGAAGCGTGGTGGCAGCAGACATCCTTTTCTACCTGTTCTCATCAGTCGCGCATGCGCAAAACCACGCACGCATACTTGGAACTAGCAAAAAGTCTCCCATTAGGCTAACCGTTTAATAGTGTTATAAAGTTAGCGGCGATTCCTCGCTTATACAGTAAAGCCATGAAATTATGGGACCTTGCCGTCGTCAAAAAATTATGTTGTCCAACATTTTGAGTGTGCCCATTTTTGTACTGAGAGTGTTTTTGGAGAGACATCAGGTTTTTCTTGCCCTTTTTCAAACAGATAAACGAGAAGAAGCCGCTAACGGCGTCGTGGTCATTCTGTCTGCAGATATTGATTTGGTAAGTTCACACCGTCAATATTCCTGAAAAATCTGTGGCTGTTCTCTCAGTATGCGTGAGCACCGTTTGTACAACACGTGCGGTTTTTGACCAAATGTTTGGGGCTTAAAGGATTTTTACGAGTACTGCAGACTTTTTAAAGATAGAATGGTAACGATGAAAGATATTTGACATTTTCCGAAAAGAAATCAGACAGTGTCAAAATAGCATTTAATTAAGGAACAAGCAGCATTTCGGAGGGCCATGTTTGATTTTTTGGGCTGTGGTAATACGCCCCCCTCCAAAATAAAAAAAACTAGGGCCTGTGCCGTAAAACTGAGTATGTTTTGATTGGTTAGATTAATAAAAATTGTCTAATCGATCTTATTGTTTCCTTTCAGTGGAAAACAATGGAACCTGTCTTGAGGACTGTAATAGGCCAGTCCCTGAGTACGTACTGCAATGACAATTTTGAGACTTGTTGTCCTAACAGCGGACCAAAACACACGTGAGTTCAATCGTATATACATATATGATCTGCATAATAAGAAGTTATTTTTGCATTCTGTCGTAATCTTATACATGTATCATACTTAATAGTCTGGACGAGATTTTGAAAAAGTGCTCGCTTAACGCTAGAATTAAGAGGCAGTTTTGAGTAGAAGCTGATAACATATCTATCTTATCTAATTTGATGGTGCTGAATACCAAGCTTAATTTTTAATTCTTTTTAATCTAGAAATTAACAAGAAAACCAAGCAGACGACGTACTGAAAATTTGTCAAAAATAGTCGGACGTCACCTTACCTGGCATTAATTTGTAATATACATGTAAAATATTGCAGACACCAGACTAGCCGGGTACTTTTATTGTACTCTGTGTGATGCCTGTCTCACACCTGGTACTAGACCACATGTTGATCGCGGATTGACATGAACAGTGAGAAACAGTTGAGTGTCGACTAATCGTTTAAAAAACACTAATATTTTGCAAAGAATTTTCTCTAGACTGAAGTTCAAGGCAAAGACTTATTCTGATTTTTTAATGGTTTAAATTCATCAAACAAACCACAATTTCGTTTAACAATGGTTTTGTTAAACTTAATTCTATTTCGTGGTAGTTCAAGTATATTTGCCATGCTAACTCTCTCATGACATCCACGGTAGTGAAGTCAGTACGGAAAGTATGCTTCAAAGTAATGAAGAATGAATGGAAATGAATTTATACCATTCCCATTGAAAATTTCTGGTTATTATCACCACTCAAATGATGTGGGAAAATGTGATGAAAATCCAACCCTCTAGCCTCTGTTTTGTGGCACAATATCTCAATTTGATACCCAGGACGATATGGGGCATAAGAGTATTGTCTTGCTGATAATCTGAATCTTGGTTCTTTAGGTAAAGGGCTAAAAATTGAGGTTGGCAACATAAACTTTTGAACTTAACAGCCACAAATTAGAGGGCCATGTCACAAGCTTCTAAAAAACCTCTTCCTGTCACTTTTGAAAAAAATTCACCTGTAATATCTATGCTTCTCTATATATGTAGTTTGAACATGAGGGGTCACTCGTTTAGATCTTGGAAGTATTTGGTACCTAGTCTTCTTTTTCACTAATTAAAAACGTCACAAGTGTTTCCCGACATAATGAAATCGCTCATGTTGAATGTTAAAAAAGACACTGTATAATTTAATGATGCAATTCAAACTGTTCATTGGCGGAATTTGCACATCGATTTAGTCTGTCTATAAAGCTTGAAATACAGTAAATGCACAGGAAATGTTCAAACGGAGCATCCATATTCACATCCAAATTCCCCTACTTCAAACCACATCCGCAACCCTGCAGATCTCTTGTATAACACGCCACAAACCCCAAAAATCACATCATACTCACAGTTTCGATTGCGTGCACATGTTTGGCACCTGTTGACGTTTAGAGAATCCTGCACACGATTGCGTTCATTTCTGAATGCAAAATCACACATCTTCCTCTCCTGGTGTCACTGTACTGTTCCATCCGGATTATTACTTTTAGCTCAGAGAAGTTCGCATACGCCAACGAGTCCAACATTGAGGTGGCTGACGGATATCCGGAACCGAGCACGAGCATTGAGGGCGACTTTTCCACCATGTTCCTGGCCAAGAATCTGGAGGAGGCGGAGCTTTGTGTTGAGGGCGGGACGCCGTCAGTTCGTAGACGGCGGGGCGTAGTTGTGAGAGGGGAGAACCACGTGGTTCGTATCAGAGCCACAAGTCCAGGTACAATAAAGCCTCGGGGGAAATACATTTAATATTTAGAGCCTTTTGAATGGTATACAGCCTTATATTAGACACATAACAGTATACTTCAGCACAAAGACATAGATTCGAGTCTACATGATGATAATGAAATCCCGAAACTCGCCGACCGTGGGAATTTCGAAAAGCGGGAAGGGAATCGGACTTTTTTTCTAACACTACACTGTATAAAAAAGGCGTTTAGCTTTTAAACACTTTTCTTGTACCCACTTTTTTGTACACGTTTAGCCCACGACGTTTAGATTTAACGTTTAGCTTTTTGACACAACACGTTTAGTATTTAAACACCTAAGTGTTTAGTTTTAACGTTTAGCTTTTTGACACAACACGTTTATTATTAAAACACCTAAGTGTTTAAATGCTGAACGTGTTGCGTCAAAAAGCTAAACGTTAAATCTAAACATGTCGTGGGCTAAACGTGTAAAATAAAGTGGGTACAAGAAAAGTGTTTAAAAGCTAAACGCCTTTTTTACAGTGTAGCGGGCGCTGTTTATTACACATTGAGTATTACCCGAATTTTAACCCCCTTTCCGACAAATCTAAAAAGTTTGCATGAAGTTCACATTTCCGTATTGGCTCATGGTCTCTTATTTCAATTGTTCTCTTTTCCTTCTTTTAAAAACAAAAATCTTGGGGAGCGGAGGGGGGGGGGGGGGGGGGGGGTTGATCCTGTGGTCCCCGTGTAAAAACGTGCAAAGGGGGAATATCACCCCATCCTCCCCGGAATCTCCGCCCTTACTTCACCAAGTTCGCAATAAGATCCATCTCTCGTCTGTTGGGAATTCCCTTTTCTACAATCTCGATGCATTGACAGTCAAAGCGTACTAAAAAAGCACTTCAGCATGGTGTACCGTATATGCGGAATGTCGCTGTTTTGTGACTGTTCTAGTTTTTTTGACAGAACGTTTTTCGGCGAGGCTGTTTTTGGCTATAGACACCAGCTGACAACATGTTGAGGCTCATCAGCTCTGATATTTTGTTAGGAAATGTCCGAATTACTTGAAATTACACATAAGTCTATGGGAGGTGGCTGCAGCCGCTACCATAGACATGTGCGCAACATCCTTTGCGGTCTAATAGTCTTCGGAAATCCAATTGTTGTTCCAGTGTGTGATTGGCAGACTACTTTCTTTTCCGTCTCAAGGCGTCTACTTGGACCAAGATATCCTTCTGCGAGTCATTCAGAACAACACGGCAAAACTTGCAGAGGGCTTGGCTGCTGTTGGCATCAACGCGTCCATAGCCAGCGTGGAGGCAGGCCAGGTGGAACCACCGGACGTGGTGACAGACGTACCGCCGCCCCAGACGGCGCTGCCCCCGACCGGTCTTTCACCCGGAGCTATCGCTGGAATTGTCATCGGCTCTATAGCCTTGTTTGCCTTGTGTGTGGGCCTGGTAGTGCTTGCTGTGATGAAGTAAGTACATGGGGGTGGCCAAAATGAAGCGTGAACGATTCCAAAATTGGCTTGGAGATGTTGGAGTGTTCAGGATAGAAAGTTCACACCCTGGTTACATTCATTCGCATACTGAAATTCTCTGGGTTGACTTACGTTAGACCTATATCAAACAAAAATGCCAAACACATCAATTTTTCCAAAACACAACAATTTTTCAGACGTCAGGGAATTATTACGCGTTCACGGATACCAATTGCCAAAAAAAATGTGGACTAAATAAAGTTTGAAAATTGGGGGGGAGTATTTGCAAAATTTAAAGTAAGTTTTTTCCAATGATAGTCGGCCGACCATCGCTTGAAATTGATAGAAAAAAATTCCACTTATCTTAAAAAATGACAGCACACCAGCTGCCATGATTTCACAGAATTTGAGACTATTATTACTTACGGTCAATTACCGGTAAGGTGTTTAATCATAATTCAGTAGTTTTGTTTTTTGATGTTTGCAAATGTTGTATGTTGCCTTTAAAGATAAGTTTCCTGTTCCCGTTGTACTCTGACTATTTTTAGAGTGTATACCTGTCTCCCCCTCTCCAGGAAGTCTGTACCGCTGAGCAGATGGGACAGGAATCCGATTTAAAAGACAAATTTTTATGTTGGAATCATTCATTCAACTTCTGTTCGATAGCCAGCTGTACCATTTTACTTCGTCAACGATTAATTGTTTTAGATGCACTTGTTTTATTCCCGATTTTCTCATTATTTTTTAAACAGGCTATCGAATACCAGTACTGTAAAGCCGTTAAAAGAAGACCAGTTGGACATGAAATCTGGTAAGTCAGATTTTCAATAGAACAAGGAAAATGTTTACAGGTAACATGCACCCCAGAAAGACTTCCAACCACACAAATTACAATCTCGGGGGTGGAGTGGTTATGACGTCATCACTTGTTGCAGTCGTGGGTTCGAGTCCCGCTCGAGTCCCGCCCGAGTAAGCCTGTGAATATTTTCAAACAGGCTCTCGGAAAGCACTAAGTCATATTTACAAGGCTGCCCTCTATAAATTGCCTAATTTACTCGGATGTGATGAACGAAATATAATAATGTACCTTCAAGACCAGATGTTCGTAAGTAACACCATAACAATTTGTTTTTCTTGTTTATCCAGATGATTTCTCAACTGAAAAGCACAACGAGAGCACGACCGCACACTGTTAGCGTCTTCTTCTTAGCGAGTCCACAACCAGCAAAAATAGAATATTTCTTAGATTTTGTTCAGCCAATGCTGAACACACAATTGTCCAATCTCATTATATTCTGCTAAGTCCAAATGTGTACAAGGCTGGTCCAGCAGCGGGCAACTCAGTAGATGCTGCATGGACTGTGGTTCAATTCCGCATTCGCTGAGGACATTCTCTTCACTGATATATCCCCACTTGGAAAGGGTGACCTTTGCTCTTCCAACTCCAGATCTCAATCTACTCAGGCATTTCCACTCAGCGTATCTTGAGTTTGCACCCGGGGAGGGGGAAGGGATGGGGGGAGGGGAAGGCGGGGAGGGAGGGAGGGGGGGGGGGAGGGGGGGGGGAGGGGGCAAGGGGCAAGTTCCCCCTGGTGGCATTTGAAGCGTCATGAAAATAGTGTTTTTAAGATCGTTCAGACGTTGTTTGCCGTCCCTGGCACAAAAAGCTGGATACGCTACTGTCACGGTTACTAAGCCAAACTTGGTCCATCCATAGATACGTGAACACAGACGAATACAGACGAACTGTCATTTAATATTGTCGACAAACGAAGGCAACGGAAGATAGGAACAAAAACCGTGAACACGATAAATTATTTATTCCAAACACCGTCCAATTTCGCACTAAACTCCTATATCAAATGTAACCCAAGTGGATATTTCCGCAAGAGGATCTGATTTAACTTCCGGGAAATCAGCAGCGCTGTACGCGCTATGCCAAGTTTACTCCCCGAGTTGTAACGATAAGGCCAGTGGGATTGTGCTGGGGCTAGCTACGTCCCGCACGCATTGAAGGTGTTCGCTTTATAATTTTATCCCTCTTTTTTTTGCCATATTCTCACTCACTTTGAGTTCAGAAATACCATGTCCCTCATTGTCGATAACTTGGTTGCAATCTACCACCCAGTTAAAGGCACACATTGCCTTGAAATCCCACAAAATTTAATCTCTTTGGTTATTTGCGAAACCTATATCCAAGGTCTGAGTCTAAAAATCTGTCTCTAAAATCTGCGAGACAGATCATCCCCTCAAATCTGTCTCCTCAATTCTCCCTGCCTTTTTTCTCTATCTCTAAAATGTCTCGCAGATTATCCCTCTACTCTACTAAAAAATGTCTCACAGATCTTCCCCTCATAAACAAGTCTCGCAGTGTAATTTTTTTATTTGAAAGGCGGCGCACTAGGTTGACCGTCAGGCTGTATACACTCGTAAGCCAGTTCGGTATCTCAAAGGTCAAAGGTTATTCGGGAAAAATTTGCTGACGTAATGTCTCGCCATGTTACGCGAACGCCCATTCTGATTGAATTTAACACGTGCGCGTTTCGATAAGATTTTTTCTTTTTCTATTCGTTCAACCACTTGTTTTTCTACCTCATTTTCTATTTCTTTTTGATTACGGTCTGATTCTTCTTTTGCTTTTGTTTGCGTCCTACTGGCTTCCTTCATACCAATGAACTTGCGCAATACATTGTTGATTAAAGTATATTCTTCGTAACTAATGTCACTGTCTTCTATAGCTTGAGACACGAGCTCATTTCTAGTATTCAACTTGCTTTCGGCCAACACTCTTATTTCATCGTGTTTTTTGGCTTTACCCCTAAACTTTTTGCTCAAATTTCAAGGCTAAACCAACGCCTATGTAACCTAAGGCTATCCCTTCCAACGTCACACCAATAGGTATAGTAATGACACCGGCGATTCCAGCGATGCCAACGGCACCTGATGCCGCTCCTATACACATTCCGGGCAAAAATGTGCATAAGATAGACAGCTAATAATTGTATTACATGTATACGTTTTGTACAAGCTTTCGTGCCTTTTTCTCTCTCACTCGAGATTTCTTTTTGTACTCGTTCTATTTTTTGTAATCTAAAAGCTTTTGTATCGTCTTACTCGGGTAACTATGGATAAATAGACGGTGTCGTTTCCATTTTATATTTACTACAACATATATTTTATTTTAAATGTTTTGTTAAATATACGAGAGCCCACACATGTTCCGCTAACCAACCGACCGTTTTGCTCAATACATTAAATAACCAACTAGCGATGCTACCCAAAATAGCGGGCAAGGCAGCCAACAGTTTGCCCCCAATCTTTTTTGAGTAAATTGGCTAAATTTCTTAGATGATTTTGAATCCAGTCTTTTAAGTTGCCCATTGGTTGAGGTTCCGAAGGAACCGGAGCTGGGGCTGGAGTTGGAGTCGCTGCACCACGTACACTGGCTACTATCGAACTTCACTCTAAAAACTGTGTTGAGCAATTAAACACAATCTTGCTATCAGTTTGTAAACATGTATAAAAGCTAAACATTACGTGTCTAATTTCTAAACATCAATGTTCAATGGCTAAACACTATCCGTCAAGACGCTAAACATGTTTAATATGTAAACGTGTATACAAACTGATAGCAAGAATGTGTTTAGAAAAGTGTTTAATTGCTAAACACTGTTTTTGCAGTGTTATGATCGTGCTTATGGCTAAACTAAAAGCTTCTAACAGTTAATTTTTTTCCGCTAGCGAGGTATCGTCTTGCAGTATTTTAGTTATCCTTTCTTTGATTCTAGTGATTTGACTTTTGCGTTTTCAAGCACGACAGTTTTTTTAGCGGATCTTAAATCATTGAGCTCTTTTAATTTATCATCGAGTTCTTGTCTTTCGGCATCACTCGTTGCTTCATCAAGTTCCGCTTTAGTTTGATTAATTTCATCGTCCAGCTTACTCGGTTCGGCTAAATTTTATTCCAAGTTACCTTTAAGGGTCTGAAGTTTTTGGTTCAATGCCACAAGCTCTCTGTAACTTAATCCTTCTGTTTGGACTTGTGTATCGACCAGTAGCGTATCCAGCTTTTTGTGCCAGGGAGGGCAAACAACGTCTGAACCGTCTTAAAACCGTTGCAAAAACACTATTTGGCTGTTTTGGAAACTTTTCCAAAACAGCCCTTGTTTTCGTTAAGATTTTTTTTTTTTTCTTTTTTTTTTTTGGCTGTTTTGGAAACTTTTCCAAAACAGCCCTTGTTTTCGTTAAGATTTTTTTTGGCTGTTTTGGAAACTTTTCCAAAACAGCCCTTGTTTTCGTTAAGATTTTTTTTTTTTTCTTTTTTTTTTTTTTTGTTTTTTTTTTTTTTTCCTTTTCAGACTTTTTTGCCCATAGCATTTGTACACGTTTTCTTTCTTACCGGCACTTTGGCTACTTTGGTGAACCCGATTGGCTTTAAACTTGGCAGACACTTAGACTAACTGCTCAGAATGTATGCCGAACATTTACGTCATGATGACGTCATCACGTGATTTTTTATGAATTTTTGAAATTTGAAAATCGTAAAATTCTTTTTAATATATCTAGCGAGATATTTTCAAAATTCTTTTTGTAATAGCTTTGGTATGTCTCAAAGATATGTCCTAAAAGGGAGAAAATGTGTGACGTCATGATGACATCATCAAAAATGTGCTTTTTTAAAACACATATAAGGATAGGTCCGATCGTCATGAAAATTGGTGGGTAGGTAGATACTGGCACTAGGATGCAAATTCCGAAGTGACGTCATGATGACGTCATCACGTGATTTTTTATGAATTTTTCAAAATTTAAAAATCGTAACATTCTTTTAAATATATCTGGCAAACAAAACAAGATATTTTCAAAATTATTTTTGTTATAGCTTTGGTAGGTCTCAAAGATATGCCCTAAAAAGGAAAAAAATGTGTGACGTCATGATGACATCATCAAAAATGTGCTTTTTTAAAACACATATAAGGATAGGTCCGATCGTCATGAAAATTGGTGGGTAGGTAGATACTGGTACTAGGATGCAAAATCCAAAGTGACGTTATAATGACGTCATCATGTGATTTGTTATGAATTTTTGAAATTTTGAAATTGTAACATTCTTTTAACACTATGAACATCTAACAAAAGAAAACCCACGCAGTCCTTTGTTTGTAACAAAGGACTGCGTGGGTTTTCTTTTGTTAGATGTTCATAGTGTAAATATATCTCGCAAACAAAACAAGAGATTTTCAAAATTCTTTTTGATACAGCTTTTGGTATGTCTCAAAGATATGCCCTAAAAGGCGAAAATTGTGTGACGTCATAATGACGTCATCAAATTTTTTTTGTTTACGCATGTAAGGGTCGTTCCGATTAAACATTTATACATTGAATTTTTCTCTACCTAATTCAACAATTTCGTGATCGTGGCTCACTCAAGTATTAAGAAATAACAGGCATCTAAAAAATTGTGACCAAATTAAATATAACACAAAGGAATTCTGGGAAGGACAGAAACCATGGCTTTCATGTGGCATGCTGTCTATAAAGAGTTGATCTCTAGTTTTTTTTTTTTTTTTTTTTTTTTTTTTTTTTTTTTTTTTTTTTTTTCCTTTTCAGACTTTTTCCCATAGCATTTGTACACGTTTTCTTTCTTACCGGCACTTTGGCTACTTTTATGTTACCGATTGACTTCAAACTTGGCAGACACTTAGACTAACTGCTCAGAATGTATGCCGAACATTTACGTCATGATGACGTCATCACGTGATTTTTTATGAATTTTTGAAATTTTAAAATCGTAATATTCTTTTTAATATATCTAGCGAACAAAACAAGATATTTTCAAAATTCTTTTTGTTATAGCTTTGGTATGTCTCAAAGATATGCACTAAAAAAAAAAAAAATGTGTGATGTCATGATGATGTCATCAAAAATGTGCTTTTTTAAAACACATATAAGGATAGGTCCGATCGTCATGAAAATTGGTGGGTAGGTAGATACTGGCACTAGGATGCAAAATCCAAAATGACGTCATGATGACGTCATCACGTGATTTGTTATGAATTTTTGAAATTTTGAAAATCGTAACATTCTTTTAAATATATCTGGCAAACAAAACAAGATATTTTCAAAATTCTTTTTGTTATAGCTTTGGTAGGTCTCAAAGATATGCCCTAAAAAGGAAAAAAATGTGTGACGTCATGATGACATCATCAAAAATGTGCTTTTTTAAAACACATATAAGGATAGGTCCGATCGTCATGAAAATTGGTGGGTAGGTAGATACTGGCACTAGGATGCCAAATCCAAAGTGACGTCATGATGACGTCATCACGTGATTTGTTATGAATTTTTGAAATTTTGAAATCGTAACATTCTTTTAAATATATCTCGCAAACAAAACAAGATATTTTCAAAATTCTTTTTGATACAGCTTTTGGTATGTCTCAAAGATATGCCCTAAAAGGCGAAAATTGTGTGACGTCATAATGACGTCATCAATTTTGTTTTTACGCATGTAAGGGTCGGTCCGATTAAAAAAATGTATACATTGAATTTTTCTCTACCTAATTCAACAATTTCGTGATCGTGGCTCACTCAAGTATTAAGAAATAACAGGCATCTGAAAATTGTGACCAAATTCAATATAACACAAAGGAATTCTGGGAAGGACAGAAACCATGGCTTTCATGTGGCATGCTGTCTATAAAGAGTTGATCTCTAGTCTTTTTTTCAAGTCGTTAGACAAGTCGTAGGCAGACACTTACACCAACTGCTCAGAATGTGCGCCGAACTTTTACGTCATGATGACGTCATCACATGTCACGTGACGTCATCTTAAAGGGGCATTTTTCAGACTTTTTCCCATAGTATTTGTGCACGTTTTCTTTCTTACCGGCACTTTGGCTACTTTGGTGCACCCGATTGCCTTTAAACTTGGCAGACACTTAGACAAACTGCTCAGAATGTGTGCCGAACTTTTTGGTCATGATGACGTCATCACGTGATTTTTTTATGAATTTTTGAAATTTTAAAATCGTAAAATTCTTTTCAATATATCTAGCGAACAAAACAAGATATTTTCAAAATTCTTTTTGTTACAGCTTTGGTAGGTCTCAAAGATATGCCCTAAAAAGGAAAAAAATGTGTGACGTCATGATGACATCATCAAAAATGTCCTTTTTTAAAACACATATAAGGATAGGTCCGATCGTCATGAAAATTGGTGGGTAGGTAGATACTGCCACCAGCATGCAGAAGCCGAAGTGACGTCATGATGACGTCATCACGTGATTTTTTATGAATTTTTGAAATTTTGAAATCGTAAAAGTCTTTTAAATATATCTGGCAAACAAAACAAGATATTTTCAAAATTAGTTTTGTTATAGCTTTGGTAGGTCTCAAAGATATGCCCTAAAAAGGAAAAAAATGTGTGACGTCATGATGACATCATCAAAAATGTGCTTTTTTTAAACACATATAAGGATAGGTCCAATCGTCATGAAAATTGGTGGGTAGGTAGATACTGTCACTAGCATGCAAAATCTGAAATGATGTCATGATGACGTCATCGGGAATTTTTTTTATGATTTTTGAAATTTTTGAAATTTCATTTTAATCACAATTTTACACAAAAAAACAAAACAGCCCTGTGTTTGTCCACAAACACTGTACCAGATGTCTAGTTTTTTCTTTTTTTTGTTCTTCTTTTTCAGCCAAAATGCCCATAGCATTTGTACACGTTTTCTTTCTTACTGGCACTTTGGCTACTTTTATGGTGCCGATTGGCTTTAAACTTGGCAGACACTTAGACTAACTGCTCAGAATGTATGCCGAACATTTACGTCATGATGACGTCATCACGTGATTTTTTATGAATTTTTGAAATTTTGAAATCGTAAAATTCTTTTCAATATATCTAGCGAACAAAACAAGATATTTTCAAAATTCTTTTTGTTATAGCTTCGGTATGTCTCAAAGATATGCACTAAAAGGGACAAAAATGTGTGATGTCATGATGACGTCATCAAAAATGTGCTTTTTTAAAACACATATAAGGATAGGTCCGATCGTCATGCAAATTGGTGGGTAGGTAGATACTGTCACTGGGATGCTGAATCCAAAGTGACGTCATGATGACGTCATCACGTGATTTTTTATGAATTTTTCAAAATTTGAAAATCGTAACATTCTTTTCAATATATCTAGCGAACAAAACAAGATATTTTCAAAATTCTTTTTGTTATAGCTTTGGTATGTCTCAAAGATATGCCCTAAAAAGGAAAAAAATGTGTGACGTCATGATGACGTCATCAAAAATGTGCTTTTTGAAAACACATATAAGGATAGGCCCGATCGTCATGAAAATTGGTGGGTAGGTAGATACTGCCACCAGCATGCCAAATCTGAAATGACGTCATGATGACGTCATCATGTGATTTGTTATGAATTTTTGAAATTTTGAAATCGTAAAATTCTTTTAAATATATCTGGCAAACAAAACAAGATATTTTTAAAATTCTTTTTGTTATAGCTTTGGTAGGTCTCAAAGATATGCCCTAAAAAGGAAAAAAATGTGTGACGTCATGATGACATCATCAAAAATGTGCTTTTTAAAAACACATATAAGGATAGGTCCGATCGTCATGAAAATTGGTGGGTAGGTAGATACTGTCACTAGCATGCAAAATCTGAAATGATGTCATGATGACGATGTCATGATGACGTAATCGGCATTTTTTTTAATGATTTTTGAAATTTTTGAAATTTCATTTTAATCACAAAATTTTACACCAAAAAACAAAACAGCCCTGTGTTTGTCCACAAACACTGTACCAGATGTCTAGTTCCTTTTGTTTTTTTATGACGCCTCAAATGCTGCTGGATACGCCACTGGTATCGACTTCTTCTAAAATATCGCTAAAACGTCATCACTAAGCAGCTTTTGAAGGATTCCTCAACTTGATAGTTTTGGGTTGTATCTAACTTAATTCTTGTTGCACTTTTGTAATTGATTTTTATCAGCTTTTACCAAACCAAACTCTTCTTGTATATATAAAGCTGGTTTATATCTAGCTTGAGTAATTCTTTTTCTTAAGGTATCAATACCTACAAACTTTCTAGGATTAGTATCATGCGTTAACTTTATTTCAACGTAATAACTTCTTTATAGTAAAAAATACCATCTTCTTTTATATGAAAATGTTCATATCTTATGCTCGACGTGTTTTTATTATAACCTTTGCTTGCCATAAAAATATAAAACGTTTATGCGAGCAGAAAGTTGATCTATATACCCTTCGCTTCATTAGTTGCCTGTGGTTTGGTTGGAAGTGATGTAAAACCAGTCCCTTTTTCAAAAGTTTCGTCCCATTAAAGATCAGTCTTGACCTGATTTCTAATTAGTGAACGTAATCGGGCTGACCTGATTGTATTTACCCCATGATACAGTGGGCAAAACAAATATAGATACGCGTTGACGGTGGTTGACGTGGCTACTCGGTACAAAGAGGCAGAACCCTTGACCAAAAAACGAGCGGTCAAGTCGTTGAAGCTATAAAAAGATTTGCAAAAGGTCGGCCTTGTCGTGGCCCAAAATTATCAAAGTAGACCCGGGTAGAGAGTTTATGGCTGAATTTAATACGTTGATTAAATCTAAAAATGTAGACATTCAAAGAGGCGAGGTAGGTTATTACAGAGCTCAAGGCATCGTAGAAAGATTCAATCGTACTTTAGCGGAAAGATTATTTGGTCACCAATACGCTATGGAAATGTTGGAACCTATACCGAACTTAGCAATTTGTTGGTAAAGAGGTTGCCCGAGGTAATTAATACAAGCTTTAAACGACGAACAAACTAGATTGATATCAACGATAGACGGTAATCCTACTCTAACTCCCAAATTAGCAAATTTTTGTTGTGCAATTGTTTTCCTTGTGAATCCATTTATTTATTTTTGTATTTATTAATAAATAAACAAACAAACAAACAAACATAATTTATGTTATCAAAAAACGGCGTCGTATACCATTGAGATGAAAGTAAACGAAAAAAACCTTTACTTCATCAGAGCCCACAGATAATACGGATGGAGATTTATGCGTGAGTTTAAACAGCGCAATTTTACCGTGGGTTTGTATTACCGTGGGTTTGTATAATATCGTGAGTGATATGAAAAGTTAGTCCCGAACAACATTCCGAAAATATTGTAACGGGTGAAATTTTGGTTCCAAGCGGAAGGTTCGATATCGATTGGTTTAGAACAAAATTAAATATATTAGGCTAGTTGAAGTTGACAAGTTTGCGCAAAAAATCAACAATATGATTGCAACATAAAATTATTATCTACATTTTAGTCCAGACATTGTCAATTGAAACTACCAGCCCAGGCGCGGATCCGGGGGGGGGGGGGGGGGGGGGAGGGGGGGGGGGGGGGGGGGAGGGGGGGGGGGGGGTCGAAACCCCCCCTGCTCGTTGCCAATTTTTTTTTTTTGCTTGTAAATACAGGTCTTATTTTGCCTATGGGTGAGAACAAAACAAAGAGGTTAAATGGCGCCACCAACGGTGAGAAAGTATATCATATTTTACACGGAGAGGGCTTTTTTTTCATGAAAGTGCCGAGGGCAAAATGGCTCTCCCGGGTTATCGCAAGTGTCCAACTTACCTACTCGAATCCACCAATTTTTGTAATAATTTTTTTCTTCCAATTTTTTTATTTTATAATGACCGTATGCCAAGGTTTTAATCCCGTCATCCAAGATGTATCGTTTACTATCCAAGGGGTTAAGCGATAACTTGTTTTTCGTCAAAGAGTACATTATATGTTTGTCGCTTCTCAACATGTTCATATCGTGACGATAATTTGTTTTCAAACAAGCAGTCTTTGTAATTTTGATCTTTAATTTTCTTTTTATCGACATACTTTTTTACACCCTTTGATTTCTGAATGTTGACGTCGTCTATGAGAAGGGATTACATTTTTGGCCTGATACAAACAACCTCGTTTATGATACTACCCGAGGCTTCGTCCTGGAACTTTCCTATTATGTTTTTGTTGGCGTCGTCGTATAAAAAGTGATCATTGGCATAATTTGACAAGTCGTAGAGATCTTTGTCTTTCTCCAAGTCTGTAAATATCGCGAGTGTGTATTTTTAAAAGAAAAAGAATCTGTATCTGTCTTTGTATTTCATTTTGAGATAATTGTAGTAAAAATCGTATATTCAAAGTTTTGACAATTCTAAACTGCTCATGCCGCAATAGATAGGTTTGTCTAATTAAACTTTAGTTGTTTACAAATAAATTGTCCATCATAACCAACTCGCAATTGTGCTACATTTCTAATTAGGTCTGGCTATCAACTTGCGCATTTTGATTTCTTCGTTGGATCTTATACGAGCTTCGCATTAATTCGGTTTCTAACGTTTTCCATCGTTTTTTCCAAACACCGAGTTTACAGAAATCTTTCTCAAAATCAGATTTATCAAATTTTCTGAATTGGGAATTGTTATCAATATACGATCTCATCCAAGGTTTTTGTTTAAACGTTAAAATCCTATGTATTTGCTTTAGAATTAATCCTGGTTGTAAATAAAAAAATTAATTCCTAAGATAAACTACGTATTTCTTTTTGTCCTATAATTTGGCGTCAACTTGTGTATATTTGGTGGTTTAATGTCATCCACGTTGGTTGAACAACTTTATTTGATACTTGAGGTATAATTATGTTTTCGGGGGCTGACGGATATCCGTTTTGTAGGTCGTGTAAGTTCCGGGATATTCTAGGTCTACCTCTAAAATAGTCGTCTTCTGGAGACAACACGTAATCAGACGTCCACATGGGCACCAATTTTTCATCAACACACTTGAAACCAGAAAACGGTAACGGCTGAGACATGGCAAATCCAAAGTTGTTTGCGTCCAAGTACTAAATAAAGACGTCTGACTCGTTGGGGTCGTATTCGTTCTGATACTTATTGTTGGCGCTGGCAAAACGACACGAACCTATGCTAGATATTCGCCCTCGGATCCCTTTCTCTACAAATACATACATGTCGTAATCAGTCAAAAGTTCCAATTATATCTTGCTGTGATTCAACAGAGCGTCCCAACTGAGTCCTGGCGATGTGTAATAATGAGCCTGGTCGAATCCGTAATTTGTTTGACACATTTTTCAAACACGTCAGCCAACAACAAAGTGTCTGTCAAGACGTAAAGGTCGTGATATTCACCCAGAGTTTAAATGTCGAAAGCTTTCCAGAATTTGTGGGCGTATGAGTAGTAGTCGCTTATTTCAGATTCGGTCAGACTACTGTAAAAATGACGTTTAGGAGGCCGCTGGGTTTCGTCGAATCTTTTAAAGCTGTTCATGTATTCGTAAGGGTAGATGCCCCTTTAAGCAAAAATTGACGTTTTTCTATGTCTATTAATTCATAGTTTTGGTTAAATGGTCCTTTGACTGTTTTTGCGGCTGTTTCATCGATGTAGTTGAAAGCGTCTTTGGGACAAGCTTCCACCAGTTTTTCTAGTGAAGTAGATAAAAAATGAAACGGGTCTAAAAAATTTAGTTGACCTACATAATTTGGGAGGCTAATCATCCTTACTCGCAGCTGGGATGCTGAATTGCGAAGGACGCGGCTACAAAGCGGTCGAGTCGAAGGCACGTACGTAAAGGCAGAAATCGAAATGTATTTTTGGGTCGATTTTACGCACTTTAATTGTCCGGATAGTTGGAAAGTGGATTTCATAATTGAATCAGCGTCGCACTCTAATTGTTCGGATAGTTGGTTTGAAAGGGACTGCATAATTGAATCATTGTCGTCATTTTCTAAATTGATGAGGTTTTTTTAAATGGATTGCATAATTAAATGACAGTCGTAATTTTCTATTTTGAATAATGACCAGTATTGGCGTTACATCCGGTTTTACTCGTAATTTTAAGTTACAACCAACAGGAGCCGTAGTGGCAGTGGTCGCGACATTTTCTAAGGTAACTTTTCTCTTTGTCGCATAATTCACCAAATTTCGGTTTATATTTTTGCGTGCAATGTACCATATGACATCGGGGTCGCTATAGTCGGTAGTCATCAAAGTTCCACGTTCTGTATAGTACACGACGGACCAAATTACAAAGTCTGTTTGGTCCTCAACCAAACAACTTCGCAGCATAGCGAAAGATTTTGGCTCTTACAAAAAATGTATCAGGCCTACTTGAGTATTTCTTTCAAGGATTTTTCAAAATGAAAAGAACATATCAACTTATGTTTTGTGAATTTCCAAAATTTGCCAATTACTGGAAACAAGACATTCCTTCACAATAGTTGACTGATAAAAGGGGCATCGCTATTTGCCTATGACGGGTAAGTGTTTCAAATATCTACTGGATAAATTTAAAGTAGCAGACCATAACTATAATCTAAGGAGAAGTAACCTTCAATTGTCTCTTCCAAAACCTAAAACAGAATCATTAAAAAGAAGTTTTGAATACAGAGGAGCTATTACTTGGAATGACATTAATGCAAATATTCAAAATTTACCAAATCTCCCAACCTTTAAAAGGCAACTTAATAACTCCTTTGCTGCGTAAATCCGCGATGATGACGCCTCCACAGCACAGTGATGCAACTGATACTATATTTTAAACTAAGTTTGTTTATGATTCATCTATTTAATTTAATTTAATTTAATTATTTTATTTTATTCCATTGTTTTGTACCGATCTTAGCAATATTTCTTTTAAAAATGTTATACCTTTTTATTTACTTGTTAATTCGCACCTTTAAGTTCATTTTATACTAGTTTTTATCTTATCTTATTTTGTGTTCCCACATAATAACTTTGACTTCTGACCTTTATTAATTCCTGTCTGTTTATATATTTACATGAAATGTCTGACTTCCATCACCAAAGTTTCATGTTGTATTTTCTCAGTTCATTTTAATTTTAATTTTAGATTTAGTTTTATATAACTTTAGTTTTACATTATTTTAGCTTTGTATTATAATAACTCGTCACTAAGGCGTCTTACTGTTTTACATAATTTTAGTTTTGCATCATTTTAGTTTTTTTCTACCAAGGTCATTTGTTTGTAAGCTTAAGTTCTTTTTCTACACGGCCCCTTGAAAAGCAGCACTATGTTGAATGGGCTACCGTGTCTAAAAAAGTGATAATAATAATAATAATAATAATATACAGCCCTGCTAAAGAGGAATGTTCCCCATGACCAGTTTTTGAGTAATCAAACTAATCATTGGTTGAAGTAAAACAAGCCTGGTTAAATAAATATTTAGATTTTTGTATTTTTCAGTATAATTAAATCTCCAGGGGCAATTTTGGTTTGGGAAGAAAGATAGATAAAGTGACGTTAGAGGCACAAGCAATGTGTGATTTTTGTTCAAAGCTGTCTTTTTAATATGTTCTCTGCACGGTTACAGTAGGTGTTTTTTCCACGTCATATATTCGAATTATAGTCCAGTATCATCACAAAGCCCATTAGTTTGTCTTTATTCTGGCATTTAAAATAATAATGCCTGAAAGTAATTTCACAAGGTTGTGTCACGGCAAGGTTCCTTTGAAGTTTCTCAAACTACTGTGTAAATCCAATTTGTTTCACCGGTTTTTTTTTCGCTTGAGTGAAGTACAAGACAGTACTTGCAGGTGTTTATGTGCCCAAAATCACATACATGTATGTCATGTATGGACTTTATTTTGTTATATTTAAATGTCATTCAGTAAGTGTTAAAAGCCTCTCTTAGCCATAAATAAAAGCCTATAGGCTTTTATTTATGGCTAAGAGAGGCTTTTAACACTTACTGAATGACATTTAAATATAACAAAATAAAGTCCATACATTATTACAGTAAATACCTTTTTGACCATGCTGAAGCCAGGTGCCTTGGGGACGGAACAGCGCGATGTGGTATCACGGCATACGTTTCAGACAGTACATACAAGTTGAGATCATATCCGCTTTTGCAAAAAACACCAAAACCTCGTTTTACAAACAACAATGGTTTCCTTTAGGCCCCTAATACGAAGTAAAAATAATCCTGAAAATTATAAAAATCATATACATTTCGTCGTATACTCCTGTATGTCCCCACTCGGCAAACGTGGAAAACACAGCGTGACGTCATTTGTACTGATGGCTATTCATCTTCGCTTTTGTTTGCTAGCCAGCTTTACCCTTATATGTTTTGTATAGGCCTACAGACTATCGAATATCAGAGTGAGATTTAATTAAATAGAAAAAGCAAAACTTAATATCTGAACATGTACCCAGAAGGACTGAAGTTAAACATATGAGAATTTTAAAGGCTTTTATATACTACTTGACTCCTTTCTTATTCACATCTTACCGATTTCACCGAATTAATGTAATACGGAGTTAAAATAACACAAAGCTAATGCACTATATGTAATCAATAAATATCTCCAAAATGCTGTCCTTTACAAATTGCCTAATTTATAGTCTGAAAAATTGCCATGAGGTGAACAAATCGATTAAATCTAAACTATTTTGTATGCAGAAACTTTCAAGATCGGGTTGTCCTATTTTCATTAAGTGATACCATTAACTGTTTCATGTTTTCGTATTTTTTCCCAGATGAATCTAACAATTAACCAGTTATTTTTCAAAGTGAACAAAGAATCTGGCAGGAGCGAGATTCGAACCTGAGACCTCCGGGCTACCGTACCGGCGCTCTACCAACTGAGCTATATACCTTGCCCTATGTTGTCGGTCTCCCAAATTGTCAGTATATTTGTTCGGGTGGGCGCTAGTCAGAAGTCATAAACCCAGAATGCCGTATAGCCAGGGATCACACCCAATTTTACGATACAACCTTTTAAACTTATAATTCGTCAAACAATCCCACAAAGGAAACTGACTAGGTAAATTTGAATACATTTTCAAAGTGAACAAAGAAACTGGCAGGAGCGGGATTCGAACCTGCGACCTCCGGGTTATCGTACCGGCGCTCTACCAACTGAACTACCTTGCCCTATGTTGGCAAGTTAAGAAGATTACAAGAGAACGACCACGCACTATTAGCAGTAATGGAACCTCATTCCCTCGAATGGTCACACGGAAGTTAAGCTTAGTTGCATCCCCAGACATTCATCCCAAATTGTTCCAATTGAATATATCCAACTACAGGTGAACTGTCAGGTAGAATTGTATTTATTGTTGACAATTGGACAAGCGGAAGATACAGAAAAACAGCCGTAAAAATACGACGAACCATTATACTTGCAAACACCTTTCCAAATGTACCCTAACTTCTTAGCATTTTGGGGAAGGGGACTTTACAAAACTAAGACAAAATTCTCAGTACTACATGTATATTGTTTTCACCGAAATTTATCATACCAAGCAAGATGTGAAAAATGTACATCAATGGATTAGGCATGTTGTTAAAGAGTGTTTCAGTCACCGCTCAAGTTTAAATGATTTCGGGTTAATATAGCACTTTTACGTTTGACCTCGTTTATATATGTACTGTAACGGTTGCATAGCAATTTAAATATTCGTATAGATATTAGATATTAAGAATTTACTAAATACTATAAATTATTTTCCTCAGCTTAACGTTCCTAATGTTGTGCACAATATTATGAATTATGTTCTACAATGTATACTCCCGCCTATTGATTTCTACATTTGCTATTGTGGACGGTGAGTGTGCAGAGTACATTATTTGTTCAAATTTTTACCTCTAAAGATGTTTGTTCTGTATAGACTTTACGGTTAAACACGTTCATATTTAACCGTCGTTTTTCATAAATACTTTTCTATTGTTAGGTTACTCGTGGTTTTGCATGCATGTCTTATTTGGGGCCAAATTTGAGGCTACATTGCCTGATATCGATTTTTAGCCAAGACTTTTCATTTTTACGGAAAAGTAGCCACATTTTGATCTTATATCTTTAAAAAGGCAAACATGAAAATCAACAGTTAAATATGAACGTGTTGGTAATATAACTGTGTCCCAACAGCAAAGTAATCATTTAAATAAAAATTAAATAATGTTCCTATTTAGTTCGACACAGCGGTTATGACCAATATCATATCAATAAATTACTCCATATTTGATATTTGCATAAATCACTCGAGCTCTTTAATTAAGGATATTCTTACTTTCACATAAACCTCTTAGAGTACTACCAAATGTACATGTATCTAGCAATTATTGTTTCGTTTTTGCCACTACCCCAAACTTTAACGACAGGCCTAGGTCCATATCTACTTAGAACTTTGCCGATCTAATGCACAATGTGAAAATGAAAGTACCCGAGAAAATGCTCTTATAAAAACAGGCGAATATTAAGATTCATGTTTGATTTAGCATTGATACTTTTTTACGATTAGGAATTTTAAAGTTTTGAAAAACAGTGTCAAACACACCCATTGCTTTACACGGGTTAACGCATATCGTTTTATGCCTCTCATTAGTCCCAACATGTAGCATGTAGTAATGTCTAAGCCTTTATTGTAAGACAAGCATTAACATTTTCCAGGCGCAGCTTTACACACGCTGGATTATTTTAGGTACATTTTCATTGATTTTACTATTTTGCAGATAAACACTTCAACAAAAGTAATCTTATATTTCTTAAGATGTACACAGAATTTGTATTAACCTTGGTGGAGATCGTCAGTGGGACCCGTGGAACAAATACTGAAACTTATGAATGAGCAGAGTGTAAAGGGGAAATTGACACACTTCAAAAATTGCAGAATGGTTATGTGTCCAGTGCAGGCATAATTCAACAATCAGTTTGACTTTAGTGCCAAAAGACAGTTCCAGCTGTGTTTAGCAAAATAATACCTCGCCAGTCGTTCCAAGAGGGGGCAATTGCAATAGGCCTCCTGGAGGATCATACCCCACTAAAGCAAGTTGCCCTTAGAATGAGAGTAGGCCTAAGTCCAAATCCAATAAGAAAATTGAGTGATAAGATTTGCCAAGAATCGACCGACCCAAAGTCACAACCCCAGCGGATGATCGTCTTGCAGTCAATCTTGCTCAGAAGAAAAACGTCCACAGCGCGTGATATCAGAGACAATGTACACACGCTACTGAAGAAATGGATCAGGTTGAACCAATTTCTGTAGAATTTGTGTCCTGAATAAAATTATTTTGTACTTTACACTCTGCTCATTCCTGCATAATAGTAGGTATGGGCTAGTCAGTTTCAGTATTTGTTCCATGGGTCCCACTGATGATCTCCACCAAGGTTAATACAAATCATGTGTACATCTTAGGAAATATAAAGATTCATTTTGTGGGAACCTTTCATTTTGTTTAGGTGTTTAGTTTGTAATGAGACTTTGAACGGGCCGACCGGTGTGCACTGTGCAGTGATGTTTACATGCTTTTTTCATGCCGTGGCATCAGACGAACGTTGATTCCTTTTTCTGGTGTCAAGAGCCCGCGTGTTCCTCTGGCAGGGGGTATCTGTTGGAATATTTACCAAATGAAAAATGAAATAAATTGTCAGAATGTGTAAAACTTTAAGGAAAATATGTCGGTTTACAAAAGGAAATGTATGAATGTATTAATTCCCCGATAAAACACCCCACAAAAATAATTAATACAATTCTGATTACATAAATTCATGAGCTTCTCAAAAACACAAATCTACCAACATTTTCAAATTGTACTGCCTGAGACAAATTGTAATCCGCCTTTTAATATGTGGTTAAAATACTGTTTATTATTCTGGTGTAGTCACGCCGTCGTATGTACTAATTATTTGTTATATTTACACAGTGTGACATTATTATTAAAGTGATTAAATGTAAACGATATAAACATATTAGCATTACCCAAAAAAAAAAAAATACGATAAAGATAATCCCCGGCTCCAAGAAACAAAGGAAAGGAGGAAAAACCAGTGGGTTTGTTTTTGCATTCAACAGGAGACCTTTAACAATAGAGGACAATAGGTTCCCCGGTAGAGAAGGGCCCCCGTTTGAAAACCGCGTACAAAACCAATGAGGGTCCTTGCCAAAACAAGTTAAAGTATGAACAATAGGAGGACAATAGGAGGTCCCCGATTGAAGGTTTTTACACATGTTGTAGTCAGCTGCTGAAAGTCCGAGCTACATGAAAAGCGGTATTTAAGTTTAATGAGAAAAACTTACTTCAGTCTCCGGGCATATTTCTACGCGGTACTTCTTCAGTGTAGCGCTCAGTACCACTATCATCTCAATCATAGCAAAGCGGTAGCCCAAGCACATTCGTGGACCCTGCCCAAAGGCAAGCCAAGTCGACGGGTCGATATTGGCCTTGTTCTCGGCCGAGAACCTGCAAAGATACAACGACGAATAAAACAAAAGTAGGCTAGGCTAGACAGGCCTTCAAGTCGATATATTGCATGTTTTGAATAGATTTGGGAACTTCCGTGTCAGAGAATGCCATCTTGACAAAAATATATAGGGGCCAGCCACTTTGGAAAATATTGCCAGGCATGATCTATAAATAGAAGTAACAAATATGCTTCCATTTTTTTGGAAAACGGCATGTAGCTAAATATTGTCCTTTTTATTTTACCTTGGATTGGTTGTAAATCCTAACAAGGAAGGCTCGACGTGTGCACACTTCAGGAAAGTGGCCTGACGTATAAGCCATAGCTTTAGCTTATAGTCGGAATACAAGTTTGTAGTAATACGTTATAGTACTTTTTCTCAACGTTGGTACAAAATGGTAGCGTACAGGCAAAATAAGACCCACGCAGTTGTAAACGTACAAGCAAAACACAGGCAAGGGGGGGGGGGGGGGGGGGGGGGTGGGAGGCTTTGACCCCTAACGCCCCCACCGATCCGCCCGGGGTTGGGGCTGGACTACCGTCAACAAATAATCCTCGTATTGCAGCAAAGTGAGGGCAGAACCTTTGGCTGCCAAGGGGTGGGTATACGCGTGTCAACGCTGCCCATTGTACCATTATGGTTGTGTCTAGGGAATTATGTCAAGATCTCACGGCAGCGCTTTGAAAACAGGCGTCACTATGGGCGAGGCAATGGCAAGCCCCACGCTTCTCAGGGGCGGATCTAGGTTTTAACTAAGGGGGGGGGGGGGGGGGGGGTTACCCGAAGGCACGCCTTGCTAGGGGGGTCCGGGGCATTAAACCCGTAAAGCATGCCCCCGGAAAAATTTCACTGGGCAGCCCAAGGGGGGGGGGGGGGGGGGGGGGGGTTTAAACCCCCAAAACCCCCCGTAGATCCGCCACTGCTTCTGTCACCTATACGTCTAGAGAATCTACCACCCAATTATCAGGGTATCCCACCGTAATCGGAGAATTTGTATATACATGTATACAAGAATGGAAACTGGCTGCTCACCTCTCGGGATTGAATATGTGTGGGTCGGTCCAGTTATCGGGATCGTGTTGGATGGCATTGACGGCAATCTCAATCAGTATCCCTTTCGGGATCTTGATGCCTTGTATCTCGCAGTCTTCCAGGCAGGCTCGATCAAGACTGCAAGCAAAGACAAAGTCAGA
The DNA here is from genome assembly GCA_037893225.1 of Hippasteria phrygiana. NCBI lineage: Eukaryota > Metazoa > Echinodermata > Asteroidea > Valvatida > Goniasteridae > Hippasteria > Hippasteria phrygiana. Next base: position 295,979 of record JAZGUH010000875.1, on the reverse strand, counting down.
ATGAGATCTACTGCCGTGGTATCCATATCTGGTTGCTGCTATCACTACTACTGCTGCTGCTATTACTATACGTACTGCTGCTGCTACTACTGCTGCTGCTGCTACTTCTACTGCTGCCACTACTACTGCTGCTGCTGCTGCTGCTACTTCTACTGCTATCACTACTACTGCTGCTGCTATTACTATACGTACTGCTGCTGCTACTACTGCTGCTGCTGCTGTTGCTGCTACTGTTGCTGCTGATAGAATAAAGGCCGGTTCATACTTTACGCGAATTTGAGGGCAACAGCGAACGTCATAATGAAACACCTAGCTACTCTGAGAAAATTTGACTTTTATGATAGGAAATAAAATGGACTAAAAGAAAGCTTATTTACACTGGATGCATAGAACATCGAAGGAACCAAAAGTTTCAAGTCTGTTTAATCAAAAATAATCAAAATATGAATTTGTTTGTACGCTCCGAATGGGAAATTAAAGACCGCAGCGGGAATCGACAAATAGTGTCATTTCGGACACCGAAGAGGATATCGTGGGGCGGCGAGATTTATCGTTGCGAGGGATAAACAATTCAGTTGCCGTACAACATTTGCATTTGAATAACCTATCAAATACTACAGAAGTAGCTTTATCTATTAAAATTTAGTTTTTGGTTCTTTTCCAGTCAGGAACACCGATGATTCATAACATTCATCCTACAATTGAACGAGGGAAGCACGTATATATGTGCCCAGACGCCGCCATGTTGGAAATTGAAACTCGTTAATTGGTTGGATGGGTGTTTCGCGTTTTATTGCGAAATTCGCTCTTGGAACAAAATAATATTTCTTTCTTACGAAGTGTTATTATTTGTGTAACAAATAATAGAACAGCCGTAAAAGCCGACTTTGAGATATCAACAGAGGGCAGTATTCATGGCGTTTATCGCGTTTTGTAAACAAACTCTTTGATAATGTCATGAAGTACGAACTGGCAGCGCATACTCAATAAAACCAAACACCGTTTATAACCAAGACAGCTACCTGTATTGCAGGTAATTAACGTCGTCACGTGCATTCTGCAGTAGCCTAATTAATTTTCGTTGAAGTATAAACGCAAACATTTTGTGTGTGTTTGATTGACTATTATATAAGACGCCGATTTTACTCCTGAATGGAACATAAACCGCGAACTTTACAGCTTTACGCATTGACGAGTTATTTGTGCTGTGAAATATAATAGTCTGAATTAGTGCATCTGATGTTTATGCAGTGTTTGAATGTAGAACAGGTCTTTGTTATTTTATTTTGGAGAAAAAGTAACAGAAATTGACAAGGTTAATTTAGCGCACCAATTCTTCATACAATGGGTGCGTTCGATTAGCTTACACGTAGTGTAAGTGAAATTTACACGAAACCGTTCGATTAGTCCTCACGTGATCTGCCCCGGTGTCAACCGGCACCACTACCCTAGACTTGATTTCAAGTACGAGATCGCAAGGTTAACTCACAAGAGGACGCAAGAGGGCGCTATTTCCGGCACTATTCTGTGATTGTATTGGCTATCAGGCCGACAAAAACCACGATCACAGACTTGGAACCAAGTCTACCACTACCCCAGCTAGCGAGCGGGTCTCCGGTGGGAGTGGTGGCTGCCCGGGTGTAATGACGTCACTGGCTAACTGAAAACGTAAACATGGCGGGGAACTCGAATTCGACGTGAGTAAAGGTACAGATTGTAGCACAAATTGGAAAGCAAATAGTGTATTTTCCTGACATTGACAATTGTTGGCGATAGACTGTGTGCAAATTGTGAATTCTATAATTATGTCGTCATGGTCACAATTTTGAAGACGACAGTGAATCTGTGTTTACATTTTAAGTTCCCACCTCCAAACGACCTTTGACCTTAACTTTCCCAGCGTTCGATTAGCCTCATTTCGTGGCTTCCCGGCGGTGTAACCCCGTGTTATTTTAAAGTGTATAACGCAAACATTGTAATTAGAATGACACGTTACCCACGAAATATACAACTTTGCACATTGTGTAATTTTACGGTAAATTCACTGTCCAACGGGTTGCCAACGAAAAGCCGTAAAATTACGGTCAGTTACGGGCTTCTGAAATTACGGTTACCGTAACTTCTGCACAGATTTTCTGTTATTTTAACGGGAATTTCCCGTAAAACGTCTTTTCACAGTAGGGTTAAAGCAAAAACGGTACAAACCGTACAAATTACGGGAAATGCATAGTACATTTACAGGAATTTTTTTTACAGTCTAGGTTGCCATTAATGAACTGCAAATTAACAGAAATGAATGAAGTGGGAACCAGACTAAACGGAAGTAACTTATTATACATTACTATGGTAGAGTGTACGAGGTGTGATCAAAAAGTTCCGAGACTGTTCCTGTTGCGAACGAACGGAGCGCAGCACAGCAATGTGCATATATAGCAGGGGTAAGCAATAATTTCGTGAGTAAGTATTCCAAGTTACATCGCTTGATCAACTACAGCAACATGTTACACGCATTTTTGTGACCACTAGCTTGTTACGTGCGCATTTGCGATTTCACGATGGACCTGAAACTTGAGCAGAACCAGCACCGTGTCGAAGTCTGCGAGAATCTCCGTCAACAGACCCGGGATGACCCAAACTTCATATCGAGGATCATCAGCGGTGACGAGAGTTGGGTCTATACGGCCACGACCCAGAGACCAAACAGCATGCTCATCGTTTTCTTTGACATTCGCGGAGTTGTGCACCGTGAAATCCTCCCCAGGGTCAGACTGTCAACGCTTAGTTCTATTGCACCGTTCTGAGGCGTCTGAGGGAGAACATTCGGCGCAAACGGCCTGAACCGTGGCGCGCTGGCAATTGTGTGCTCCAACCATTGATCTCCATTATATAGACGTCTATATAATGGAGATCAATGGCTCCAACATGACAACGCGCCCGCTCACAGCGCATTGAAAACGCGCGAATTTCTCGTCCGCAACAACATAACCGTCGCTCCCCACCCCCTACTCGCCGGATTTGGCTCCCTGCGACTTCTTTCTGTTCCCCAAAATAAAGTTCAAGCTGAAGGGTCGCCGTTTTGACACTGTGGAGGAGATCCAGCGAGAATCGAAGATCAGATGGTGCTTGACGCGCTTAGTGAACGGGATTTCCAGGGAGCGTTCCACGTGGCAGGAGCGCTGGGAGCGGTATCGCTGGGATGGCGGCCAGATTTAAATCACGTACGGTTTTTGCTTGTTATAGGCGCAGTCTCGGAACTTTTTGATCGCACCTCGTACAAATGCTACGAAGACCTTATACTAAACACTACAAACTGACTGATATCGTGTTTTAGCTTAATATTCAGCTTATCCCATAATAAAGTCATGGTTTACGACGAACAATTTCAATATTTGAATACGAAAGGAGATTTTTAAAACAAATCAAAATTCTCTTGTGGAATTTTTGTGAACAAACATTTCCTCATTTCGTGCAATTGCTATATACGTAATGAGCGATCTTTTACGGGTTTGCCCGTAAAACGTAACGCGCAGTCCATTTACGGTTACTCACTGTAAATATTTACATGCTTTGCAGTGAGTACTTACGAGGCAACTGTTGGGTACACCCTGAGCGACTCACGCAGCACCATGTCCATGTACGTCATCTTGTTCACGTTCTCGAACGTTACCTCGTCGGACATTACTTCATCAATCTCTGCAAACACGCGTTCCTGAACGTCCGGGTACAAGGCAAGAAGGTAGAACACGAACGCCAGTGTGCCAGGACTGGTCTCCATGTTTCCCGTAAAGAAACTCATGCACTGTTTGGGGTAGGTGGTGGGTGGTTTGGGAGGAATTGATTCGAATTATAGGCTTGGAAATGAACAATGTATAGGCCTAGATCAAATTCAATCAAGGATTATATATAGTCTACTGCTGTAGTATTGAACAAATTTTGCCCGAGCGCTGTCTAGCTATAGTCGACCACTGGTCCACTATAGGGTGTGGTCGCGCCCCGGGGGTCGCGCTGGTCATTAATAGCGACATTAAACTGTGCCAATGAAGAGGGAACCAGTGACACAAAGGTTCGAGTAACTGTAGTTCGCACCTGAATGTTTTTGCGCATGTGCAAGGCACCGGGTACGTCACGAATTGACCACTGGTTATCTGATGTTCCTTGATCTAACTTACTTCAAGACGTGCCTCTGTACAATCGGGATGTACTTGCTATTGAATTGGAGGTTACCGAGCAAGTTTCACCCTTTAACGTCGACTGGTTACCGGCCCAAAAATATAGGTTTTTATGCCACTTTCAGCAAAATTATTTTAATTTTCATTTACATATTCACGCCGTTTTTCTAATTCAACCAAAGCGGGGTTTCCTTTTTCGATATTATTGCATTCAATTTAATTTTCGTGCACGCATCATGATTGCGTATACCAAAGGTTTGTGGAAACAAAGGCCTATTTAAGGAGTCATTGTTATAAAATGAAAAGAATTTTGTTTTGCTCCATTTGCATTTTTCCAACGCTTTTTCCCCTGGCCGGAAAACAGTAAAAAGATAAAGGAGGAATTATATTAGTAATCAGTGTACCATGAACGCATATACGCACTTTTACTGGTATAAAGGCCGAAATGTGTGAAGGCACATATTCGCAAGACATGTTTGGGCTTCCCTACCCATCCGAACTGAGATGTGTTCAATTAATTGTGCCTAACACAACTATGAATTTCATTTTGCTGAAATTATTAACAGTAATGATCAACGAACCTGAGAGAAAATCTCCATCTCTGTCAGTTTGCGTTTTTCAATCAAGTGGCCATTTGAAGTCTCGGCTCCTTGTTGCGAGTTCATCATTAGCTGGAGGAAGTCCAAATATTTCTGAAAAGATCGACACAAAACGCTACAAAATTAGTCACATCCAAAATTATTAAAATAGGTAATGTGGATGCATGATTACACCGCGCCGATGCAGCACGATTGACAAAGAAGCATGCGTTGTGGGCTGGGCATAGATCCTCCGGCACAGACCAGAAAAGTGTTCCGTACTTTTTGTCAAATAGAAACCAACCAACTCGACATCTCCCCGCCCCTTCTTTCACCACCATGGGCCCGCCCCTCTTGTGTATCCGGATCACTCACCGAAGCATTAGGATCCGTCTTGCGCGTGTCGATGATGCCCTGCAGCAATTTGCCGAAATATTCTACGGAATCTTGAGGATGGATAGAGCAGCCAAAGAACCTGAAAATGAATTCCGTCCAGGGAAACAGCACTGCAGATTTCAATTTGAAAACAAAAATGTAGCGTTAATTTCACAAAATACATAATTCAGTGTTAGATATTGAACCGTTTGAAATAATAGGACAGAGAATACACTTTTAACACGACACAATTTCAATATTTGACTTTGCCAACAATAGACGATGGAAAGCCGCTGCACGTGTTTCGATTTTTTCCTTTTGTTTCTCTGTCAATAGTTCGTCATCTTCTGACCGATAGCGGCAATACCTTTATCTTTGTTTAACATTTAAACACAACAATCCTCACTGTCTTAACTGTAAAAAGTGACTGCACTCGTACAGACATGCACGTCCCTAAAACATGAACACTTAATGCACACCAAGTGCACGGTTCGATAGAACTCCCCCCTCGGTGACGAGTTCCGCTGATAAATTATAGAAAAAAATCCCCCTAAATCGTGTCACTATATTTAGGCTAGCCTGCTACAAACTTTGCTTTAAAAGTACGCGTATCGTTGAATGTTCAACTTTAATACGGTAAATGCATCTTGTACGAAGCTTAAGCACTTCGTGGTACGTGCATGTGTTCACAATATTGCGCATATGCCAAAAGTTCCACTTTGGGGTTTGACGCCCCCCCTCCCGAGTCTCGGGGCAGGCAACGGGCCTGCAATGGGAAACTTTGGAAAGGCTGCCAGCAAACATACCAGTCTTTTTTGCTATAGTTCTGAGCACGCGCACGACTGGTGAGAACAACGGAAAGGGATCGGCATGTCTGCTGCCACCACAGTCTCGACAGTCTCGCATTGAGTAACATTGAGAGAATTCATGAAAAGCGATTCTAAAATGAACTTGTTCCAACTGACCATTGATCATGCAATATACAATGTACAGGGTAATTAAAAGGCCGACAATTAAAGTCTAGAAGGCCTACAATAATTCCGAATGCAAAGTCTCACTTATGCAATACAAACATTTCTTGACAAACATTTATTTGGAGGAATAATCAAACAAACCATAATGACATAGGCCCTATGTCTAGTCTTAATTCAATCCGTCATAATGTATCTTCTCTTTGAAATGGCAAGAAGGGGCCTAGACCCTTATACTCACTAACAATCATCCAGGGCATGTAGAGAGTCTTGAATCGGGACCAGATATTGAATGCCTGTTGCATCAAGGTGGTCTTTTCTTCGGGTGTGCAAACCTTGGACGCAAAGAAGCAGAAAGCTCCGACATCGATGCCGAACTCAGCCATGCACCTGCCCAAACAAAACGACCACCAGAGAATTGAGATACCGCCACCGTTCCCATCAGTGTAGCCGTCTGATTGTTCATGCCGGCAATTTGGGTCCTTTTTTTGTCACACGAATCGGCGGTTACTCGTATTTGGTATATTTTCGAGTAGCGGCGCCACCAACGTCAGAAAACGCCTAACCCCCCCTCCCCCTCTTCAACATTATTTTACTGGCAACCTTTTTGAAAAAGAAATTGATCCCCCAGTCAAATTCCGGGTGAGAAACTGGCGCCTATCCATTTCCCAATTTCCTTTTTAGTGTGTCACTTACTTGTGGATGTCGAAGACACCTTTAGTCTTCTCCCTCTTGTCGTCGAAGGCTTTGACAGTGATATCAGCACACTCATTCAGCATGGGCACCATCTGAGTAAAGAAGTTGAGCAAACTAAAATACGCCGTCTGATGTCCGGAAACAGGTACAAAATTCACGGTGTTCGTGCATTCATGTTTATGTATCAACAGTGATACCTCCGATTGGTTACACCCCTATGTTCCGACACCCCTATGTTCCGACAACTCAACCTATGTTCCTTCACCCCTGTTCCGACACCCCTTTGTTCCGACACACGTATGTTCCTTCACCCTACCATAATGAAAATTTAGTGACCAATCCACTGTTTGTCATCTCTTCCAAATACTGTGAGAAAAATCCTTTGTTCCCCACCAGCCATTGACTTCTTTGTGTTATTCCTGTGTTATAAGGCCCTCTTAAAAAAATAAAATTAAATAAAAGTATGGGCTCAATCCGTTGTCTGAGTGAGGAGAAAATAGTGAAAAACAAGGCTGTCTCAACCACCCCCACCCCCATGTGCATTGGCTACCGGGCCTGCAAAATACTATAACGGGACCCGCCTGCAGATAGCATAGACTTATACAAAATGACGCATTATGCCTTTGCCAACATGGTGGACCCATTTTCATGGCTGCTTACCGCAGAATTGTGTGCTTGCGATCACCATTCTTCGCTTAAGAGGCAAGCGCCGAAATTCTGCGTTAGCTGTGTAAATGCCTTGTTACGTTAAGTGCGCACGCACACAATCCAAAATTCCTTGCTAACCTTTGAAATACGCTTAGGGCCTACAAGCCTTCTGTAAGTGTCGTTCTTTGCAGTGCACACGCGCGATGTGCAATTTACATTTTTCACGAGAAAGGCCCATTCTTCTATTTATGCACCCGAATCTGATTTTTAAAAATGTCCAGACAGTTTCCCCTTGCGGATTATTGCTTTATTATTTTAGGTTGCACTGAGAACGTTTTACAGAAAACTAACCACTGTGCAACACTCAACAACTGACGTAGCCCAAGCCGTGCAGCACATAAAAAGAGTCCTACATAGGGCCACAACTGACGTTGACCTTTGTTGATTCACTATATAGGCCTACTTGAGAACTCGTTTCTGGCACCAAATTTATTGCTTTCCTCAGCCAGCTTGCCGCCGTTTCTGGCTGAGTCAACCGCGGAATTCTGCGCTTGCGTTTACCATTCTGCGCGGGCAAGCGCCGATTTCGTATTAGACGCACTGACAAAAATGTCTTGCTAACTGATGTATAAGCGCAGAATTTCCTTCTTCCGCGAGCGTCGATTCTTATACGTTGAGACAGCAATGAATGTGGTCCCTCCTGTCACTAACATACCAGTCTTAACAGGCCAACATAACCTTATTTTCGGGTGTCGGAACATAGGGGTGTCGGAACATAGGGTGTCGGAACATAGGGCTGTTACCCCTCCGATTTGTTTGCGCCACGACGGAAGCGTCGGCATCAAGCAGAAAAATAATGCTCAGGTCACAAAACTGAAAAATCGTATGATTCTCGTGGAACAAGCGGTATTTTAACGCACAATAATCGCAACCATGCTCATGTCACCCACGACGCGACGATCCACGACAATTCCACGGCAAAGACAGTCATGTGACTTATTTAACAAGTAGGGAATAATTAAATATGTGCTTGGCCGGTTCGGCTCGGGTCATTATCAGCGCCCATTCCCCTGATACGATCTTAAACGTACTTGCATATTCCCATTCTAAATACCTTTGAGTCAATGTTGAAGAAGTTTAACAGTAGATTAGAATAAATGGTTTGCGGTAGCACCATGTAATCGATCTCTTTTGTGAGTTTGTGTGGTTCTGAAAAGAACCGGAGGGAACTCAACGTTTCGGACAGTATGCTCTGCCCGTCGTCAGCCTGTGGGATTCCAACGGTGAAGCGGGCTTATAATGTGTCTGGAAGCGGTGACGCGTGAGAAGGATGCAAACTGGGATGCAGCTTGGGGGATGCTAGATGGTCATTGAGGCGTGTCAGTCCGAAGGAAGGGAGCGGGCGGGGAGGTTGCCAAGGGTATAGGTGACCCATAGGCTGGTGAACTAAGTTGTCCTAGGGTATAGGCGACCCATCGGACTGGGAGTTGGGGATAAGGCCCCAGATCGATTACATGGTGCTACCGCAAACCAGTTATTCTAATCTATTGCCCTTTCGCCATGCAAACCTTCAAATATCAAGTTTAACAGTACTTTCCTCACTTGTCTGTGGCAAGTGTCGCACAAATATTTGTATACACTTATTTAATGTTTAAATAAACTTCAGCTGCACTACAGAAATCAGCTGCACTACAGAAATTTTCTCCGCGGAGTTTAACGACACGTCGTGCCTGCACGTCAACTTAAAAAATATTTCCCACAGACGTGACAACGCGCAATCCTTCAACGGTCGACGCATCTAGCCCGGTTCAAATTTCCAGACAATACAACACACGTATGTACACACACACACACACACACACACACACACACACACAGTCATGTAAATGGGTGCAATCGTGGACCTCCCATTGTTCCTCTTTTGTTTATACTCTAACTTTTTCGGAAGGCCTCCCATTGGTTTTGTACACGATTTTCAATCGTGGACGTTAGGTCAAACGTGGACCCCTTTGTCTACGCCCGAATTCTTTTGTCCTAGGTCCACGATTGCCGGCATATACAAACTCACCCACACCCAGTCACACAGTTGTACTTCCCCAATACGTCCGAGGACAATGCTTTGTGTTTCCTATTGTTCCTTCAATATAACCAACCCCCATAGACTAAGCACGTATCCTTACGTTCGAGGACCAATTTCAACAAAAGACTCTACGTTCGAGGACTGAAAGGTTTCTTTGTGTTTCCTTTCTTCTCTTGTCCTCGGAGATATATACAGTGCACGTACATGTAAACGGGTGCAATCGTGGACCTCCCATTGTTCCTCTTTTGTTTATACTCTAACTTTTTCGGAAGGCCTCCCATTGGTTTTGTACACGATTTTCAATCGTGGACGTTAGGTCAAACGTGGATCCCTTTGTCTACGCTTGAATTCTTTTGTCCTAGGTCCACGATTGCCGGCATATACAAACTCAACCGCACCCAGGGTGTGACTGCACCGTACTATCGTGCATGAGCCAAGTTATGAATAATTCATTTATCAAGGTCAAACTCAATCGCTGATTGGCTCCCTCGGAAAGTTGGGGGAGAATAATCAATAAAATGTAATAACAACAAGTTAAGACCCACTTGGAGGAATATCCAAGACCTTCGTGGAAGTAAAGAATCGAGCAAAGAAGGGTAGAATCGATTCTTATCAGAGCGCGTAATATAGAACCTTTTATAATCGAATACATTGCCGAGTCGATTTACTGAGAAACAGCGCCCTCGTTATTTTAGCGGAAGGAATACAAGGAACAAGACTACCATCTATATGGCTAAAAGCATAGAACTATCAAGGAATTTATACGGTACCTTCTGCACTTTGCTTTTGGAGAAGGTCAACGAGACAGTCTCCCTCATAGCCTTCCATCGGTCCCCCTTAAGATCCAGAAGGTCAGAGGCCATCGACTTCGGACGCAGTGGAAAACCCTGTTGCAGACATAATAGCACGGAACTGAATTAGTCATTTCGTCTGACGTGGCTGCCATTTCGAAATCGTATATTTGAAGAAAAAAATATGAAGAGTCCCTTTCGTCGCTTTTCACCTCTGTGACCTGGGTTCGAATCCCGACTGGGAAAACCTGTCTGTATACGGGGTTTTGTTTCTAGTTGTTTGTTATTTGTTTGTTTGTTTTTCCCAGTCCTAGCCTGATACAGTAGGTTTTCCAAAATACCATTCCGGGTTTTCCTCCCACCTCGAAAACTTATATCATCATCATCATCATCATCGTCGTCGTCGTCGTCGTCGTCGTCGTCGTCGTCGTCGTCGTCGTCGTCGTCGTCGTCGTCGTCGTCGTCGTCGTCGTCGTCGTCGTCGTCGTCGTCGTCGTCGTCGTCGTCGTCGTCGTCGTCGTCGTCGTCGTCGTCGTCGTCGTCGTCGTCGTCGTCGTCGTCGTCGTCGTCGTCGTCGTCGTCGTCGTCGTCGTCGTCGTCGTCGTCGTCGTCGTCGTCGTCGTCGTCTCCTCTCTGGTTTCTTCAGGCTTTCGCCGTGTACACTTTTAAGGTAATCTTGGTTTCATTAAATTTGGTTACCAAAATAAACTAAGTATCTAACGATCATTCACTCATAGCCAAATCGGAGTCAAACGACTTTTCAGGCGCCTTACTTAGACTTTTCAAGAAAATATTCATTACAAATCACGAATATGTAAAGTGCATGTGTTTTGTAGGCTTTGTGGTACTTTTTAATTCGCAAACTATAGGCCTAACTGATATTTTGCGCGGGACACTCCTATAAATAATTATTCTTAATGCAACCATGGAGGAATAAGAACACATAGTATACTAGTCCTCCGTGATGCAACTATACATTCAGTGCGTTATAATTATTTGGGAAGGATGTAGGAAAAGGAAACTCTGTGACGCAGATTTTAAGGTCACTACAAGGAAGCTCTTGTTCTTGTTCATTGTCTTCATCTCAATGATTGATTTGTTGGTAATATCGTTGTTTGTGCTCCGTTTACTGAAAATGTCACATTAAAAAATACGTGCTTTTCAACAGGTATTTTTCGAATTTCATTTCCGTTTTTGCGGGAATATTTTTCATTTCAAAAATTGACTACAATGATTCGACAAAATTTAATCGAAATTTTATGCTAACTTATCATGAGACGATGACAAGAAATCTGAACACTGGACGACTTTCTTCGCGTCGTCTATTTCATTGGTATAGAGCCTGAAAGTAAAAGGTCACGCGTAGGGCTTAATTCTGGAGACCTCGCGTGGCCCGCCTATGGGCAATGTACGCTGGGTTGCACTTTCCCTTTATATAATCTTTGGCAGAATGATTTCTAAGCGTACCTCAAGAAATATTCACGCTTGAATTTTTTCTTGGAATTCTTTAAGTAAAAGTACGCGGGGACAAAATACTTACTAATTTTATTGACGACCTTTCACATTCGGCATTTTCGTACCCAGGTCTCCTTGTTTGTTTAAGCTTGTTTTAACATCGCATACTTGTGTGAGAACGAAACTTGCGAAGATTTACCTACCTACAGCCGATGGTTTCTAAATTAAGCCGGGACGGCTTGAGTGTCGTTACAGCCTCACTCACCGTGCTTATCAGCGGTCACATTATATTTTGCTTTGAAAATGCTGATGAGTCCTGTACGTTTATTCAAAAATTGTTTAACCGTAACAGAAATTTTAGTCTTCTATTTAACTTTCAGTTTTTGCCACAAAATTATTTCATAAATTTTACTCTTTGTACGAGTACACCGAGTTTCACTAGGCCGTATGCATTTTAGATTTTCAGGAGTGAGAGGTCAATTTTGGCACGATATTTCTCTTTCACAATAGACGATTTGTCAGTTTCCATAAATTGATATGATAGTCATATGCCTTTTTCGGGGGTTGATTTTCTTAAGATATCAACGTAACAAAAATAATTGCATATTTTACAATTTTGCACGTTAATTTTCCTATTCAAGGTCTCCCTAAGCGCGCCACCAGGGGTGAACCGACTTTCAGGCACAATCGCCTAAACAGTAAATCAGAATGCGCTGGTTACTGCAAAGGCGCGTGTTTATTGATATTTCTGAAACAGCAAAAAATAAAAGTTTATGGACCTGCACTCGGATTTTTTTCAAGACCCACGTGAGTTACAATTGAAAAACTCAATAGAATCTAGTTTTTACGAGCTAGTTCCGCTATGAAAGTCGCAAACATTATTTGGAAAAGCGGGGGGTGGGGGTTCGTTCATTTTAACGCATGGCTCATTCAATTTAGATTGAAATTGAATGTTCACGCAGATCGTCATTCGACAATCAAAAATAATCATCAAATTTTTATTATCCCTATAATATAATGTCTGAGTTATCTCAGCGTAAATTTTCCCATGGGGGGGGGGACACACTTTCTCAACGTTGGTGGTGCCATTTAACCTCTTTGATTTGTTTTTAACCGTACGCGCAAAAATAGGACCTTTTTATAGGGTTTTGCTCTTCTTTTCAGGTTTGCTACGGTACTTTAGGCGATGGCCCTTTCAAGCTAAACAAAAAGAATTGGCAACGAGCGGGGGGGGGGGGGGGGGGGGGGGTTCGACCCCAACCCACCCCCATCTGGATCCGCACCTGAGCAGGCAAATTTGATTTTTTTTTTGTTGGCAGTAAAAGAATATTTAATCATAAGAATGTTTACACTTAATTATTGTGTATTATTTCCATAATATTTATAATTTTCTTTGTATGCTACTGAGGATGTCTGTGTAAAAATAAATGTTGTATTGAATAAGCTAGTTCGGTATCTCAAAGGTCAAAGGTTATTCGGGGTAAAATTGCTGACGTAATAGAGAGGTTTAGCAGCACGTATTACGCGAACGTCAACGCGAGCGCGCCCGACATTTTTGGAGCAAGGGATTTTATGTTGTTTTTTTCATGTTTTCCCTGCTACAATGTCCCTTGATCCGACTGAATCGTCTTTTCTCTGGATGTGCTCATAATGTTTTATACCAAACTGTTCCAAGTAAGTTTTTACGTACCATTTTAAAGACAATGAAAGTCAGTGATGCATTACCATAGAAATGCATCCAAGATATCAATGAAATATTGCCCCTAGTTTATGATAAAACCATAATAATGGTCATTATGTACAGTCATATATTCCCTTTGTTTGGGGGTTACTTTTTTGGGACACCTTGTATATGTAAGCACTATAGGCCTAATGCCTGAAAAGTTAAAGTGAATTTCCAAAATGTTTTATGAGTGATGGTGCATTCACCTCCCCCCACCCCCCCCCCCCCCCAAACAACCAACAAAAAAACACATGTCTGTCTAATCTCACCTGTCTATCCGCAAACTTGCCGAATTGGCTCACCATCACCTCTTTGACGAACTTTGGGTCGGAGGTCACGATCACCTTCTTGGCTCCACGTGTAATACTGCGAAATGTTTTTTTAAATAACAAAATAGATAAGTGGTGCCACACTGTAAAAAGTGACCGCACCTCATGCACTAGCATGTGTACATCAGATTCATGAACATTTGAGGCACGTAAAATACATAATGTATCTAAAATGATGTACCTCAAGTACCTCAAGTGCATGGCTCAACAGAGAAAGGGGTTAGCAACTCCTTAAGTACGGTTATCGTAGTGAGGCGTCGGGGTGCCGGGCGGGGCGGCATGTGCAGCCAAGCGAAACGGCCACAATGTGCTTGTGCAGTCAAGCGTAACATACATAATTAATCCATGGATTGAAACTGCACAAATAGCGGCAAATGGCGTCATCCGACCTGCTGGGGCCAATTTCATAAAGCTGTTAAGCACAAAAATTTGCTTAGCATGCAAATGATTCCTTGATAAAAACTGGATTACCAACCAGATTTCCATGTGTGGAATATTGCTTTTGACTGGTATTCAGCTGTTGTTTGCTTAGCATGAAAATTACATGGACTTTTGGCTGGTAACCTGTTTTACTAAGCAAGCCATTTTCATGCTAAGCAAATTTTTGTGCTTAACAGCTCTATGAAATTGGCCCAGGTGCCACTGTTTTTTTGTTGCGCAATTTGGCATCATCCGTATACGCAGGGGGTTTTAAAGATCACTTTCCGTTCTTCAGCGCATGGAGTAACCTCGAACGTCACCACAGTATACATGTACATATGGGGTGCATCACCACTGAACTTGCTTAATTGTAGCAATTCTCCATGCGCCTAAGCACATGCACACTTTTTGGTACGGTACATAATGTTGGAACACCCACCCAATCTAAACACTGGGATTTTTAAACAACCACTGTTCTCAAAATCTATGCAAACTGGAGAGCGCATCGGCTGTTCGAGTTGAAGCAGCCAGTACTCCCAATAGAATACATGTAGGTTTTCCAACCTTGTCCCGGGGTCCACTTTCACCCTCGTTCTCAACAGCACTCGTTAATCAATGTATATGGAAACGATCCCATATACGATGGGACTACTAATATGGCCACTGCTGGCTTCAGTTTTTCATACAGCGCGCAATGGTCAGTGAGTTACCCAGTTCATCATACACGGGTAAGACTTTAATTCGAAGCTGTTTCAAAGTCTGGCGCTCGGCATGCAATGCAACAATGGAAATCTTACCCAAATGTCTTGCCGTATTCTTTGGTCCATTTTTCCAAGGCATTGTGTACTCCCTACGAGAAATAAAGTTGGACAAATCAGCTAGTTTTAAAGTGCGTGATGTGCTAAACTAACGATAACCTTAAAACAACACTAAAAGTAGATCACGGTTCTTCATTCTGCTAGGGGCTTGAATTTTAAGGCGCTCGGGGAGTGTCATGACACTTATTTATTTATTTCAAGTCAACTTATAATGTAACACAGTGTAGTTGGAAAACTATAGTGTGCTAAAAGGGCCACCGCCAAGAAGAGATTAAAAGGGTATAATTTAAGTGGTACGACACATGAAATGTCGCGGTAAGACGTCATTGACGCGGTAAGAGTGTTGACTGGCGTGGTAAGAGAGACTTTAGTGGCGTATAGTTAGCGTGTTGCCGACGCGTAAGAGACGTACTTGACGTGCCAAAAAAGAGGGACTGATATGGTGTACGAAAAGGGCCATTGTTCATTTAATTATACCCTTTTAATCTCTTCTTGGCGTAGCGGTGGCCCTTTTAGTACACCGTAGTAAACCAATGGCATACAGTTTATTGTAGCGACAATTCAGGATGTCAGTGTTACAAGCAATTTGAACTACAGGGGCGGGGTGGGGGCTAAGTTCAAATATTATGCAAACATGCATTACCATACACATAACAAAAGATTCGGGGACATTAAATGTTTGTCTATCTAGCAAAAATTATTTAAAAAAAACATTATTTATTTATTTATTTAATTCTTTTTGTGGGGGTGGGGCGGGTTTGTGCGCACTTTGTACGCTCCTCCTCCTCCATTAGGTACACACTTGATATTTGCACTACGAGCTGCCACGTAGAAAAAGCAGGCATCTGGATACAATCTTACACAGAAATGCTATAAAATCTCGGTGGAGAGTACACTTACGATTTTGAATCCAAAAAGGTTGCCGAATATGGGAACAGGAGTTGGGCCTTTCAGTCCGAGTTTCTTGAAGTAGGTCAGGTCATTGTACGTGCGCCTGCATAACATACAAAAATGAGTGTCATATGCATACTTCAAGAATGTGATTACAACTACGAAAATTCATGTTTTTAAAATTAGCAGGATCATGGATAAATACCGGCCATAATGGTTCATATGGTATCATACTTCAAAGGCAAGGCACAGGATTTACACAACAAAGTGAAAGAGATGTCTATATTAAAGTGTGTATTCAGCAGGGCTGTATCTAGACTTTATTGTGGAAATTTGAGCTCCAAAGTTCTCAACTGTATGGGAAAACGATTTTAATCGTAAGTAAACATTATTTTAAAATTACGTCCTTAAGACATATGGAAATGTTATTTGTTTACTAGGAAAATCAATTAGTTTACTTTGTTCCAACCTGTATATTCGAGGATAATTAATTAACGGTTGTATTTGTTGTATTCTCATCGGAATCTCAATCAGTGTGTATACATCGTCGGCAATAAAAAAATTAATAAAACAAAACATCAGGCGGAATAACTAAAGGCCCATAAGCATCGAATTTCTGCTGTGTGATAATTCAAATAAATCCCAAATGTATGAATTAAACACAGCAGAAATTCGACGTGTGAAAGGTTGTTTTTTCTGTTGTGTGCCGAAGGTTCGACAGGCTTCGCCGATCTTTTGGCAGTATGCTGGTATGTCGGTGGATTTGCATTCGACGCTAGAGCGGCAGAATTAAGGAGGCGATGGCCGCTTCAAACGTCGAATTTGTGTCCACATTGATGCATCTTTTTGATATGGCCGTCCGATAGTCTATTATAAGGGGGGGGGGGTGCGTTTGTCTCACCAACGGTGGAAGTTACCCCGTCTGGGTCTATAGATTTAAAAATTAGGATAATTACTTTGGTATTGAAGATTTATCCTTTATTTTGAACTGGACCCAGGAAAACCGTAGGCCTAAGGGTGGCAGGGCTAAATGTGGCCAACCTCACCACCTCCAGTCTGTTTGAAAAGCCCTTTATAGTGGCTTTTAGCCTTGTAGGCCTATTGTGCGACTTCCATAAAAAAAAAAAGAACAGGAGAGCCTGGCCGGTCACGTGAGAGGGTTTAACCAATAATAGGGGGGAAAGGAGTCCGATTTTCATAGGAGTCTGATTATCATATGACAACGAAAAAAAAACTGTCGAAATTTGGGCACAAAGCCGGCAGTTGCTTCAAATCCCGAATTTTTGGGTGTATAGGCCTATTTGGATCTATTTTGAATTCAAACGGCAGGAACTCCGACGTTTGAAGCGGGCCTTATTAGTTCCGTATGAGACGCCTCTCATAATGTCAACATCCTCTATCCACGGAATTCTTCCTGCATTATTATGAACTAAGTCATTTTGAGGAATCCTTGGGTTAATTCATGAACAGAAATGTAGTATGCCATCGAAATCACAATAAACACACAAACCACGCAGTTACATATTTTTCTATTGCGGGGTTTCAGTTAAGCACTTTCTTACCATACGTCGAAATAATAGAACTAGTATTTTCTTACTCGGAAATCAAAACGGCCAATACAGAATCGAATCATCTTCACATTATTTACAGACTGCAAAAACGGTTAAATATCATAATCATTCACGGAGGAGTAATCATTACTTAGTCTAAAGAACACACCTAAATAAAAAGGGGGGGGGGGGGAGGGGAGGGTGAGAAGAAAAACTTGTCAAAGAGAGACTTACCAGGCGACATAAGTCAATATCACGCCGAGCAAAACGACAGTAACGGTACCAATCATGACTGCAGCCGGAGGGTAGATCAATGTTTGCTGTCTATCCAAAAGGCCTCCCAAAATCGTTGGATAAAGACACACAGCACTAACTCGTCACCGCCCTGGATCTGTCTTTATATACTTACCGCATGCCCATTCAACACGCGATTATTGGCGTTGGTAAGCCATCCGATTGGTTGGTACTATCGACATTAGGTCGTAATTTATGCACGCATGATCTGAGAGAATTCGCATGAATTAAGAGGGCACCAAAGTGCGATACTTGGCAAAGTCAATTCTGTAGGGTATATAGAAGGAAACGAATTTAGGAAAATGACGCGGGACCCGAGTTTGTTGGTACAAAATGTATATACATTAGGCCACCTTTCCTTTTGGAACGAAAATCAATTTTATCATGTTTGGAATATAACTCACCAAAATTAGCTGGTGATGATTTCCTCTTTACACAATCATGAAGATTATTTTTGTGGAAATAGGGCAGGGCTTTGATTTTTGAGGGAAATTATGGGTTGAAGCAATGGGGAAGACGAGTTTTCTTAGTTTCATTTGGTCGGCAGAATCGCATTTCTTCACTAAAATATTGTCAAAAGGATTAAAGCTAGAGTTAGGATTAAGGAAAGATTACTCAAGGTCTTAAATATCATTTTGGAAAAATGAAAACTTTTTAAGAGCTGAAATATTACAAATGTTCCAGAGGATTACCATTCTGCACAAACGTCGAATGTTAGCGTCTAACCAAACGATATCACGTGCCTCGTGTTAGCTTGGCATGCCCACAGACTTTGGTCGCTCACAACAATTAACAAAAAAGTCCTTTCGGCAAGGTTATACCCGCATTTTTTAAATAATCACTAACCCGTGTACAAACTGGTCTCATTAAAAAACAGTCAAGCATAAACCACTCAGGCGAGAAAGCAGCTTACTGCTTTTTGAATGGTTGTATTTTCAACGAAAGATTTCACCCTCACGAATTTTGTTCCAAGAATTATTTTCTTTCATATGGGGTGTAAAAATGAAAGCCATAACTGCTATAATAGCAAAGTTACGACTGTTTTCTCTTCTGGCACACTTTATTAAACAGGAGAGTTTTTGTCACATGAATGGCACTCCATACACATAACTCTAAAGGGAAACTTCAGATACAGTTTTCTAAAAATATTGTGACACATGAATTTGATAGCACCATTGGAAAGATCTGAACAAGCTCTTTCCGTCGGTATGTAGATCATGCATGGACAGCGAAAAACACAAGCACTACAGTTGTTGAAACATGGTGAATATATTTGTTGTTTGGATACTCTGGTGTGTGGTTTCCTTGTGAGTAAACTCGACATAGGTAAGCAACAGGGCTGCTGTGGCTTGTCGAGTAAACTCAACATTGGTAAGGAAAGAGTTTTAAGCACTCATATTCGCCAATCCACCCAACCTTCCCTCGAAATGAAAATATTTGCTTTTCTATAAACAAAAGCCCTCCCCCCTTTTTGGTAACTATAATTCTAAAATATGACTGCAAATAAAAAAATCAAACAACCATTTCATCCCCTCCTCAAAAAACGGGGTGCGGAATGTTGCCAGAGTGAAAATGTACATTTATGTCTATGGATGAAAGAAAAATATACCATTGACATTTACGAGAAGCAGGAGGCGTTCCTGATTTCAGTTCAACGCTATACGAAGAATAAATCACTTCAGCGTGCCCGCACTTTTACGTCTCCACGCTTCAATCTGCGATTTGTACTGGTATATAGAGGAGTTGCATTATTCATAGTCGAGTTCCGAGTTGGCTCTAAAGAAATCAAATGCATGTTTAAATATGCGGGACCCACTTCTTGTAGGACCAACAGATTGTTCAGGAACCGAGTGGTCCCGTGATAATCTGTACAACGCGCGAAAACATGGCGCCATCAATAACCGTTCCCTCCCAAGGCAAGTCAAGAAAAAAATAATTTATGTTTTCTCCAGCAAGATTTTTTTGTCAAGATATTCTGCGTTTTATGATATCGATCGTAAAATGATTTTTTAAATCAATTCATTTGTAGCAGATACTGTTTAAGGACTTTGTCCATGGAATACTTTGTCCATGGAATTACATATTAAATTTAAATTAAATGAACATTAACGGGACGGGGGAATGACTCTTAAAAGTGTTTGGTACGTGTGATATTCTTTTTCTTGTGAGACCGGTTCAAGGCTAGCCTTTAGTCAAGGCGCGCGTGGCTACCCGGACGCGTGACGCGCCCCGGATATGCTGCCACCCCAGGGGGTGTTTCATAAAGAATGTCAAGCAATTAATCTTATCTTTTAACCTTAAAGGGACACATTGCTTTGGATTTTGCGATTTCGGCTATAAAACTGAAATGGATATGGTTCGGAAGCTTTTTTTAAAGTAGAATATAAAGGTTCGCATAACTATCCCTTCAAATTGCGTGGTTTTTGTTAAATTTCGTGACAAATAACGGTCCGCCATTTTGTAGAACGAAATTTTTGACTCCACAAAATGGCGGACCGTGTTCACCAGTCGTATTTCCAGT
Organism: Hippasteria phrygiana; assembly: GCA_037893225.1. Classification (NCBI taxonomy): domain Eukaryota; kingdom Metazoa; phylum Echinodermata; class Asteroidea; order Valvatida; family Goniasteridae; genus Hippasteria; species Hippasteria phrygiana. Next base: position 275,670 of record JAZGUH010000875.1, on the reverse strand, counting down.
CGCAGCTGGTTGAAGTACGTTCTGTTGATCCATTTTTATGTACTGTGGCACGGCGCGCAGCACTGGCGATATGTTTTGCAAGGTATAGAATGGTACCTGGCGATCATCTGATAGGTTTACAAGGCCACTGGCTGCGGCGCCAGCCTAAAGACTCTTACAGCGTAGTTTGCGCATTATTTAGACGGTGGTATTTACTACTGGAAATAAGTCTATGTTTCGCGAATCAGATTTTTGTTTTGTAATCACTACTCACTAATTACAACACATTATACGTGTTTTTTTGCATGAACAACTCTTATAAAAGATAAGGAACATTTCCAAACGGCAAAATTTCATGACATTTGAAGGCAATGTGTCCCTTTAAGTCAGAATCAGTTTTAAACCACAATTAATTGTAACATTTTGTTTCATAAAATAAATCTTAGCCCAAGATTGATCACTTTGGACTTAAGATTGATATTAATTGTACTATGTTTAATCTTTATAATTAGTGAAATAGGATAATTGCAGTCTTAAAGGGGCTGTATCGTCACGATCATAGCAGGCTTGCGGCTGTACACTGAATCCCGAACTGATGAACGCAGATGAACCCAGTAACTGCAAATAATACCCCACGACCGCGCGCTGACCTACAGGGCGCGCGCGCGCTGACCTACAGGGCTCGCGGGCTGACCCACAGGGCGCGCGCACCAGATCAGATTAATTGCAATGACTGCTGCATGCATGATCCTGTAGTTATGATACATACTGCATGTACAAGTATTTTGTATGTGTTTGTGCTACCAAAAATATACGATAGGCCTACAGTCGAACATAGTCCGTGCCACCCACCCGCCGGCCAAACGCCAAAATGTACCATGACAGAACCAAACGAAAATAAGTAAATAAGTAAATCTGTATTTATAATTGTAAAATAAATAATGTACCAGCCCCTTCGATCTCCTATACAAAAATTAAGTTGTAGGCCTATGTATTGAAATAAATTTTGACTAAAATTGGCTGTGCGTGCAATGATGAGCAAATCAAAGTAAAACAGCTATACTGATGGCGATATTGAGTCCACGACCTTCTGTTACATTTGACGGCAGGACTTTATGGAAGGTTACACCATAAGAGTTATTTCAACACTATCAAATAATATACACAATAATAACAGTTATTGAAATAAAATGAGATTTCACCAGTGGCGAGTAAATCCGTGTCGAAAAGTGGGCATGATTATTGAATTTGTCAACGAAGTACTGCATCTTGAACTGTTTACAACGGGGGATACCCCCGCCCCAAACACCGCTTGAAATTTGAAACATCACTTTGTGTACAATTTCCCTTTTTTAAATTTGTTTACGAAACAAAAAAGAAATACAAATCGGCGGGCCCCTGAACTCCTTCCCCGTGTTTACGCCACTGGCGCACAGATCCCCACATCACTATGATAAAGATGACTACCGAAGAAACAAAGAACTAAACACCCCGACAAATATTCAAACAACCCAAATTTTCACCTGTTTTGCATGAATTATTCGCTTATTACTTTTTATGACATGAACAATTCACATACCGAGTACATGGATCGGATGTACTGTACATGTAATGTATGTACTGTACATGTTGACTATACATTACATGTAGACTTGATGTGCGGAAATATTGTTTCACACAGCGAGTTGTTGACAAGTGCCAGTGGAATAGCGACAAAGTGAAGTTGTTTTAGCTCCATCTATAAACTGTTTTAAAAAAAAATGTAGGCCTACTTCTAAGTTCCAGATTTAAATTTTGTTTTCGCTGCTAAAGAACTGTCTGCCGCCACTACCCCTCTTTTAGTAGCATGATAATTTTGTTATTGAAAAGACGGGTCATAATAAGCCTGAAGCTTTTTACCGACCTAAGTTTACAAGTAAGATACAAACAAGATACATCTAAATGAATGTACACATAATACATAGACCCTTTTACGGATACCCCGCCTGTGGGATTTTGTATACACAATTTAGCGCAAACTTTCCCACAGCGACAAAACACGTTGCAGTTTTCCTGTGCACATTTACACAAACAAGCACCCCGTGTGCCGAGTCGTCCTCTCTGGCAAGAGTTTCGGCATGTACATGTCATAGGTTCTCCAGCGTAAGGTTCTACTTCTATATCGCCAACCTCCAATTCCATGCAACTTTCAGACAAATATTCCATGGCACTTGTGTACATGTGAATGGAATTTTATAAAAATAAACAGATGAAATTTGAGCGTTTTTTCTAATAATCTTACTTAGAGAACTGAGTGCCACCATGTGTGCTACTTGTTTATAAGTATGCATGTACACGTATGTGTATGTCAGTACGCAGACGCTGGACATGCGAGCGTGTTCCAGGGGTGTAGTTTCCAAAAGAAAATTTTCAGAACAGCCATAACAAACGGATGGAGGTTAAAAATAGCACATAACCGAAATGAAGCGCAAGGGGGCGCACTCCAATATTTGATTGTTAACGCGAGATGGCGCGACGATACAGCCCCTTTAAGATTGAATATTAAGATTGATATCACAAGTTTTTATGAAACATAAATAAGATTGATCTTAAATATAAGACTGATCAAGAGAGATAAGATTGATTTTCGGCAAATAGGATTAATCTTAAAGTTTTATGAAACACCCTCCTGGGCCCAATTAGTCTGGTTCCCTGACCTGAAGATTCCCTGACGCCTATATCTTAGTTCAGATAGCTACCACGGTTTAAAATAGATCATGACGTGCAGTGTTAGTCCGAGTGACGTCAGTGGCATCATTTAAAATATTCTTGCAAAATCCAGTCGGCAAAATACTGCAAGAGTGTGGCATTGATTGTTCAGTTTTTATATATAATTGAGAATTCAAATTCCAGGATCTGTAACGGGCCTGACAGATATTTTGTTATTGCGAACATCAACGTTGACAGCCGAATGTTACCGAAAACAAGTTCGGAAAACCTAGGCATTGGCGGCTACCGGACCTAATATTCATCAGAAATAGTCAGAATATTCAGGTATACCCAGCACGATATGGGGCAGAGGGGTACCCCCCTTTTGTCCCTATACCCTATACACTCTCCAGACTATTGTTACCTAACACATCCCCCTAGACATCTCAAAAGAATTCCTGAGATTCCAGAAACACAATGACACACAAAAGGGGGGGGGGGGTTTACTCTGCCCCATATCCTGCATTATATGTATTTAGGGCCCAATTAGTCTGGTTGCCAGACCAAAATATTCTGACTATACTAAGATTTAGACGTCAGGGATTGAATCTTCAGGTCATGGAACCAGACTGAGGCCCAACTTCATAGCGCTGCTAATTAACACACGATTTTCTGCTAACGGAACCCTCGCCCATTTCATAGAGACTGTAAGCAGTAAGCACAGCGAAGAGCCCGCTAACTTCGGAAGCAGGATTTGCTTAAATTAGTGACGCAACAATATAAATCTCAATGCACGCGCAAGCGTTAGCACGACTTGGCCATGAAATACGCTAATAACTTTTCTGCTTTCCGTTAAACAGCGCTACTCCCTATGAAATTGGGCCCAGCGCGAGTGGAGCTAATCACAAATTCATGTATTTAACTGGCATTTCTCACGACAAACAGCGCTTTGTTGTTAGACTCTTCTATTTTTCAGGTGGGGTGCACTTGTAACAACAATTGACGTGTCAATTTGACACGTCAGTAAATTGGGACAAATAAAACTGTTGAACATATTATATGCAAGTTGCAACGCATTAGCGCGATATGGGGGAAAAGGGACCCCCCCCCCCTCTTTTGTGTTGGTCATTGCGTTCCCGGTGTCATGCCAAAAAGTGTCCGGTGCCAAATACTGCATTAGCATACTGCTCTCTGATTGGTCAAGTGGGTATTACGTCATCGCGATACCGGAAGCTTGCTAAATAGTGTCCGGGCGTACGTAGCGTGCATCCATCGCGTCCTTTGCATGCCGTCAAGCTATCAACACTGCGTGACGATAAGTTCTCATTCGCATCTTTTAATATAATCTTTTTGGGTTTATTTTACCTCTTTTATTGTTGATTTTTATGAATTTGACGAAAGGGCAATTAGCAGCATTAAAATAACATTTATTCTCACTTTCTGAAATGTTAAGATCTCAGGAATTCTATTCAGAAATCTAGGGGGATGTGTTAGAATAAGTTAGATAACAATAATCTGGAGTGTGCTTAGGGTATAGGGATAAAAGGGGGGGGGTACCCTTTTCCCCCATATCGTGCAGAGGGTATCCATTTTTAGGTAGTGTACACGATTGGTAATTCTCCAATTTTTTTTTTACCGAATTATTACGAAATACCTTACTAGACTGTAAGTTAATAGTAGTCTCAATCATCATGTGAAAAGATGGCACCAGGTGTGCTGTCGTTGTCAAGAAATGTGGAAATTTATATCGTTTTCAACGATTAAAACTGCCCTCTATAACAAATGTAGCCTTCAGTCAAGGCGCGCGTGGCTACCCGGACGAGTGGCGCGCCCCGGACGCGCTGGCATATCCAGGGCGCGTCGCGCGTCCAGGTAGCCAAGCGCGACTTGACTAAAGGCTATCATCTGTCCGACGGTTGAAAACAAACGCCGTTTTTCTCTCGTTTTTTCGCCATCCAACAACGCAAAACTTTGAACAGGTGGAATGATATTTCCTATAAAAATACTAACTCCCAAATCCGCCCATTTCTGAAAATTGAAACAATGACCAATCATGTACACTACCTTTAAGCAGCACCCTGCAAAACGGCACAAATTCCCACACCAAGGATCCTAAGTCCCTCCGCCCATGCACACCGTCTATTGACGGTTGAGATGTGATCTCATCATTCAAAGGAAACTCATCATTCAAAAGTCATCTTTTCCAATGTGCAGCTTTTATCTAATTTTAATGACGGTGCATTCTCGATTAACCTCAACATTTTAGAAAGGGTGAACATTACCATAATGGGAAAAAGACATTGTACACCTATTATACATTTAAAAGTATGTAGTTTGAAGAGCTTCCCCTCGTTCGTTCAGAAGAAAAATCGCAGGATTTCACGGGTGGGGGGGGGGAGACTTTTTTTTATTGTTTTTTCTTTCAAAATGTTCCAAAAAAGTTGCCCGGAAATTGTCACCCTGAAAAAATTATTTAGAAAAGCGGGTGAAGGTCCTGAGTCGCCATTTTCTCATTGGTTTTATGCTACTCGGATATGTCACATACATATTATCATCACTGACCCGTGCGACAAAAATGAGAGAGAAAAAAGCAAACATGGGGGAGGCTTTATGTGTTAAGCCTCCGACCACCCCACCCCCCCTCCCCCAGCACTTTAAGCGCGATACTGCACATTGCAGTAGGTGCGGCCTTCTCGAAAAAAAAAACAGCCTTAGACAGTCAACTGAAAAAAGAGATGGGGGCCTTAAGTTTTCATTTTCAACTTTCATTTCTTCATTTGAAAATTGAAAATAAAATTTCGAATTTTCAATTGAAATTTCACTCATTACTCGGACGGCCTTGATGCTTTCGGTCATTTTAAGTTTACACACAAAACCCTGGGCTGCCAGGGTTTTGTGTGTTAAACGACAGTGCCCAATGAGAGACGAGAGGAGAGCATTTGCATAGCTGGGTCAATCCCACAGTACTAGGACGGAGTCTAGGGGGTTTGACCGCATAAACCGCAAGGCCAAGGCTATACAGTTTATTATGCCTCACATAAGCAGGCACTGTGGGTCACTCATACAGCGCGTTGTACCATGCATGAGGCTATCAGATGATTGTACCTGTCCATTTGGCGGTATTTTTAAATCTACTTATAAACTTCAACAATCAAAATATTCACTATACTTAATTGTGGCGTTCAGGATATTTAGTCCTTTAATTGTGTATTATGAATATCTGTATTGTGAACTGATGTGCAGTTTATAAGCACTTTTTGTGTGCATCGCGTACATGAACGTGATACACGATCTCAAGCCCGGAGGCTTGATATATCCTTTTATTTTGCAAATGCATTATTTTGCAAATACATTTATTGAATAATGTTACCCAAATTTTTGACTGAAAACTTTGATACTAGAGTTTCAAATAACAAGATTATTCATAAATGTTCAAGGTGCATTAACTTTTCTTGGACAAAACAACAGTCAAATGTTGGAGGCCTTTTAATGCTTTTTATGAAGCAAGATTTTTAACAGTTTCTAAAAGCGAAGAATTCCCAAAGGCAGTATCTATGTGTAGAGTCATATTTCTTGGGTTATTATTTGGCGGTCGTCTTCAGGACAGTAATAGTTTTACTAAGTAGAGAAGAAATTTAGGCACAGGGCAAAGACCTGTATATTGAAGAACTACGAGCAATTAAGAGGCTCCCATACCCTAACCACAATCAAGCAGTGTAATGGCCGTTGTGCATTTGTTCACAAATATATAGTTGTTCATTATTTTGTAAGGCCTTTTAGTTAAGACCATCCCTTTGTAATGTACTTCAGTGTAGACCACAGATCTCACCCCATGACGTATTACATTTCTCTGCTATAATAGAAATACACACGACCCCCCCCCCCCCCCCCTTCTGGGTTTAGTGGGTTAAGCAATTTTCCATTAGATATACACGCGACCTCCTTTCTTAATTTAGGAGGGTCAGGGAATTTGTCGTGCACCGTCATCCACGCGTCCCCCTTTATACGGGGACAGACAATTTTTTCTTGGAAATATACGCCCCCCCCCCCCCCTCCCCAGCAAACACAAAACGTTCAAAAAACGTTTTGGTTAGGTTCTACTAGGTCACTTACGTCTTCGTCTTAAAAGGACGTTTTTAAAACGCGTATAAAACGTTGCAGATAACGTACAATTCAGAGGTTTTTCCAGGACGTTCTAACAACGTTTTGCGGACGTTAGAAAATGTACCTACATAAAACGGTCTTTTGCGACGTTTGAAAAACGTTTTTCGGACATCAGAAAATGTACATACATTAAACGGTCTTCTAGTGACGTTTTAAAAACGTATTTCTCCGAACGTTTAAGAAACTTTGAAATCAAACGTACAGAAACTAACACAGGTTAGGTTCTGTATAGGTTACTTACGTCTTCTTCTTCAAAAACGTTTTTAAAACGTCTCTTAAACGTTTCGGTTCGGAGGTCTTAAATACGTTTTTCCAGAACGTTCGCGTAACGTTTTTTGGACGTTGCAAAATGTACCAACATTAAACGTTGTTTTGTGACGTTTAAAAAACGTTTTTTCTGGACGTAGGCCTACATGTACCAACTGACCAATCAGAACTGAGGAAATTTGTGTTCACAAAAGTCATGTTAAATTTTGGTGTTTAGTCCAAAATCACACTTTCTTGACCATAATGTGTAATTATTCAAACAATTTTACATAGAAATATGGATTTTTTGCAAACATAGGTGAAAAATTGTATTAAATCTCCTTTTGTATTCAAATATTGTAATTGTTCATGGAAAACCATGACTTCATCATGGCAGGAAAAGTTGAATATATAGGTAATTCACGACAATGCCTAGTTTGTAGTGTGTAGTAGGTTATAGTATTTGTATACATTCGTAGCTTTATATATCGCATCTTTCCTTATATAATCCCAGCCAGCAAGCCCAAGTGGGGCCTTGTAGGGCCTTTGATGGGCAATTGAGTGGTCCCAATTGGGTTGCTCATATGGGCCCCATACAGTTTTGGCTGATGGGGCCAATTAAGGGCTGGCCCAGAACTGCCCAAAAGGGTCCCACATGGGTGTAATGAGTTTTTCCCATTCATTTCTGTAAATTTGCACTTACTATCTGGCAACATAGCTTAATTCCAGTACAGTTTTTAATACATTTTTATGTTCTGGGAAAGTTCTTGGAACGTTCTTAGAACGTCACAAAGTTACGTTTTTAAAACGTCTAAAACTGTCCACAAACTTTCGTCCAAAAAACGTTTTTTGGAAACGTCCGCAAAACATCATAAAACGTTCAGAAAACGTGCCGAAAACGTTAAATGGTTTGCTGGGTCGATCCCCCTTCTGAATTTAGGGGCCGAGCAATTTACCATTAGAAATACACGCAACCGTCCTTTTCTAAATTTAGGGGGGGTAGCAATTTACTTTTAGAAATACACGCAACCCTCCTTTTCTGAATTGAGAGAATCAAGTAATTTACCATTACATATACACACAACCCCCCTTTTCTGAATTTAGGGGGCCCGGGTCGAGCATTCTACCATAACAAATACACACGACCCCCTTTTCTGAATCCGGGTCGGACAATTTACCATTAGAAATACACACGACTCCTTTTTTCTGAATTTAGGGGAGGGGGCGGGGCGAGCAATTTTACCATTAGAAATACACGAGACCCCCTTTTCTGAATTGAGGGGGTCGAACAATTTACCATGAGAAGTACACACGTTCCCCTTTTTCTAAATGTAGGGCGTCGAGCTATTTACTATTAGAAATACACGCGACCCCCCTTTTCTGAATTTAGGGGGTCAAAGCAATTTACCATTAGAAATACACGCGACCCCCCTTTTCTGAATTTAGGGGGTCGAGCAATTTACCATTAGAAATACACGCGACCCCCCTTTTCTAAAATTAGTGGGTCGAGCAATTTACCATTAGAAATACACGCGACATATACCCCCTTTTCTTAATTTAGGGGGTCGAGCAATTTACCAATAGAAATACACGCGACCCCCCTTTTCTGAATTGAGGGGGTCAAAGCAATTTATCATTAGAAATACACGCGACGTACCCCCTTTTCTGAATTTAGGGGGTCGAGCAATTTACCATTAGAAATACACGCGACCCCCTTTTCTAAAATTAGTGGGTCGAGCAATTTACCATTAGAAATACACGCGACGTACCACCTTTTCTTAATTTAGGGGGTCGAGCAATTTACCATTAGAAATACACGCGACGTACCCGGCCCCTTTTCTGAATTGAGGGGTTCGAGCAATTTACCTTTACAAATACACGCGACCCCCCGCGTCGTTTTGATATCAAATGCCCGAGATTTATTTTGTACCTAAGACAAGTTTTAAACATCAGGCAGAAATGCTTTTTTGAAATTATTAAAACGTTAATAATAGTTATGTGGACTCAAATATTCATAACATGTTTTAAGAATGTTATCAATAATTTGGCATAATATTTTACACATAGTTCTGCAACATGTTTTTAAGGCTACAAATATATGTTTTAAGAACATTATAAAAACATACGACTGGTAACATTATAATGATGTCTTTTAAATATGAAATGTTCTGAGATATATTTAATAATTCGGACAAGTTTTAAACATCAGGATGAAGTGTTTTTTAAACATTATTTTAACGTTACTGACTCTTCCATGGACTCAACCATTTATAAAATGGTTTATGAATGTTGTCAACTCTGCGGTATGACATTTTAGGGATATTTGTAAAACATAGTATTATATTTTTTTAAATATGTTTTAAGAACATCCTAAAAACTTACAGATAATAAGGTGGCAACATTATAATGACGTCTTCAAAATATCACATGCACTGACATTTATTAATTAAGTTAAACCACTTTTAAACATTAGGTAGAAGTGCATTTATAACATTTTCAAACGTTTTTGATAGTACCGTGGACTCGAGCATTCAGGAGATGTTTTAGTAACGTTTTATGATATTTATAAAACATCTGGATTATGTTTTTAAAATATCACATTTATGGCAAACTTTTCCCTCATGAAAACAAATTTAAAACATTTTGTTATAACATTTGGATGACATTACTTTAACATACTCGATAAAACGTCAAATTTGAGACATTTAAGTTATGCTATTAAAATGTTGTTCTGTTTATCATAACATTTCTATAAGGTTTTTAAAATGTTATTTTTAAATGTTTTATATATAACATCCTTACGACCTTTTCATAATGTTATAAAACATAATGTGTTTGCTGGGTTATAACATTAATGTTCGTATGTAAACTAGTACTAATATGTTGTGAAAATAATTGGTTGTAGTAAACATCCATGTATTGTCGCAAACGGCCGGAGTTCGTTTTGGGTTCCATTCACTGATATTGATGTATTAAATTATTTCTGAGCTTTACACTACGTATACCGTAATGTTTATTTTAGACAAATGATGCGATGTTTAAAATTAATGAAGCCCGTTTTGTCGAAACATATACGTACTATTTATACAGTGTATACTCTCTGAGATATGACGTGCTGCAGATTTAAATGTATAAGACCGGAAAATTTGAAATGTTGAAGAATCTTGACGGTACTTGTAGGAATTATTTTTAAGCGGGGGGGGGGGGGGGGGACACGACATTTTCCTTAAAACATAAGAAACTAAACGAATAATTTTTCCATTCACGTTACCCTCACTCTTTTGTCTTTATGAAATACTAGGCCAAGGTCACTTCCAATACGCTCTGACCTTTGCAGTCATTGACAGCCACAACCGCAAGAGTGCTACCACATGCGAGGTGTGGCCACGAAACGCCATCGCGTAGCTGATTGGTCGGTGGTCACTGCTACGGGTTGTGCACAAAGCAATGGCCCCATTGAAGTGTGCACAAATAGGCCGTGGGCCAAGGCCCAAAAAGAGCTTCTTTCGTAACGTACCTAAGGAGGAGGATTTCTTTTTGGTTTGTTCAATAGAAATAAATATCACAGATAGTATTTGGGTTGTTCTTAGTTGTGAATCTTGTTTGTTAATGAGCACAACACTCTCAAACTTTTGAAAAAGTCGACTTCTTCTCACGGAAAGAGGCTGAAAAGTGACTAGTCTGGCACAGTTCACCGTGTGTATGTGACGTCTGGGAGCCATACAATAGTCTCCATAGTACCGCGCCATTGTTTACGCAAATTCAGCAACCGCAGGAGACTACGAGAGAGCGATGCAAAGAGAGCGGTTCTAACGTGGACTTCGGCGATACTTCTTACAATTGTCGACCTGACAGAGGAAAATTAAAACTTCAAAACACAAAATGAGGCCGTTTGAGTCATGTTTACTTCGTACATCAGCTGCTTGGGTGCACGTACAGTGTATGCACCCTCAATTTCAGGTCGCTGACGCAATACTTTCAAGCAAGGCTGTAATGAAGGTGAGGTTATTTCCCCCTTATATTTTCGATAGATTGATGCAATGGTCAGGCATGTTTTGGTTGATTTTTCAAACTACATACAACGAAGACTCGGTCCCATGTATTCATGTGCATCATACATGTAGGCCTTTGCAAGGGCCAACGTTATACAACTTACAAGGATTAGCAGAACTGCATTTTCGTCTGCAGGTCTAGTGTTGGTCGAGACTGCTGTCATGGTCATTATGGCAGTGTTCTTTTTAAAATGAAATGTTGGGAGGTTAGTATTTAGTTTATTTTGTGGTTTGTGGGGGGGGGGGGGGGTGTTCTGTTGAGAAAAGGTCTTACACACTGTGTAAAGTCATCACTTTATGAATGTTTTGTTTTCAAGGGACACTAGTTGAATAGGAAAGAATGTAGTATTGAGACGCCATTGTGTTAGTTATGTACTTGTCTATGGTGACTCATGACCATTTTTTGAAATTTTCTGTCCCAAATTTATGTGTTTTTTTCCTTTTCAACATATATCTGCAATGACTAACCATGAAGTAAGATATGGTGAAAAAAGTAGCGGCAGGACGTTGCAATCTTTCCGTTGAATATTTCAAATAATTCCAAAAACAATGAGCCAAACTGTTGCGCCCTTTAACCACCCCGCCCCTAAAAAAAAGCACATTGGTTGGGTTGATTTTGCACAACATAACATGTTCCAGCAAGTTGTTTCCAATAAATTTGCCTGACAAGTTCAAACTTTTCCAATAAATTTCGTTAATTGGCCTTTATCAGGAGTTTCAGGACATCCTGGAGATATTAGCAAACTATATCAACATCTGAGAGAAGGATCCAACCATCTTGAATATTCATTTTACATGTACATGTATTTATAATTGTTTTCTTTTCTTTTCAGCACGAGGGGTCTACCATCAGTCACTGGAGGACAAAGGATCTTTCAAAAGGGCCCATAGAAATTTCACCAGCATGATCAACACAGAAAAAAAATAATGTGCACGCCTTTTTGTGCATGCCCTGTTGGACTTCACCAAGGACTGGATCGACTGGGCACTCCATTTATTCATCAAGGAAGAAAGGCAACCTGATTTTACTGTGACCTTATTTTTTGAGTCCAGGCAATTATTTTGGCTTTCTATGTTGCATGTTTTGCTTATGCCTTGTTAAATTTCACTGACAAGGCGGCCCTGATGAAGCTACTTGGATTTTGAGAAGACATTGGAGCTAAAGTAATTTTCCTTCGAGAAAGTGTCTTCCATTACTTAACGTGACCAAATGCAAGTACTACTAAGGGATCTCTTTCTTAATATGCCATCAACCATTACGTAATTTAAGGCCACTCATTTTTCAGTCTTGTTCCTTGATGGACAATACAATGTGTGATATTCACTCAAAGTTTTAAATATCGGTGACTGTTTTATAACTTAATTATGCCATTCTTCGACTGGAACTGTAAGGTCTGAGAAGAACAGTGGACTGTGGCCATCTATTTTTTAAAATTAATGTTGCAAGATAACGGTCAGTGCCCAATTTGTTTCCAATAACTGTTGGAAGTGAATTTTCAATTCAAGACTGAAAGGAGTAAACAATTCTGAATTAATAATTTCAATGGCTAAAATCACTTTCCAAGGTGTTGTACTTTGCAATTCTTGTTTTAGTAAGTACATGTATTAATAACAAATGAAAAAAAAGAAATTGCTGACAAAAGTTAACATGTTCATATATTAACAAATTTATTCTTGTTCATTCCATGATCAGCATGTGAAATTTGAGAAATTACACTTCAAAGTTATTTTCAATAAATTGATGGATTATATTTTTGTAGATATTCTTGAAATGATAAAAAGGAAACAATTGTACTCAATCTAACACTCTTGCAATACAGGTGTAATTTTACAAGGGGTGATTAGTCTGTCTGGAAACACCCCCCCCCCCCCCCCCCCCCCAACAAACGTTTTTGTTCAGGGTACTGAACAATTTTTTTCTGATGCAATGGTTTTAAAAAGTAAATTTAAGAACAATTTGAACTACTTTAAAGGTTTAGCATACTTGTTCATCATGCATGCTGCTCTATAGCAAATGACGAGTTTCATTAGAATACTTCAAACTTAAGTTGCCTTTTTAAAATGAGGTAGAATGACAGGGAACAGGTGTGTACATCTTTATACTGATAAGACTACTATAAACAATAAATACCTCAGGAATATTCTGATATGAAGCACAAGTTCAATACATATTTGCTTTCTTTTTAAATAAATTGAACTACACTAAAAACACAGAAAGCATCTTTAACTAGTAAAGACAATTAAGATGAACATAAGGATTACTAGAACAGCTCAGTCTCACTTAAATGTTTGCTTTGGTTCTCATAATGAGCTAATATAGCTTGTAGTACTAGTAGTAAAAATGAAAATATGCACCCATAATATTTAACCAAGATTCCTCGTAAAAATGTATGACCCCCACGAGCTATAATTTCAAAACGTTGTCAGGCATGGTTTCATTAATACTAATTCTATTTTATTTTATTTAAAGAAAATGTTGGGGGGGGGGGGGGGGGGGGGGTTGGTTCTGTACTTTCTTTCTGACCTAATTTTCATAAAATTCTTTGAAAAAATACATGTCTTTGGAATTATGCGTAAATTGTTCAATATCGTAAACAATTCTTAAAATTGATTTGTTCGGATAAAGCTACCACCCTTCCCCCATACAAGTATGCCTTAATTTTACTTACTACTGAATGAAAGTCTTTATATCCTGTTAACAAATAATATTATTAGTCGAGATGCCTGGCTTACAATTTTAATAAAGTAATGAGATAAGTGAGATTACACAGCATTCCCGATGAAACCCAGCGCTTGTTAACGCGGCCGCGGATAGACATCCGCAGTCGCCGCTACTGCACGAGCGATCTCGGCGAAATTTCTGTCCAGTTGTTCCCCTCTTTGCACACAGTGTGTCACCTTGTTCCATGACGTTTCAGTGAAGGGGAACACTTTTTCCTTTGGCAGATTGTGCAACGTGTATTATGCACCGAAATCACGAATGCATGTCAATGTCCGTCTCCTCCGGACGTCGCCATCTTGGATTGCGCAACATCTTGTTACCAGACGCTCCAATACATTGTTAACATTGATCGATAGCAGAGGGACCCGACTTTTTTTTACAGCCACGTACTCCAAAAAATAGAGCTTTGAATGAATTTTAAGAGCCCGAACTTTTTACTACTACATAAAAGCAAACAAAACAAGACAAAAAGAACAAGGTTCACACAATTCAGTCAATTTTTGGCTTCGATTTAATATGATTTGCAGGTATATTGCTGAGGTACGTTACGAAAATTAAAAACTAAAGCACTTTTTGGGACTCGGCCCACGGCCTAAAAGTTAAAATGACCGAAAGCATCGGAGTAAGGGAGATGCCGATTCTGCGACATTTCCTGGTTTTTTAATTTCCTCTCTAATTTTGCTGTAGGTACATACGTCAAATTTTACAATTTCAAAATAGTCTAAAAATTACCCAAATTTTATTTTAAATTTTGGTGTATGGATATACACCAAAATTTAGGAAAAAAATCTAGAAAATAAGAGTGTTTTTCATAGTCGAGAAGCGTACGAAACGCCCGGGCGCACCCGGCGAAAAAGGCAAAAAAAAATGATTTGTCGCAAGCCAAAAAAAATTAAATAATTTTTTATTTAAAAAAAAAATATTATATTGCCATTATAAAAGATAGAAACACAACCTACAATTCGAGGATACAATAGATGGAACAAAATAACTTTAAAAAAATATACCGATAAGTATAACTTATCTTTAGGAGCGCCAACAGGACGCAACGGTGTAACTATCAGGCGAGATTATATTCGAGCTATAAAAGAAGAAGAAGACAAATTTAAAAATTTGAGAATACGATCTAAAGCTTCGTTAGCGCGACTCGCGCACGATAAAAATATTCGAGTTATTTCTACGGGTAGAAATGGTCGAGTGATAAAAAAGATTACATCGAAGCTATAAAAAGATTTAAGGAGCAAAATACTTTTCGAGAGACTAGAAGATTTGAAAACAGTTATAGAAATTTGGAACTGATTCCGAGTCTGTTTACCGACGATCCAGAGCAATTTTACAACACCCACATATCAATGATCAAAAACAAAATCGTCGCTGAATTAAGAGAAATAGAAACGATGAAACTACAGATCGCTATGAAAATAAAGTATGTAAAAAAATCAGGTGATGAGACTACAACATCAACCGCTACTCATTTTAGTTATCAAAATCGAGTCTTAAACAAGAGCGAGATAGCTACGACTATCGGGCAACAATATGAAACGATATTATCTCAGATAGATAAATATACGAATAAAGGAAGTGGTTGGACTATAGATAAAATAGTCGCGTTTTACATTAACATAAACAGAGTTAACCCTCTGGTAGGCGCTTCTTACGTAAAACTACCCAAATATATAACTAACAAACACGCAACCGTCAACATCAAAAATGAAGATCAAGAGTGTATAAGATGTGTATAAGAGCCGCCCTAGGTATATATACCGATAAAGTTAAAAACCAAATAGAAACCAAACCGAATTATGATTTTCAAAAAAACAGAACTTCTAATTATAAAACCGATGACGGATTAAATTTTAAGGACATAGACTTCCCCACACCCATACATCAAATATCTAAAATAGAAAGACAAAACGATATAAGTATAAACGTGTTAGGATATGACGCAGACTGCAAAAATAAAACCTATCCACAAGATAAAAGGGGATTGATATATCCGCTATATTTATCTAAAAGACCATACGATATAAAAACTATCAGTTTGCTATTATTTGACGGTCATTATTGTTGGATAAGTGACTTACCTAGATTCTTATCTGGCGTTACCAATAGTCAACATCGTAAAATGTTTTGCTTAAGATGTTTAACGCATTTTAATTCGAAAGAGAAGCTGGACAGGCACATAGAAGATTGCGAAGGAATAGACTCTGCTTTATCTACCGTTAAAATGCCGCATGAAAGCGCGAACAAATACTTAGACAAAAGCATTCTAAAGTTTAAAAACTTTAAGAATTTACAAGATGTCATATACGCGGATTTTGAATCTATCTTAGTACCTCAAGAAAAAACAACGATTGAGGGTAAAATACTCATATTCACAGAGCCTGCGGTTATTCGTACGTTGTAGTTAGATGCGATGGCCGTAAAATGAAGCGAAAGACTTATAGAGGTGGACACGCTATAGACAATTTTATAACCTCGTTGCAAGAACTCGAACCTAAGATTAATGAATTACTAGCTCGCGTTGAGCCGATAATATATACGCTAAAAGAAGAAAAGATACAACTAAACTCTAACGAGTGCTGGATTTGTGAAAAACCAATTTATCCAAATTACTCGTGTAATTGTCAGTGCTACAAGTCTGTAGAACCTAAAAGTATAGAAGAACTGAAAGAATACTCGTACATAAACAAAAAGGGATATCTCGAGTTAACATGTATGTTCTGTGAAAAGAAAATTAACAAATTTCGAAAAGTCAGAGATCATTGTCACACTACGGGTAAATATAGAGGAGCTGCGTACGCTTACTGTAATCTTAAATTACGAGTAATACCCGGCAAAACGACAATACCGGTCATCTTTCACAACTTAGAAAATTACGACGCGCACTTAATCATGCAGGGTATTTCCAAGTATCAACAAGATATCTGGTGTATACCCAAAAATTCAGAAAAATACATTTCATTTTCGATCGGTCAATATAGATTTATCGACTCGTTTCATTTTATGTCTAGCGGTCTCGACAAATTGGTAAAGTCTTGCCCGAGAGACGCCTTTAGGCTACTCCTGAAGCGTTTTGGTGAAGAGAACGCGGACATCTTATTACAAAAGGGTGTATATCCGTACGAGTATATGGATAGTTTTGAAAGATTTGACGAGACTACTCTACCGCCAAAAGAATCTTTTTTCAGCGCGTTAAAAGATAAACATATAAGCGACGAAGACTACGAAAGAGCGCAACGAGTATGGCGGATCTTTGGCATAAAAAACATGGGCGAATACCACGACTTATACGTAACCGCGGATACTCTATTACTAGCCGGCGTATTCGAGAATTTTAGGCAAATGTGTAGAACGAATTACAAGTTGGATCCAGCCAACTACTTCACGGCACCTGGTTTAAGTTGGGACGCTTTATTAAGACATACTAAAATAGAATTAGAACTTTTAACCGAAATAGATCAACATTTATTTTTTGAAAAAGCGAAAAGAGGGGGAATATCGAGCGTTGGAAGTACGCGCTATGCTAAGGCCAACAACTCATATCTGAAAGATTACAAGCAAGATAAACCCGATTCGTATATTCTCTATCTAGACGCCAACAACCTCTACGGATGGGCCATGAGTCGACCGCTACCTTACGGAGGATTTAATTGGGTCGGTACAAAACAATTTACCCACGATCGTATCATGGCGTTAAAAGATAAGGCTTCAACTGGATATATGTTCGAAGTTGACCTGGAATATCCAGCCGAACTACACGATCTACACAACGATTATCCTTTAGCCGCCGATAATATAATCATACCTGAAGAATGGTTATCAGAGTATCAACGAGAGTTGGCGAGTGAGATAGGAGATAGCGCTAAGGTAAAAAAATTAACCGGTACGCTATATCGCAAAGAAAAATATGTATTGCACTACGTCAATTTGAAACAGTGTTTGAGGCTAGGCCTAAAACTAACTAAAGTACATCGGGCGTTACAATTTAAACAAAAACCTTGGATGAAATCGTACATCGATAAAAACACCCAACTGAGAACGAAAGCAAAGTCAGATTTTGAAAAGGATTTTTTCAAATTAATGAATAATTCTGTATTCGGTAAAACGATGGAAAATGTCAGAAATAGAATAGATGGTGTGCTATTACGAAACGATCAAGTAGAAGAATACGAAAAAATAGTTTCTAAACCTTGTTACAAGTCTACTACAGCGTTTAAAGAATGCGGTCTCTCATTCGTGGAATCGTACAAAAAGAAAACGTATTTAAATAAACCCATCTATTGCGGCGTTAGTATCTTAGATTTATCGAAGACTCTAATGTACGACTTTTATTACAATCAATTAAAAAAGACGTATGGCGATAAAGTAAGATTGATGTATACAGACACGGACTCGCTGCTTTTGATTATCTATACGAAAGACGTTTATCTCGATATGGCGAATCATACCGACAACTACGATTTTAGCAACTACGAGAAAGACCACTTTTTATACGACGATACTAACAAGAAAGTTATCGGTAAATTTAAAGACGAATGCGGAGGAAAAGTCATAAGCGAAGCTACTTGCATCAGATCGAAGATGTACTCGATTCTATACGGAGGAGACGTCGTATTAAAAAAGGCCAAAGGCGTAAACCGAGTGGTTGTAGACAACGATCTATCTTACGAAAAGTAAAAAAATTGTGTTTTATCGAGGGAGTGCTATTCAAACAACATGATTCGTTTTGGATCTGAGCGTCACATGATACTATACACAGAGTCTCAAGTCAAGCAATCATTAAATCCTTTAGATACGAAGAGATATATTTTACCTAATGGTATAGACACTCTGGCTTATGGTCACTCGCGTAGCTAAAGCCCAGAACAAGAATTTTTATAAATATCTACTCGAAAAATAATTTTTTTATGGTTATTATCGATTAACGCGCCGTCACAGTCTCTAAAAGAAAAACTCAGTTCGGGTATTTTATTCCTAATTAGCGGTATGGTAATTTTTCTTTTATTTTGTAACGTTGCGATTACATCCGAATAAGCCTTAATATATGCAATCGGTATAACGTCTAACAAGTGCGTGCTCCTTCCGTTATAGAAATTATTAGACGTAGATAACTGATCGCAATGTAAAAAAATTGTACTCACGTATTTCATACTATAATATCCTACAAGTTCACCATCACGCGAAGGGTACCAATTAGGGGGTAGATCCAACACTTTTTGAGTATGTAGATCGAATCTAATCTGAACATATTTATCTTCCGATATTATACCGATATTAAAAATAATCTTTTTATTAATCTTGTCCACGGAAACTGCAATAAAAGTTAATTTATTAAATTCAGCTATTAACTCATCGATAGTATAATTTCCAGCTGGAATTACCATTTCACCGTTTTGGTCACCCTGTGAAGCAAATATTTGCCATTCTATAGTCATACGTTGACTAATATTATAAAAACCGATGGTAAATATCGCGTTGTTTAAACTCATACAGTAATTTCCCTTAGAGTTATCTATAGGTTTTGACAGTCTAAACGTTTGTTCGTTACCATCCATTTTAAAAACGTGCGATTCCATTTTAATAAAGCGTAAAAAAATCTTCAAAAATCGCTTAAAATTTTACCGATCGTCAAGTTGAAGCTGGTGATTTTTCCTCGATTATTTATTAAAGCGCCGTCGCGGTCTCTGATACTAAAGCTAAGTTGGTTTATCTTATCACCCGCGAGTCTACGAGCGGTTAATCTTATACGCTCGATAATCGTATTATCTCTTTTCGTTATCGGTATAACGTCTAACAAGTGCGTGCCCCTTCCGTTATAGAAATTATTAGACGTAGATAACTGATCGCAATGTAAACAAATTGCATCGATAGGCATTGTATTATAATACCCTACGTAATCTACGCCAAAAACTAAGTTTTTGACCGATATCCCCAACAATTGTTTAATGTTTTTATCAAAGCGTAGAACGCTATTTTCTTCCGTTATATTTAAAGATATTTTTTTATTAAGTTTATCTACAGAGACTAGTAACCAAACTATTTTACTGAGTCTCTCTTCGATCCAATCTATATCGTAATATCCAGCCGGAATATCAATTTTACCATCCGTACTACCCGTTTTTCTCCCAGTGTTTGGATCGATTTGATGTATAAAATAGAGAATTTCGCTATTACTAGGTATATTATAAAACCCCGCGGTAAATATCGCGCTGTTTAATCTCATACTGTAATCTCTCTTAGAGTTATCTATAGGTTTTGACAAAGTAAACGTTTGTTCGCTATCAAACATTTCAAAAACGTGCGATTCCATTTTAAATCTTATTTATAAGATTAAAATATTTGGTTTATTAAAATTAAAATGAAATTCACTCAATTTGTAAAATGTTTAGACGTTAATAATCGAACGGTAAAGAATGCTCTAGATATCGTGAATCTAGCTAGAGGTCAAGACGATAGCGACAAGTACGGCGGACCTTTGACCCCGGAGAGTACCCCGTTGAACATGCACTTGAGTCTTCTAAAGACCATCGTAAACGCTAACGACAACGGGTCTTTCAACGCTAATTTAGCGGATATATTTAGCGCTTATAAAATGTCCGACATAAAACACGACGAGCAAGTCCTACGCTATGCATCGGACCCCATGACGTTTTATCAAAATCAACTCAACTTCGCATTTTGGTGCGCGACGTCGGGTTGCGGCGTAGGACTAGACTTATTGCTTCATAAAAACCCCGTAATATCGGCTTTATTCAAGTTTCACGTATATTTCACGATCAGAAAGATACTATACTTTATAAAATGCCCGCTTCCAGGAGACAATATATTCGACGATCTAAACAATAACATCGATCACGGCGCTTATACTAATACTTGTCGACGCTTTCAAGTCGATCCAAACATGAGTTTTAAACAGACTGCGGACTTAACTTCTGGAGGATTAGGTACGGCGTATTATTACGATATAGACTCGCATAAATATATACCCGTACCCGGTAGAAATTACGACCCTCACGAGCTCATCAATGAGCATGCCTCCGCTAAATACTCAGGCGCTACCTATATGGGTTTTGGAGAGTCGGGCGACGCGTATCATTTTAGTAGCTATACAGTCTCGTGGATCAGACAATCCGTAGACGTTTTACGACTTGGTTTTAGAAAGTTTATACGTCAGAAGAGCTCGTTTACCGACGTTGGTATAGAAAAAATAAACGAAAGCGTTAGAACGTACGTGTACGCCATACTCGGTGCGCAAGCTCAAACAAAAACGAGTATACTAACTGCGGGTACCGGATTAGATGCGCAAAGACAATTTGAAAATATAGTAGAAGACGTTATAAATAGCCCTACGGACTTAGAATCTTCTATAACCAGATTTCAAGATTCTTTACAGTACGCTAGAAGCTCGTTAAACTTTGTGATTAGCCCCGGATTATACTTGATTCCATCAAATATGGAGCTTTTAGTCGGTATTCATCGAGGTTATAATAATAATATACAGATAGCTACGCCAGATTCATCGATAGGATTAAATATCAATTTGAACTCGGACGTACTCCCTCCAACTCCTGCACCGATCCCTCCACCAACCCCAACACCGACCCCTGCACCAACCCCTACACCTACACCACAAACCCAAACACCTACGCAGCTAACCCCTACACCTACACCACAAACCCAAACACCAACCCCTGCACCACCCCCGCCCTCTCCCGTAAAAAAGAGTCGTACAGTAACCCAGCAGAATTTTGATCCACCGCCAGACTCGCACGAACAAGAAAAAACTGCTTTAGTCGTTGGTTTAATGGCCGCTCCTGGGGTTGGGTATCTAGCTTACGATATTTTACTACGTCGCTGAAGAAGGTGGTAACTCAGTATCTGATGGAACGACCATTAATTCTTTCTTAACGAACGATCTCTTGGGGCCATCTTTTAGCCAGTACAACGCGGGCTGTCCGGGCGCGCGCGCTCTTTTTGTATCGTATACATTTCTAAGCTCCAAATAGGGTCGGTAGCTCTTCTTCTAACGTCCTTTTCAACTTCCCCAGGGGAGTAAAGATATCTGACGATATCATCATTTACGCTTAAAAGTTGTTCCGGTTTATCTAGCCCTGAGGAACTCAATTGTCTTATTTCTAACTGAGACATAGCCAATTTAGGAGTTAACGGCTCGCCTTTCATAGTCGATATCAATCTAGTTTCTTCGTCGTTTAACGCTTTTATAACATCGGGCAATCTTTTTACCCACTCGCGGCTATACGCTCGGTAGGCTCTAACATTTCTTGAGCGTATTGATGGCCAAATAATCTTTCGGCTAAAGTACGATTAAATCTTTCTACTATACCTTGAGCTCTATGATTACCAACCTCGCCTCTTTGTACTACCGGTACTACACGTCGAGTTCGCATCAAAGTATTAAATTCAGCCATAAATTCTGTACCGGGGTCTACTTTTATTGTTTTAGGCCAAGACAAGGCCGATCTTTTGTAAATCCTTTTTATGGCCTCTACAACTTGAGTACTCGTTTTATTCGTCAAGGGTTCAGCTTCTTTATATCGAGTGGCCACATCGACGATTGTCAACGCGTATTTATATCTTCTACGTTTAACTACATCGTGAGGTAGATACAACAGATCCGCTTGATGTTGTTCATTGGGCCGCCCTATAACCTTATTGAGACTCGTAGGTCTCGCTATAAAACTGGGGGCTGGTAAATATATTTGCCACATGGCTTGTTTTCTTAACCAATTTCTAACGACTAACTCGGGTACGTTAGCTTTTAACGACAATTTTTGTATAGCTCCTGCACCTTTCCAATATCCTTTAGGACTGTAAAATATTTTACTTAATTTTGTTTCCATTCTATTTTATACTTTGTAAATTTTTTTAACGACTTATTAAAAATGGCGAGCGTATTTATGATGATTGGTGGAGCTCTTGTAAACGCTTTAGCGTTTACAGGATCAAGCTTTATATTTTCTAAGCTTGGTGGTAGGTCGGACGAAGAACGTAGACGACATGATTTGGCTTTAGAACAATTAACTCGAGCTAAACAAGAATGGGCGGAACAAAGAACCAAGTATCTAGATTATCTAAACGATCGACTACATAGAGAATCCAAGGCTCAAAAAGATTTCAAAAATGTAGATGAGGCGTTGAGACTATATAACGAAGTAACCAGCGAAGATATACGATTACCTCGCGAACCTGTATTGTCAGACTTTTACGTACCCAGCGAAGGTCAAAAAGATGGTGAAATTGCATTTATCGTAGGAGGCACTGCTATTTTAGGATTTTTAGTTTACAAGTTTGTCTAAAAGTTTAAGTTTTTTTGTTAATATTTTTGTTTCGTTAAGTAAAATGAACGCGATTTATGGAAGCAAGCTGAATCCACACAGAAGTTTAAAAAATCCTAGAGCGTTGAAGGGGTTGAGACAATCGATGGTTATTACTCATAATCCTAGTACCGCAGGGGCTGGCAGTCTGTTGATCGTTGAATTTCCTATGTTGAGTCAAGACGATGTAGTCGTACCGGGTACTGTACGATTAGCTTTTAATATAGACTTAGAATCTGAAGGCACTAGCGCCGATGATGAAAGAACTCTATATTATAACGTCGCACGAAATTTAATTAGTGGCGTAAGAGTCAAACTAGAAGGTAAAGATTTCGTAGCGTTTACGGACGCCGATGTATATAACGCGTATAAAGACTTGTGGCGACCAGCCAGCGCGAACGATGCGTATCGAGGACTCGAAACTTCTAACGTCACGAAACTCAGAATCGGCGCTAGTGATGGGGTTGCTAGCGCGAATGGTGGAAAAGACAAAGCGATAGCCAACGCTTACGGTAACCGATATTACATTCCTCTAGATTTTGAAATGCTTACGGATCATCAGCCTTTTAGTCCATCGACGCTCAAAGATAGACTAACTTACGAATTTACATTTAACGATCACGCTAGCGTAGTAAAATCTACCGATACTAACGCGAAGTATAAAATTTCGGGGTTAGATCTCGAGTTTGAAACGGTGACTAATAAAACATTGGCCGATAGTATCAGACAAAAATATCGAGGTAAAACTCATTTTCTATATGAAAAAGTTCAAAGATATACGGTTTTTAACGTTAAACAAGTCCGATACTACTTGGAACATTAATCTTAATCAAGCCATTAGAAGTCTCAAAGGTATACTTCTTTTATTTAAAGAATCGGGCGAAAAGGATCCTCAAATTTTTTATAATCCAAAGATCGAAAAAATAGACGTTACGATAGAGGGTAAGCCGAATCAATTGTATAGTCAGGGCATGAAGCGTTATCAACACTGGGATGAGATTACCAAATTTTTCGGCGACTCTAATACAGAATTTGGTGCTAGCGTGTGCAAAGACTTAGACTTACACGATATGACGCTAGGAGATTACTTAAGCACTAGTTACGGTCTTTGGCTAGATACGAGGGTGACGGGTGATAATAAAAGTCACGGTTCTGGTAGGAAAATAGGAGACGTAGGTGGCGGTATTTCTCTCCATTTAGAAAGAGAGGCTGAGACAGCCGGTGGACTATCGTGTTACGTTTTCTTGGTGATGGATGGTCAGTTGGTTCTCGAAGATGGAAGATTTAGCGGTAGTTACTCTTAAAATCTAAAAAGTAAACCTTACTATTAAATAAGCATGTTTCCAAAAACACCACACTGCGCGCTAATATGCGGTAGGACTAATTCGGGTAAAACTAAATATATTTTAGATCTATTAGAAACTGAGTACAAAGATCACTTTGAAAATATCGTAGTTATTTGTCCTACGTTGAGCAACAACAAGACTTATCGCGAGAGACTTTGGTTGTGGTTAGATCCTGAGATATACCTATGCGATTTAGAAGTAGAAAAGGTGTCTCTCAACGAAGCTTTAGAATTTTATAGAGCTCGATTTAAAGGATCACACGTTCTATTTTTGATAGATGATTGTAGCTCGGAACAAGAAATAAAATATCGTAAGGCGGCGCGCTCGCGTAGCTACGCGAGTACTTGCGTTTTAACGAAATTAGCGTTTAGCGGTAGACATGACAATCACTACTGTTGGTTGATGACTCAAAAGTATAATTGCGTAATGACGGATTTTAGAGCTCAAACTGCATTTGTCGTATTGTTCTATTGCAAAGATAAAAATAGTTTCGATCAATGTCTCGATGAAAATGATGCGGTGCCTTTAGAAGAAAGATCGAGAATTAAAAAGATTTTAAGAGATGTGCCTTTTAGTAAATTATTGGTAAAACCTGATCCTCCAGTCTGTTGGCAGTTGATATATAGTTGATCTATATAACTGTTAGATGATCTATAGATAACTGTTAGATGATTTATAGATAACTGTTAGATAACTGTTAGATAACTGTTAGATGATTTATAGATAACTGATAGATAACTGTTAGATTATCTAGTCATCTATAAAATATGATAGAATATCTAGACCTATTATTAAAACTAGTAATAGCCATCAACTTATCTTTATTTTCTTACGATTATATGTCTTGTAGAAATAAGATTAAAAAATATAGTTCTATTTTAAATGAGCAAATCGATAGAATCTCTAAGCACGTTATCTCAAGAACCTCATCCAACAGTAGCTGCTGCGCCCATAGCGAGTACGATCGAGTCTCCAGATCCTAAAAATAGACTTTTAGGAGTAGTTGCTTCCGGTGATTCTAAAAAATATTTTGGTAAAGAATA
Organism: Hippasteria phrygiana; assembly: GCA_037893225.1. Lineage (NCBI taxonomy): Eukaryota > Metazoa > Echinodermata > Asteroidea > Valvatida > Goniasteridae > Hippasteria > Hippasteria phrygiana. Next base: position 250,092 of record JAZGUH010000875.1, on the reverse strand, counting down.
CTCGGTTAATGAAATAGAGAGCTTGACCGCGGAAAAACAAGAAAAGCTATATAAAAGATACGAAGCCAAGCTCGGTAAAGAAATGATAGTCAGTTTGGGAGGTTGCGTGTTGACCCTTTACGCAAAAGCTTTAGGCGCGACTTTGCCGCTGGCTTCGCCATTTGGTTATAAACTTTGTTTAGATTCTGAAAAAGCCCTCGTTAATGACTTAGAAAAAGATCCCGTTATTTCTAGCAGCTTGTCCAGTTTACTTTGCGAAGTGCATTACAATTATGGGGTTTATTTATCTCCTTTGGTGGCTATGTTGATCACGACTAAACATTTACAGGTAGATAGTAGTAGTATTACAAATAATAGTAGTATTACTATAAAAGATGAATCCAGAAACGACAACGACGGATCAAGTAGCAGAGACTCCTCAGCCTCCCCAAGAGCCTCCCCAAGAGCCGGCTCAGCCGGCTCAGCCGGCTCTAGCGAGAGTCACAAAAAAGAGAGTAAAAGACCCTAAAAGAGTAGAGCAAGGTAAAAGACTGGCCGAAAGAAACAGAAAGATGAAAGAACAAATAAAAAAAATGCAAAGTATAGAAGAAGAAGAAGCTCCCCAGCAAACGCCAGCGCGAACGATGGGGGACATTCCGAGCTGGGGATACGCGATAGTTGGTTTTGCTGTTTTAGGAATTGGATATCTCGCGTTTAAAAAGAGTAAACCGGCTGAAGACGTTGTAGGTCCGCAGCAAAAAGTAGGGGTTACGAACGTAACCCCTAAAGTTGAAGAACTATTAGAAATGGAATAAATAAAAACAATAAAATGTTAGTACAAGTAAAATGGATACTAAGAACGTTGCAAATACTCTTTATCACGGCGCTGTGTTGAGTTTGTTAACCGTAGGTTATACTATGTTGAGTAAAAAACTTTTGAAAATTAAGCCCGCCGATTTAGGAAAGTTAGACGTAGAAGATACGGTTAAAATCACCGCTACGGTAGGTAGCGCTCTAGCTACTCAGACTTGGTTGGTGAGCCAAGGAGTAATTCCTCAGAATGTGGTAAATACTACGTAAAATATAAAATATACGACTTTATAAAATGGCTGAAGGTGGAGAATTTATACCTATGGATGACTTAGGTCGAGAAGACGAACAAAATGATGCTGATGATGATTTTCAAGATGCCAATGGCGACGATGACCTTGAATGGGACAACTATAATAGAGAGACTGATTTTTCGATTCCACCCCCACAAACGGCGGATGAAGCGATTGATAGGTTAGGTCAAATGTCTGGTCGCATAAATACTGGTTACGCAGAATCGTTTTATGATTTTATGGAAGGCAAAGGTTATAAAAAACCGACGAATATAAGACATGAAAAATTTCATAAAGAAGAAAATGGTATTTACTACGACAATATCTTGCTGACGTATAAAAACGACCCCAAAAAATTTGTAGGTATTAACGCGTTAATAAAAAGAATTGCTGCTGTTTCTGGAGTTAAACCCACTTTATTTATACGAGAAGAGCTGGGTTTATTAACTAAAAAAGAAAGTGACTTGCAAGAATTGGAAGACTTTATAGATGATGCTGTTTCTACACACGTCACTCCAAAACGACAAGTTGATATAGCTGGCGATCTGCACGATCACTTAAAAAGTATGTTTGGGCCCGATTTTGGAACCGATAGTTATACAATTCCTCCCCCTCAACCAAAAGGGGTGGATGCTCGAGCGCAAACTGCGGGGTTAAATTACAGAGAACTTGTAGCTTTAGACAAAAAACTACAAACTATGAGCGGTAATGCCGAATTAAATTTAGCCGAACTGCGTAAACTATACGATAGACGCGCCGAAATAGAAACAGCCCTCGAAGTAGTAGAAACCGATAATGAGATGCAAGACTTAATGAAAGAACAAGACGATATTGAAGATGAAATAGAGGGTAGATTAAGTCTCAAGCGCGACATTGAACTAAGCATGAATAATCAATTCGCTAGAATCAAAGAAACGATTAATAGAATATTGGAAAGAGATACCTCGCTAGCGGAAAAGATTAGAATTCTGTTTCGAGAACAGGGCGTGACGGTCGTTAGTATATTGGCCGCGTTTGCTTTAGCTATAAGTACGATCGTTGCTTCTTTGGTGGCGGCTGTTGGTGGCGGCGCCGCGGCTACAGCGGTTGTTCCTGTTCCGACTCCGGTTCCGCCTAAGCCCGGAGGTAACTTGAAAGATTGGATAAGTAATCATTTAAAGAATTTGGCCAATTTACTAAAAAGCTCGGGGGTAAGTTATTAGCCGCTTTACCGGGTATTTTGGGTAGTATCGCGAGTTGGTTGTTTAATCTATTAAGTAAGTCGGTAGGTTGGTTGGCGGAACACGTGTGGGCTCTATTGGTAGGTGTTGGTACTTTGATTCTTGTATACATGCAACAACAATTTAAAATAATATACGACTTTATAAAATGACCGCAGAATCCGTTTACCCTAAATTGCCCGATGTTCCTGGAGAAACGAACGAGTCTTCAGTCTTTAGGTTAAATAAAATCGAACGAGTGCAAAAAGAGATAGCCGACGAGAGAGATAAGAGAGAACGGTTGTACAAAAAGTATAATATAATTATTACCTGTTTATCTAACGCAGAGACCGTTATAGAATGTTTCGGAGCCGTGTCCGGCTCCATTGGCATAGCCAGCGTTGTCGGCGTTATTAGTATACCTATAGGCGTGGTGCTAGAAGGCGTAGCTATAGGATGCGTGGGCGTAAGTTTGGTATTAAAACGATTTAGTAAAAAGTTTAGAGGTAAAGCCAAGAAACACGATGAGATTCGAGTAGTAGCCGAAACAAAATTAAATACGATAAATGAATTAGTGTCTCAGGCCGTAGACGATGGCGATGTAAGTCACGAAGAATTTGCTTTGATTAACGACGAATTAAGAAAGTTTTATGGAATGAAAGAAGCCATTAGAACTCAAACGAAAGCTAGAGAAGAGTCTGTTTCTAATCAAAAAGAAATAGACGATGAGGTCGAAAAGAAAGTTGTCGAGAGAATGGAGAAAGAAAAAAAAGATCTTATCGCAAAACTTACAACTTTAGATTAGAAATATGTAAAGAGTACGAGCGTAGCTACGCGAGTATAGGTGAGCCACCTAGCTATACAAGTGCTCAAGAGAGTTTACAGCCTAGGCCTAGCGCTCCGTACGAAGAATAGTCGTAGTTATTTATACTCCTTACGATCGTAAACGTACAGTAGATCTACGTAACACAAAAAACCTCACCTCTACTGAGTGTAGAGGTGAGGTTTTTTTTGCCTTGTTATTTTGGGGTAAGAGCTTTTTCGCCGGGTGCGCCCGGGCGTTTCGTACGCTTCTCGACTATGAAAAACACTCTTATTTTCTAGATTTATTTGCTAAATTTTGGTGTATATCCATACACCAAAATTTAAAATAAAATTTGGGTAATTTTTAGACTATTTTGAAATTGTAAAATTTGACGTATGTACCTACAGCAAAATTAGAGAGGAAATTAAAAAAACAGGAAATGTCGCAGAATCGGCATCTCCCTTACTACTCCGTCCGTGTAATGTTTTTCTTTGTAGTATTGACAGTGGTTCATTGATATTGGCCGCGACGTACACGGACCAGACACATCTTGAGGAATTTTATTTCATTTGTCGAAAGGCCTTCCATACTTACATTTATTTCGAGGGAACGAAATAATTATTTCGAGGTAACGACATATTTTATTTATTTCGAGGTAAGGAAATAATATTTCGAGGGAACGAAATGATTTCGAGGGATCGGGAAATAAAAAAAAAATCATCATGCCTATCCTTTAGGGGCTCCGTACTAACTAAATGCATTCTTTTTAAATGTTAAAATAAGAAAGGATCAGTATGGTGGCCCTGGAGGGACATCGGAAGTCGTGAATCTTGACGCCAATATTCACGACAAAGTTTCACGACTTGCCCCAAATCGTGAATATTAACGTCAATATTCGCGTCAAAAAATTCACGTCTCGCCCTCCGGTCGCAAATATTGACGTCAATATTCGCGTCAAAAATTTCACGTCCCATCCGGCCGCAATTATACTCAGACTCAAATAAACAACATAGGAGACAAATCATTGAGTTTATGCCACAGCTTCAGAAGGATATTTTAATCCGGATACCAGTGATAGGGCAAACCGGTTCAATGAAATAAACTTGAATTTAGATATTGGGCAACACCAGGCCCGACCAGAAAGGGGGAACACAAATCCCCTGGGCAACACCAGGCCCGACCAGTAATGGGCAACCACATGCCCAAGCCAAAGAGGCATACACATAGATGCACATGACAAAAACACAGATTAACACACAATAACTTCCCACCATGTTACATTCGGTCAGGAAAGCATAGCCTCAGGAAACTCGGGAGCGCTATGGCCACTAATTAAGTTTGCATATAAAACCAATAGGAATAACAACAGGAACTGATCTATTTGCCCAAAAAATGTGAGGAATTGGGTTACTGGCTGTCTGTATCCGTAAAAAATGCCAAAAGGGGAGAAAAACCCATGAACCCCTCAAAATGGGGGAGGAACCCAATATATAGCCTCATGACACGTGCGAGCGCTAAATTGGAAAATTGTCAGCCCAAATTTGGTGGAGATTAGGGGTGGCGGTGGGTGAAAAACTAACAAGCAAAAAATTGCCTGTTCACTCGAAGATTGGCTGTGACAGAGTGGCTGTAAGTTACAAGCAGCGGAAAGCCCAGCGTCCCGACGCGAAGCCTAATAATCTCATTGGCTAAAAGTTTCCAGCCAGACGCGCGACTTCCCACCTTGCATAATTATCCCTTATATGGTAGCTCCCATCCTCCATGGTTTGGGTGAGCCTGTAATAAGCTAAAGCATTTGCGGCAAGTTTACGCAAAAGTTCAGTGACCTACCAAGGCTATGTACTTGTTTGTAGTGACAATTATTCGCTAGGGAATACGGGAGCTAGATAATGCCAAGCTACGTGGGCTTGCGCTGAGTATAAAATCTTTTACCTTTGAAAGGTAAAAGGAAATATTCAAGTCAACATTCGCGTCAACAATTTCACGTTCCGCTCTCCGGCCACAAATATTCAAGTCAACATTCGCGTCAACAATTTCACGACCCGCACTCCGGTCGCAAATATTCACGTGAATTTTGTATCAGCAAGCTAGGTGTTTTTGTCAAGTCAAAGTGAGCGTGCGAACTCAGTTGCGATTAAAAAATCTAGAACGCATGCAGCAAAGGGAGCTGCATAAACCCAGCAGATTCTGGATACACTTTTCTGTAAATCTTCTACAAAACTCAGTTTTTTAGGTTACGTTTTTTCAACAGAGACCAGTTAGCACACTTTAGTACATGAAAAATATATTTCCCTTTCCATTTTTCATAAAATTATTATTTAAAATAAGATATTATTTCATTTATTGGTTTCAGAAAATATTCGATTTTCTGAAAGGGCAGTACCTTTCACTAAAATGAAAATGTACCTCTGAAAGACTATACCACTGGGCACACTTATTTTTCAAAAGGAAAATTCGGACCCCTAATTAGTACTTGAATGGACGACTAAAGGGACGTCATTTTCCATATAAAATGGATTTATTGTAATTTATCCGTACTTGAGTAATTCATTATACATGTAATTCGTTTTCAATGCTAGATAGAGAAAACAAGTTGGAAAATTAACCTATATTCATCTTTAAATTAATAATTGAACATTCACAATTGAAAACTGAATTATCAAATCTCAATTTTTCTCTTTTTAGCTTTCAAAATTCAGAATTAAAAATTGAATTTTGAAGACGTATTCCCGAGAGGGTCCGCAGCTATAGCGTCAGCCGTATGCGTGTCCATCAGTACTATAGAGGCATAGCCGGGAGGGGGCGTTGGGGACGCACGTCCCCCATAAAAAAATCGTCGCTTCCCCCAGTCTCCCCCTGTAAATTTTGCAAACGGAAAAAAATAATAGTATTATTAAGAAGAATACTGTGACCCCCCCTTTAACATCCAGCACCTCCCCCTCCCCCCCCCCCCCAACTTACCCCCAAATGGAGAGAGCCCTGGCTACAACGCTGGAGTGTTCCCCTAGTCCCCCATGCGCCACGGGTGTTACTGGTGCACACTAGGGAAGTAGTTAACGTAAAATTTGAGGGAGGGGGACTGTCAAACTAATAATAATATGTGCACTGATTGGCTTTTTATCAATATACGTGCGCCTATCAATTGCTTCCCCTCCCCATCCCCCCGGGCTGCCCCATGTCTTATGTAAGGGTTTGGTTACGTTTTTCAAGCCCCAGGGTGGGGATTTTGGTCACTCATTTTGCCATTGTTTTTACATCATCAGAAGTTCAAAACCATGAGGTGGGGTGAGAATTTCATTGGTGAGAATTTATATTTTGTTTTAAATGTGTGTACCATGTAGTAACATTTCAGTAGCAGGTAGGGACGGAGGGTATAATCTCCAGGGTATAATCTTTCCGATTTTCAAAGAACATTTTTAAAAATTCGGAAAATGTGAGGTACATTTTCTTTTCAGTGAAAGGTACTACCTTTTCAGAAAATCGAATGTTTTCTGAAACTGTTATTGAACATCTCATTTTAAACAGTTATTTTATGAAAAATGGAAAGGAAAAATAATTTGTTCGTGTATTAAAGCGTGCTAACTGGTCTCTGTTTGAAAAAAAATAACCTAAACAACTGAATTTTGTAGAAGATTTACTGAAAAGTGTTTCCCGAATCTGCTGGGTTTATGCAGCTCCCTTTGCTGCATGCGTTCTAGTTTGTTTAATTCGCAACTGGGTTCGCACGCTCACATCGACTTGACAACAAGCACCTAGCTTGCTGATAACAAATTCACGTGAATATTTGTGGCCGGAGAGCGGGACGTGAAATCGTTGACGCGAATGTTGACTTGAATATTTGCGGCCCGATAGCGGGACGTGAAATTTTTGACGCGAATATTGACGTCAATATTTGCGACCGGAGGGCGAGACGTGAATTTTTTGACGCGAATATTGACGTCAATAATTACGATTTGGGGAAAGTCCTGAATTTTTTGACGCGAATATTGACGTGAATATTCACGATTTGGGGCAAGTGTGAAATTTTGTCGTGAATATTGACGTCAAGATTCACGATTTCCGATGTCCCTCCAGGGCCACCATAGATCAGGAATTTCGACAATGACGAAGAACCGAGATGACAAAAAGCACTTCGCCCTCACTCTTTCGAGTCAAACAACCGTCCAAGACAAACCAGAGAGGGCGCGCTAACTCGTGAGAAAAACTTCTGAACGCATGTGCGTTACTGTTATTGATCAACCTCGTCCTCATGGCGATCGAGCCGTACGATACCATGGTACCACTTCCCGTTCCTAGTATCCTGAGACGAGGTTGAACTTACACCCTGCGAACGAGGTTGAACTTAGACCCTGAGAACAACCTTGCGTCAGTGCCATCCTTTTTTACCAATTAATGTGCCTGCGTGTATTTTTACATTAATCATAATGTAGAAATTTCTCCTTTTTTAAAAATAATTAAATACATTTTAAAATGTTACCAAAAATGTTTATCTGATGAGAGTATTATTATTTAAGTTGTAAATTAACATTTTCACCTCTCTTAAATTTAAAGATGGCTACAATGTATGTGAAAATATAGATAATTGACCAAGCAACCAAAACATGACATCATCTTCAGATATGCAAATATCTGATGATTAGAATTCGGTAAAAGAAAAATGAAAATTTTCATGGTCTAACTTCAAAGAAGAATAAGGGTTGCAATGTGAACTTACTGAAGACAACATCGGGTTTTCTTTTAGGAGTGTTTTGGTTGAATGTACAGGAATAGTGACTCCGGAGGTGAAAAAGGTAGGCGTATGCCGTAGGTCCGTTTTCTTGACATGCTTGACCTTGAACATTTGTTGAACATGCGCGCATGATGGACTGTGCATGATGCGAATTGCGATGTTGAGTGTTTTGCAAGCAGTGACTTGTGCACTGTCGGATGTCACCTGATCTGAGCCGACTGTGCTCTGGGGTCCATTCTCTACTAATCACTGTCCACACACATCTGCACCGTTAACACCTCCAAAACACATTCTAAATTAACAAAATAGGCATAGAAATTAATGCATAGGCTAAATTTGAATTTCCGTCAGTTAACATGGTTAAAAAAAAGTAGTAACTTGGACCCTTTATCGCCTTTTTTAACATTTGGACATGATCTGGCGATAGTAGGGTCAGTCCGGGTGCTTAGTCTATTCATGGAGGCGGTCTATTGTCCTCGCACGTATTGGGGAAGTACGACTGGGTGCGCACTTTTGTGTATTATGTGTGCACCAGGCCTAGGAAGGGGGTTTGTCTTGATCGATCAATAGTTCATCCAGATCATGCCCTGGTCCTCCACAAACATGCTGACGCACCACTTCAAGATATTGGCACATAACTTGGGGCAGGTGACACTATACCTACCGGAAAACAACAGCAAAACACCGGAAAACACACTACATACCGAAAAACACACTAAACATCAGAAAACGCCAAAAAAGCACACTAAGTACCGGAAAAAAAACTAAATACCGCAAAACACCAATAACACACTAAATACCTTAAAAAAAATTAAAAATAAAAAACACAAAAAAACAAAACTAAATACCGAAAACACCCAAAAACTCACTATAAATAGGTCTACCAGAAAACACCCCAAAAAAACACACTTGACACCGAAAACAGAATCTTTTGGATCTGAATCTGACAATCAAGTGTCGATTTTAGACTTGTTGATTCAGACACTTCTTCGGAACATTATTGGGGCGAGGAAGAGGAGGATCTTGGAGCTCTTCCGTACATGTATGAGCCAGAACTTAGGTGAGAGTAACAGCGAAACTACTGAAGACTCTGAATCAGACTCCTGATGCGGAACGCGTGAAAGACTTGAAAACAACGATTGCTAGGCTAAATAACACTCTCCGAGTCCAAATACGACGGTATTTCAGTTCTACTGGAAAGAGTTGAAGACTGACACCATCCTTAGTGGTGTTGCTGAATCCAGCAGCAACACAACGACACGGTATTATCAACGAAAAACATTCGCAAAACACTGAAAGCTTTCCGCGACACAGCGAAAACACACGTGCATGACAATGCAACGCACGCTCGGTGTACTATGGCCGACTATACCACAGCCAGCAGGGTTCCCGGGATGACGTCACATCGGCGTTACCACTTGATGGGCGGGGCTGACCCCCTCCCGCATTAAAAAAAATATTTTCAAATGCTTACGCGAAGTAAAAAAATACAAACAACACACAGTTGTGTTTAAAAAACTCTATTTTTCATCGATATACACAATAAAAATTGCATTGCAGCCACCCTTTAAGGTAATATTTAACAATATTATGGACTAAATAGAGTGCGTAACTGTGCCAATTTTGCATCTTTTGTGCTTGAATTTGAAGTTGTCAATTTGAAGTTGTCAAATTTGACAACTTTCAGTTGTCGAATTTGACAACTATTGTCGTCTTTAACAACGTTGTCAAATTTGTAGGTTTCCCGGACTGGGGTTGAAGTACGCGTACGAGGACAAGAACTTAGATTCCTTTGATTTGCCAACACAAGGTGCATGCATACTCCATGGTGCGTGCCACGCCGCGGCACATGTGGAAAAGACGTCCCTCTCTGATTGTCCCTCCGATTGGGAGATATGATGAAATCCAGGTAGAGGAAGAAAAAAAAAAAAATCACTAATATAAATCACGTTTTGATTTTTTCTTTATTTCTGCTATTTTTTTAATGTAAAAACAATTTCTGTTATTCAAACCTGACTGTCAATAACTTTAAATCACTTATACTCACTCTAAAGGGATGTAATTTAAGGCCAGTTTCCTGAAACAGTGTACTACATTTATCTTGTGTGCAATGCATATGATTCTGAAGTACATTGTGTGTGTAATGTACTACAGTACTACATGTACATGTATGATACAGTATTCCTCTCTTACATGTACATAGGTTTAAATAACTCATGCATGTTGTAATGCGCCTATCAATTGATACCCCCCAACCTGGCCTGACCTGACCCCCAACCCCTACCCCTACCCCTACTCCTCCCCCCCCCCCCCCAACCCCTACCCCTACCCCTACTCCTCCCCCCCCCCCCCCCCCCCCCCCCCCCCCCCCCCCCCCCCGAGTGGCAATTTTTATCCAGTTCATCAGGCATTAAAGGACTTTCTGCTGAGTTGTATAAAAATGTTGGGACTTTTAATTTAATGATTTTTAATAAATATTTACGTTTTCCAAAATCGTAAATTTTGCCTCATCTTCTCTGCTAAACTGTCTATATTTTAACAGGCCTAAATCTTCAATGGTGCTACATGTATGTCCATTGAAAGTTCCATTGTCTGGTTCCCATTCTACAGCTGCAAATGTAAAATGACGCCGAAGGACAATATTTCCACCGCACAAATCGTAAAAACTTTTACAGGATCAAAATAAGGACAGTGCATTAAAAAAAAATATGGTAGCTGCATTAAATGTTTAATTCCACCATGGTTGTGTGTAGAGAGGAGGGGGGTTCCTATTATCAACTTGGATGAGAAATGTGCAGTATGATGGTGATGCTGTAACAGAGATTTTAAGACAAACTTTGTATTCTAGAAAAGAATTATGATCAATGCAAGGGATTTCAGTACTGATTTCATGAACAATTGTGTGTGGTTATACTTGACTTTCAATGATTGTCATTTAAATTGACTGATTTGAAACAAATGTTTTATGCCAATGGTACGACTACGATGGTAAAACAAATTAAAAAAATTGATTTAAATAAAACAAATCTAATTTAAATTTTTAAAATCTGATTTTTTAAATTGTTTTTTAAAAAATCATGATTTTTATCAACCCTGATGTAAAGCAACGTAAGCTTTTAGTATGGAAAATCTTACAAATAGTCATGAAAAGCGGCATGAAGGTGACCAAAAAGAGATATACAATAGTGTTATATACAGAAAATTGTGTCTTTTCTTAGTATGGGGAAAGTGTTGCAAAATATAGCGATTTTGCCTAGAATAAAAAGTATTGTACATGTACATGTATGTCACAATTCACCAATTTTAGCCAGAATAAGTTACCCCCTTATGTTACGATATGATTATTCATTATTTTTCATCTTCATCTCCATCATCATCATCATCATCATCATCATCATCATCATCATCACCAATCACCATCATCATCATTAATGTTTAACCTTTATTGAGTTTGAGTGAACCTTTTGTTTGTTTTGTTAAAAAACAAAACTGCCAGTCGTTTGGAGGTACATGTACAATGTGCATACTATGCATACATTTTGTACATGTACAATGTATGTACATTGTACATTGGCCTTTCCTTTTCCTCCAGCACCTTTTCTGTGGTAGGGTCAGTTTGTTGGGATTTTTTTTAAAGATTTATTTTTCCTTTTGTACACATTTCCCAACTTTTCCAAGGTTATGGAGGATGCGCAGTGTTAAATTGTTAAACGTAGTGTACACGATTGGTAATCCTCCAATTTTTTTTTTTTACTGAATTATTACGAAATACCTTACTAGACTGTAAGTTAATAGTAGTCTCAATCATCCTGTGAAATTATGGCACCAGGTGTGCTGTCATTGTCAAGAAAAGTGGAAATATATATCGTTTTCCAACGATTTCCGGCCGGCAATAGTTGGAATAACTGCCCTGTAGCTTTTAGTCAAGGCGCGCGTGGCTACCCGAACGAGTGGCGCGCCACGGACATGTTGGCATTCGGGGCGTGTCACGTGCCCAGATAGCCACGCGCGCCTTGACTAAAGGGTATCATCCGCCCAACGGTTGAAAACAAGCGCAGTTTTTCTCTCGTTTTTTTCCGCCATTCTACAACGCAAAACTTTGAACAGGTCAGTGGAATGATATTTCCTATAAAATACTAACCCCCAAATCCGCCCATTCCTGAAAATTGCAACAATGACCAATCATGTACACTGCCTTTAAACATAAGTGCTTATAAATCAACATATATAGTTTACTTAAATTGTCAAAAATAATTAGTTTCAAAATTAGGGTGGGTATTCTTGTGCACAGTGACAATTTTGTTTGTATTTTTCAACATTGGTCGAGGACAAGTACATTGTACTTGTAATCAATTTTGTTTGCCTTATATCTTGCAAACTTATTTTTATTCCAATTCAAAGAGGCATTCCACTGCAGTTGTTCAGTGTTATTCTCTTGCTCTTTTATTGAATTTCTAAAGAACAGCAAAATGACATCCAACATTGCGTTTCACCACCTCAAAGGGATAGACATTCCAACTATATTGGAACTCAAGTTCAAGGACGATTACCATCATCTCTTTCTGAAGATGGTAGATAGTACTAATGGCTACCACAGAAGAGTGGAAATTCGTGATGCAATTTCACAATGCTGTACAGGCTGAGCTTGTAAATTTCACATTTACTTCAGAGGGAAACTTAATTACAATAGTTGCATCATCTTCATGTACTAGTGATTTGATGATTGAACAAATTGGGAGAGCTTACAGGACAGAACAGTACATGTACATTGTACATGTAATCTTGGAATCAGCGGTAATAGGACTTACACAATTTTTTTTTATATTTCTGTAATCTTCAACAGGAAAATCAAATGATAATTGTTACCAGAAGAATCAACAAATCAGAAAGTGGCATCAGGTAGATCATCATCATAAATTCTTCAAATCATAAAATCAACAAATTGTATTGTCAAGAGGAAAATCAACAGATCATAAATCAAGAGGTAAAATTATGAAATAAAAAATCATGAAGAGCAGTGAAATCCTATATGTATTTAACCCTAACCCTGCCAGACGCAGCACAGTGCATCTGTGGTGACAGCTTTACCTTGCTGTACTCTGCACACAAGTCAATGTGACAAAGTATGCAATCTGATGCGTCTGGCAGGGTTTCTAGCCAAAATACCCTGGAGGGTTAGGTTTAAGTAAAAAATCATGGTATAATCGCCAACTACAATGTTCCAGAAAAAGCTTAACCCTAACCCTCCATGGTATTTTGGCTAGAAACCCTGCCAGACGCATCAGATTGCATACTTTGTCACATTGACTTGTGTGCAGAGTGCAGCAAGGTCAAGCTGTCACCACAGATGCACTGTGCTGCGTCTGACAGGGTTAGGGTTAAAGAGGAGCCTACATGTACACATGTACCTATCCACCTACATGTGAAGACTTCAGGCGCAAAAGCCACTAAACGGCAACAACAAATATTTGATTATTGTATTCATGTACTAGGAACTGAGAGCTTTCACTTGATATTGTTTTTTTAATGTTTTTCATGAAGTGGCGTTTAGCGGCTTTTGCGCCTGAATTGAGCAACCAATACACATCTCAACCAAAGTTGGAGAAAGGATGAAGTCAGACTGGCAATACAGAAACTGCTAGATCAAAAATTGTCATCCTCTAAGGCACCACCAGCACAGGCACCGCCTCCGCCTCCACCTCCACCTCCACCATCAATTCTTGAAAGGGAAAATTTCAAACTGCAAAGCAGGTAACAGCATAAATATGCAGAATTGAAGAGAAGAGGGTCAAAAATTGATCACCTACAAAAGAAAGTGTCAAAGTTGAAAGTAATATTGTTAAGCATCAGTCGGGGTCTTTTATGTTATTGTAGTTGTGCGCCATAAAAATTTCCAGACAGCAAAGCCCTAAAATAAGCCTTAAAATTTGAATAACTCGGCCAAATTTCAAGATACAAAATTGGTTTACCCAGTTCGCGTCGGAGGACGTATTAACACGATCTGGCTGTTTTTATACACGAGCACGGCTGACGGGTTAAAACATCAAGCTTGCCTCGACTCACCTCCGGGTGTCGTCTCAACACGCTAATCCCTCATTTGTTTTGTACACACACAAAGTCCGAGAAGTCTCTGGAGGCGGACCGTGTGTTGAACTTGAACTTGGCCGCTATGCACGGCCTGTTGTTCTACAATTTACGCTCCGGTGGGCTCACCCGGAGTATTGAAATATATGATGTTTCGGCAAGAAATATTATAAAAATACTGTTAAAATTACTCTTGCAAATCAGTACATGTATTTGTGGCGTTTGGCTGTATAACAGAAGTTGGCTGCTATATTTTGCCATTTTTTAAATCGAAATTTTCGGCAAAAATAATCCCGGCGCGAAGTGGTTAACAAATAACAAAAAAGTCATGTGTAATAATTGAAGGCTGGAAGTGGAATTTTCCCAAAGATTTTGTACAAGATGATTTGGGTTGCTTTTATTGTCCACTTCTGGGGCGACTTTGTCAAAACGACAGGCTCATCACGGGCTCCAGCAATCGGTATTTTTTTGCTGAACTTGCAGAACGTGCGGAACTCTGCAGAACTATGCACTGCAAAAACTCTGGTGTTAAATTGCTAACACTAAACTGGTGTGAAAGTTTTGGTAATTCTTTTGGTGTTAAAATAACACCAAATTATTCAAATGTGCAGGCAGAAACTTGAATAACTTGGTGTTAAATAGTTCTGGTGTTAAAAGGTTACACAACGTGCGCATGCTCAAAGATCCAGCAATCAGATTGGACGGCATCACTTCTTCATGTACATGTGTACATATGTATTATGGTGAGGAAATTTATGTTCACAAAAGTCATGTTAAATTGTGGTGTTTCGTAAAAAAACACAATTTCTTGTGTAATTATTCAAACAATTCCACAACAAAATTTAGATTCGCATTACATCGCATTACATCGCATTGGTATTCAAATATTGAAATTGTTCATGGAAACCATGACTTCAGCATGGCTGAAAAATGCTAAATATAAAGCTAAATAACGACAATATCCACTTTGTAGTGTAAGTACATGTACATGTAGGTTACCGTAGCATTTGTACACTCTACCATATTAATGTACAATGTAAAGTGTTTTCCAATTAGTCTGGTTCCCATTTAATTTATTCCTATAAATTTGCAGTTACTTTCTGCCTGGAATTTCCAATAAAAATACGCCTCTATTTTTTAGTGTACATTAAACACCAAGTATACTATAAATTAACGCCGATTTCTGGTGTATACAGTTACACCATGTTTGGTGTTGGAATAAATTAACACTAACTTTTGGTGTCAATTAACACCATTGGTGTTGTCCTATATAGATACTGTGAAAGAATCAAATTTGACACCGTTGGTGTTATTTTTAACACCCCAGTTTTTGCAGTGTGCAGAATAAGGAAGATTAGACCGAATACATGTACATTCAAAATATCGACTTCAAAGACATAATAACGTTCAAACCTCACTATTAAATAAGTACTAAAATATTCATGCAATTTTCCCTCAAATTAAAGAAATTTCAACATTTAACGTTATAGAGTACCAAAGTCTGACGTCAGTTGACGCGGCAATGGTTCCAAACACATGCAGTTTAGAATGTATTCTGGTTCCAAACATTGCATTGATTGACGTCATCACTTCGGTACTCTATTAACACTAGTCTTGTGTAGAACTCGTGACAATACGTCCAGAACACATGCTGTAAAGGGATATCATTTACAAACCAAGTGTTCAGATACTGCCATGTGGGTAAAATGCAAAGGCTGTGGGGAGGGGGTACATGTATGTTTGCTGCTGCAAAACCAACATTAAAAATGATCGCAATAATGTAATTTTACCACGGACAAGTGTCTTATACACTCAATTACTCCTCTCAGTATTTTCTCGGCAAAATTCAGACGGGACCGAAGGCATTTAATTA
The DNA here is from genome assembly GCA_037893225.1 of Hippasteria phrygiana. Lineage (NCBI taxonomy): Eukaryota > Metazoa > Echinodermata > Asteroidea > Valvatida > Goniasteridae > Hippasteria > Hippasteria phrygiana. Next base: position 234,320 of record JAZGUH010000875.1, on the reverse strand, counting down.
TCTGAGTTACGCGTTTTACCCATGCAGGTTTTTTAGCGGGATTTGCTGCGTGCGTTATAATGTACGGCCGCATATACATTTGTACATGTACCATGTTGTCCAAGTCTGTTGTCCACGAACAAGTGTCTTATATCCTCAAAAACTCCTCTCTGTATTTTCTCGGGAAAATTCAGTCGGGAAGGCATTTAATTATAAGAGTTCTGCGTTTTACCCATGGAGGTTTTTGAACGGATCTTTTCCATGCGTACATACATGTGTGTATTGCAATGGTCCAAGGCTGGTTGAGCAGGAATGTTTGCTGCTGCAGAACCAACATTAAAAATAATCGCAATGATGTTATTTACCACAGACAAGTGTCTTATATCCTCAATAGTAAAATTACATCATTGCGATCATTTTTAATGTTGGTTCTGCAGCAGCAAACATGCCCCCTCCCCACAACCTTGGACGACATGGTATGCGGCCGTATGCACGCAGCAAATTCTGCTGAAAAACCTGACTGGATAAAACACGGAACTCATAAAAGAAATGCCTTCCAGACTGAATTTTACCGAGAAAATACAGAGGGGAGTTATTGAGGATATAGGGCACTTGTCCGTGTTAAAATTACATTAGTGCGATCATTTTTTATGTACTGCCGGTACGTTCCGCAGCGGCAAACATTCACCCTCCAGCGGCCTTGGACCATGTGTACACGTGCCGCCGTACATTATAACGCACGCAGCATATCCCGCTCAAACAGCTGACTGGGTAAAATGCGGAACTCTTATAATTACATGCTTTTTCAAATGAATTTTCCAGAGAAAAAAATCACAGAGGTTATTGAGGATACATGTACATTGTATAAGACATTTGACGTTGGTAAAATTACATCATTGGGATCATTTTAATGCATGTAATGTCGGTTTTGCAGCGACAAACAATCACCCTCCCCAAGCCTAGGATGACATGTGCGGCCGTACGCACGCAGCAAATCACAGTAAAAAACCTGACTGGTTACAACGAAGAACTCGTAAAATTAAATGCCTTCCCGACTAAATTTTCCCGAGAAAATACTGAGAGGAGTTATGAGAATACATTGTATAAGACAATTGTCCGTGGTACAATTACATCATTGCAATCATTTTTAAGGTTAGTTCTGCAGCGGCAATCATGCCACCCCCGGCCTCGAATTTATTCGGTCTAATCTTATTAAGTCCGCGGAGTTCTGCACATTCTGCAAGTTCCACAAAATACCCACATGTACAATGTACATGTATGTACATTGTACATTGTGTTGTACATTTTTGTAAGTGTACAATGTATATTGTGTGAGCAGAGTTGATCAAATGTATACTATTGTTTGGTTTCCAATACCCGACATGAAGCATGACATCTACAAAATGTACACGTACATGTATTCCATTCCGTGCTCACATACCTGGATTTTTTTTTACATTTTACTGCAACGAAGTATACAAGTACATGTACATGTAGTTCCAGCCTCCTCTGCATTTAAATTTTCGTGATGTTAAAGAATTTCGATTTGTCCGACTTTGTAAATGTACGAACTTTCAAATCTTTTCAGAAAGTGCACGTACATTTGTACATGTACACATGCAAACTTTGCGCACTGCGTGTTTTTTTGCGAATTGAGGATCGCTACAAATTAATGGACCAGCGGGCTGCACATGCGGTGAATGCGCAGCACGTATGAACCAGCCTTTACGCGCGTCTTAATAAGTACACCTCTCTGAAGCCAAAATCTATTTGGGTCGACTCGAGTCGCTCCTAATCAATTTGGTTTGGTGCGACTCTGGAACGCCTGTCTTAAAGACCTCCAACGATTACCAACTTTTCTTAAGTTTTGATTTAATTGGGAAGAGCTATGTCAAATAAAACTGTACTTGTCAATATCCCTATCTTTGACGCCAGTTTTCATGTAAAAAAATGCATTTTTGTTGCCTTTCTTCCCGCGAGTCTATCCCAGTTTCGTGAAAATAAGCGTGACATCAAAGCTCATTAACATCTAATGAATATTCATTTCTGTGATGTATTACCGTGGAGAGCATCAACACGAGCGACGCAATGAACACATGCACAACATACATCGCATGCAGCTGGCCGGCCGCGGTGTGTATAACGAGTAGGCCTACAAGTACATGTACATTGTAGCACTGCACTTCTGCAGGATCATTGCGGATGTTTCGTCGAAAATAAAATGTCAGAAAGAAATCCTAAGAACAACACAGCTTCGATGAAAAAGTATATATTCAGATGAATCTTACTCTACACGTACATGTACATGTAGTTTAGACAGCAGTTTGGTTGGCTCATGGTACGGAGAAGACCGAGATCAGCATGGGTGTACATGTACGTCATCGGAATACTCTGGGACTGCACATATCATTTGTAAATAATTCATTGTACATTGTAGAGACGGTTTACATTACATGTGTTTTATACATGTACACTTGTATGTACTGTACATGTACAACACATTCTTTAATTAGGTGTTGGGCTACAGCCCAACACCTATTGTTTTTGTACGAATTTACTATTATTCTTCTCATTCTTTTTCTAGAAGATTCTTCTCCAGAGTTGTTTGTGAACATGAAAAGTCGTATCAACTTCAAACTCAACACATGAATGCACAAGCAATTGCAAATACTGTGCGAAAATGATATGACGTCATGAAGACGTCATGTATCAGATTACAAGCAATTAAACATTTCTATTTTTAATCGTTGAAAATCGATATAAAATCAACCGTGAAAGACCTGAACTTGATTTTTACATGAATTGATAGAATATTATTAGATCTTCATTTTTGCCTGTGCGTGCGAAATCACATGACCCTTCCTTCCGGTCGAAACCGGAAGTGCCTTATAATTTGAAATTGGTAAAAGATATGAACTTGCTTTCCACGATGTGAGTCTCTGGCAGGTATGTGCTTTTCAAAAATGTGACCAGTAACGTTGCAAACTGCAGATTAACTGCATTGGTAATGTGCACAGATGTAATGATGTCATGATGACTTCATCAAGGTCAAATTACAAAAACCTCAACAATCAACATTTTTGGGAATGTCATGCTTCATGAACTGCAGGACACAAACTTTTCACAATTGGTGATTACATGTGTACATGCATGTGGATCTATTTTCTTATGTAATCAAACTGAAAAAGCCCAACACCGTGTGTTTGTACCACAAACTCTAGTGTATTCTTATTTTTCTTCTCAGCAATTCTTCTCCAGACTTGTTTCTTCTCTGCAGTTCTTCTCCAGAGTTGTTTGTCAACATGAAAACTCATATCAACTTCAAACTCAACACATGAATGCACAAGAAACTGAAGATGTGCGAAAATGATATGACGTCATGATGACGTCGTCATGACGTCGTCATGTATCAAATGACAAGCAATTAAACATTTCTATTTTTAATCTTTAAAAATCAATATAAAATCAACCGTGAAAGATCTGAACTTGATTTTTACATGAATTGGTAGGATAATATTAGATCTTCAATTTTGATCGTGCGTGCAAAACCACGTGACCGTTCCTTCCGGTCGAAACCGGAAGTGCCTTATAATTTGAAAGTGGAAAAAGATGTGAACTTGATTTCAACGATGTTAGTCTTTGGCCAGGCTGATCTTTTAAAAAATGTTAGTGGTGACGTCATAAAATATTCGAGCGCCCTCTAGCGGCAGGTTGAAAAATGTTCAAAATGAACTTTCAGTCGATGTGTGTGGCGAAGTTTGCGGTAATCACTTTATAATTGATATGATGACCTTCATGCAGGCAACATGTGTGCGAGGGCTCAGATTGATGACATCATCAGACCGGAAGTGACAATGAAAAGACCTTTAAACCTTTAAAAATTGCTCAAAAATCAACCTTGAGAGATATAATCCGGATTTTTGCTTTAGATGCATAGCTCTCAAGCTTTCTGATAATGACGTCATCAAATATAAGATTACAAGTAATCAAAGATTTCTAGATTTAATCTTTGAAAATCAATATAAAATCAACCGAGAGAGATCTGATTTATATTACGTGCAAAATCACATGACCCTTCCTTCCGGTCCAAACTGGAAGTGCCTTATTATTTGGGTCATTCCACCAGGTTGGGACACAGTGTGTTATATGACCATATCATTAAAACCATCATTACATTTAATTCAGTTATTTCATGTGACATCCGTCTTTGGGTGTGAGATTATTTGAGAAAGTTTCAATCATGTAAGTTATATTTTAACAAAAATATGATAAAAAGTGTGTTATTTTGAATGTAAAATAGACGTAACATGGACACCGTGTCCAACCTTTGTTTTTTCAACACTTTAAAAAAAAAATATGGGAAATTCATTACGTACAATAATTAAAAGACACACTATGCAACAATGAAACACCTTTTTACGGCAGTCAGTGTCCAAATATAGCAGAAATAGCAAGAATTTGAAGAATCCGTGCTGGTCTAACATGGACACCATGATGGACCATGACCATGTATATTTCTGCTGTTGTGCTGGATTTGGATATTGAATATCATAACAAATGTTTTTTGTGTTGCAGTTTGTGTTTTGTAATTTGTATACAGAGCGAGTTTGCATAATTATTTATATAAATGTTGAAATGAAATGTGTATTTTCATGTCACACCATGTCAAAACTAAATGTTACGTCCAGACTGCCTTAATTTTTGTCATTAAATAAATAATTATGCAACTTACTATTATGTACTAACTAAAAGACACTCAATGCTACAAGAAAACACTTTTTGTTATGGTTGCCAGTGTCCAAATAGCTGCTCAGAAACAGCAAGAACAAAAAAATAATGCATGTGTGGACATAACAGTGAAAAGTGTCCATGTTACATGTACGTCCACACTCACGTCTGTTCTTGCTGTCTCTGCTATATTTGGACACTGACTACCATAAAAAAGGTGTTCTTGTGTTGCATAGTACATCTTGCAATTAGTACACATGGTGAATTTCTCATATTGTATTTAAAGTCTTGAAAAAACACAAACATGGAAATATGCACGTGTCCGTGTTACGTCAAACTGGTTACGACAAACTGACACATTGTTTAAATCATATTTTTAGTAAAATATAATTTACATGATTTAAAACTTTCTAAAATATTGCCCACCCACAGACTGATGTTACATGAAATAACTGAATCAAATGTAATAGCACTTTTAAAGATATGGATAAATGTCACAAACTGTGTCCCAACCTGGTGGAATGACCCATGTAAAAGTGGAATAACATTAACTTGCTTTCAACGATGTTAGTCTTTGGCCAGGCTAAACTTTTCAAAAATGTTAGCAGTGACATCATAAAATATTCGAGCGCCCTCTAGCGGCAGGTTGAACAATTTTAAAAATAAACTTTCAGTCGATGTGTGTGGCGAAGTTTGCGGTAATCACTTTGTACATATGTACATGTACATGATGACCTTCATGCAGGCAACACGTGTGCAATGGCTCAGATTGATGACGTCATCGGACCGGAAGTTGCACTGAAAAGACCTTTAAACCTAAACCAAATTGCTGAAAAATCAACCGTGAGAGATATAATCCAGATTTTTACTTCAAATGGCAGGGTAAACATAGGTCTCCAGCTTTATTGTAATAACGTCATTATGACGTCATCATGTATCAAATAACAAGCAATTCAAAATGAATATTTTTCATCTTTGAAAATCAATATAAAATCAACTCTATCTGTTTACGGCAATTGATAGAGTAATACATGTACTAGGTCTTCATTTTTTATATTGAGTGCAAAATCACGTGACCCTTCCTTCAACCGGAAGTGCCTTATAATTTGAAATTGGTAAAAGATATGAACTTGCTTTCCAGGATGTTAGTGTCTTCAAAAATGTGACCAGTGACGTCGCAAACTGCAGATTAACTGCGTTGGTAATGTGCACAGGTGTAATAATGTCATGATGACGTCATTAAGGTCAAATTACAAAAACCTAAAAAATCAACATTTTCGAGAACGTCATGCTTCATGAACTGCAGCACACAAACTTTTCACAATTAGTGATTACATACATGTGGATATAGATCTATTCTCTTATGTAATCAAACTGAAAAATCCCAACACCATGTGTTTGTACCACACATTCTAGTTAAGGATGTTTTTGCTCTTAGATTTTGCCAATGATTCACACACAACAAATGTAGATTTGGAATAGTCTAGGTCGTAGGGTAGAATTGGTTTATCGCATAATTTATGAATCACACATTTAATAGAAATACAACACTAAAATTGCCATTGCTGTCAGTAATGCTGAGAATGAATTCAATGAATGGCAAATTGGTGTCCATCTTGTGTTTTTTGTTCATGCTGTGCCATGTTCAGAAGTATGTGAAATGATGTACAGTACACATACATTTGTACATGTACATAAATGTACATACATTGTACCTGTAGAAAATCTGTCGGGGGAATTACAATGTATCAAGTCGGGGAACTAGACTATTTACAACGATGGTCGGCCCATCGCTATAAATTGATGCAAAAATGCCACTTCTCTTGAAAATTACAGTCGGTTCCATGATTTAACAGTGAAGTTACACATCACAGTCAAGTACATGTAAGGTACATGTACATGTAGTTCATAATAATTCAGTAGTTTTGTTTTTTGATGTTGTACATGACCTCTCCAGGCCAAGAAGATAAACTGTTTCCAGTTGAACAACATTAGTACACAAAAACGCTGTCTGATGAACGCACGCAGTGTTTTATCTTTACGCACGCCTCCGGTAGTTTGAGACAGTGCCAGCAGCAAGCCTGTCAACTTGGTACAGAATCGCCGCACTAGATCCGGCAAAGGGATTAAAAGGGGATCGAACCCAGCAAGGAGGATCGAAGGGGAATTGACCGCAAGTGTAAATGCGAGGTGGATCAGGGTCTGATCCAGATCTGATCCACCTTTCTCGATCCTCCTTTCGGGGGAGATTCGATCCAGATCAGACCCCAAAATTCTTGAGTGTAAATGCAATTGGTGGATCAGCCCCCGCAATTTTACACAACCACATCCGGTATGCCTGACGCAGTGGATTATAGGAAGCCCGAAAGTCTGTGAAAAAAAATGTCTGAGGAGCATATACATGTACGCTGCGCTGGTCCCATCCGGAACCGCATTGCATTGCAAATACGTTGTGTTTAATAGGAGGGGCTAATCATACCTGCAGCCTTTGAGTCAAATGGGGTGGAGTTTATAATTAGCTTCAGGGCAGTGACCAAGGGATCTTCTGGCCAGACCTTGTGCTTTTAAATGAGAAAATAGCAAGCGAAGAACCGGTATGTGCAGGCAACGTTTTCCCGATCTCCATGACGGTCATTCTCTGAAGATGTGTATACCAAAAGTATGATAATATCGGGGAAACCGACATGATTAAGGCAGCAATGAAAGCATCCATGTCCATATCCCGTAATGAGAGCGACAAAAATAACAAATGATGCAACAAAATCATAACCAAATGGCAAGCATTTACAACTGAGTACATTGTATGTTACGTTTTTACACTGATTTAATAGCCCAAGAAAAATGACTGCAAGGTCAGCTACTGCACACACCCATGACCTTCCTTCCACTGTAAATGGTGGATCAAAGGAGGATCAGGATCTAGTGTAAACTGTAAACACAGCACAGTTTACTTTGTATTTGCAGTTAAGCTTCCCCTGTGGTTTTATCACCCAGCAAAACCTGATCCACCTTTGCTGGATCCAGTGTAAACTCAGTCAACCCATCCCACTGGTTAGAGATGTCAGGTTCAACAGATCACTTGATGATTCCATTAATTTGTTACTGGTTTTAAATTTTTTTAAATTTTTAAATATTTACTTGCATTTTATACAGAGAATTTTTTTAGTGATTGTTCATCATGTGTAAATTATACAAGCCTCTAAATTTTGTGTTATTTCCTAAAAGATGCACCAAGACAGGAAAACTGTTCACAATTTTAACTAATGGACAATCGGTGCTGGCGTGCACGTGATGATTTCATGTGCTTCCACTTACTACTGTAAACCCTTATTTGTATTGATAATAACTTCCTGTGTTATCGCAGTGCAGAGGGAAGGAATGTATTCAGATGCCTTTTCTGCTTTTGAAAAGGGGTCCGTGGGTCATGTACATGTACATGTAGGTGTATTTGTATTGTGAGTAATGGTATAAATTTAGCTATTACTCAATAGTCGATACCTTGTAGTTTATGAAACGGCAACAAAGCTTTTGTAAAGTACATGGACATGTAATTCCATTCAAACAGATGTGCAGAATGGTGTTAGTTTTCTTAACCACAAAATGTTGAACAGAAAGTGCCGATTTTTTTTGGTTACCATTTTTGTGTTTTTTGTATTCACATGAAACTTTAAGTGGTGTTTGGGGTGTACAATGTAGTTTAAATGTAGTGTACACGATGGGTAATCCTCCAATTTTTTTTTTTTAAATAAATTATTACGAAATACCTTACTACATGTACATGTGATATGTAAGTTAATAGTACAATAGTAGTCTCAACCATCTTGTGAAATAATGGTACCAGGTGTGCTGTCATTGTCAAGAAAAGCTGGAAATTGGTCGGAAAACTGCCCTGTAGACTTTAGTCAAGGCGCGTGTGGCTTCCCGAACGAGTGGCGCACCCCGGACATGCTGGCATTTGGAGCACATCCGGGTAGCCACGCTCGCCTTGACTAAAGGCTATCATCTGCCCGACGGTTGCAAACGAGCGCCGTTTTTTCTCATTTTTTTCGCCATCCAACAAGGCAAAACTTTTAACAGGTCAGTGGAACGATATTTCCTATAAAATACTAACCCCCAAATCTGCCCATTTTTTGAAAATTGCAACAATGACCAATCATGTACACTACCTTTAAAGCCGTGTTTCGATTGGACCTTTTCTTCCGTGACCTCGCGAAAACTTAACGCGACATTCCTTCGAGTAATTCTACCGTGCATTCCCATTTCGACTTCTATAACTGCGACAGAACGTTTATTCGCCTTGCGAGGCTAGCAGAAAGTCACACGTTGCAGGCACTGTGCACAATCACCTTTGACCTACATGTAAATGGATAGACGCGGCGACCTACAATGTACATGTAGCGTAATTTTCTGCGTGCTAAAATCGCTCAAATCTGCCATGTTTCAAGCAGCAAACGGACGAAAAATGTACATGTACATGTAGTTGTTAAACATGCACGTACATGTACATGTGTACAGGGTCATCGGTCGGTTCGTTCCGCTGCAAAACGCTTGCACAACTGCATTGTGGGTGTACTATAGAGACAGAAAACCATACCACTATTTTCACAAGTAACTGGATGAACAATGACAAAGGAATGCCTTTGTCAAAGCTCATTTGAATAGCTTGTAATTGGGATTAGGACTGGAGGGCTTGTGATGGACTTGCAGGGACTTGTGATGGACTCGACTACATCTCTGCTCTTGGAGATAGAATGCATTTAAGAATGTGTCCTGAATTGCAAAATCTTATACATGTCACAAACAGGGACACAAAAAATATCATGTACGTACATTGTACATGTGTACATGTACAGTACAAATGTATGTACATGGTTGTAATGTGTTGGTATGGAGGAACATGTATACATAGTACACTGTACATGTACATGTACACATGTACAAATGTACATGAAGGGATATTCTGTGTAATACACAGCACAGTCAAGAGGATGTGTGAATTTTAAATGTTAATGATTTCTTGGAATTACGGCGATAGTTGAGAAATGTGTTGAGAGGCCACATGGGGTGTGCAGACAGTGCAGTGATTATTTATATAAGCAGCATCACATTTCTTCACAACTGTGATTCAGCAAAAACAAAGGTCAGGTAGGCATTTGTGCCATACATTTGCTGTCCATGTACAGGTAGACAGATTTATCTTATTTTAACCTTATTTTAATCGTCCTGTGAAACAGCATAATTCCAGAAAAAAAGTATACTACACATGTACATGTATGTATCTGCATACATGTACTTGTATGTACATGTACATATTGCAATTTTGTTTTTTTGCAGATCTTGCACTAAATATAATTTCCACACACCTACACATATTCTGTGCTATTCACTAGACTCCGTGATATTTACCAAAATTTACATTCACAAGCTGTAACACATGGACAATTCTTGGTTTACACAACAACTCCTGTGCCCACTGCCCACACTGACATCCATCATTCGTGGATCACCTTTCCCACTGACATTTCTCCATGTATGTAATTTTATACCATATTTTTCCTCCTTTTTCCCCCTCTACCCAGATCATTGATAATCAGGGTTTTTCCCAGTCATTGTTGTAATGTCAGCTATCCCTACCACAGTGACAATTATTGTTGATGTCTTTTAGAAAACTAGCAATGTGAGTAGGGTACATGTACAAATGTACATGTACCCTACGGGAATCTTTTCATGGCCAAACGGTATCCCATAAAGCTTTAGATCCTAGTCGTTCATGTCCATGATACACGTGCATACATACATTATGTACACGTAAATTTGTAAAGTGGAGAGTTTATTTGCAAAAAGCGATATACATTGCGCAGTTATCCATTTTGATGATTTAAAAAATTGCACTTTTTATGTTACAGAGTATTACAGAAATATCACTGGACGGTGAGATTTACAAATCTATGGCGATGAGGGATAAACAATTGCCATAAAACTTTTGCATTTTAATAACCTATCCAAGTGCAGAACTTGCTTTATCTATTACAAATGTATATATGCACATTGCACATTTATTGTTTTATGATTGAACAAAAAATAGTCATTGGACTTTTTAAAGTTTATTTTAAAGCTGTGTCCATGATTTTTGGGTGTGGCGGCCTAAAATAAATAAATTAAATTTGTTAGCATTACATGTGTAGGTAATTGTAGGACACTAATTTCTACCGTATTTATATGCATTTAAGCACATGTACATGTAGTTAATCAATTTTAGGAAGACCAATTAAAGTATGTAAGGGCCTTTTTTATTAATAAAACAGTTTCTTCAGAAATCCATTAAATTGAATTTTCATTCAGAGTATGGACACAGCAGCTTTACAGCCAAGTTTGAACAAATGTCTCAAGTTTACAAAAAGATTGTATTTGATGGAAGTTTTTTTCCATTTCCATCAAGGTAAAAACAAAATTACATGTACATGTACATGTATATTGGACTACATAAATGAGTGGGCTTTAGAAACTACATGTACATACAACGAGTGATTTTTATTCAAAAACAGTTAAATCTTGTTTCACTTGCTTGACTTGTTATAAGGCCGTAAATGTTTGCAATCAACTTGAGCCCTGCTACATGTACATGTACATTTTGTTTACCATGTTTACATGTGCCAGCCCAGTGGTCTAGTGGAAATACGGAATTTGAGTCTGCAATGTGCATGCAATGTGTGGTTTGAGGATGTTATCAGTTACTGTCCCCAGTGGACCCCAGACCCATTAATGTCCCCTTCCCATGGCACTCCGTTTCACCCTGCAGAATTCATCATTTCCCGATAGAGGTACATGTACATGTAGAAGTAGACTGTCAAATGCTAGAACTTTCATTCATGTACATGTACATGTAGGCCTACATGTACATTTTATGCTAGAACTTTCATTCATGTACATACATGTAGGCCTACATGTACATTTTGTACATGTACATTGTGTAGGCTGTGGACTTCCATGTACATGTAAGTGGCCATTCAAAATGTTCAGTGTTCTTAAATTTAGATTTTCTTTTCGAAAATGTGGGTGGGTGGGTCAAGGAAAACTATTAAGAATCGAAAAATGGAAATTCACTTTTCAATATTACAAAAAACAGAAAAATGAAAAAGAAAAGCTGTTCAGTTTTGACTTGCCAATTCCACTCTCGTGTTTCAATTTGTTTGTTTTTCAACCCTATCATGATAACCCATACATGTACAGTACGTTGCAATTGAAACTTAACTCTGCGAATTGGCATGGGAAAATTTGCGAAAAGAATTCGCATTCGCATTCGCATTCGCATTTTGCATTTTGCACGCAACTTTTCGCACCGCGATTTCGCAGCGAAAACTTTGCGAAAATTTTGCAAAAACTTTGCGAAAATTTTGCGAAAACGGTGCGAAAATTTTGTGAACGCGATGCGAAAATGTTTTTCGCATCCGGTGTGAAAATAAATTTGCGAAAATGGTGCGAAAAATTTGCGAAAACTGTGCGAAAAACTTGCGAAAACTGTGCGAAAAACTTGCGAAAACGGTGCGAAGAAATGTGTGAGCTTGTCAGTCACGTCAGCATGCCTTGCTGTTTTAGCCGGCTGTCCATAATGCAGATAGAACATCGAGAGCGATAATTTTGTTAACATTGATGAACAAAATCACTACCGTGCAGCTTCCGTGATTTTGGGGAGAAAATTTCAACTACAAAGATATATTTCTTACCGATGAAATCTCCATCCAGTTTGACAAGAATACATGTAGGCCCCCCCTACTTTATAGCACATGTTCGTTCTTGCCGAATTCGGAAACAGCTGTTTGGCAATAGACTTCACATTTAGTCTTTAATTTACCATATTTCGTTCTATTCAAGCAGCAGTCCACAAAAAAAAAAAAAAACTAGTTCATCACGGACTAGAATATGTCTATGGAACGTATATTTGTACGTAGTGAGAATTTAGTTCGCCCATGGCCCGCTGCATGTATACGTATATAGACTTCAACAAAATACGCTGCTTCCACGTGCCCGGCGCAATGTGTAAATCGAATCGTTGTACGTACTTCTTGACAAATTCTCTTTAATACGTCATGTGGGCATATGGGCCGCGCTGCCGGCCAGGCCCAATCGTGATGTGCATCCTCCTCGGCGCGGCCTCGGAGTTCAACTGACTTATGGTTTTCGCATTCATGTTAGTTTTGGACAAAATCAGAAACAATACATAAATTTATTATGCGTTTCATACCCCTTCCTAAATGATCATGAGAGCCCGATTTTGAAAAAATTGAACTTGGCCACGGACAAGAAACGGTAGCCCTTCCTTTCTCCATTGGTAACCCGTGCCGCCTGATTTTGGTTGCCCCACATCAGGCGATAGGATTTGTCGGTAATGGGTCAACTCGTACCCGGGTCAACTCGTACCCGGGTGAACTCGTACCCGAGTCAACTCGGGCATTATTACAATTACTTGGAACTCCATTTTAACAGTATCAAATCCTAAAATTTTAATACGAGTTTGCAATATACTCTAGGTTTGGTTGTCATGTAACAACATAAATCTCCACGTACGACGCCATCAAATTTGGGAATTTCCCTTGGGTTGACAAGAAATACATCCTCGTCCAATGATTACAAAAATGGTACTCCGTAAAAAGCTTTTTTCTTTTTTTATATCGATGTATTTCGAACATAGAAAAATCATATTTTGTAAATAAAAATATACCTTTTAAAAAATAGTTAAAATTTATTTTGCAATAAAATTGTTTTCCTAAAAAAAAAATCAATCCATTATACATTTGTACACGGTTTAGCAATGGCGTGTACGTGTTGAATCGACGTGCAGTGACTGTATCGCCGGCCCGCCCCGGCGGCCGGCCCCGTATGCCACCGCGATCGGGACGATCACCCCCGGGCCTGGGGCCTGATGCACCGTCCATGGGGCCTCGCGGTGACCGTGTACCGCCCGTACTATGCCACCGCGATCGGGACGATTGTCACCGCTGGGCCTGGGGCCTGATGCACCGCCCGTACACGTAAAGATGAGGCCACACAGCGCTACATTTACAGGTTCAAATTAAGTTTTGCCAAAGAAAATCTTCATGCGATCTTGATTGTTTGTGAATGACGAGGTACAATGTAGTAAACAAAACGAGTTCGCGTTCAAATGGACTGCCTTTAAAATGTTATGCCGTCTTTCTATCCTTCCTCCATGCTCTAACTAATGTTAGCACTCTCCTTCAAATCAGCAAAAATGAAAGATTATACTTCTGTTTGAGATTTACGATCCTCTGCTTTCCTTATTGAGAGATAATCAAACGTGTTTTGTGAAAGCATCGAGAACAAATTGTACATTTACGTACATGCACATGTATATAATGTACACGTAATTTTCCCATTTCACAAAGATGAGAAAAGTTTTCGCAAAAGTGAGAAAAGGGGAGGGGCTAATTCAAGTGGGAAAATTATTTTCGCAAAAGTGAGAAAAGGGGAGGGGCCAATGCAAATTATTTTCCCATTTTGTGAAAAAAGTGTGAAAATTGTTCACACTTTTGTGAAAAGAGTGTGAAAATATTTCCCCATTTTGTGAAAAGGATGTGAATATATTTTTCCCATTTTGTGAAAAGAGTGTGAAAAGTTTTCTCAACTTTTGTGAAAAGAGTGTGAAAATATTTTCCCATTTTGTGAAAAGAGTGAAAACTTTTCACACTTTTGGGAAAACTTTTCACATTTCGTGAAATGAAAATGAATTCCCCAAAATGAGAAAAAAGGTGAAAAGATTTTCCCATTTTAAGGTTAACTTTCAATTGCAATGTACTGTATGTGGGTACACGCGTGCCACGCCGGCCTATGCTTAGTCTTAGATGTTTTATCATCCGTTGTTCGGCAAAGCTTTTTGGTATTTGGCACAACACTGCCATGCCGTACTGGGCTGCAGATGTATACGCATGAAGGAAGAAACATCTTTAAACGGCTGGACAACGACTATCGTCTTTCCTTTGATATACATGTACATGTAGAATTGAATCGTACATGTAGCAAGAATTCCTCTTTTCAATGTCCGTCAAACATTCAACATGATGAAATAATGTTTGTAATATATAATCACAATACATTTTTAGAGTATTTGAAATGCAAAAAAAATACATGTAAGGGTGTCTGAGAGAGCAAAATTGGTATTAAAATTCTCTCTTAGTTATGCATTAAAAAAAACGCATGAGCACGCACGGTAGACTGGTTCCCGTCTCTACTGCTATCAATTAACCCTTTGCTTGTGAATGACGCCAAATGGCGCAAACAATTTTTCCACCAGGCCGGATGACGTCTACACGCCATTTTCTGCATATTCAATCCATTGTTGGATTATTGTGTATGTTACGCTTGGCTGCACAAGCCTCTTGTTTCCATTTCACTTGGCTGCACAGGCCGCCCCGGCAACGACGCCTCACTATACATGTAATAATCGTACTCAAGGGGTTAATAAGTACCGCAACAGAGACGGAAACCGTGCTAATAAACAAACGCGTTGCTTGCTCGTTGCGAAGCCCTGGGAAAACGGTGTACATGATTTTGTACACTGGCCGCCACGTGTGTATGGTGGACAAACTGAGTGGTTCATACATGTGCGTTTTCCTATACTACTGAGGACCATGAATGGAACCCTTCTTTTGTTCCCTTTGTTTGTACTTTAACTTTTTCCGAACAGCTCCCATGAGGTTTGTACACGAAATTCTCCCGAGGACGTGGCCCAAGTCCTTGGTGTCATTGTTATCCCTAATCCCCCATTGTCCCAAGTCCTCTCTCGTATAGCCTTAACCCACTCATGTACATGTATACTGGGGTTCACACATTTGTACATAGTTCTATGTACATGTAGTCTCGCATGAATCAACTCACCACCTCTAATTATGAAATCACCGACTGTGCTGATTTTCATTATATCAAAAACAAAAACTTTGTACACACTATAGACAATTTCTGGGCAGGGTTCTTTGATTTAAATCACTCGATTTAAATCATTGATTTACATTTTTTAAATGCTGATTTAAATCAATGGAAAAAATAATTTAAAACATCACTAATAGAAATCACGTTTTGATTTTTTTTCTGTTAATTTTTTATGTAAAAACAAAGTCTGTTATTCAAACCTGACTTCCATTAACTTTAAATCGCTTATACTCACTCTAAAGGGAGGTATGGGGCCAATTTCCTGAAACAATACTACAATGTACATTTATCTAGTGTACAATGCATACGATACAGTATTCTGAAGCAATGTATTGGTCATTCTATAAATTTGGGGTCCAATTTTGGTGTCCATATTACATGTACATTGTACTTCTGACATTCTGACATTCATGTACATCTGATACATCTGATACATTCTTTAATGCCTTCTATCTCCAAGAGTGATTACATGTACATGTATGTAAATTAAAGCAAAGTACCTGCCAAACAAGTAAAAAATAGTGTGAAGTGAATTTTAATGATACTTGATGGAAAATAACACAGGTCAGGTGTGACAGAGACACAAAGAAATGTCACACTTTTGGACCCCAAATTTATGGAATGACCCACGAGCATACACACTAATTACTTTTGGCACATACATGTACATGTAGTATAAACAACTGCCGTTCTGTAAACGCTAACAGTCCTTGATTCTCAGTTGATTTTTCACACACCCTAGGAGGTACAAATGTAGGGTAATGTTTTGTATGCAATCTACAGTCTCGGACTCTAAAGCCGTGTCCGCACTGGACTTATTTTCTGGAAGGTTTTACCGAGACGATGGTAAAATGAAAAATGGTCAAATGTGACCACTGTCCGCACTTGGACTTTCGACACGGGAAAATTTTACCGAGACCGTGGGAGAAGTAACCGAGCTGTCAATATAAGGACTCATGAGGGCGCTTTGCGTGACCTTACTACATTGACACGATTGACCCAAATCACGGCGTGCCTTTTCATTTTTCGTGCTGATTTGTACACATAGGACTACACCGATTAGCACTAATCAAACTTCTGACTGTATTAATAATAATATCTGCCATGATTGCAAACAAAAAAGGAACAACGCACTGGAATTTGGAAACTTGCCACGTGCACCGCACCGCGGTAAAGCAATGCAAAGCGCATGCGTGGTGTCCCAGTGTAGCATGACCTTGCGCTCTGGCCGGATGTACGCTTTCCTGAGCCGCTTTTACCGACACGCACTGTCCGCACTGGACTTATCGTCTCGGGAAAAGTTACCTGGTCAGTTTTCCTGGGCAGCAGTTGGCCGGTAGAAGTAACCGCTGGACTCAGGAAAAGTAACTGAGAGGAAAACGTCCTAGGCTGTCCGCACTGGACTTAAAATGGGAAAAGTACCCATCGTCTCGGTAAGTTTTACCAAAATACAATGTAAGTCCAGTGCGGACAGGGCTTAAGAAAATAAACTTTAAAAGAAAACAAAACATACTGTACATGTACACACCTACATGGTGATATTTAGGTACACGTACCAGTAGCTGCATAATTTCATTTTAAAAATAGTTTTATTCCACCATGGCTGTTAGCAGATAGAAAGAGGTGGGGGGGGGGGGGGGGGGGGGTTCCCTGTTGTCGTCAACTTGGATGAGAAAATGTGCAGTATGATGATGATGCTGTAACTTATAGTGCCACAGAGATTTTAAGACAAACTATGTATTCTAGAAAAGAATATGATAAAAGGGATTTGACAAGTACTGACTTCATGAATAATTGTGTGCATTGTGGTTATACTTGACTTTTAATGACGGTCATTTAAATTGACTTATTTAAAAAAATGTTTTAAGCAAATGGTACAATGGATTTTTTTTATTATTAAAAAAAGAAAATCATAATTTTTATCAACCCTGTTTCTTGGTCATGATTACAAATGTATGTGAAACCAAACATAACACAAGAGCTACATTGTACAATTACTGCAAGCACGTCAGCATGAGCCTTTACTTGCCTACAGCTTACATGTACATTGTAATTTGCATTTAACATTGTACATGCAGTCACAGGCAATCCACTGTTTTGCTTACCAATTGCAAAATACATACATGTACACACATGATCTACATTTTATTGGAAGTGAAAAGATGGTGATGGTTTTTAATTCTTGGAAATCATCTAGAGGGCACTAAAATAATGTAATATTTTGATAATACAGGGAACTTCTTGTCAAAAGAGCTTAAGACCATTGCTGAAACCAATGCTTGAAAAATAATACCTCAACAAAAAAGCTTTGAAGAAATGCTAGCCTCTACTGGAATCCAACGAGCTGCTTAACATGCAAATCAAGTCAAAAATGGAACCTACAATGTATTCCAAGGAATTTAGAAAATAGTGATATTTGTGGGCAAAAGCTACACCATGTAAACATGTTGTTGCCATCATGTTTGACATAATCATGGACATTTTCATTTTATAGCATGAAAACCAAATTGTTGAAATTACATGTACTCCCTAGAATTGTTAACAGAGGTGGAAATTTAAATTAAATTTATAATGTGTATATATATATATGCACACAAATGTACATTGTACATGGAAAGAAAGCTGTCCCACATGTATTCGTCATACAAAATCCTATTTTCGGTCATGATATCCTATGCCTCGAAGATTGAGAAATTAAAGATTTTAAAAGTGGCTATGGCACCATGTCAACTTTGTTTCAATGAGTATGATCTTGCTGCTTCATGTTTCCCACCATACTGGGATTTTAACCTCTGGCATTGTGAATTAAAGTTTTTTATTTATTATTTTTGACATTCAGCCTAGATACATGTAGCCCATGAAAGTCTTTCGACTTATTTCCAGTGGGGTCCTATGATAGAAGCTGAGGAAGGAAGTTACAGTTTTAGACGTGGGAGGAAAACCCCCAGAGAATAATTCTGGAGAAAACTCACGGAATCAGGTAGGGACTGAAAACCCAATCCACATGTTGGCCCCAGCCGGGATTCGAACCGGGGTCACAGTGGTGGAAAGCGAGAAAAGACACCAACCTAATTCCCAACAAATTTGGATAATTTAGTTACATGTAGGTCTGTCAGCCAATTGACCTATGTAAATGTCCCACTTTCATTTGAATGCTTATTGTGTAATGCTCATGACAAAAGAAGTGAAGGAAAAAATTAAACGTACATGTACACGTACGTACATGGGTTATTCCATAAATTAGGGTGCCAACTTGTGACATTTTGACCCAAAATGGAAAAATTGATTGACAGGGGATTTATTAATAATTTTCAGTATAACTTAAAGATATTGACATTCCTCATTAATTGTAGCCAAAATCAGACATTATTTACTCCAGAAATGCCAAAATATCATGTCAAAACCCATTCACGGTTTCACGTGTAAAGGGGACACCAAATTAGTTTTCTGCTATTTTTGTGATAATTCATGCTCAATGTGGTGTTTATTTTAAAATGTACTTTTTGTCTTACCCAGGATAAAACATCAAGGTTTATTGTGAAAATAACTTGATTAGACTAAAAATAACAATTCGGTGCATGATTGCGTATTGGGGACACCATTTGGTGTCCCATTTACACGTGAAACCTAATAAATGGCCCAAAATATAAAATTTCCAAGCATGCAATCTTTGTTATGATTTCACACTTATCAAGTGGGACATGTAATTAATGGTGATAGGATTGGATTTGCCAGTGAACCCAATTATCTTTTTATTTCTCTGAAACATTACACAAATTTCACGTGTAAAAGGGACACCCAAAAAGTGGGTCTTGTTTACACGTGAAACATTTGGGCTAACACACTGTCAATCTCGGTCAACTAGTTATTAAATCATTTAAATATGGTGCCATTCTTAAGCAGTATTAACATGCTTTAACATAATGAAGGGCAATTTTTCATACACATACATTGTATGTGCACATGGTAGTATTTGAGAACCAAACAATGCATTTCAACAGCAGTTTTTAAAATGTCGCAGCTTTGGTGTCCCTTTTACACGTGAAACCGTGAACTATTTAGGACACCATACTGTCAGGAAATTAGTCAGATGTTTCATCCTTTGCTACCAGATATTTAGGTACAAGTACTATAATTTGAGCAACTAAAATCATTTGTATATATTTCCCTGTTGGTAATACATACAAGGGAAACAAATATCACAATGTAAAGAGGGACACCAAAAGTCATTGGCCCCCACATTTATGGAATCACCCACATGTAACAAAACTCCATTTGAAAAACTCCATATGCCTAGTACACGTGACATGATTGCATTAAAGCCAACCGGTAATGGCAGTGTTTGTTCATATGTCTCTCGGAACTAAATTTAAGTGATGTGGCAGTGTCCACAGGCCAGTCAAGATTGCTTAAATGTACATGTACATTGTACTTTATTGTACATGTACCTGTGCAATACTTAAAGATGTACATGTACATTTTGTACATTTCTGATCATAAACTTTATGAGTTTTAATGTGAAAGTTTGATACCAGTAACAATTCTCCTGAGAAACATTTCTGTCTGATGAAATGGTGTATCTTTGAGAAAATTATATCTGAAGGCCTTAAAAACGCTGCACATGGCTTATTTTAATTAAATTAATTTCACAATATATTTGTCCGATATAAATATCCATAAGAGAACCTACATAGAAAACAAACATGTCAATAGAGAGCAATGATATTCGAGACCACTGCAATGTAAGTAAAATAGCATTGCAGCCATTTTTTAAGACCTTAAAAAAATATGCATGAAATATGAAAACATACATTCTGAGCCATGTTGTTGTATGGGACAAAATCAGTCAAGGTGATTGTTTTTGACCCTCCTGCCATAGTACAAAACCACATGTAATCTGATCATGTCTGTGTAAAAGTATAGCAGGGGAGGTGGAAGGAAATTTTGACTGATTTTGACCTTTTAAATAGTAGGAGGATTTTAAAGGGTAAAAAAAATATGCACAAATCAATGTAAAACTTCGAGACTTTCAGAGTTTCCACTTGAAAATCCAATACACTTTTTGATGCGTTTTCTTGAGGTGATGGAGTCCCATGATATTGATTGCTTTATGCATACATGTTGATTGAGCCCTTTAGAATGATTCTAGCTGTGTTCTGCGGGATGCCTACATGTAGACATCAAACATTTGGAACAAAATTCCTGGATTCATGCTTTGTACAATGTACATGCAGGTCATGACCTTCTTTCAACCCCCTCATATTTTGATTTTTTTGGCACCAAATGACAGAAGAAAACAAGAGCTTTGCAAAAATGTATACTTTTATTGGGTTATCTCAAGAGAATAAGCCGAAGCTGAAAAACATTAAAAACAGTAAAATACGTGTGACCTTAAAAAAACCAAAGACGGTTATAAAAGGGTTTTAAAAAATGCACAAATCACTGTCACCATGATTATAACAGAAGGTTTTTAAATCACTGTCACCATGATTATAACAGAAGGTTTTTAAATCACTGTCACCATGATTATAACAGAAGGTTTTTCACTATTTTCTCATGACTCACTTCAGTTGACTGATTGAGTTCAGACTTTCACAGGTTGTGTCATTGTATGTTGAATAGAGTATAATGACGTCAATGCAATGTTTGAAACCAGAATACTTTTGTTATTTTGTGTCAATGTGTTTGCATGACTGGCTGTTAACAAAGGAACAGTCGAAATCTCCGTTTGTTTGGAGCCAGTTGTCGTGCCAACTGACGTCAGACGTCGGTTCTCTATAACCCAAAGTATGTATGAACACTGCCTGCAACTTGTTTTTCAGCTCGATCTTCCAATGATGCAGCATACATGTACATGTACATGTACATGTACATTATGCACATTCAGTGTCAAAACAGGTACATGTGTGTCTTAACAGTATGATGTTGTCCTTGAAAAGAATATCATAGATGTATTTTAGCAGGTACATGTATTAATGCACTAGAACGTACATGTACTTACATAAACAGCCTTAAGTAGGAAAGCTTGGTATATGTTTTTATTACTTGTACACCATGTAGCTTCTTTACATATTTACAAAATGTATACTGTAATTAAATATATACAAAGTCAGGTTGAAGTGTATTATTTGCAACATGTTCAATTCTCCAGAGGAGAATTAAATAACCAGAAATACAATGTACATACAATGTACATCTTTAGGGACCATACACATACATGTACATGTAGATGTGCCTGCCCCCTCATCCAGGAAGGAAATTCTGAAAATCCTCCCTGTAATTGCTGTAATATCCAGGGTCTTTTATATGCATCGTGCACTGCTGATAATTACTTGTACTGTGTATAGCAGGGAATTAGCTATAGGAGTACATGTATGTACATGTACAGTTACATGTAGTTGTTTTTCTTGCATGAGCATCAAAAATGTACAAAATACAATGTACATTATGTACATGTACATATGTACATGTATGTACATGTACATGTACATGTACATGTACAAGTACATGTATAACGAGAAATGTTCACGAGTTGTTCACGAGTCACTTACATGTAACATTGCTTGTGAGAAAAATAACGTTCAAGATTAGTACACAAAATATTGGGAATACTTTACTCAAATTAGGTTGAAGGTTGTTGTAATGTGAAATATACGGACGTAGCCGCAGCCGAAGATACGATCGGCACGAACCACCCACACCCAATTTCAATTCGAGTTATATACCGCCCTCTATTGACGGAAGATGTATGTTGCTAATTTTGCAAATTTAGGTTGATGTCATGTGACACTTTGCCACACACATCAACTGGTTATGCATTTTTGACAGTGTTCAACCTGCCGCTAGAGGGCGCTCTAACATTTTATGACGTCACCAGTAATTTTGTTGTTAACATTGTTAAAAGCAAGTTAACATCTTTTAGCAATTTCAAATTAGAAGGCACTTCCGGTTTCAACCGGAAGGAAGGGTCACGTGATTTTGCACGTAATATAAAAAATGAAGACCCTACACGTAGATTATTCTATCAATTCCCACGAAAAGCAAAATCAGATTTCTCTCTATTGATTTTATATTGATTTTCAAAGATTAAACTTTCAAATTATAAGGCACCTCCGGTTTGGACCGGAAGGAAGGGTCACGTGACTTTGCACGTAATATCAAAAATGAAGACCCTGGATTATTCTATCAGTTCCCGAAAAAAGCAAAATCAGATCTCTCTCGATTGATTTTATATTGATTTTCAAAGATTAAATCTAGAAATCTTTGATTGCTTGTAATCCGATATTTGATGACGTCATCGTGACGTCATTATCAGAAAGCTTGAGAGCTATGTTAACTCTGCCATCTGAAGCAAATATCTGGATTATATGTCTCGCGGTTTATTTTACAGCAATTTTTTAAGGTTTAAAGGTCTTTTCATTGCAACTTCTGGTCTGGTGACGTCATCAATCTTTCTCCCCCTCAACTTGTTCTTAGCATGAAGCCGATTATATACATCAATTATGAAGAGATTTCAACAAACTTCGCCACACACATCGACTGATTATTCATTTTATACATTTTTCAACCTGCCGCTAGAGGGGCTCGAACATTTTATGACGTCACAGGTATTTTTTTTGTTAAGTACAACCTAGCCGGAGACTAACATCGTTGAAAGCAAGTTCACATCTTTTTCCACTTTCAAATTATAGGGCACTTCCGGTTTGGACTGGAAGGAAGGGTCACATGATTTGACGCACACGATAAAATGAAGATCCTAAATTATACTATCAATTCCCACGAAAATCAAGTTCAGGTCTCTCACGGTCGATTTTATATTGATTTTCAAAGATTAAATCTATTAATCTTTAATTGCTTGTAATTTGAGTCAATTAGCGCAGTTGTTACTGTCCCCCGCCTTTCACCGCTGTGGCCCGGGTTCGATTCCTGCCTTGGTCCTCATGTGGATTGGGTTTTCAGTCCCTACCTGATTCCGTGGGTTTTCCCAGAATATTCTTCTGGGGTTTTCCTCCCACCTCTAAAACTGTAACTTCTTCCCATTGTCTTCTCTCTACAGGTTTCTTCAGGCTTTCGAGCTACAGTGCCTTGGGCACTTTTGAGGAATCCTTGGTTTCATTACCAGAAAAATAAAAATATAATAAATAATAATAATGTATATGTTGTTTCTGTGTCTTTCAACGATTGCCATGTTTTGTTTTGCTTTTTGTTCCACACATAATTAGCAGTGAACAATTTCATCTGCATGTACAATGTACATACATGTATGTACAATGTACACAATGTATGTAGGGAAGTGATAAACAAAAGTCACAATTTGCTGAATAATATCAGTTCTGTGCGAATTTTACACGTACGCCTATTTTTGTATCGCTATGTACATGTACATGTGAGAACTTTCCATTGTTTACCTTTGATATACATGTAACCCATCCCCATGGACTAAGCACTAGTTTGCCTGTCCTCACATTTTCCCGAACAAAGAAAAAAAAGTGAGGACAGTATTGTTCCCTTTGTTATACCCTCTTTTCTGTCCTCACTTGTAATGCGATACCATGACACGTACACATGTACACATACACGTACACACATACAGTCGTACTTCCCCAATACGTCCGAGGACAATGCTTTGTGTTTCCTATTGTTCCTTTAATATAACCAACCCCCATAGACTAAGCACGTATCCTTACGTTCGAGGACCGATTTCAACAAAAGACTCTACGTTCGAGGACTGAAAGGTTTCTTTGTGTTTCCTTTCTTCTCTTGTCCTCGGAGATATATACAGTGCACGTACACGTACACGTACACACAGTCGTACTTCCCCAATACGTCCGAGGACAATGCTTTGTGTTTCCTATTGTTCCTTTAATATAACCAACCCCCATAGACTAAGCACGTATCCTTACGTTCGAGGACTGATTTCAACAAAAGACTCTACGTTCGAGGACTGAAAGGTTTCTTTGTGTTTCCTTTCTTCTCTTGTCCTCGGAGATATATACAGTACACGCACACGTACATGTACACGTACATGTACACGTACACGTACACGTACACGTACACGTACACACGTACACGTACACGTACACGTACACGTACACGTACACGTACACGTACACGTACACGTACACGTACACGTACACGTACACGTACACGTACACGTACACGTACACGTACACGTACACGTACACGTACACGTACACGTACACGTACACGTACACGTACACGTACACGTACGCACTTGCACGCACTTGCAACATGCCAGTACATGTACATGGGTTTGTACATGTACACGTACTTGTTTTCTGTGCATGTGGATGCATGGTAGCCTACAGTGTACATGTACAGGTAGGTTCTGCCGACTTTGTTCATTTATTACATGTATGTAAATGTACATGCATGTTCTGTAGTTGTGATTGACATTTTTGTGATGTCATTGCGGAGATAAACAAGAATTTGTTGATGTATTTTGAATAGAAACATGAAGCATAGAGGCCGAAATGCACTCTTAAAAGCATATTATGAAAGCATGTCTAAACAAAGACAAAAACATAAAAATACAAGCATTGACTACATTTAGATGAAACAGTGCAATACATTTTTTTCTCAAACTGAACAGAAAAACATGTAGTGGTAACCAAGTTCGTCATATCGGAGAACGCTAAGCTAAAAGCATATATTGCCTTTCTATAGGAGCATTTTAATTGTAAACATTGTGCAAGTTTTTCTTAAAACGTATTGCTAATCAGTATTTTTCTGTTTCATTTTCAGGTCAGAGAGCACTTCCCTCCCTCCCTCCCTACAATAATGCATACAAACGACTGACAGCATCAGTGCTGACTTAGCACCAAATAGCCATGGCAGAACAGATTGGTAGGAGTGACAGCGGTAGCAGCTGCGGTGACAGCAACAGTGCCAATGTGGGCAACCAGGGCTCCTTCGCTGAGGTCACTGTCATCGATTCCCAGTTCCAGCACTTCAGCAGCTACATTGAGGTCATGCAGGTCTTCAAGTGCCGCCTCTGTACCTTCTGCAGTCCCCTAGAGCATGTCATTGCCAGCCACATGTCCGAGGTGCACTTCCCGCGCCGATGCTTCCTCTGCAAGCAGTGCCTGTTTGTCTTTGAGGACCGGGCCCAGCTGGTCAGCCACCTAGACTCAGCCCATGGCACCAAGAGCATTACAGTCTGCTTTGGGGACACCATGCCATCCAGTGCTGGCTATTCATCATCGTCTCCGCCGCCCACCCTGCGGATGATGATGAGAACAGCAGAGGGAGAGGAGAGAATCCAACAACAGATGATGGAAGAGACGCCTGGCGAAGAGGCTAGAAATGGACGGGTGACATCCAGCACCGGTAACCTGGCCAATCTAAGCAACATGACTCACAGCAGCCCTTCACGAGTGGATTCTATGGTGAGCAAAGTAGGAACTAACCGTACTAAAGTCGGGGCTATCCAAGTAGTAGATGTAGATCTTTATTCTAGCTTTTGGATTCGGTTGGCATCAACCAATACAGGCATTAGATTGTTATATTCAGCAGGGTGCCTACAAAAAACATGAAGGTTATTTTTTTTTCAAGAAACGGCCATCTTATTTTGATGCATCATTTCAAAAGTCTCAATATTTGAAGGTTGATCATCATCCCTGTATTTTTCCAGTAATTGCTTGTATCCGAGGCAATAAAGACTATTTGCCCTTTGTTTACATCTAAACTGCCCTATATTCAAATGTGCCCGGCAGTATGCGCACGCATCGTGTTTGGCATCAATTTGTTAAGGAGTGACATCAAAGATCGCATAATTCAAAAGGCAATCTGACCTGTGACATCATTCATAAACCAAATATTATGCAAAACACTATGCAGACTCCCGAATTTTCCGTTATATTTTTTGCTGGATTCCTTTTTTTTTTATTTGAAAATCCGTTTTTTGCTGGTGTTATTTTTAGTAAAATTCCGTGAAAACAACGGTGTTAATTAAACAAAAAAAACACCATATTTGTAACTGTCAACTTCATTGTGCGAGCAGTATTTGCAAAAAAGGATTTCGTCTGACACATAGTCCTTTCTGGGGATATTGGCGCACACGGAGTTGCGGTGACAGAGTTTCGTTTTTCAGTTTTTTCGACAGCAAAGCCTTCCACTTTGGCATGATGGCCCACTGCCTGTCACAGACAAGACAGAGGGAAATGCACGATCAGCGCATGCAGCGCGCACAACACACAATTCATTCAGCTGGTACCGGCACTCTTTGCTTCCTACATTGGTTTTATTCATACATCGCTAGCGCTGGGTACCAGCACGCAGCGCATGGTGTGACCTCGTATCCATGGCTGCATTCGAGCAACACATGCCCGGACAGCAGCCGTTCACTCTCCCTGCCCCAGGAGCGACCACGCACGACAAACCTAGACTTGAAATCTAGTCACTAATTAATCGGGATACTATCGGCGTTTACAGCTACCGCGCGCATGCATTCCCGGGGTTATATCAAAAATGCGCACCGTGCACACACGCTGACTATTTAGTGGCTTGTCAAGTCTAGTATTGTACAGGGTAGTCGCAATGCTGCCGCATTGGTGTAAAATATTTATTGCAACAACACGGCGAACAGACTATTCATCCATGCATTACATATTCGTACTGCTGTCCGCCGCGCCGATTGGGATCGGCACCGAGGGATCATGATTGAAAGCAGCATTTGTTTACTGTTTTTGTTTTGTTTTTGTCGAATTTTGAGAGGAAGTATTCTCCGTAGTTGGGTTTTTTAGGTAAATTTTGAACAAAATGTGTGTTTTCCATTTTATTCTCTTCATTTTTTCCACTTCCGTTTTATTTTCGTGATTCCGTGTTCTTAAGCAAATTCCTCGTTTCCGTCCGTGTTCACCGTGATGCGGAAAATTCGGGGGTCTGACTATGCATGCACATAGCACCAGGACATTTTAATATAGATGTAAAAACGTGACGGCACATCATCTGTACTGTATGAGAAGTTCCTTACAAAGTTGGTCTAAATTCTTTCTGACCTATTTCTTTCATGTAATAAGGGATAGTGTTCAACCGATGTTGGTTTTGCCTGCCGATCCGATGGCCGATATTTTACTTGGAACATCGGCCGATGTCCGATCCGATCCGATGTTTTTAATCGACATAAACAATGCCCCCAAAAATGCAAGTGTTGACATACCAAAGACAAAACTCGACTCTCTTAACACAGTAATAAATTACTTAGAATGTTGCCTACCTCTTAGTGTTTGAAATAATGTGTAAAGCTAAGGCGTGATCTCGAAATTGACTGACCGTTTTTCCCCCGTTCTTCTCCTGTTCTTCCCGATCGGTCCGTCGTTGTCAAGGAGGTCGGGAAGTTGCAGACCGGACGGCAGTGTGCACTCAGGTGCGGCACAGTTAATGAGCAAGGCCGATCGTGCGCCATTGTCATCCCAACAATTGGTTTAATGAATAAACATGAGACACAAGCCTACTGATGAATACCAACGGCATCAC
Source organism: Hippasteria phrygiana (assembly GCA_037893225.1). NCBI lineage: Eukaryota > Metazoa > Echinodermata > Asteroidea > Valvatida > Goniasteridae > Hippasteria > Hippasteria phrygiana. The sequence continues at coordinate 206,174 of JAZGUH010000875.1, read as the reverse complement.
GCAGACAAGACGCGCCGTTCCAAAATCAGCGTACGTCCGGTCATGTCAAATATCGGATCTCAAAAGCAAACTCCATGCTATAACAAAGCCGGAATCTTGTCGATTGGTATCTATAAAGTTACAGTTAGGCCCTACTTTATTGATTAATTGATAAACTCAAATTCTTATAAAATCTATTTTAATTTTTGTGGGGTCTTACCCATTTCAATGTGACTTCCAAATCAAGTTTACAAGTCCCGATTGCGATGCCTACCATCACTGAGCGAAAAACAAATACACGAGAGCGGAGAGAGATTCCGCTCCGGTAGGCCTAAGCCCCAAAACGCGTATGGCTCTCAAAAAAAATTACAAGAACGATAATTTTTCAACATCACTGGAAAAATCTACAGTACATGTACGTCCTAACAACAATGGTATAATAAATCATTGATTTCACTAAATTTTGATTGTTTATTTCTTACTCTGAAATCTCCATCCGGTCCAAAGTTTTATGGGAATACTTTAGCACATGTTCGTGCTTGCCGAATACGTAAACAACTGTTTGCCAATAGACTTCACATTTAGTCTTTAATTTACTATATTTCGTTCTACATACGTACATGTCAAGAACCAGTTCACACACAAAAATACACTCGTTCATCACGGACAAGTCTACGGAACTAGTCTACGGAACGTATGTAGTGAGAATTTAGTTGGTCGGTGGCCCGCTGCTTCCACAGTGCCCCGTGTAATGTGTAAATCAAATCGTTGTACTTCTTGACAAATTCTTTATACGTCATGCTGGGGCCGCGTTGCCGTCAAACCAGCACAATCCACAGCGCGCGCTGTATACTCTCGCGGCGGTGGTTGTTCAACCATGCTTAAAAGCAGAAAAGTTGTGCGAACCATAGCAGGAAAATTTGCTTAAGCATAAGCGTAGGCAAGTCTTGCTATTAAACGCTTGCGCGTACATGGAGATTTATATTGTTGCGTCACTAATTTAAGCAAATCCTGCTTCTGAAGTTAGCGGGCCCTTCGCTGTCCTTACTGCTTTATACAGTCTATGAAATGGGCGAGGGTTCCGTTAGCAGAAAATCGTGTGTTAATAAGCCAATTCGTTCAATGTACAGAAGCAAAACGATTATTTTGTAAAAACCCTGAGACATCTTGCGTGGCGGAAACCAGACTGGTACCGTATGCGTATTGTGCGTTGATGCCATAAGTCCATTGCCAGACTTAGTCTGGCTCGCGGTATGTGCCGCATGTTCTGTGTTGCTGCGTTGTGCGAAGCGAGATTTGGAACTAATTTTGCCCGTGTTTCATGGGCTGGACGCGACGTCTAGTGGGCCCGGATAATGTGCGGGGGGTTCGGGAAAAATTGAAACTTTTTTGTTCTGAGCGATAAAATGCTGATTCCAAAATCAAGTTATAGTTTATTTATTCGTGTTTCCTATGATGGCAAACATTTTGACAGGTTTGGAAAATTTAGACTTGTAATATGAAGAAATCCAAGCTGAAATGGAAAAACGCGTGTCCAAGACGTGCGTTGCTATCGGGCGGAAAGGTTTGTTTAAAAAAAAAAAGAAACGGTCGTCAGGGAGTTGGCGCATGCGCGAGCGAAACATCGAACTGGCTTATTATAAGCAGCGCCTATGGAATTGGGCCCTGTTCCTTGCTCTATAGTTCAAGTTACTTTAGGTTTTTGCATTCGTTTCGGACAAAATCACAAACATAATCATGATCAATTTATTATGCGTTTCATATGAGCTCGATTTTGAAAAATAGGTTGTCTGTCGGACTTGGCCACCGACAGCGCGAGAGCCCGATGCCTGATAGGCTGATTTTGGTCTTCCCGGGCATAACGGGCGATAGGATTTGTCAGTATAATGGGTCAACTCGTACCCAGGTTAAATCGTACCCGAGTCAACTCGTACCCCAAAATTTAATGTTTGTTAAACCTATTGCAAATCATTGCACCTTCTTTAATCATCATGTTTGGAAATGAGTTCTAACAATTGCAATTCTTAAATTGTGACTTTTCAGCGCAATATTGTTATTACTGTTAGGCATGTGCCATCAATTTAAAGTAGCATTTCATTTACAACCGTTGGAAATAATCGAAATTGTTTGGATCTCAACTTTGCGACACGTTTGTGTGTGTACACGTACATATACACGGACGAGTTTGGCAATCGGGTACCAGCTTGTGTAACAGTACGGACACGCTGGTACCCTAGTATCTTTTGTATTGCACTGGCCATTTCTCACCAAGGGGAATTCCCTTAACGCACGCTCTGCCAGCTCGTATCGCTGGCTATTGTCTTGGTTTTGTTGTTGGTCTTTTTGACAATTCAGTTGCATACTTTAATTGGACGTTATTAATCGGTATGTTCGATGTGACCAGAGAATTTCCCTTGTTCCCCTTTTGAGACAGACGATTTTAAATATTTTTAATGAAACATTCAGGATGACTGAAATGCTGGTAGTCGAGCACCACGTGGCTGGATTTGTGCAATATTTCGATCTCTCCATCGCCCAGTGCCCGCTGGATAAATGTACATATACATGTATGTGTACTCTCCAGATGCCACGTGTGGTTGGCATGGAATATTTTATACTTTTCTTTCAGGGCGAATGAATACTGACATTGTAATGAGTACTGATTTTTTTAAACATACATGTACAAGTACATAGCTTGTCGGAACAGGGGAGCATTAATATTCCAAGCAAAGGATACAATAATCCATCCTTCCGTTTAATTCAGCCACGGGAGGGTAAAAATTATTCTCCTTGCTCGACGTTAAATACGGCAATCGATGGATTTATTTAATCAGCTATGTGTCCCCTTTGTGTTTAATATGTTTGTTCTGCTTGGTCTAATTTTTCTGGTGATTTTCACGGCGAGGTTGCGTTTAGCCCGCCCACTAGACTATCGACGGGTACCAGCGAATTGTGTAGATACCAACAGTCAATCCGCGTTAACCAGCTGATTTATTTTAGAGCTTATCAGCAGGAGGCACAAACCACGTGCGAGCAGCCCCAAGTGCAGAGAAGCATTAAAGCATTTTTCAATAAATGGTTGAAATGGATACGGCCACTAATCATGCTAATTTGCATAGATTGAAATATGGCTCAGTCTACATAAAACCACATTTTGAGAAGTTTTCAGGGTTAACTTTATGAAAATTACACTGGGGAGTAACACAAAGGGTAACACCAGTGGTTAAGTTTTGAAAACAACTTCATTGCAATACAATTGGCATAATTTGGTCTAATTGCGGTGAAAATGAGCATTTTCTCTCTGCCTACCATGAATAGAAATTACACCATTTTTGTAGACTATCGGATCGCTTGTTCAATGTCATTTGGTGATTTTCTTAAAACGTCCCCCAGTACGAATCACCGAGCCACCAAGTGGTCAATTATCTTATGCACCTACATGTATCAATTGCTCCCCCACCCCTCCCCCGGGCTGCTCCACCCAAGATGTGGGGATTGTCACTTTTGAAGTAACCAAATCCCCACCCCTGGGGCAAAATTTTAGTGACGATCCCTGACATACATGGGTGGGGCACCCCCACCTCATGGTTTTGAACTTCTGATGATGTGGAAACAATGGCAAAATGAGTGACCAAAATCCCCACCCTGGGGCTTGAAAAATGTGACCAAACCCCCACAAAAGATGAGGGGCAGCACGGGGAAGGGTGGGGGAGCAATTGATAGGCGCATTATTTACACTATAAATAAAAAGTTTGAAAGGATGATGTCACTTTGATAGAACCTCGCTTAAAGGAAATTAATGTTAGCGAATTTGCTGGTAAAAAGAAAGTATCACCGATTTTTTTTAGGGAAAATAGGGGTTCCGAAAAATAATTCGCCGATTTAAAAAACGATATCGGCGATATCTCGATTTAAAAAAACATGTAGCCGATTTCAATTTTTGGGCGGCGAATATCGCATCATCGCGATTTTATCGTCGTATCGCCCAGCACTAGCCCCTTCCATAACAAGGAAAATTATGACCAAGAATTTATTTTGTGTTGGCAGGGGTAAAATAAAAATATATATTCTAATAAATCTTAGAGCGAGGATCGAGGGGCGGTGATATACATGTACATGTATACGGGATCTATCACGGGAACGTGCATTATACATGTATGTGGATGTAAACTTTTTAGTTGTTTTTGTCGAGTACGGACCCATGGGTAAGGACACCTTTTCTCCAACGGTGGAGCTAGTCTGTCATTTTAAATTTGGTCTAGTATAAAATCTGGACTAGCAAAACCGGGCCTTTTTATCAATCCACTTTTAACCTCTACTCCGAAAAAAAGGATGTACATTTTTAAATAGAATTATTTGGATTGGAAATATCCCCCGAATCGTTTATCCATGTGCATGTACACAAACAGGGGTTGAAATTTCATGTTCATTTCAGTTTCCGTCATTTATCGAATCAAATTTTCCACGGTCTTTGAAAAAAATTCCCAAATATAATCTCGGCTCCCCCCCCCCCCCCAAAAAAGCCTTTCCAGAGAATGATTGACAGCCGCATTGTTCAAATTATACAATGTATCTCTTGTTTATTATAAGTATCAATTTGTGTGGCAGGCCACCCGACTTTGATGACATGGCGCTAGTTTATGGAACTTTGCCGCTAGTTCTTTGCTGATGGACAGTGATGATAATATCTCAACCAATTAAATGAGCCGGTTTCCGGCAAATAAATATGCCATTGGTTGCAGTTACTGCTGGAGTCATTGGCCATTGGAATTCCCAGCTGGCCCCTGTACACGACTTTTGTGTGTGTATTTTTTCCTACATCTAGCCGAAGTATAAAGCCCAAGGGCCCCAAGTTGCGGTTTTGCGGGTCGGTATTCCGCGGACCAGTCACTCTGTAATGTAACTATTCATATTTAAATGAGCTGGCGGGTCTGCGGGAGAACGGGTATATTCAAGTCTTTTGATATGTAAATGACCGTTCCGGACGGGGCTAGCCCGGGTTGTTAAGGGCTCTTTTGTTAAAATTGGTCTTGGGGATCCCGCAGAATGGACGGGGCGCGGAACAGTCAGTCAAATATGAGATGCCGCCTAATCCAGACATTTACGTAGACAAATCTGCAGCCGTGAAAATATGAGGCCGAACGCGCAACGATTTCTGTTCAAGCTTTCAGCAAACTTGGCGCATACGTGAGGAGAATTCCATTTATTTTGAACTTAAATATTGGCAAAACAAATTGCAATATTCAATGTTATTGTGATGACGTCACTTTTTCCTTTATGGAAGAACAGAGGAATAAAAAATTTAAAATACATGATGGAAGTCCCCGTGGCATCGTGAGATTGGGCCCACCAGGATTAGGCCTGCCGGGATTGAACTCGGGTCCGCTGAAATTTAATAACAGGGCTACCGAGATTGTGGATCAGGGCCAGGTTGACAAGGCTTCAATCATGTCAATCGTTCAGTACACGTACATGTAGTTGGAGTACTGTGACATTTACCTACAGTTAGCTTCTTTCCGGTACGCCATTTGTTTCTATTTCGGCATTGTTGATAGCTGATAATTAATACCATGGACGATCACACGTGAGCTGTCAAAAAACGATCGTATTTTATGTCTTGTGTACACAGACATCGTACACGTACAATGCATGCAATGCATAACATGCGCTATTGGTGTTGGCAAACCCCGGGTTTTAGTCTTTTCTCAAGACAAAGTTCACTTCACGTTAGCTGCATGTACATATGTACATGTATGTCAATGTGCATTGTATAATGGGAATAAGACGTTCGCGTAGCTTCCCCGGATCGACTCGGGTGAAGGCAGACGGGTTAGCCACGGGAGCTGGGCTAATAGAACGCTCAAATGCCCTCTCCTGTTGATGTCACCTAGCACTTGAGTGGGCAATTGTGTAGTTACGGACCCCTCTATATATTTTATCCATTTTGAGTCAAGGTTGTTTTTATCATTCCAAAATGAATTTATCAACCTAAATTTTCTTGTGTGTTTTGCGGTTGGTGTCTTGCGAATCGGTCCGGTTTTCGCCATCTTTATTTTCGTGTTGCGTTTTGTCATCTTCGCTGTCGTTTTACCCCAAAATTTAAAAACCTGCCATCTATGTACGAAGTGTACCTGTTGGTTTTTAATGTCGTAATCTAGTTTGCTAAGGCCAATAACTTTAAAGTGGGATTTTGTTCTCTTATAGGAACAGGCCAGGGTCCTTAACTACACAATCCCCCTTGAGGTCAGCCATTTTTAATTCCCCACTTCAGTCAAATCTGTGGGTAATCGGACTTAACTACACATGCGTATAACTTAATCCACCAGTGACTCTGCTCCGTGAGCAGGGTCTGTGATGGCTGACCCGAGTCGACCCGGGTGATCTCCTCGAACGCACCCATTGCAACAATTACTATAACCCAAGGTTTTAGTATTTTCTCGAAGTTCGCTTTGCTTTAGCTGCATGTACACAAACGTACATTGTACACTGGGAATAAGACTAAGACTACACTAATGATGCACGTGTGCTATGAACGGCGTGGAGACGAGATATGACGGCGACAAAGTCATGTCAAAGAAACGACACATTTTAGTACATCATACGTTATGTACTATTCTGTCGTAAAATTTATTGGAAATAACTGGAATTTCGGACAAGGTAAACTGGACTAATTTACACGTAATTCACACTTGAAAAAATCTTAAACGCTACGAAAAGCTACATTGTACATATCGTGCTATTCTTTGGTATATCAAAGTCGTTTTTCCCCCATACATATATTCTGCGGGTGTACAAGTATTATGTACTATTATGTATTATGGAATTCCCCAGAGTGCCTCTGAGACAACCAACATGGGTGTTGGTTGCAACTGTTTGAGTCTCAGGCCAAGTTCATAGACATTTTAAGGAGGCAGTTACATGTACATGTACATGTACATGTTGTATTTACCAGGGTTGAATCTCACTGCACATACACGTACATGTACATGCACCAATGAATGTTGCTTCAAAATTTCATGAAGGACATCATAAGCTTTTTGGGTCTTACAAAATTATGGTTGGTGATTTCTGTTACGTGCAGGGGATGTGTGGTGCATTAAATAGCCGTCTGATAACAAGATTATGAGGCAGTGCTCTTATGAATCTGTGTGCATGCCATTGTACAGCAACCAGACGGCCACAAACACGTACATGTACATGTGTAGATGAATCGATTGGCATACCGGCTTCAATCTTTTCAAACAAACAAACTGTTGGTACATGTAGGTTAAGCCTTAAAAAATGCAACGAGTGGAAGTCACATGTCAGTTCACAATGACAAAATTATCCCGCAGAAATACATGTACATGTCAACATTAAAACAATTATGATTTCAGTGTTTCTAATCCTAATGTTGGGTAGCTGAAAGAACTGTACCCACAAGAATTTATTTGGCCTTGGGATGAATATGTACTGGTGCGTTATGTACATACACGTATGGGACTGCAAGGGGACTTGCGTCTCTGCATAAAGAAATTGTTGAATTATTCTAACAAAGAAGAAAAGTTTGATGGCCAATGTTATACTTTACTTGAAATTGTTTTTTATCAACATGAAAATGATTATAATATCCTATTTATATTTCTCCATGCATAATTCTCTGTGCTTCGGAGGGGATATTCGTTTTGCTCAGAGAAAAATGTCGGTTATGTACATTTGTCTGTCAATTTGCTAATGTTTTTATGATTCATTGTTTCCCTATGACAGGAGCATACAGGTACTGAGTCTGGTGTTGTACAACCAGAGGGAGGAAGAGCCAGCGAACCACCATCCATCGCCAGTGATACCAGACAAGAGCAGATACAGTCTCGAAGTAGCTCCTGCCATCCAAGCAGCTCCAATCAGGTCTACAGCAGCCCAGACATAATCGACTGTGAGGCAGTGAATCTGAGGCAAGAGCAGCGAGAAGCACCACCCAATCAGCAGCTGCCTCCGTCATCTGCTTCCGAGCCACCCAGCACGGAACTTCACGTCACCATCGGAAACACGTACTGCCAGTCGTACATTAAAACAGAGCCCATCAGTCCAGTGAGAAGCTCGCTGCCCCAGCAAGGACAGAAGTCAAGACCCTATCTCGGCAGAAGCCGCCATGACCCAAGATCATACATGCGCAGATGGTCTCTGACGGAGAATTCCTTGAGAGAGGACAGTACAGCCAACACGCCTGCCAGGATGAGTCGCTCGTTTGACACACCAGGTTCTGGTAGTGGGTTGCAGAATGGTATTGAAGAGGATCAAGAGAAGGCAAATTCTGATGGGGATTCCAGGCCGCATAAGGTTCAGAAATTTTCCCCAGGTACTAGGGAAGGTGTGAACAAACCTTATCAAAGGCAGGGGAATTCAGAAAATGATAAGCCAAGGAATGAGAAAAATAACAAAGATATTAAAGGTAGACCAATGGAGAAGAGTAAATCCTTAGATACGGGTAAAGCTGTAGAGAGCCGAAGCTCATTAGGGGTAGGTAGATCTTACCAGAGCGGGCGGTCTGTAGATGGAAGAGCTCCTCGTTTGGTTCGGCAAAATGTAGTGGAAGAGAGCCCCAGGAGCTCCCCTCAACTACGGGTGATGTCGGAGGAGAACTCAGCCAATCAAGAACAGAATGATGTGCCCCGGGTAACCATCCCTTGCGGGGCTGCAGAGGCCATGCAGCGAGAGAATTTCAGTCGCAGTTTCCCTGTCAGTGTTGGAAGAACTTCCGGGGATCAGTATTCCAATCCCAAACCCCCAGAGGTGAATGCAGATTTTAGGCCTACCCTGAGGGATCTTGTCAGTAGCAGGATGGAGCGAGGAGACAGGCAACTTCCCCTAACGGTAGCCATGCCTGGGTCAGGTCAAGGTCAGAATTTGCCGGTAAACAGCGCCCCAACTCCAATGATGCGGACAGGAAGAGTGCGCAGCTACAGCATCAGCGAGGGAGACGTGCGCGGGTTCCAGAAAAATGTTCATCCTGATGGGTCCCCCCACAAACCAGCCGATGGCAATGCCAATACATCAGCTTTGGAGAGAGACCATCCATCAGTGCATTCTAGATTGCCGCCAGGTAACCCCCAAGCTCCCCCAGTGCTTCATCAGTATCCTGGCTTAGTCTATCAGCCCTACTCAATCGAGGGGGAGCCAAAACATCTGAGGTACTACAATCACGGTCCGAGGATGGCTGGTCCCGGCCCCTTAGATGGCCCACCACACCCACTCAGAGTGAGGCAAGAGGAGAATGGTCAACTACCAGGTCAAAACCAACCAATGGAAGAATCTTTCCTCTACAGGTACCTACGTAACAGCAGTGGTCGTAAGTACAGGCGGAATTCCATCAGTGTGAGCAGTTTAGGCTGTGATGTCCCACCCACAGGTCTGATCCCCTCACATGGTGTATCACCTCGTGGGATGGTTCCTCATCCTGAAGCGGTAGATATGGTCAGCTTTGACAGGCAGAGAGGATTGGCATGGCCACCCCGTCATCATCCCGACCATCCCTTCCAGCATCAAGGACCCTTCCCATCCAACATGCCACCTTATCACATGACATGGAAAGACAAGTTTGACGCCAACCAGATGTCACCAAATACATCAGCCAGCAATGACCAAAGACACGGGGTAGAGTACACAGGCTCCCTTGACAGGGACCCTTCGGCTAGAGGTGAGATGGTGAACGGCCCCAATGGTGTAATCCTAGTTGATGGGAAGGTGATGCGAGCCAAGCAGGGAGAAGGGGGTGAGACAAATCAAGATCTAGCCAAGGACATAACTAGACAGGTACAGCAGGCCATGGGCGTTACACAAGCTCTGTACACCCCTGCAGATCGGCACCTGCCACCGTGGGTGGAGGGCAATGACCAGTCAGATTCGCCAGAGGACCCTATGGACGGAGATGGCCTTGGCCAGAGGCGCAGCCGCAAGTCTACCTTCAACATTTACCGGGAGATACCAGAGCGAAAGAGGAAGCTAGACCATGAGGAGGAGGAGAAAATCAAGCACAGCTACAATCCAGATGGGAGCTTTGACTACTTCTCACTGACTGGCTGGAAGGCGTACAAGTGTGACCTGTGCAAGAAGCGCCGCTTTAAGACGGCCTCTGAGCTGCACGAGCACAAGCAGCGCAAACACGGGCTGCAGAGGAATCACAGCAGCCAAGGCAGTCTAAATGGGCTTCCAGAAGCAGCCTCTACCCTCAGTGTCATGGATGGGAATGAGCCTAACAATTCTCCGTCTTCAGGCTGAGGAGATGCCAGGGTCTGGATGCCATTTTGTTGACAAAAGGCTCGCAGTATCACATCAACTGTGGGTAGTGTTGCCTTGCCCACACATTGAAGAAGTGTCGATGGTCTTGAAGCAGTTGCAGCTGCAGAGATATTGGCAGAGTCTGAGAGACCATTCTGATTCACTATGGTTCACTATGGTGGTCGTTTTGGTTGGCAGTCATCAGCGTTTGGTTCAAATCTTATTGGCTGCTTGACCAAGGATGTTTTTTTTTTTGGTCTCCAGCCTTGCACACTCGCACAAATGCAAGATTTGAGTGACAGATTTTTGTCTTTTGTTGTGAAGAAGAGGTTTTCGGCAAAACAGTTGTGAAGAAGTTCATGTTTGTGAATATGCACTTGTTCAAGTTAACTTTTATGTGCTTCCTACACATACAACAATGAGAGATACCGTAGTCTTGTGTATCACATAGTCTTGTGTATTGCATATATTTTGTCATTTTTGGTTGAGTTGGAATACTGCGCTTATTCCTCCATTTTTCATAACTTTAGGGTTTAGGCCTTTTTTCAAAGAAGTTAAGTTACCATTTTGATTTGGTTTTGATTTAATGCTTAATCCTAACATCCTAGGCATTACTTTGGTATAAAGAACTGAGTACTACAGAATACTACTTAGTATTTTGTAGCACTGAGTCTCTGTGACTGATGGATGGGTGTGTAATGGCAGCAGTCGAGATACTGGCAACTACAAAATACTACTTCTATGTACTGGGTAAATTATATTTGTGTCAATGAATTGGATGGCTAAGATAAACAATGTATCATCTCTGAAAACCAGTAATTCATACTGTGTTTCCGCCTTAGATAAACATTTTTCCTCTAAACCGAGCAACCTTAGTACTACATATTTCTACGCACGCTATTTGGGGTGAAGTACCAAATACTAAAAATTACTACAGGCATTGCACACAAGTAGGTGAGAGTACTGCATACTACATTTTACTACTAGTAGTATTTTGTAGCTTCAGGTGATGTTAGGGTTAATGTACAGCTCATGAATGTAAGCATTTCTTACAGAATAAGAAATGCATTGTACAGTATCAGAATACATGAAACAAGATCATGTAGATACAGATGAAGTAACATGTGTACTTAAAACACTTGCCTGTTTTTTTCCTCTTATTATTAATATAAGCGCAAAACTAAGAACTTTGCCAGAAAATATTTTATACAGATTGCATTAATACCCATTTTATTGTGAAAATTGCCTTGACAACCAGTGCTTCTCAGAACACAGAAAGAAAAAAAGATGGTTTTACTCCAACACTGTGTGTCCTTTTATTCAGAACTGAGTTTCTGCGGTGGGAGGATTTTGCTTTGGAAAGGTGTCTTTTGGGAGGGGAGTGCACGTGAGTGCAGTTTGTTTTGGAAGGGTTTGTGGAGTTTTAGAATTGAGCTTAGAATTGTGGAATTGTACAATTGTACAAAAGGAAATTACTGTGGAATGATGTTTGGAGCTGTGGTGTGGGTATGTATAATTGAGCATACACCCAGTGTCCTCTGTAGCATTTGGTATGATTTTTATTTTGTGCATTTGCATATTTACATATTTACAAGTTGCATTTGCGGTATGGGATACTATACATGTACATGTATGCACAATTCATTGCACATAGCATTGCCCAAGATGTACACAACATGGAAAAGGAAGGACTTTTATACGTTTGAAGGATTTTTTTGTTTGAATGGCTGGATTTTTAAAAGATTTGTGGTGAAATTTCCTCCCTCCCTCCTCTCTGTTGTAGCAGATGAATTTGATACAAACATTTCTAACATTTATAAAGAACAATATGTACGAGGTCTTTTTTATTAGAACATTTAGCTTTTACATATAAAAATCAAATCATATCTTTTTTTTGGTGTTCTCTTTTTTTGTGCGACACTCAGGATAAGCCACTGAATTTATAAATATACATATATATATATATGACTGCCTTTTGAATCCAGTTATTTCATTAATTATGAAGCACGCGAGGCTGGGCCTTTGCAATTTTTATAAGAGCAAAATTTCTGGCTTTTGGAAATGATGTACAGTGTGTGGAACTTTTTTGACTGTCTCCGTTTTAGGAGCAGTACGGACACATTGAAGACTTTGTAATCTTAACGTTTATATTTAGTGCTTCCTTGAGGCATTCAGACTGGGGTACCATAGACATGTATGTCATTTTTCAGGATTAATTGATTTTACATTTGAAGAAACCAACCGCCTGGACTGAGAGCCTTCATGAAAATTTATACATGTACCTATTGTGGTCATCTATTAATTGTTGATGGTCCCAGCGACACATGCATCATCTGACAGCATCTAAGCAAAGTCTGCTATTCTGGCATTGTATCGGAAGTTTGCTACATGGTTCCATTTTACAGCTAGCCCACGTATCAAATTTTGTGTATGAAATTTTAGCACAAACTGTCCCACAATACCTACCTTCACTACACATTTCCGGGCTATCCATAAAGGATTCTATGTACTTCTGCAAAGTACTTGTACATATGCCCGATACACACACACATTTTTAGTCCAAGTCATTGTTTATCGAATGTAAATCTGAATCACTAAAAATCTGACTTGAGTCATTGACCCGAGTCCAGCTTCAGAATTAATGTATACAAATCTTGTGTCCCATGGTTTAGGCTTAGATGTCATTGGCTAGAATGGAATACAATGGCTCAGTGGATTCAGATTATCTATGATACTGCTTTTCATTTCGCAGTGATTACTAAAGGAGTAGTGCATTCTGGGTTGCCACATTTACACAGCTAACTTGACCACTATGGATATTTGGCTTTCCAGTTTGTCAAACTTTCCCGTCTTTCCAGTGACAATCTGGGTTTTGTGAGCAGACAATTCCAATGGTGCATCATTTCACAAAGCATCTACATGTACACAGTAAGTTAACTGTTGATGGCCCATTGCACCATTCACCATTGTTAGCTTAAGAGGACAGTATTCATAAATACATTGAACATGTTTTAGTTTAACTAGAATAGCAACTTTGTAGAAAAAAGAAATATTTTTTGTATATGAACCCCTGGTGTATTTTTTAAAGATATGATTCAAACTCGATGCAAATTTGTCTGTTCATTTGACTTTATTGGAGTCAGGGTAATCAATTAGTGACAGCTTTAGTCAACTGTAATTTCTGCGGAAAAGGAAAGCAGCATTTATTAACAGGGCTGTAGTCGAGTCCCTGCAAGTCCTTTCACAAGTCCTTTCACAAGTCCAGTCACAAGTCCTTTCATAAAGCCGGTCACAAGTAACTGGATGAACAATGACAAGGGAATGCCTTTGTCAAAGCTCATTTGAATAGCTTGTGATGGGAATTAGGACCGGAGGGCTTGTGATGGACTCCACTACAGCCCTGTTTATTACCCATTTTATAGAATAGACAATTGACGATGGGACTGGTGCGCTGTTCAGTTGGTCACATGTAAGCCTAGTCTACAGATGTGGCCAGTTTTGGAGAGGCTGCTGGTGACAAGAATTTCCTGAAAACTTTGTTTGACAAATTCGCAAAAAAATCAGGAAAACACTCTAAACTGCTGTTTCATTTTAGACACCTCGGAGGTGCTTTCACAGGTTGTGAATACTGGCCACACTGAGTTCAATGGGTAAAAGGTTAGCTACATGGAGAAGACTGATTGGAGGACGGTGTAGCTCAGTTAGCAGAGTTCTATTGGAGTCGTGAAATCTTAGGCCGAGACATGATAAGTTTGAGTCACAAAGATTGAGTCCAAGTCCCGATTGTACATGTAAGTCACCTACTCAATAACGACAAACCTTGTACCAAATGCTATCAAAGTTGCCTTATTCACATAATATCTGGTGCCGATGCTTGGGTACACATTTTAATAGCTGTTTAATTTGGCTGTTTGTTGACGAGAGTATGTACGGAAGCTTGACCTGCATGCAATTCAGACTGCATTTAACAATCAAATTGATAACTTTGTATTGTTGAAAAAAGAATAGCAAAACTCAAACAAAACCTTTTATAAAAATGTCCTTATTGTAATTGAGGTTATTTTATCATTGGGCATGAGTCATAATGCTATCATAGTTTCGTTATGCACATTTGTGATGCTGATGCACATTTGAGAGGGCACATTGGAATTGTCATGACACTAGTCTGAGCAGTCACGGAAAATGTGACTCGATTTGGACTGGGAGTCACAGTGACAAGTAATACAAATATGTCCACTGCTGCTTAGGAAGCAGGGTTTGCAAAGGTTCGGTCCGATTTGAGAGATGGCAGATGTGACATTTTGATGTCTGTACATGTCATTGGTATTTCAAAGTCAGGATGCCTCATGTATTTTCTTTTGTACAGTATACGTAATACAATTGATGTGCAGGTTTCCATAAGCCATTATGGTTAAGCCTTAAATTTGCACCATTGACAAAATGTATATTACATGTACCTTAAGAAGAGTTGATTTTCTAAACACTTTTTACTGTAAGTGTTGGGGCCAGGCGCCCCCTGTAATGCTTAAAGAGGAAGTGTGTATTTCAAGATGTTTTTAAATCACTTAAAGATTTTAAAGATATATATTATTGTCATGGAATATTGGCCGGTCGTTGTGTAGTTAAAAATTACACAGACCTTAAGTGTTAACTTTGGAAAACTGAGAATTTTGTTTGTATATTTGAGAGGGCAAGTTTTCTTGTGAACAGGAATTGATGTTAAAAATGCATATTACAGGCAGACCACATGCAGCCCTACAATGTATGTGTTGCAGAGATGGTGCTTGTCAGTTATATTTTGTGTTTTAAGTGCATGTGTATTTTGATGAATGAACTGTGTACATTGCAGCTGAATCAACTAAAATTTTATTGCTGAGTTGATAATGTTCTTTTTTTTTGTAGAAGTCCTACATCCAATGTTCCAAGGCTGATGTTTCTGATAGTTGGTTGCATTTACATACATGTGTGTGCTAAAAAGTACACGTTCTTTAGGACCAACTTGTAGTGTTTATATATTCTAGTTTCAAAATCAGCGTTGATCATGAATGATTGTTGGGCGGATACTGAATGAGATTGATGCATAAAATAAGTTGTACAATTTGCCCACATTTAGACATTGCATTGATAGTAGGTCGGCCGTATTTCCAAACAGATCAATGGAGATGGGATAATGTGTGAGTAAATACATGCCAATTTCACAGAGCTGCTGAGTACGAAATAATCCTATGTTAAGTTTTTGTGCTAAACAAACAGCTGAGAACTAGTCACAAGTAATACACCTCACACTGAAGCTTGGTCTGGAACATTCTTTTGCTGAACCAAATCTTTTTTTTTTTGCTCTCCAAAAGCCAAATTGTGTGCTAAACAGCTCTATGAAAATCAACCCTGAAGCAATATTGCAAGAGAGCTGGGTTCCAAAAGTAATTGCTATACTTTTCGGAACCAACTTGTGAAACTGTTAAATGACATTTTTGGCAGGTTTTCACTTCCAATGTAAAGCAAAGCATGCACTTAGCAGATTGGCATGCTCGAAAACTGTTTGAAACTGGCTTCATCAAAGTCACTTGTCTAAACCTCTAAAATCTTCCAAACGATATTTTAAGAAACCAAATTTGTGGGTTGTATTTAGTCAGTGGATTGAGTTCCAGATCTCAAAATAGAGCAAGATAAGGCATTTGAAATGTCTACTCATATACATTTTTGCGGATGTATTACAAAATTGTAAAAAAGCTTGTTTTAGTGTTATCCAAACATTCCTACAGATTGTATTTTTGTTAAGGAATCATAAGTGAAATTCATGGTTGGATCCTGTGAGTCACTTCTGTAATGAGAAGGAAGCTATGTTAATTTTATTGTACATGAAATATAAAATGTACATGTATATCTGTGGTTCAGAAATAATGATGCAACAACCATCATTGATTGAAGTTGGTCGAGTGTGTAACTGTGTATGGTATGGTGACTCATCCCACATTAGTGGGTATCTTTACCCATATTTTTTGGGAACTAGACCAAGATGGCTGTGGCTTGTAAGGGTCTGACCCATGCATGGGAAAACCTCTGAAATTGTCGATAATGGATCCTGGTTTTAAAGGCTGCTGGTCCCAGTTTGACCAAGATAATTTCCATTTCAAAAAAATCTACTAATTTCAAAATTTTCCAGTCAATGATGTTTGCCAAAATGGAAATTGATTTTTGGACACATTACCAGCACTCCTAAGGGAATCTGGTTTATCCATGCTTGTTTATTCAATGTGTTTCTTGACCCAAAGTGCTTTTTTAGGGGAGGGGGGGGGAGGGGGGTTAGAGCTGAATTATTTTCTAAAAGGTGACCAATTTTTTGAATCGGATTTTAGCAGAATATTAGAAAGAAAAAAAAATTATGGGGGCAAAAACCTGACGATTTTCAGACATGCTTGAAAACAGTTGTTACTAAAGTTGTTACTATTGTGCATCTTCTCTGTACACATACATGTCATTTCAATGGAAATTGTCCAATCTCTGAAAATAAAGATATGCCATGTACATGTATGTGTACACATTTGATAGGATCACAACCAGATTATCGCATGACTTCATTTGGTAAATTGGCGGTTGACGTTTCATGTTTTTAAAGCTCAAAATTTGCAAAAGCCAGACTCAACTTTCATGATGAAAATCCAAGCAGAAGCCCAAAATCTTCATTGTCACAGTCAAATTGATCAGAATTTAGACATAAAAGTTTATCAATTGTGAAAATGTCACCAATTGCCAAGTCCCTTTCATGTAATGATACATTTTCCGGATGGTCATGCAAGTTGGTTTTTGTTATTTGATAGTCAAAAATCAAAAATCAGGTTCCAAAGAAAATAAACAAAACAAAACAAAACAAAACAAAAACACTGGAAATCTTTATTGGTTATTCCCTGAAACTCTGAACAGCACAAAAATGTAGTCTCTTTGCAAGTTAAATGTTTTAATATGATTTTAATGACCAGATGACATCAATGATTTCAACAGCAGACACAAAGGGCAGTTTAAAGATGTTGAACAATACATGACGAGATATGTATTTGATGTTGTGTTTATCCCAATTAGAACGGGCCAACACTGGTCTAAAACCTGAAATAGGCTATTAATCTTGATGTATGCACACCTTTGTAAGGTGGTTTTTGCCAATAGTAGAGTGTCACATCAGATTGTATTGCATTGCATTGCATCAGCAGGCCATCGAGAAGAATTTATTGTATCTATATTGATTAAGATAATCAGATTTTATATTTTATTGATAAGATATCTGAAGGATTTTTATTGTGCCGTGTATTGTGAATCGTATGATCCACCACTAAAATGTAACAAACATACAATGTAATGTAAGGAGTTTATGTGCCATGCATGGCTTTACACAAGATGAATGCCAATTAAAGTGGATCTTTTCAACTCCATGATCTTAACATGTGAGAAATAATTTTCTTTTATGTGTTAAGGTAAGCCGACACTTCACAATAGTGCAGATGCACTGAAAAACTTAATCAGCATGACACAATATCCCTAATCAAACCTACATGTACGCTTTTCTGTAAGGCAAAGTCACTATTCAATGTGGTTTCATAAAACTTTTCCCAGCTAAAATTGAAATGTGTTTTTAATATTTTTCAGGCAATATTTAGTCAGGGTTCCCACAGAAATATTAAATTCCATGACTTTTCTAGAAAATGAAATTAGGATTTTTCCATCATGACCAATTCTTAAAGGGAAAACATTGCCTTTAAGGCTCACAAGTGGGCTAGTAAAAGCATTCATCCAAAAATTGCTGTGGTTGGAAAGTAGAATATAATAATGTACACGGCCGTTGTCTGAATATTATTGACGAAAATCGTTTGGGGGACACCAGTTTGATTTAGGAAAAGTCGGAGCGTTGGAATTCAGAGTGGTGCCCTTGGCACTTTAGTTGTGTACAAGTTGCAATATGTGCGATGCCAGTCTGAATGTCCGGATGTCAATGATTCAGGTTTTCCCCATTTCTCTGTAAATATTACACCATATATATTTGACACTCAGACCCTGGAAATAGGTTTAAGTAACTAACCAAAGAGATTCAATTTTGTGGGATTTCAGGGCAATGTGTGCCTTAAGCTATTTTTACACAACGTTTGCAAACTCCTCCCCCACAGTAGTGTGGGACGAGTCTACGAGCGATACTTACCCAAATAGCCACTACTTATGCATATTTATCCAGCCGACAGGCTCAATTCACTAAAGGTTAATCAACCGTCTGGTGCCCTCTCGGGCCCACCCATATGCTGTGCGGTGACTCCACCATCTTAAATCCTCGTTTTTTCTCGTGCCCAGAGGTAGAACCTGCAACGCGAGCCGAGAGTGGGGAGGAGGGCGGGATGCTATTTGGGTAAGTAACTGTCATAGACTCATCCCACACTACTGTGGGGGAGGAGGCTACTTCACTCACTTACCCAAATAGCCACTACATCTGCATAGAATAGCACCGTAAATTGGTGGCTGGGTAGGCGAGACGCCTATTAAACTGAACAGAAAAATGTCTTCCCACCCTAAATGGGCTCCTGGCGATGCTGGGAAGAACCATTCAGCTGAGTAGGGCTCCTGGATGAAGACTGGGTAGGCGTAAGAACCGCCTTCCCTCCTGCCTCAGCTCTGGAGCACGTCAGGCAGGTAGCAAGAGGTGAAGGTCGAGGGTGACTTCCAGCATGCTGCCTGCGAGATCTCTGAGATAGGGACTCCCCTAAAAAATGCCCATGACGTTGCAATAGCGCGAACATCATGTCCTTGGACGGAAGCACCTGCTTTGGATGGCCAGTCCGGATTTGCGAACTTGATAGCCGAAACTATCCAGCGTGCAATGGTGTCCCTCGAGGCCGGACAATGTGGGGGGTGCCGCAGTAATGAATAACTAAGTGCATGCCCCCCTCGGCGGTTAGGTGCGTGCCAGATGCCACTTAGGCAGTCTGTCTGAGGGAACCGAGGAGATCGATTGAACTTCTGGAACGAAAATATCAGGTGGGTTGAAACCCGAGGTCTGATTTTCCGTCAAGAAAGTAGCCTTAGGGACCAGGCGGACCTCGCCTGGTTTTGAGCGTATGTGACCCGCTTCTAATGTGAGCACATGAATCTCACTACTCCGTCTGGCCGTAGCTGCTGCAAGTAGAAAGGCTAGCTTAACAGACAGATGAAGGAGAGACGCCTAACCCGACGGCTCATATGGTGCTCTGGCCAGAGCGTCAATGACTTGACCCAAATTCCGGGATGGGACTAGGTTACGGACTGGCGGTTTTTCATTGAACATCCCCGAAGGAGATGTGTAATCGCCATGTTAGATGAAATGGAGGTACCATCGGGGAAGCCTTTGTGGACCACTGCAATGGCTGATCTGTAAATTTTCACTGTTCTGTAGCGTCGACCGTGCGCGGGACTATTCCACACTTGAAAGGAGAACTCCGGCACACTTTCTTCGGGTCTTAAAGGCTCTAGGCCATTTATTTACCAGTGAAATCACACAAGACTTTACACAAAAATGGTGGGAGATCGCACAATGCTTGTTGCTAGCGGAAATGGGTCACTGCGCGTGCGCCACACGGCAACGGGCCTTCCCAGCCGGTCAGCTGGGACTCCACCGCAACGGCTCCGCTAGTGGTGCCGTGCTAGCGCCCTCCGCCGACCGACCAGCACCGGCGCTACATCGCCCCCTTCGAGGACCTTTGTTCGTCCCCGAACAAAACGACTAGCACCAATGACTGGACGCCCAGGAAGACCCGACCCGGACGGCGCCCGCAGTGACAACAAAAACACAATGGGGGTTACACAAAAGTCCAGTTAGCTGGTGGGCGGAGGCTGCCGCTGAACTTCCGTCTGTCGCAACAGGTCCTCCCAGAAGCGACGTGGGACGTTGTTGGGGTAGCATGGGGGTGGAGGCGCTCCAGGTGGCAGCAGTGGGATCTCGTTCGTACCTCTCCCTCCGTCCGGGTCGGTCGGCCTCTCCAGCCCTGGCGCCGGTTCCATTGGTGTCGTGAGGGGGGTGTCGTGAGGGGGGCGCCGGGGAGCGTTCCGGGTGGACGCGGTCCCCCGACCTGCTGGGAGACTCGGGGACCTGGTGACTCCCCTGACAAGTAAGGTGCGGCGGCGAGGGCGACTGCCCTGCGCTCGGAGCGGCTGAGTGGGGGGCTGTGCCGGGTGGTCGCGGCCCAACCATCGGGATGTCAGAGGCGGAGGGGATGGAGCGGCGTCCATCTCTCCGTCGCTGGCATGGACGTCAAGCTCATCGACCTCCGCACTCACCGATCCCACGAAGACTCCAGCACAGTAGTTGTAGTGTCGTTCTTGGACGTCCCTCCTGTAGAAGGTTCTCCCGCACCCCCGGGCGCAGGCGTAGGGACATTCCGGGTGGAGTACCCTGCACGCCGTGCGGAAGTGCCTCCGGAGGTTATGGTTATGGTTGAACGTCCTCTCACAGTGGGGGCACTTCGTCGGATCCGTCCTGCAGGGGAGAGAAGAATGAAAGTTAGTTAACTGGAGGCAGTATCGACTGGGATGGATAATTCTCGAGCCGGCTCCAATGGTGGGGGGATAGTCGGCTCGTCTTCTTCTGCCGCCTCGCTGACTGCCTCGTTGGGTCCGGCCCCCGTCCCACTCGGCTCGCCGGGGGTCGTCACTGTCGTCTCAGTCGGTGGCGGCATCCCCACTCCGCATGGAGTCGGGACCACTCCGGTGTTTTGGCCTTCCCCGTCATCCAACTGGACGTCCGGGGCAGCCATGGTTGCCGGGTCCGCCAACGGGGCCCCCGATCGGTCCGGAGTCCGCGGCGGTCCTTCCGCGGTGGTGCTGTCCTTCTCCGCCCAGGGTCCCCAAGCGGTACGCTCCCACCAGCCCACATCAGCGTCGCCCAGGTATGGTTTCAGCCGGTTATAGTGGACCACTTTGGCTTTGGCCCGGGGGGACTTCTGGACCCGGTACGTAACGTCGTCAATCCTCTTCGTCACTACGAACGGCCCGTCCCACCGGTTGGCCCGGCTCATACCCAGCACCTTCGGCCCGGCGGTCGTACTGTTGTTTTTGGTAGGCTTGGCTGCTCCATAGGTGGCGACGGGCGAACTCGTGTGCGTGCTCCATCCTCCTCCTCAGCCCGTCCACATAGTCGTGTACTACCACACGTGCCGTTCGCTCTTCCGGGAGCCCCACCACAAGATCCAGGGGAAGCCTGACTTCCCGGCCGAGCATGAGCATGTTCAGCGTGAGTTTGGTGCTGTCGTGTTGGGAGGAACGGTACGCCATCATAACGTACGGCAGGTGTTCGTCCCAGTCGTCCTGGTTCTCGTCGACGAACAGGCTCAGCATCGTCTTGACCGTGCGGTTGAACCGCTTCACCATCCCGTCCGACTGGGGGTGGAACGGCGTGGTACGGGTCTTGTGGATGCCGAGCAACTTACAGACACCCTGGAATAGTTCGGCCTCAAATTCCTTCCCCTGATCCGTGTGGATTTCTAGGGGAGCGCTGAACCGCGTGATGATTTGTTCGACGAGGACCTTGGCGACGGTCCCTGATGTTTTGTCGGGGATCGGGAAGGCCTCCACCCATTTCGTGAAGTAGTCGGCCACCACCATAATACCTGTGTTCCCGGCTCTCGTCCTTGGTAGTCTACCCGTGAGGTCGATCGCGTGGCGCTCCATCGGCGCCCCCACCAGGTATTGCTTGAGCGGGGCCTTCAGGGGCCTGGGAGGTGGCTTCTTCGAGCAACATTTGTGGCACTTTCGGCACCACTCCTCCGCCTGGCGTTGCATCCCCCTCCAGTATACGGGAGCTTGTCTCAACCGTGCGACTGTCCGGGCAACCCCCAGGTGGTCATGGGCCAAGTTCATGAAGTCCTCCACCTTCCCTTCCGGGACCACGACCTTCCACGTCGGGGGTCCACCGCCGGGCTGCTCCCATTTCAACTGCAGGACCCCTTGGGCCAGCCGTAGTCTCTCCCACTTGGCCCACCAGAACTTCGTACCCTCGTCCAGTGCCGAGACGTCCACCCAGCCGGGTCTGGGAACCGCATCCCCCAGCCACTGCATGAGCCTACCCAGTTCGGGGTCGCTGCATTGTTCTTGTGTCAGTTCCTCCATGTCCCAGGCCTCCAGGAGCCGCTCGGGGGCGACGGCCTGACCCTGCTCAGCCTCGCCAACGGCTCCCACCAGTACCTCCGACGGTACCTCTCCGGTACTGCACGGCCGAGCCTCTCTGGTGTAGCACCCCACTTGGGGGCGGGTGGTCTGCACGTACCCGATCCCGGCAGCCGGTTTGTGTTCCTCGGCTGGAGGTTGGGTTACCAGCCGAACGTCCTTGGTCCCTGGCCTCCCTTTCTTGTGTGCCTGTGACTCGAGAAAGGCCTCCATCTCGGCCGCAAGGGTGACTGCCTCGGTCAATGTCGCCGCTTTCCTGGAGATGTGGAATTGCAACTGCTCATTCCCCAGTGCATTGCGAAAGGCCTCCACCCCCAGATCTTCGCTGGCCTGTGTGGGTAGCTTCTGGTAGCTTTGGTTGACTAACCGGCGAATTGATTGTCCCAAGCTACCAAGTGACTCACCACGGCCTCTCACGCGCGTAGACAACTGCGCCCGGTGCAATGGGATCTGGGCGGCCACCCCGAACCGTTGTTCGAAATTCTCGAGGAGGGAGGAATATTCCCCTCGCGCCTCCGGCTCCATATCCGCAAGTACCTCCCGGGCCGTGCCCCTCAAATGGGAAGCCAGGAACATTGCTTTCTCGGCCTCACTCCAATGGTTGACCACCGCAACACTCTCGAAATGGATCAAGTAGTCGGACCACGACTCGAACCTGTCGGGAAGCATCACTGGCCTCCGACTCCCCGGGTCGGGATGCCCAGGTCCCGCTGTCTCCCTTCTCGTCCTGGGCGGCGGTGTGACTTCCCCCGCCGGCCCGGCGGCACCGTGGGTACCAGGGGTAGCCTGGGCAACCGTGGCGGTGGAGGGTGCCTCGGTCCCGACCGGCCCATCTCACTCCGTAGACTCCCGTGCGGCTTGCCTCCGCACCATTGACTCCCACGCGGATTGGCTCTCCTCCATAGACTCCCGTGCGGATTGCCTCTGCACCATTGACTCCCACGCGGATTGGCTCTCCTCCATAGACTCCCGTGCGGATTGCCTCCGCACCATTGACTCCCACTCGGATTGGTTCTCCTCCATAGACTCCCGTGCGGATTGACTCCGCACCATTGACTCCCACGCGGATTGGCTCTCCTCCATAGACTCCCGTGCGGATTGCCTCTGCACCATTGACTCCCCCCTGGTGTCCCCCGCTGGGCGTACTGGTGCGAAACTCACAGGCCACTTCCACACGAGGTTCCGCCCCCGCTGCCCCGGCGAACGCAGCTCGGCGGCGTTCCAAGTGGAATGCAGAGTTTGCCCCGCCGCCGTGTACAGCGCAGGGCGGCCCCCCGCGAGGCCCCCCACCGGGCGCACCAGCGTGAAACTCACAGGCCGTTTCCACACAAGACTCCACCCCCATACACTGCCCCGGCGAACGCAGCGTTTTCCCCGTCGCCGTGCACAGCGCAGGGCGGCCCCCCGCGAGGCCCCCTACCGGGCGCACCGGCGTGAAACTCACAGGCCGTTTCCACACAAGACTCCACCCCCACTGCCCCGGCGAACGCGGCGTTCCGTGATGAGATGAGACGGCCGGGGGAAGGGAACGACCGACGGCCGATATACCCCGCGAAAAGTCTCGCTGGGTCTTAAGCTCGCCGTGAGCAAGAGGAAACGACCGGGAGAAGGGAACAGCCGACATTCCCTGCGATACTTTTCGCTAGTCCCCTGAACGACCAGGAGGCTTACTCCCGTCAGCGTCTGCCCCGTCGGCGTGTGCAGCGCAGGGCGGCCCCTCGCGGGGCCCGGCGTATAAGGGTTGTGGGGTGTCCCACAGTGAAGCACCGTCCCCGCCACACCGGCCAGTGCGACTCGGCAACGTTCCGGTCACCACGATGTCGGCGGCGTGTGACAGCCCACTGAGGGACTCATAACTAGTCTGGGGAATTGATGCAACATGGAATGTAACGAATTCGCCCTCCCTGATCTACAATCTCTGGCTTCTTATTCTCCCCGTCCTCCCGCATGAGAGATTCCGATCCCGGCGACCCAGTAGTCTCCCTCTTATCCCGAGGAAAACTCCCCTGATTATCCCTCAAGGATGATTCTAACTCGCTCAAGGTAACGAACGATCCGCCATTCTTATCTCCTGGTTGGCCTGCGTTGTGTGGAGCTGCATCCCAGTCTGTGGACGCGGCCCACGCTGGCATTGAAGTTACAAGGAAGGAAGAGAGGAACCCGTTGAACTGATCTTACAGAGAAACGGGTTGGCCAGCTCTATGCTTCTGTTTGCATTTCTTGCCCGAGGAATAGCTAGACCTGCTCCGTTGGGAAAGATCCGAAGAAAAATTCAAATCTCGGAACCCCTGAGCATTGATCAAATACGGAGGTCTACTGCGACTCCCCGGTCCGGACCGGAGGGGAAGGCGAGTCACCGACCAGGAGGGCCGCCGGACCCACCTGTGTGGGCACGGGAGGCCCGGTGCGTGGGGATCGCACCGGCCATGCCGGGGAGGATGGAGCCTTCAGGGGAAAGGGAACGGCCGATGGCCGATATAACCCACGCTATGTCCTGCTCTAGTGTACTAGCTCCCCGAACTAGATGAGACGGCCGGGGGAAGGGAACGACCGACGGCCGATATACCCCGCGAAAAGTCTCGCTGGGTCTTAAGCTCGCCGTGAGCAAGAGGAAACGACCGGGAGAAGGGAACAGCCGACATTCCCTGCGATACTTTTCGCTAGTCCCCTGAACGACCAGGAGGCTGACTCCCGGACAGGGGCCCCACCAGAGGGGCGACTAGCTGATCGAGCCCCGAGGAGTGATGACGCACAACACGACCCGCTTTAGCTTACTATCTCCTCGAGCTGGCTGAGACGGCCGGGGGAAGGGAACGACCGATGGCCGATATACTCCGCGATACGTCTCGCTAGTCCCCTGAACGGCCGGGAGTCCTACTCCCGGACAGGGGCCCCACCAGAGGAGCGACTAAGCTGATCGAACTCCGAGGAGTTATCATGCACAACATGTCCTTCTCGAGCTCACTAGTGCTCTGGGCTAGCTGAGACAGGTAACGACTGATGGCCGCTATACCCCGCGATACACTTCACTAAATCGCAAGCTCACCGCGAGCAAGAGGAAACGGCCGGGGGTAGGGAACGACTGATGACCGCGAAATGTTTCATTAGTCCCCTGAACGGCCGGGAGGCCGACTCCCGGACAGGGGCCCCATGGGTAGGGTGACTAGCTGATTGAACTTCCAACTCCGAGGAGTTATAATGCACAACGCCCTGCTCGAGCTCACTAGCACCCTGGGCTAGTTGAGACGGCCGGGGGTAAGGAACGATAGAACCGCACTTCTCTCCAACAAAAATTTAAGACGGTAACGAAATAAAAAACTCGGGAGACGTACCCAACCCAAACAGCCGGGGGAGGAGACCTGTTCCTTCCCCGGGAAAGGGTACCGTCTGTAGTAACAGCAAAGAAAAGAAAGGAGGCTAACAAATAATCAAAATACTTATCTTTAATAAGAAATGAAACCAGTTCACGGGGCCTAACTGGCGCCGTTGACGAAGGTTTGAAAAAGCATTAAAAAATACTCCAAATTCAGAATTAAAAACTTCAAGCTAACAAGAATAAATCTCTACAAGAAATAACAAGGTTGATTAAAACTATAACACCTTTGTAACAGCGAAAATCGTACAGACATGTTCAAAGAGACTGTATGAAAAACCGTCGCTAGAAAAAAATGTGGATTAAGATGGCAGTCACCACATAGCATGATGGGTAGGCCCCGAGAGGGCACCTGATGGTTGATTAACCTTTAGCGAATTGAGTCTGTCGGCTGGATAAATATGCATACACTGTGTAAGTAGTGGCTATTTGGGTGAGTGATGTGATGTGGAGTTGCTGCAGCTTTTATGCCTTCTGGGTGAGGACTGGTAGAGCACACTGTCCGAAACGTCGAGTTACACACTCATCCCGGTTCTTTTCAGAACCACACATCTTCCTAGAAGAGATTTATAATATGCCAAGTCCTCAATTTATCCTGTCCCAACCATTTCTATTGTTTAAGCATAATGACCTTGACCTTTGGGATCCCAAGACCAACCCACATACCAATAGGAAGTTGACATGTCAAGTCCTCATCGTGTCCCAACCATCCACACGGACACCCATACATGTGCACCAATGCACATTGAGGACATACTTAGTATTCTATCAAATAGAGGCCATTTCTATCATGCGAGTGTTGTCTATCAAATTGAGGACACCATACAAAAAATGGCATGTTTGTGAAAAATAGAGGCCCTTTAGGCGTATGACATCATGTCTTATCATTTGATTCCCGATATTGTCTTTCTGTACGAAAGGTACTTCATGTCCTATTTTAATAACTTATTTCAACAGATTATCGCGCTCAACTGATGGTCATTGTTCTCCTAATCCAAATAGGCACGAGACTATTAATTGCCTCCCAGCCAGCGCACAAGATGGCCTCAATATGATACATGTCTGATGGCTTTCAGTTTCGTAATATCTTCTGAAATCAGTGAGCATCCCTAGCTATGTGGTGCACACTTTGCATTTCTTAAGTGGTTGCCTGTATTGAGCAACTGAGCACTAATTATGCTCCGACAAACTTTTTGAGTGTCCGTTCACAAGGCCAAGAATACCCTTAACGTTCACTAGAACGGCCATTGAGCTTCATTGTGTTCCTGCAAAAGTCTTTAATGTTCCTCCACGTTCGAGTGAAGTGCCACAGGACAGCTTGCTTCAATGTCAAATTTGCCAGGAAGTGTCCTCATCAAGAAGAATCTCTGTAAGCCCTCCGTGACGTCTCTCTTCTCCCGTGCAGTCCAGGGACGCGGCTTCACTCGTCCAGATATTGGAGGTGGCTGACTACTGGATGGGACACTGGTATCACACGGTCCTATAACGCACAGAAAACATGAGAATTAAGGCACTTAATCCTTCACTGTTGGCGCAGCCACCTTATACAGACAGACAGCCAGACTGACAAATGGAGACAGAAAGACAGACGAAGACAGCCAAACAGACAGACCAAAACAACTTACTTCTATCACTGGAATCATCATTCGAGTCGCAGTAGTCCGAGGTATCGCTGCAGTCCTCAGTCTTGAAGCCTTCTACAAATATAAAAGGAAAGGATCAATGCATTTTTTGAGGGCAAGTTTGCAATTTCATGGGGGGGGGGATAGGATAGGATAGGGAGTATAGAAGGGGAGGGGACAGAATGGGGAAGGGTTGGAGGCAGTTAGGGCAGGGGTTGGAGGGGAGGTCGGAGAGGAGGGCCGGGGGAGAAAAGGTGGGATAGGGGAGGGAGAGTGTCTGCCAGCTAGACAGTATTTACCTCTAGTCACGGGTAACTCTTGCAGTGATTTGTCAGGCCGGGATGCCACGTCTCTCTTCTCTCGTGCAGTCCTGAGACGCAGCTTCATTCGTGCAGATATTGGAGGTGCCTCACTAGTGGATGGGACACTGGTTACACCCAGTCCTATAACACGGAAAACTTGAGAATTAAACTACTGTAAAACATCAATTTTTGGCGCAGGTACCTTGTTCCATCAGACAGACAGACAGACAGACAGACAGACACAGACACAACTTACCTCTTGCACTGGAATCATCATTCGAATCTGAGTAGTCGGAGGAATCGCTGCTGTCCTCATCAGTCGTGAAGCATTCTGCGAATATACAAAGAAATCAATGCATTTTTTGAGGGCAAGTTTGCCATTTCATTCGGGAGGGGGGGGGGAATATAGGGGGAAGGGGTGGAGGGAGGCAGGCAGGCATTAGGGGAGGGGTTAGAGGGGCACGGGGGGAGGTTCATAAACGGTGAGATATTTACCTCCAGTCACATGTAACTCTTGCAGTGATTTGCCATGCTGGGATGCCAAGTTGCCCCTCTCCAAGCTCAGGAACAGTCGTGACAGTTGGGTGACCCTCTGGACAGTATCTGGCAACTGGTAGTATTCACGATGGACCCACAAATCATGACCCATGAAATCTGCAAGTGTTTCCAGCTGATGTTCCTTCAAGGCAAGAATCTGTGATGCGGTCGCTACATGTTTCCGAAGTTTTGTAGAGCGGATGCTGTCGGCATTCTCAAGGCCTGCTTCAGTAGCATATGCTCGGAGACAGTCACTTCCTCGTATATGGCCCGGGCCCCCATAACAACACCGTGCAAACAAGTAACGATTATCATGTGCTACTCCCGCTTCAATTCAACCAATGCATTCAACCAGGTCATCGCCTCAGTGCTCAGAAGTACCGGAACAGTTCTTCCCCTCTTACCGACAATTTCAACAACTTTGAACATTTTGCATAGATGCCTTTCTATATCAGTGAGCACACAGTCCCTATTGACAACAGCTGCACTGTGCTTGGTGAAATCCTCCACCGTCATCTTGGAAACCTCCCCCTGCCTTCTGCGGTTGAACATAATGAGGTGGCAAAGTGTGACCTCATTCAATTTCTTCCAAGGTGCTCTTATTCGTTTCCCCCGGGCAGCTTTAAGGCTTTGGAATTCTCTGTCACCAACGTCATGGATGAACGACGACATTTTGACCACATCAGCATTTGTTGGGAGAATGACAGGTTTGTTACGCTTTCCTTGGTGAAGTGTTCTGTGCGCGTGGGTGGAAACACTTTCTTGCCATTTCATTTCACACAACTGCAGAAACTGTTCGGCTTTCTGATTTAGACCACACTCTAGAGCATCTCCTTTGACTATCAGGGCACACTTCTTGATGGAATGTCCAATCTTCAGTGCTAGAGATGGAACATGATACAACTGGTTGACTTCACTGAATCCTGCTATATCACGAACGGCAGTGACTATGTCGTTGAGGCGGTGGGGATGCACAAATGCCTCAAGTGTTGCATTTGGTTGGTGTTTTTTCGCAATTGGATGACAAGACGACCCAATTCCCTGACTTTGTTTCGGATGTAGCCATGTTGACCTATGTCGTGGCCAAGTTTCAGGTATTCACGTTTGGCCACTTTGATAATCAGTGGATCGTTCCGGACTACAAGAGCCACATCATCTCTCTTCATTGGACTTAGAACCTGGTTCAACTTGAAAGAGACTCCAGCAGGGGGAGGTTTCAATAAATCACTCTTGTGAGCTACACGTCCGCGCACACGATTTGTCCTACTGTTGTTATTATTTTGTGCAGGGAGGGCAGGCTTCAGTGGGCACTGGTGTCTCCAAAGATCGCTACGTACATAATAGCCAAAACAATATATGCACGGTCCATAGGCATGTGGATCTGCTTTATGATTGGGCCTATATCCTACAATGAGAACACCCTCACCCTGTCGAAGGACTTGGCAGTTGTGCCTGTGATTACCAACATTGCGTATTTTCAACAGAAGATTTTTCCGTGCACTACGGTCGGTCTCAGAGGCAATCTCTACAACTTCTCTTTCTTCCTTATGACAAGACTGGAGATGACGGGGCAACTTGGACTGAGGTTCATCACAGTAAAAACAAAAGTGTTTCTTGTCCCATTTTCTTTGACCACCCACATTACTTGTCTGCATGACTGTCACACCACAGTCCTCGGTAGGTTGTACTGTATGACATGCCGCGGCTGGCTGGCCACCGTCATCCCTGCAGCTGGTCTTGGGGCAGACACACCTCAAAGGAGCAGAACTACTGCACTGTGGGTCACATGATGGTAGCGCCAGCTAACAATAAAGACAAAAAATGAATACATATATTTGGGTCAATCCACGAGGTTGACATCAGTCTTTGGATGGGCAATATTTGAGAAAGTTTAAAATCATGCAAATTATATTTTACCAAAAATATGATACAAAATGTGTCAGTTGGACATACATGTAACCAGTTTGACCAATTTTCTGATGAATAATGAAGCCAGTCTCTACATAACCTTTAGTACTGACATGGTGGGACCTGAAAAATGCAAATTTCCTGTTGTAAGATTTTAAACACTTCTAGAAATACACAAACTGCAACACTAAAAACATTTGTTATGGTATTCAATATCAAAATGCAGCACAACAGCAGAAATACGTGTATGGTCATGGTCTATCATGGTGTCCATGTTACGTCTGCACAGATTCTTCAAACTCTTGCTATCTCTGCAACATGTGGACACTGACTACATTAAAAGAGGTGTTTTAGTGTTGCAAAGTGTGTCAATTAATTAGTGTACGTAGTCAATTTCCCATATTAATTTATTAAAGTGTTAAAACACATAACAAAGGAATTGTTGGACACAGTGTGCATGTTACGTCTATTTTACAATGTAAAATAGACGTAACGTGCACACTGTGTCCAACAATTCCTTTATGTTTTTACATTGAAATAACACGTTTTTAATCATTTTTTTTTAACATATAACTTACATGATTGAAAACTCTCAAATAACCCGACACCCAAAATGGATGTTACATGAAATAACTGAATTAAATGTAATGATGGTTTTAACCCTAACACCCAAAGTGTGTTGTGGAAAATCCTATTGAAATTGGAGGATTCAGGACTGTTAGGGTTAATGATATGGTCATATCACACACCATGTCCCAACCCTGTGGACTGACCCATTTATGACCATTGTCATATCTGTTATATTATCGATAACATTCAAATAATGGTATTCTTTAAAAAAATTATGTTTGTGGATTGGATGCGTGCTATTCTATTTTGTCTATGGTTGGGGTGGAGTGGATTGGGGATAAGGGGATGGGGGGGGGGGTCAATTATGAGTGACTTAGGGCTTGTTGGGGGTGGAGGGGGGCACACAGGCACTGGGTGGAGCTATGCCTGGGGTATGGGTCAACTCATACGCGGGTTAACTCATACCCGAGTCAACTTGTACCCCAAAATTTACACCCAAGTCATCTCTGGTGGCGTAACTACCATTATTGTAGACATTTTGATGGTAAAATTAAAAGTTTTTGTTGGAACTGTCCATTCATACTCCATTCAAAAGGAGGGAGTACCAGTTGACTCGGGTGCGAGTTAACTCGGGTACGAGATGACCCAAAATCATCATGCCTGGTGCCCAAACCCCATTTCTGCTGGAGTACTTACTTTACGGCCTAATTTTGTGTCTTGATCCCTGCATTCCATGTTGTTAACCCAACTTCCATCAGTGGCATGTAGGAACACACGGACAGACTGAAAATAATCAATCATACAAAGCATACATATTACTTCTACATGTAGGCCTAGTATTAAAACTTGAAAGCAGGAGTGGAAAGAGTTCCACAGCCGCAGCCAGCCACCACTTATTTTCCCTTTTTTTTAAGTTGGCTTATGACAACTACCCAAAATTGAACATGTGAAGAATAAACACCAACTTAGGAGGGCAACATTTACACATTTTTCTTGCCAACTAATATGCGACTTTTTCGGTCATGGCTTATAGCATGGAGGTAGGAAATACCTCCATGCTTATAGACTTTGTGCACGAGGTTTTAGGTGGTGGACGGATTTATGCACTCGTGATGATGTTTTATTCCTCCATTGGTAACACCATGGAGCTATAAAGGATAGCTCCATGGTAACACCATCATTTCTGTGGGCTTTAACGTTATTTCATTTGAGAGCATACATTTCTCAGAACATCGCCATTTTAACACTTTTAGGGCGATTTTCCACACACAATTAATCAGTAATAAAATGAAAGCTTGTAGGATATGTACTCACCAGAATTCAAGATGCGTGTTCACGAAGAGCATGGAGGAACGCGAAAGAGATAGAGGATGCGTTCCGCTTGAATTCATTTGATAAACTTTAATTAAGCGCGCATCCTCCCTCACGAAGAACTAGAGAGGGCGCTCTTTACATTACCGGCCACATCTGAAGCGATTCTCCGGGGTAAAATGATCGAGGGCGTGTAAAGTCACACTCCGCGTGTCACTCCCGTACACCGAGGACTGCTTTTAAAAAGCGAAATATTTCACTGGTCGTCATTACTTTGCATGAAGTGTCCATTTTTAACGTTATTGCAAATCGAGGACGACCTCGATTTGCAACGCGTCCTCGAAGCGTGGCTTCCTAGTCACATAAACGAGCTCACTCTGCACCATTGACGCGTACACCCACACAAGTGTGTAAATACCGGCAATCGCGGACTCTCTATTGTCCCTCTTTTGTTTGTACTTTACTTTTTTGGAAGGCATCCCATATGTTTTGTACACTAATTTTAATCGTGGACGTTCGGTCAATCGTGGGCCCTTTGTCTACACCTTAACCCTTTTGTCCCTAACGTTAGTCCACGATTGCCGGTACATGTATTTACAAACGCGCGCGCGCACCCACACACACACACACACACACACACCCAGAGGACAATGCTTTGTGTTTCCTATTCTTCCTTTAATATAACCCAACCCCATAGACTAAGCACGTATATTTACGTTCGAGGAACGATTTTAACAAAAGACCAACTCTCGAGGACAAGAAAGATTCTTTTGTATTTTCTTTCTCCTCGAACGTAGTACAATATCTTACACGTGTGTGTAAACACCTCCAATCGGAGAGCTCCTATTGTTCATACTTCAACTTTTTGGCAAGGTCCCTCATTGGTTTTGTACACAATTTTCAAACAGGGACCTTTCTCAACCGGGGACCCTATTATTAAAGGTCCCCTATTGAATGCAAAAACAAACACACCCAGTCCTGTTTTACAAGTACTCCTGAGGACTTTGGGTGTTTCGTTCTAGAATGCAATACTTCCCTTTGCATTACAGCAGTTTTGGTAAGTAGAGAACAAAGCCCAATTAGCGTTATTTGTTGATTAGAAGTTGGATAGTGACAACAAAACTGATTTAATTTACTCTTTGATGTAAGCATTAGGATACTGCAAAGAACTTAAATTTCTCCCACATTCGAGACACCTCACTTTGTAGTGCAAACACGGCACCAATGTCAAAAAGCGATAGCAGTGAAGATGGGCGTCTTGATGAAAACACAAAGAAACACCATTGGACAAGATATCTGATGTACATTGTACATTTTAATTTTATAGGCAAACACGATTAGAAATAATCATACTTTATTAGAACAATTCCATATACATGTACAGTGATTCAAAATGGTATTAGTCAACACAAAAACTACATACTGAAACAGGGCAATACGTTTAATGTGCAATCCATTCGGATAATCAATGAATAAAGATGGCAATCTATCATGCATGTATAGCCCAGAAGCAGGGAATCTGTGGCATCAATGATACCGAGGAGACCACACTGCTGGAATTACAGTACCCCACAATTAGTACATCTTGGCTAGGGCTGCTCAATGGTATGGGCTCCAGGCTATCATCGGATTTAATCATTGCTACTTATTTTACACACAAGAAACAATCTGGCAAATAAATCAATAAGCAGGGAAATTGCACCAAACCTTCTACAGAAGTTCACCACTGTATACAGCATCAAAAGGTTTAGTGGCGCAATAACTGACCACTTAATTTAAAATTGGGCTGGGGATCAGTATATTATGTCAGCTCAACGATGACAAAAATGAAACACGTACTTAGATGACTACATGTAGATGCATATACACTGTATGCAGAACTTTAATAATGAAAAGCTTAGTTTTCAGCTTAAATCATAGACATCCAAAATATTTACCTCACCAGCTTTCATAATTTGGTTCACCGTTGCCAATTTTTGTCACATTGCGATGTGTATGGCCTTGGGGTTTAAAGTCTCCATCCCATAAATACCTACCATTAAAGTAATATTCAAATAGCAATTGTTTCCTACATTATACATACATGGTGTTTCAAACTGAATTCATAAATGCCTGTGACAGTTTCACTTTTCCTGTTGGTCAAGAGCCTGTCACATGGACCTTTGTTTAAACACGGCTGGCAGTTAATTAAGCATGGTGCATCAAAACCGGTTGATCTCAGCCGATACGAATGGAGAAAGCACACAAAATTAACATGTAATAAAAATGTAATTAAGTTCATATGTTAGACAATGCATAGATGCCTATAAAATGCATCTCGTATGTGCGCGTGCGCGATGGCCAAGCCACGGAGCACTATCACACTGATATGCATGCATACATTTTACACTGTGCGAACTGAAGAAAAAGTGTGGCAAAAAAAGCTTTACATTTTATCATTTTTTACACAAGGCGGCATTTATGAATGGGTTGGCCCAATCCATTAACAGTGGTCACGCCCCTCAGTTATTATTTGAAGTGGTAAAGACTGTTTCATCACAATTTTATCTCCCAAGTTAAACATTGGAAATTCTCACAACACGCTACCCTTGCAAATGCAGTAATCAATGCTCATCAGAATAAGGTCCTGTCTTTTTTTCCACATAATGCATTTGATATTTGCTGGACAGTTGAAGAAAAGAATTTTGAAACAAGTCGATATCAATAAGCATATCATTCTAAATAAAAACCACTTCCATGTACATTGTATTTGAAATGCTATCTTCTTGAGCATCACTACACTAGGAAAACAATTGCAAATAATAACAGTGTACAAGAAATTGTTTTTGATACAGGATAATGTTTGGCTAACTTTCAAATATTCACGATGTAAAAATCCACATACGTGGCAGTACGTGTATACTCCAAATCTTCTGTGGCACAGCCAATGTGTTATACACATCAATTCCTACTCATCACGCTCCACTTTCAGGGTATTAAATACTTTGTTTCTCCTCATTGTTGTAAGGTACTGCCAAACAGAAAGCCAAGGCAAACCAAGATTTCTTTTTTTTTGGTCTGCCACTGTCCAGTGTAGAACTTCATTTGAAACCCAACATCCCTCAAACCTAGTCTATAATCATACATAGTCTCTAGTCACTCTCCAAGTTTTCTACACTTCACAGGAGTAAAGTCACACGTGCCTCCACAAAACGAAGACATGTCACTAGCAAATTGGCCACATGGCTGAACAGATCAATCCATTAAGTCACACCCCTTGACATTGTCCAATTACAGCCGTGGCTGTGTAATATCCCCCATATTATGTGCGAGTGGTATACAGAAAATGAAGCAAATTCTGAAGAATTATGTTGTGAGTGCCAATGAGAAATTTTTTTTTAAAGTTAAAATACTTTAACGCAAGGAAAGCCAAGAACAAATAAAGATATTTTCCTGATATTCATCAAATACCCCATTTTTCACGTACATCTCTGTCTGTACAAACAAAACTTGAGCCTGATCGCACATTAAGTTTCAGGGAAATTGGACCTGCACAAACTATGTACAATGTCTAAGATTTTTCTTTTTGGGGGGGGGGGGGGTTGGCAGAATAAGAAACAAATCAGAACCAAGATTATGCCTTTTCCGCAACTTTGTGGGAAAAGCCAAAAAAGTAAATAAATGCTGCACTGAATTACAGCAATGAGAATACAAAACATACTATTTTGGAATATGGACTGTGCATGCACGAGACATTTACATGATGTTGCAATGGACTGACCAATCAGGATCCAGGACTGAAGTCAGCTTCAAGATAAATAGATAATTAATTTGCATAATTTGCAAACGTAGGTTTGTCTGTACATACAGAAACCAGATGAGAAGGGAAAATCACACCATCATTTTAGCATTGAAGAGATGCACACAGACTATTTCTGTGAAAATTTGACCTCAAAAGAGCTCACATTTCATACCCATACTACATGATTTTCTGCCAATACAGCCTTCGTTTTCTATTTAAGGAGACCCTAAGTTTCTATACATGTATAGGTACACGTAAATGTTGGCACAAACTGGCCATAAAACACAAAAATGTTCAGCCGTAGTTACAACTATTCTGCTTATCATTATGCAGCAACGTGAAATACATGTAGACACCTGGTTCTTCACATTCTTTGAAAAAACCAAGTACAATATGTTCATGGTGTGGTATGAACTAGAAGGCTTCCGAGTATTCGCTGAGATTTACATCGTATTCAAAATATTAAAATCAACACTTTTCATGTTCAAACTAAAATGATACCAGACCGGTTCAACTTCATTAGTAATGCGGTTTTAGGTCAATTCACAGCAGGGTCATTCCATGCCAAATTACCTTGATTTTAGAAAGATTGTAAGGCAACCTGGTCCGATTTGGATGAAAACGTCTACATCTGTGGGTGCAATGAACACACTCAGCTCCAAAATTCAGGTTAATTCGGAGATTTGGACTCCTGAAAATCACAACCATGATCCCTTAAACACTTTTCCTCTACTGATCTACCACCTGATCCCAGCAATGCCTACAATTAAGCTGTGATTGGTTCATCTTTATTTACAAGCAAAAAAGAAGCAAATATGGCTAAAATGGGGTGTGTCTGTTATTGTCAGGGGCCATATAGACCTTTATCATGCTGTGACCATCTTTGTCTTGTTCCCTGTATGCATTAGCAATTATGAATAGTGATTCCATTTATTGAATGAAGGTGGCAGACTATTTTTCCTTCCAGCCTCGGTTTGGTTGCATTGATTTTAATAGGAGAAAAACAAAATGGCTGTACCATGATAAAGGTCTATACTGAAGTCATAGGAGTTGGGAGCTCAAATTTCACCACGTTCATTACATTGAACATCATCTTAATCCGAGTCGGTCACCCGACAACTTTCAGGTGATTTGCCACGGAATGACCCAGCCGTGTTTTTTAACAGGCAAGGAGCCCCAAACAAGAATCATGGGAAATTTGAATGTTGGTCTTTTTGTCATGATGAAACTAAATACCCTTTTCAGGTGAGGTTCCATTACAATCAACATCAAGAAAGTCGGGAGAAAATGTTGTCACTATGTTTCAAATAGTGTGTACCAAGGGTGTGATACACTGTTTGCCTTAACAATAACACCAGTTTTGCAACAAAACGTGTTGGTTACAACCATGGAGGAGGCTCCATGTTACAACCAACAGACCCTCTTCAAGTGTCACCATTGACCGCATAGTGTATTAATACTGATTAATAAAAGTGCTTATTCAAGTAAACCAGTCAAGCGTGCCTCATTCACGCACGTGGTTTAATCTTCCCCATACGATACATGTACTACGATCACTCCGTGGCGGCCTACACATGATGGTTTTGTTTAATACATTTTATCCGGTCACATGAGTGAATAATGTCTATACAACCTTACTGCTCTGCCTTTATTATCAGTAACTCTACCACCATTATATACCTCCCTCCTTATACTGGGATCTGTAAGAAAAAGCCGAAAAAAGACAGAGGGGGTTTCCACTATAAACTGCTGGCCAAAGTCAAGTGAATCTTGCACTGCTCTCCAAACTAATTACATAACCCCATATAGGCCATCAGCATCAGTCAAAAAAAAATTGGGCCACCGGTATCAAATGATCGAGAGGAGTAATGCTCGTAGCGATTTTTGGCAAGGTATGCACACCGAGAGTTGGAAAATGTGTGATAGCATTGCAGCGTGAGCGGTGACAGCTTTTTGGGTGTTATCACTTTTGAATTTTTTTTCTTCAAAATGGCCGCCAATATGCTTGTTACCGGATTAAGGCCGCATCCGAAACCCTTGTCTAGGGCTATTGTCTAGGTGTGCGCCCATTACAACTACGTGAAGAAATGCTGACAATAGCCGTAGCCGTAGCACTGGAAGCCCGTTTCGGACATAGCCTAATTATATGTGGTAACAAGCATTTTCGCCGCCATTTTTAAAGAAAATGTGGTAACACCCAAAAAGCTGCCACTGCTGCAATGCCATCACATATTTTCCAACTACAGGGGTGCATACCTTGCCAAAAATCACCATTATTCCCCTCATTTGATACCGACCAACCCCCCAGGCTGATGGCCTAATATAGTTCCTGATTCTGTTTTTAAACCAACCTCCGAGACAAAATAATTGTCAATCAACCACACTGTGTGTAAACGACTTGTACAAGTATATTCCCAGGCATTGTTTTTTTATACTCTTTAGCCTAATGATCAAACAAATGGATGAGAAGGCGAAGGCGGGTCTAGGAGCCTGGGTAGGAGTCACTCATTCACTTAATAGTGAGCCCCTTCCGGTGGTTGTGACACACTGATGTTCACCTTTTCTGACATGGATTTACGTATATCTTTCAGCACCGTCTTTATCGTTTTGTCCCCTGTCCATTTTCCCAACGAGTTGAAAAATCTCTTGTCAACCTGAGGGTTGGGGTGAATAAACAACCATTTCCTTCATTGTAATGGGGTCACATCAGTTTGCACATCTTTAAAAGCATGGTTCAGAGAGTGTCCGCGTTATTGACAATATTATGAGTTAATCACTTCAATATCAAGGGTGAACAAAGACAATTGACCAGATTGGAAATTGATTCTGCAACTTCCAGATCACCGTACAAGTATTCTACAAACTAAGCTATCCGACTCCACATGTACATTATGTTTCCCAATTTCGTCATTATTTATCTAGCCTTATGGTGGTGGTTCTATTAGTGTCAATATTGTAGTCAAGACCTCAAAGTCTGAGATCGAGACCCGAAGACCAGGATATTGGTCCAAGTCCTGAAGTCTGAGACCGAGACCGAGACCTTATTGCCCGAGACCAAGACCGAGACCTTAATAATAATAATAATAATACTAATAATAATAAATTATGATTCGTTAAACCACAACACACTATGAACCCCTTGGATGTGATTTCCTATTCAGAATGTACAGGAGAATTAAGAGAATGTGATTTTAACAATGAGGGTCCAAAATCACATCCAGAGTCCAGAATCACAATGCGGTTTAAGCCGTTAAAGCCAGAAGTCACAATGTACTCTTTGTCAGGGTGGGATAATAGTTCACAGGCTTCAGATGTGATTTCAGGTAGAGTAGGATGTGATTTGGGACCCTCATTGTTAAAATCACATCCTCTTAATCCTCATGTCCATTTTGAATAGGAAATCACATCCAAGGGATTCACAGTGACAGAAGCTGACAAGGTAAATTTGAACCTTGTGGTTTGTTTGATTAACCCTCCTACTATTTCCCCATCCCCTGTACCTTCATACTAACACTCGGGTGGTAGTAAGTCAGGGGGTTAGATCTATGCATAATGCATTTATTTATGTATTATGCTAAGCATTGGGCTAAGCAGGTGCATGCGCACAACACGGCTTCTACGAAATTCCCAAGACGTTGTTACTGTCGGTTCGTGGCTATTATAGTTTGTCGTGATAACGCCCTCTCGCAGCAGCCAGTTATCACGTATATACGTCTTGAACCAAGACTACTCAGTTGGTAGAGCGCCGATACGGTATTCCGGAGGTAAATTTGCAGGTTCAAATTTCTTTGTTCACTTTGAAAAGTTTAAATAAATTATGAATAATCATATATTATTTTCAAAAATGTTAATGTTGTCACAGTGCTGCAAACATTAAAATAAATGTACATGTACCTGGCCTTTTATTTTATTTTGGATTACAGATTTTTAGGGTCACAAACTGGGCGGGTAGTGGCGGCACCCATATTCCCCCCCCCAAAAAAAGAGGAGAATAACAACCACTTTAAATAAACTTCAGCAGCTTGGCTTAGGATTTTCTCAATTCGATTTGAAGCTGTGCATGGTGGATACGATGACAAGGTAAATATGGAACTGCAGGTAACACCATGTGAATTGAATCTCTTCTAGGAAGAAGTGTGGATCTGAAAAGAACCGGGGTGAAATACCGGACAGTGGTGTTTTAACCCCTTGAGTACGGTATTTTACAGGGAGACGTCAGGGTGCCACGGCGGCTCTGGCAGCCAAGCGAACCGCTACAATGTGTTTGTGCAGTCAAGCGTAACCTATACACAATAATCCAACAATAGATTGAAACTGCACAAACAGCGGCCAATTGCGTCATCCGGCCTGGTGGCACTGTTTTTTTTGGCGCCAAATTCCGTCATCCGTACGCAAGGGTTTAATAAGCATGAATCAATGTTTGTGTGGCACAATAGGCAAGTTTTTCAAGATTTTTTCAGTGAAAATTACATTTTCCAGCGGCGATCGATTTTAAATTCCCCCCACCCCCATACCATCCAATTTTTTGGCAGAGGATCCATAGACCAATTTTAAAAAAAAAAGGCTTACTGGCTTTCTAGGGCTGTTCATTTTCGAATAATTTAGTATTTGATTATTCGAGACTGGGCTTGACCGAATATTCAAATATTTGATACTCGCCGATCAAGTCTTTCAGGCGTCTGCTGCAACTGCATGCCGCGCCGGTATAAAGTTGCGTGCAAAGCTCGCCGGTGTTTTACATGTGGCGATCGATATTAGAGACCACCCAATGGACATTTTTGTGCATTGTATCAAGATCATTACGAGTACGTATAACGTTCTGATAACAAGAAACCAAACTCCAGCCCAATTTTTTGCAATAATTATTTTAGAATTGTCAAGGGTTTCACGGTCGGGAACCATAGACCTCTGTCCACAAAAAAATGCGGCATTTGACACTGCTAAGTGCCGTAACTTTTCTATTAAAATAGCATCATAGTCGTATCTGTACGTGCATATATATATTTTTTTCCAAATATTTGAAAAAGCTATTCAAATATTCGGTTGATGATCGAATATTCTAACAGGCACCAACATTTTGAATATTTCCATTTGGTTTGCTTCTCAGTTATTCAGAAGCCGGAGATGAAGCCTTTGTTTCGAAAACCCCCACAGAAGAATAACACGGTGGCCATTTTGAGAGCAAAACTGGGAGCATAACTTGAGAATGTTTTGCCAAAGGTCATTAACTCTAACCTTCCCAAATCCTCCAAAATTATCTTTGCCAAATGGAGGAATTTGGAGGATTGAGGGTCTTTGGAAGTTGCAGCATCGAGGATTTTGTGCAGGATTGAGGGCATAAGTGGATTTTGCCTCTGGAGGAAAATAGAGGATCCAGGTCATCAGGCCCAATCTGATGCTGGATGATTTCGGAGGATTGAGGTTACTAGGGTGTTTACAAAAACCCTTAGAGGATTTTGGAGGATTAATGCAGTGGTCCCCATAAGAGGATTTTGGAGGATTCAGGTTTCATGCTGCTTTAACACTTTGAAATTAGGGAGTTAGGGTTAACTAGGATCTTTTGGTACAGAAACAGCAATATTCAAAACAATCTTTAGAAATTCACTCATGAAAGAGCATCCCGTGACAGATAGGGCTGTTCATTTTCAAATAATTTAGTATTCGAATATTCAAAACTGGGTTTGACCGAATATTCAAATATTCGATACTCGGCGCCGATCAAGTTTTTCAGTGCATGCTGCACCGGTAAAAAAAAAAAGCACGCCGGTGTTTTACGTACATGTATGCCGATTGATATTATGGACCATTCCAATGGAATTTTTGTTGCATACACCTGTTGTATCAAGGGTTTTACGGATGGGAACAATAAACCTTCATCCACTAAAAGTTACGATTGACAAAAATGCGGCATTTGACACTGCTAAGTGCCATAACTTTTCTATTAAAATAGCATCAGAGTCGTATCTGTATGTGCATATATATCTTTTCTAATATTCAAACTGGCAAAAAATGGTATTCGAATATTCGCTTGACGATCGAATATCAAATATTCGGTATATTCGGGACAGCTATAGTGACAGAAAAAGGAGCCCAACAAACAAATCTGTAATCACTCAAGACAATTCAATAAAACAAAACACTCTAAATGCATCTTACCATGCCAATGTCATTGACACCTTGTAGTTTGATTTTTGTGGTGAACATTACAGAAGGAGGCTGGGTTGGGTAGTTTTTTCCACATTCTACAAGCAGATTGTAGATACGACCCTCGTATACTGTCTGAAACGAGAAGTGGAAAATTCCTGCTGGATCTGTCATAACCTGCAAATTTGTTCTTTTTAAAGGGGATGTCAATTTGTATTTATTTTGTTAAACCTACACATACGTGTACCTGTAATTATGTTGGCAGTCAAACATTTAAAGGTACATGTAGTGTACACGATTGGTAATCCTCCAATTTTTGTTTAATGAATTATTACGAAATACATTACTACATAAGTTAATAGTAGTCTCAATCATCCTGTGAAATGATAGCACCAGGTGTGCTGTCGTTGTCAAGAAAAGTGGAAATATATATCGTTTTCCAACGATTTCCAGCTGGAAATCGTTGGAAAACTGCCCTGTAGCCTTTAGTCAAGGCGCGTTGGCTACCCGGACGAGAACCGCGCCCCAGACATGATGGCGCAATGGCATATCTGGGGCACGTCATGCGCCCAGATAGCCACGCACGCCTTGACTAAAGGCTATCATCCGCCCGATGGTTGAAAACGAGCGCTGTTTTTCTCTCGTTTTTTTTCGCCATCCAACAACGCAAAACTTTGAACAGGTCAGTGGAACGATATTTTCTATAAAATACTAACCCCCAAATCCGCCCATTTCTGAAAATTGCAACAATGACCAATCATGTACACTGCCTTTAAGTAGCAGTCTCTATAGCAATTAAAAAAAACCATGGAGTAAATTATGGACTTTTTAAAATATCCAAGGAAATTACAAAAACAAAATCAAAATCAATTAAATAAGCCACAAATATATTTTAACTTTAAACAACCTGCTTTAAAAATGTTGGCGACCTTTCAAAAATGTTGCAATTCAGGACACATTCCTTAATGCCTTCTATCTCCAAGAGTGATTATGAAAATCAAAGTACCTGCCAAGCAAGTAAAAAATAATGTGAAGTTAAAGTTAATGATACTTGATGGATAATTACACAGGTCAGGTGTAACAGGGACACCACTTTTGGACCCCAAATTTATAGATTGACCCTTTAGTGTTTTAAATTTTGGACCACACAGGCACTTTAAGTTTAAACAGGGGTTGTTGGGAATGCAGAAGTAATACAAGTATGTACATACCCTTGGAGGACCGAGAATCATTCCAGTCCATCTGGTTAGTGTATTATCTTCATCGCTTTCTACTCCCCAGCTTACCATGCCATCCCCACCTTTCTGGCCTTCCTCCAACTCATCAAGAAGACGAAAGTTGCGAGGCACGACAACTTCTGCCTTTTCAGTGTTTGCTGTGACAATAAAAACAAAACAGATATGGTCTTACAAGTTTTTGCCATGGTATCCTCTGTGGCTAAACCAGTGTCGGTAATCACCTTATTCAACCTAACCTCAACCTCACTAAAAATTTGCATTTTGGTCGAAATTTATCAAACTAGAGTTGGTAAGATTATGTAAAAATTGCTTGAGGTCGACAATTACGAACCAAAAGTCAGTGTAGTTTATGTAGGCAAGTCCTAGCCCCATGAGTGTGGCAGGATAACTTGCTGTGCTGTATCCTCAGCCATACCTCTAACCATGGGTAAAGCATGTGCACCCCGTTTGTATGAAGTCCAACTTTGTGACTAAATATCTCAACAGATTTCAAAGTGAACAAAGAAAACTGGCAGGAGCGGGATTCGAACCTGTGACCTCCAGAATGCCATACCGGCGCTCCCAAATTTTCAGTACCCTTGTAGTTTGATGAATCAATATTTCAAAGTAACATCACAAGTGAATGTTTACCAGGGGAGTTGAGGTACAAATGTACCACAAAACACAAATAGGCCAAAAATGCTCTAAATTGTGCCTCTGAATTAAATTTTGGTACACCTAAAGTTGTGTATTCGGATTCCCATCGAGGTCTAGCCCAAAGAGTATGGCCTGGATGCACATTGTACATGTATACTACAGACATTTACATCCTTAGCCACACATCCAATTATGGGTAAAGCCTGGGCATCACAATTAATTCAGACAAAACACAGAGCAGTTTGGCTCAGGTACTACATGTAGTATGTTAGCAAAATCCATGAAAAAAGCCACATATTAATATACATGTACAATGTGTAAACTACATGTATGAGCGACCATATACTGTGTAAGCCTGTTCGATATGACGATATTTCCCGATATTTCGATATTTTTTTCATATCGAAAATCGTATCGGCCCCTTTTAAGAAAACCGGAATATCGGGGAAATCGATATACCGAAGAATATCGCGATATATGTTCCTTTTGGCCGCATTACGTGTGGATTTGTCCAGTTTACTTTGCTCGAAATTCCAGTTATTTCCAATTAGTAGACGGTAGAATAGTATATCATGATGTACCATGGAGGAATAAAAAAATACATACATGCACTAAATGTGTCTTTCTTTGACCGTTTTCTAAACCCCGACATGACATCTCCGCTCCGCGCGATTTACCTTCCGCGCGATTTACCCTCCGCGCCGTACGTTGTCAAGTGCAAACAACGTCTTATTCC
Source organism: Hippasteria phrygiana (assembly GCA_037893225.1). NCBI lineage: Eukaryota > Metazoa > Echinodermata > Asteroidea > Valvatida > Goniasteridae > Hippasteria > Hippasteria phrygiana. The sequence goes on along the minus strand of JAZGUH010000875.1, from coordinate 161,612 downwards.
CAGTGTACAATGTGCGTACCTACACGCTTGGGAACTCATCTTGAGATCGAGGGGTATGGCAATTGTTTGCAATAAGGTCAACCCCTGTAGTGCATCTGCGCGTGCGCGTTGTTTTGTTGCTAGCCTTGGTCAAGTGCAAGCAACCGCACTGAATGCCACCGTCTTTCCCCAGTGTACAAGGCACACGTAGGTGTAGTTACGTGTAGCGAACTGCGTCTTGAGAAAAGATTAAAACACGTGCCGCGCATCCATTGTACATTGTGCAATGTCATGTCGCATCTGTGTTACTAATCAACAATGCTGAAATAGAAACAAACGCTAGTCTTTCTGGAGTGCCATAAAGTAGCCAACTGAAGGTAAATGTCGTAAAACTCCAAATACTCAACGAGCGAAGGGAAGCCTTGTCAAACCGGCCCCCCGTCGCGTTCCTGCCGCTCAATCCCGGCGGGCCCGATCCCGGTGGCGCGGCCCCGATCTCATGATGCTGTGGTGACTTCCGTCATGTATTTTTTTTATTCCTCCGTTCTTCCGGTAATGCAAAAGTGACGTCATCACGATAATATCGAATATCGCGATATTTTTCTGCCGATATTTCGGTATCAAAATAAATGGATATCGAACAGCCTTAATACTGTGCACTATAAAAATGACCAAGAAAGTCTGAAACTAACACAGTTATCGTGCCTATAGTATCCCTAACCCTGCTGAATCCAACAGGATCCAACAATTTGATATTCCTGTTGTAACCTGTCGGATTAACTCATAATGTTACAATCCTGTTGGATTCAGCAGGCAACAGAAAAATAAGACACAGTTGGACCCTGTTGGATTAAGCAGCTAACCCATACATGTACATTGTACATGTAGTGTTACAATCCTGTTGCATTCAGCAAACAATGGAAAAATATGCCAGTTGGATTCTGTTGGATTTAGCAGGCAAGTTATCTTTTATGACGTGTTATACTGCGTTGGATTGAGCAGGAAACCCATATGAATCACCGTTGGACTCTGTTGGATTTAGTAGGGTAGTCCTGGTGAACCATTAGAGGGTTAGGGTTTTAACAAACATTTCCTGACAAAAAGTCTTCAAACTTGGAACTTTTGCCGTGTTATTATTTTCTGGACAAGGGCTGGTGGTTTTTCTCAAATTTAATACAGTGGGGATATCAAAGTAAACTCTTTCCAAGGACACAGCACTGAGCAGGCAGACTAGGATGCATGCAAAGTGCAAGTGCGGCTTATATACTCTGGTGCCTGGCGGTGCACGGAGATACATACATGTACAATGTACATGTACATGTACATGATCAGGAGCAATTAAAGTTTATTTTTATGCAGCAGAGTGTTGTCAGTGGTTTATCCAATCTGGAGAAGGCCCGTGCTATAGCCTAGGCAGGTTGAAGCTGGTGTTCCCGCTAAGCAAGTTGCAGCATTATTTGGAGTGAGCCCTGGATCTCCAAACTGAAGGCCAAGTCCCATGAAACCAGTGATGTCAAAGACAGACTGCGAAGTGGGCATCCCAAGAAGACCGGTTCATTACCCTTACATCACTGAGGATCACCGTAGGCTGTCTTCCAGAGATTTGCAGGCAGATTGGATAAACGTGGCATGCTAATGCGCAAAGCCTTCAAACAGACACCAGGGAAATGTCACATTTCACTTCAGACCCTCCCACATAATCAGCCGTGCTGCTCATCCTACAAATGCATTTTACAAATGGGACATCATTGTAAAGGGAAATGGACAGGCTTTCCAATGAAAAATATCCCAGTTTTCGTGCACCTCAGACTCCACAACGATTCACTCACATTTAACAAAATAAATGGATTTACATACTGCCAGAAAATACACTTTCAAGCCGAGTAAGTGTCATCATTGCACAGCAAGTCTCATCCTCTTCAAACTCACTGTGTCCGTGGTGCCAAAATCGATGTCCATATTCACGCATAGTGCAAAGGTCATTGCGTCCACACTCTACGAGGGCCCCGTGGAACTACATTTTACTAACAGGGTTGATAAAAATCATGATTTTTTTTTTTTAAATAAAAAAAATTAGATTTGTTTTATTTAAATCAGATTTTTTAGATTTAAATTGATGTTTTTGATTTTTTTTATCATCGTACATTGGCATAAAACATTTGTTTCAAATAAGTCAATTTACATGACCATCATTGAAAGTCAAGTATAACCACACACAATTGTTCATGAAATCAGTACTGAAATCCCTTTCATTTATCATATTCTTTTCTAGAATACAAAGTTTGTCTTAAAATCTCTGTTACCTCATCACCATCATACTGCACATTTCTCATCCAAGTTGATAATAGGAACCCCCCTCCTCTCTACACACAACCATGGTGGAATAAAACTATTTAATGCAGCCACCATATTTCTTTAACGCACTGTCCTTATTTTGATCCTGTAAACGTTTTTACGATTTTTGCGGTGGAAATATTGTCCTTCAGCGTCATTTTGCATTTGCAGCTGTAGAATGGGAACCAGACAATGGAACTTTCAATTGACAGAGCACCATTGAAGATTTAGGCCTATGTTAAAATATAGACGGTTTAGCAGAGACGATGAGGCAAAATTTACAATTTTGGAAAATGTAAATATTTATTAAAAATCATTAAAAGTCCCAACACATCTTTTAATTGTAATTTTTATACAACTCAGCAGGGAGGAGTAGGGGGAAGTGGGGGGAGGGTCGGGGAGGGTCGGGGGAGGGGGGAGGGGGGGGTCAGGGCGGTCGGGTCGGGGGGGTCAGATCAGGTCGGGGGGGTCAGATCAGGTCAAGGGGGGGTATCAATTGATAGGCGCATTACATGCATTGAGTTATTTAAACCTGTGTACATATGTATATATCAGGTTGTACATGTATATTACACACACAATGTACTTCAGAATCATATGCATTGTACACAAGATAAATGTAGTACACTGTTTCAGGAAACTGGCCTTATACATCCCTTGAGAGTGAGTATAAGCGATTTAAAGTTAATGACAGTCAGGTTTGAACACATAAATTGTTTTTACATAAACAAAATAACAGAAATAAAAATAAAATCAAAAAGTGATTTTTATTAGTGATTTAAAAAACAAAATTCCAGTGATTTAAATCATGATTTAAATCAATGATTTAAATCGAGTGATTTAAATCAAACAACCCTGGACTCTTTTCGCTGTCTTGTAGTTCAAATCGTGACCCCTCGACTTTGCATGACGTCACCCTGATGCGCAGCGCCCCACCCTGATGCGCAGCGCCCCACCCTGATGCGCAGCGCCCCACCCTGATGCGCAGCACCCCACCCTGTTGCGCAGTGCCCCACCCTGATGCGCAGCACCCCACCCTGATGCGCAATGCCCCACCCTGATGCGCAGCGCCCGCAGGCACCGCACGACAATCTGTTTCATGCCGGCGACTGTTTCGTGAGTGGTACAACGGTCAAGATTTTGTGGAGATTCTAACTCAGTTCGAAGTTTGGAACGTATGTAATCCAGGTATAATGCATATTTTCCTTTGAGTCCATCAATTGGTCGTTGACTTATTTGCGTTCCCTCAGGTTGTAATTCCTTCATAGTTTCATTATTTTACACCCCCCCCCCAAAAAAAATAATAAATAAATAAAAATTCTAAACATACCCACCCCCCCCACCCCCCCCCCCCCCCCCCCCCCCCAAAAAGGAAAAATAGATGTGCTTCAATTTCATGTTAAATCTAAGGCAGAAGGGCAGATACACAAGATACTTGTAATTAAATTAAGATCAAGCAGTTTGATCTTCCTTAACAAAATTACACCCGCCCCCTAATAATAAAACGCAACAGAACAATACAAAACGAGTCCCACGCGAGGGCAGCCTCCAATCGGCAGTGTTGTAGTTGAGTACTTTTTTCCGAGTACCGAGTACTGCCGAGTACTTAGACTGCCGAGTACCATTCAAGTCCAAGTACTTTGCCAACTGAGTACAAGTACAGGTCTCCGAGTCCGAGTATTTCTGAGTAGAGTACGAGTCCAAGTACTTGTATTTCCGAGTACGAGTACGAGTCCGAGTACATTGTGCTTGAAGTAAGGATGGGACGTTTACACGTTTAAACGAAAACAAATGCAAATCCGTTTAGAAATTTTCCCAAACGTTTAAACGGAACTCAAATTTCAAAAATGGGAAATTGTATTTACGCGGGGCTCGGACAACTCGACCGTTGGCCGACTCGACCATTCAGACAACTCGACCGTTCAGACAACTCGACCGTTCAGACAACTCGACCGTTCAGACAACTCGACCGTTCAGACAACTCGACCGTTCAGACAACTCGACCGTTCAGACAACTCGACCATTTTTTTGTCAAATGGGAAGACAAGTCGTCCGTTGAGACAAGTCGTCCGTTGAGACAAGTCGTCCGTTGAGACAAGTCGACTCGTAGATAGGGGAATTGGTTGTGGAATGAACGGCATGGAGTGATTGGGTTGATGGGCCCGACAGCGCTGTCGTTTTGGACGGGGCTGGGGTACACAGGGGGCCAGGATACACAGGCATGACAGGGGGCCGGGTAACGTGAACTGTCGTGCCGGTCTATATTTTGTGGCACGGGGCTGGGATAGGCCTTGGATATTATATGCGGGGCCGGGAAGGTTTTTTTGCGGGTTGACTGGGTTAATGGGCTGACAGCGCTGTCGTTTTGGACGGGGCTGGGGTACACAGGGGGCCGGGATGGACACAGGCATGACAGGGGGCCGGGATGGACACAGGCATGACAGGGGGGCCGGGTAACGTGAATTGTCGTGCCGGTAGTGCTGCAACTGATCCTCCAAGTTTGGTTCGGTTCGGTTCGGATTTGGTTCGGTTCGGTTCGGATTCGGTTCGGATTCGGTTCGGATTCTTTTTGTCCAAACATCGGTTCGGTTCAGGTTCGGAAGTATGCATTAAAAAAATAGCTGTCACATCGCGATAGCGCCGATATCGATAGTACATACACATACAATGTCCTTCCGGGAATCCGGCCCTCCCCACTGCAGTCATAACAAGTTGATTGGCACACTGCCAAACCCGCAGGGCGCAAGATAGATAACAATGGAACAATGGTCACACCCCGCGGGCCACCGCCGCGCCAATGCTTGACTGTATCTGATTTTCAGAAATGCATATTCAGTGTTTGGTCACGATTTAATCGAGTGATTCAGAGATCCGGGAGGGCATGGCGAGCTAGGCTTGGAGTTTCATTTTTTGAAGTTGAATCTGCTTGGGAAAATGGACTATAGCGAGGAAAGATTAAATGGCGGGGAAACAAACAGAAAGACATGTTCAGATTTGCATTTAGAAAACGCATGTACATGTGAATGTACATTTTAATTAATCTTGTCTGAAAACAATAAACTTCATCATTTCTTGCTGTCAAGGGGAAAGACTGCCCACTGCTCGAGAAAAAAAAACATCCCACTGATACATTTACTCAGACTCCTTGAGTAAATACAATGTATGTAACTCCCCTCCCCCACATGCACAACTCTCACAGGGATGAGATTCTTCCGACTTTCAAAATAAGTTCCGACATTTTAGACTTTCGGACATATTTTTAGAAAGCTGGCTTGATTATGGTATCAGATATTTCAACACCAATGAAGTTGAATGTGTTCTGAAATAAAATAAAAACGCATTTCTTCCTAATATTTTTTCCTGTCTCATGTCTTTCTTTCTATTTAACCAAAAATCACATGCAGTAATATGCCGTGCATGATGATGCCACGCACATACGAAATGAAAACATCGCATCACCCCATGAGCTGAATCCAACGTGTCCGTCGCACAACGCACACGCGATACATTTAAAAAAAATTATGCATTGTGCAAGCATTCCGTACCGTAACCAGACCATAGCAATATATCGCCTCGGACGAAAACGATGCCAAAACTGGTGATTGAACATCTAATTTGAAAGCTAAATTTTGAATGCTAAAATGAATCTACCCAATGGATGATGACAATTCAAGCTTACAGTCACAATGAAAATGTCACATTATTATACAGACTTCTAACCAAATCACTATATATACGACGAAATGCGGATGTACCAAGCATTCATGGTGTAAAGGTACACAACTCCGGGAAAATCATGTGAATTGACCTGCTCGGTGCGAGAGGTTTGTGGGTCAATGCACGGAGGCGATGTGGCCACTGTGCGCTGAGTCGACAGGCATGTTGATCATGTGAGTACAAGAACATGATCGTTTAGCGCATGTGTGCGTGATAAGCAAAATTGACAGCCATTTTTTTGAAAGTATGGTAAATAGTACAAATTTAATTAAGTCAAAACTTTTGACAAAACATAATTTTATTCTGGAATGTTTTTGTTCTTCAACATTTTTTATGCGAGCAGAGAAGGACTGGCATGGCAGCTAAAAGTGCTGCAACATATAATTCACAAGGCAGGAGTTTTTGCTTAGGAAGGAATGTACATGTACATATGTAGAATCCTACCACCATTTTCGGGGGTACAATTTTGCAAGTATTTTTGTTCTAAACTAAAAGGTGTCCATCAGAGATTACCTGGAATCTGATGGGGGCCCGTACGCGCTCACAAACTTCAAACTTTAGAATCTCATCCCTGGACTGTGCATCCCCACAAAACGAGAAATTATATTCATGTTGTGTCGCCACCAATCATTGCATGGGCGGGGCTCGCTTTCGAGCACACTACATTTTTTAGGCGGGGGTGGAGGGATGGAAACTCGCATTGCCGGCCAGATGCGAGCGGTCGCGACTTGGTCTTTTATGATTTTTGTTTTACCTTCCGGGAATGGAAAAGGCTTTATCATTTTATTTTTTATTCTATCGACTGTCTAGATTGCATGCAGTACCTGGGCTAATGTAACCGTTTACACGGTACATGTACATGTACATGTTCTCGAGTCCAAACCTGCTACAATGTAAGGCCGAAAAGAAGGGCCTTATCAACAGGTAAATGTAATCATATCCGTGCCGCCCGTGTGCACTAATTTTCTTTCTATCATCGCATGCATTCCTAGCGCTATCAATATGTGTGCATAAAGTTTGCCGAACTTCCGAACCAACAATTTCGGTTCGGTTCGGTTCGGTTCGGTTCGGTTCGGTTCGGTTCAGTTCGGTTCGGTTCGGTTCGGTTCGGTTCGGTTCGGTTCGGTTCGGTTCGGTTCGGAAGGCCATGTTCGGCCATTTTTAGTTCGGTTCGGCGGTTCGGCTGCAGCACTACGTGCCGGGCTATATTTTGTGGCATGGGGCTGGGATAGGCCTTGGATATGGGTTTTCGAGTATGCAACAAATCGGGGCAACAAACTTATTGTCAACCAACGGCATGAGGGATTAGAATAACACTTTGAATAACAAACTACATTTGTAATCCACAAATTTTACATCTAGCCTCTACACTGGCCATCACCAACTGAGATGTTTAAGAATACCGGCCTATCACCGCATCGGTGCGGCGATAAATACGCGGTGTGGCTGCCCGCTCGTGGCCGTGCACCGTGCATGCCGCGTCGCTCTCGCGGGCCTTGCACGCGCTGGGTCCGGCGTCGCGCTCGTTGTGCATGCCGTGTCACCGTACCGTACACCTGAGCGGGTCCCCGCGCACGGTAATACCACACATTCTGAACCATTCTGGGCAACCTGTGTTGAGTTGTCTCAACGGTCGAGTAGTAGCCGATAGGGTGAAAAGGCGCGCTGTGTTTCGGGCTGTGTTATGAATATTTAACAGGTCAATCGCCATGACCATTCATAAATATTGAAACTAGAATCCCCTGGCATTATAAGGGTGGATAATTTGAATTTGAATATTGTATCAGAAAGCGCCAATGCCACTCAAAAGTGAGATCAACGATCACCAAAAAGGGATGATCCAAGCCCGGCATCGGCATGGCGAGGGGGAATTCCAACTGCGATATTACCCAGAGGCTTGGGATTTTGGAGGGTACCGTGAGGTACAATTTGCAGAAATCGCAAGATTAATAATTCTATGAAAACGAGGCAAGATCTGAAGACCACCTCCTGCGGAGTTCACGCCGAAACTTTGCACGAAACCATCGAACGAACATTTTGAGAACACCTCAGCGTTTCACATATGATTGGCCCAATTACGGGTTCACGACTAGATATTTGTCCGGTTCGCTCGTGGCCCCCGCCCGCTTTGCAAACAGGACGCTGGTAAGGGCTGATCTCTTTGAGCTCTCATTGGACAGTTTTTGCATGACCTGTGACGTACAGGTAGCGAGCAGAGCACAAACTTGATTGCTACAGCTGTTTATCGTGTAGCGCGCGCTAGCTGCATGCAAAGGTCATGATAAGTTACCCATATTGCCATCCGTACTTCCTTCACAAGATTCTGTGAAGCGACATCATCCCTTCCCATGCCCAGCGCCCTGTTTGCAGGGCGGGGGTACAAGCGAATTTGTCCAGACGGTGCGCAGAGGAAGTCGATTTCTCCACAATCAACCATTTGAAATTATAGATAAAATAATCAGTGAGGCCGTGGTAAGTTAAGCCATACATTTTGTTTTAATCGAGTATTGCTATTCGAGTACGAGTACCTTGATGGTCGAGTACAATTTCGACACGTCGAGTTCAAGTACTTTGCTGGCCGAGTACGAGTACCGTCAGTTGGAGTACGAGTACTTTGACATTTGAGTACAAGTATGAGTACGAGTACAAGTACTCTAAAAACGGTACTCGAGTAGTACTCAAGTACGAGTACGAGTACGAGTACGAGTACTACAACACTGCCAATCGGACCGACACGTCCTTTGTACCACTCACGAAACAGTCGCCAGCATAAACAGATTGTCGCGCGGGGCCTTCGGGCGCTGCGCATCAGGGTGACGTCATGCAAGGTCGAGGGGTCATGATTTGAACTCCAAGACAGCGAAAAGACATGTTCTGCGGGTGTCTCTGGGAATTACATGGTAAATTTCATTTATTTGGATGGTAAGTAAACCTTGGTACCTCTATCTGATTATAGAACTCCACTTGTTCCGAAGGTGGCGTATCTAGTATTTTGGTAGCCGTTGTAAGGGTGAATTATGATGTTTTTGTTGGGATTTTAGACGTATTTAATTAATGAATAGAAAATCGCCGTACACGTACTTGGACTCTACTTGCCAAATGTTTAAAAAGGCGATAAAGGGTCCAAGTTACTCGGACTACCTATAGTATAGGAAATAAACCTTTTTGACATTCTCAAAGCATCATGGGAACAGTATCAGCTATTACTGGCATTAGACAAGCAAGCACATTACTCATTAGAACGGACGTGATTAGTCACATGTTGGTTGCCATGGTTGTAAAATTCTCATCTGATTGGCTAAATATAAATGTGAAATTATTAGCCATTATTCTAATTTCAGAGGTGTTGCATTCATCAGTAACTGTAACGTTACAACTTACATGGTACTCAGACTGAGAGGGATTCCCTGGATCCCTAAATATCACCTTATTTTTAATGCCATTTAAAAATTGATTTTTAAAATATTATTTTCCTTATGTTCTATGCAAAGATGTGAAAGAGTATTTCTCAACTCATGACACAGTGCCACAGGTTTGTGTATAAATTACAACATGTACAATGTGCATGGAATGGTTTGTTTGGCCTCCATACCCACAATGCATTGAGAATGTCGAAACTGGTTTATTTGTGCTGCTATCCAACGTTAAATGCCTTCCTCCATGCGTTATGGCATGTACATTTGTATACCTTTGTATGGGGAGGGGTAGTCACGTCAAAGCATGACATGCATGGTCAACAAATCATGGTCAAAGAAAAAGAGTTAGGCCTAACGTTACGTCAGTCAGATTCAGAAGTTTTGACTCACACATTATTGTTCCGAAGATTCAGTTGATACGAATCGCACTTCACATCACACGTTACACACGTACACCTGAAGTTTAGCAACACGCAAAAAATGGAATAATTGCGAATTAAGTGTTCAGGTTGTTATGCACTTTCGGTCGATCGTCTTCCGGGAAAAATGGTCGGACGTAGTACGTTGCAATATGTTATGATGCTATGCTGCATACACATTGCATGGAGGCTCCCCCCCGCGCGCGTACGTACGGTGCGTACGTACACCGGAGAAATGAAAGAGACGGACGTATGGGCAGTTAGTCTTCATAGCAGTCGTTTTTAGCTTCTTGTTAAAATGTAAGCATTGCGTTTGAAGTTATTTCCTCCATAAATTAGATGGTAGCGTAGGTGCTAATGATACTCGTTATTTTTCTTCTGTATAAGGACATTACTTTTTCATATTGCTTTAGATCATGTCCTTTCGATGTCTTATTTGCTCATAATGAAAAAGCAGACTTTCAAAAGATATGTATTGATGTCTGCAAGAAGATTGACATACTTCAGTCATGTCAGTGTTATCCAATCGGTGTCCTGTTGAATATTCATGATAATATGACGAAGCCCAGGCATATGTGGTTGATGGGTTTATCCCCATATAATATAGCTCTGTGGTTTCACCTCGCCCCGGATCGGGCGTGGCTATGATAGAGGGTGGACGTGTCTCAGTCAGTGGCGCGAAATTTAAATCCTCTTCTTTGCCTTTGATTACCAGTGATTGACTCTTCGGCCAAGGCTTCATTTTTTCCGGACTTTGGTAAGCAATATTAGTATTTCAAGAGGTGTTACTGTATTTGTTCATCTTTTCTCCCTCCCCTGGTTCCCAAATCGGCCAAAATGGCCGAGGACCGGGACCCAGAATCCGATGAAAACTCTTGGGCGCATTTATCCCAACAAACCCCCATGGAAGCACAGGGACCCGAATATGACCAAAACCGCTCAACTCTGGATATCCTATTCAGTCAGGCTCAAAACCAATCTCAGTCGCAAAGTACTAGAAAACGACCACAATCCAGCCTATGTTACAGTGCTGTCTACTCCGGCCGTACTCGGAAAGTGACATCCTTAACAAACAACCAACAAAACGCCGGTACATACAAAACCCCCAAATCCGACCCACACTAGTCATAATCAACTCCCCTGATGTTAAATTAGCTAGGATAAACCCAATCAGAAATGCTAAAGCACTTAATAATTTTGGAAAAGACCTAATCAAGAGTGTGTCTAGAAACAACCAAGGAGGGATCACAGTCCGCTGCCACACCCCTGCGCAAGCACAGAAAATGAAAACCATAACTCGACTCGATCAATGGACTGTACATACTGAATACGCGAAATCAGAAACCCAGAGTAAAGGGCCAGTCACACTAGCCACGATAACGATAACGAAAACGAAAACGATGTGAATAAACGCTCTCTATTGGTGGGTGGAACGCGCGCGTATTACCGCGCGTTCCATCCACCAATGAGAGCGTTTATTCACATCGTTTTCGTTTTCGTTATCGTTTATCGTGGCCAGTGTGACCGGTCCTTAAAGGGCCGGTCACACTGGCCACGATAACGATAAAGAAAACGAAAACGATGCGAATGAACGCTCCCTATTGGTAGATGGAACGCGCGCGTATTACACGCGCGACCGTCCACCAATCAGTGCCGTTTATTCTCACCGTTTTCGTTATCGTCTTTGTTATCGTGGCCAGTGTGACCGGCCCTTAAAGGTGTCATTACAGGAATAGATACTGATATAACTGACGACGAACTACTTTCTTCTTGTAAAGAAAAGGGAGTCATTGGAGTTAAACGCCTTATGCGACGAAGAAACGGCAAACTCGAAAAAAGCCTATCCATCTGTCTGACCTTCAACACGCCTAACCTGCCGTCCGAATTTCAAGTAGGGTACGAGCTTTTCACAGTAAAACCTTTCATCCCTCCAGTTTATTCGATGTGTACGGTGCGGAGGCCCTCACTCGTACGAACAGTGCAATCAAAAAGAAAATGCCAAATGTTGCAGATGTGGGGGCAGCCATTCGTCTGCGTATGGAGGCTGCAATACGATAAAGCAAGAAAGAAAAATCCAAGGTTTTAAGGTAACCTATAATATCTCCTACGCTGACGCAGCTAAGGCTATAAAAACTGATATCAGTATCCGCCCCGATAACACTCCTTCCTCCATGCTCCCACCCAGCAGACGCAGCAATAGGCACCAGCAAACTCCCGTATAGCTCAACCCTCCACTAGTTACAACGGAAACAAACCCCATCAACAGTTCGCCGAGAATAATACCAAGGATACCACAAATAACATGCCCCCAAAAACCACCCCACCGGTAAAAACCTACAAAAATGCCTCAACTCAAACTGCTGAAACAGCACAAACGCAAACCGAACACGTACAATGCATCTGTAATGAACAATCCTTAACGGAATTACTGACTGGCACTATGCAAATCTGGGACTCTATCAAAAACAAAGAAGAAAGAATTTCAGCGTTGAAGGCCCTCATATATCACGTCACCCCATTCGGGGCCACTCCTCTACATAAAACTACACAAAGAAAACAGTCTTCTCAGTTAACAACGAAAGGTGACTCGAACCATGGGCCACTCCAACCTGAGACCAAATCACCGCCCCGATCAAACAAACAGAAACCCGGTCGCCAGTAAGCTCTTAACCTAGATATAGAAATCAGACTAATAAAGGAAAACCCAATAACGTTTTTCATGATTTTTCTCCTCATGGTTCTTATCCTTCAGTGGAATGCACAGTCACTCACAGCCCATAGTAAAGAATTCAAAAATTCCATATATTCCTGGGCACAGCAACCTGATCTTATTTGCATACAAGAAACTTGGCTTAAAGAAGGGAAAAACATCACCTTTCCTGGTTATAACATTTACCGCAATGACAGACAGAATATCGGGCCAAAAACAAAGGGTGGAGGGTGTGCCTTTCTAGCAAAACGTGACTTCGCCTTTAAATATATAATTGGTTCCGAAAATTCCGTTGAATACCAAATTGGCAAACTCTATGACACAAATAAAAATGCCATCACTCTAGTAAATATTTATAATCCGTATAATACTTTAGATGCCAAGTCTCTGAAAGAAATGTTGAATACAATTGATCAACCTTGCATAGTTTGTGGTGACTTTAACCATTAACAGTCACAACCCACTGTGGGGAAGTTCCAAACTCGACCGTAATGGCCAGATCATTGACGACATACTAATTGATACGAATATGGTCTGTATTAACTCCGGCGAGGGCACAAGAGTCGATACATCTCATGGCTCTTTTTCCTGTATTGATGTTACCTTTGTCTCGCCAGGCTTAGCTGCCAAATGTAACTGGTCAGTCCTAAATGACACCTGGGGTAGCGATCATTGCCCCATCCTCATCGAAGTCAATCATCCAATCTAAAAAAAAACGATGAACAACACCCCTAAATGGTCCCTTAAGAAAGCTGATTGGAGCAAATTCGAAACTGCCTGCAATAAATACATTACTAAACCCAGCGAGTTGGATGCTATTGAAGATACGTATGCCAATTTCATTCACCAACTTGATTCTGCTATGAACTGTTCCATTCCCAAGACTAACCCAAATCACTCCAAAACGCCCTCCGTGGAACGACGAATGCAAACAAGCTATTGTCAACAAAAAGGACGCCCTGAAAACCCTTAGGAAAACCTGCCTTCCTTCAGATCTCATCCTCTACAAAAGGGCATGTGCAATCGTCAGGAAAACCACCAATAAAGCTAAACGAAAAGATTGGGAGAATTATTGTAATGGAATAAATCCAAAAACCAACACTAAAACTATCTGGAACAAAATTAAACGTATCGAAAAAACTCGCAATACTAACAGTATTCCTGTACTTCGTCATAATGACACCGACGCCATCACAAATAAAGATAAGGTTGAAGCCCTTGCCGATAGTTTTACTCAAGTTAGTAGTACGAATAATTACTGTTCCTCCTTTATTTCCATCAAAACTAAAGCTGAAGATACCTTCTCCTCCAACGATAACAATGACAGTATTATTAATGAGCCATTTAATATTGAAGAATTAAATCATGCCATTAATTCGTCTAAATGCAGTACTCCAGGAAAAGACGGTATAAATAACGCCGTTCTTAAACGTCTCCCTGTGAAAATTCGGGATTACTTGCTTCTTATTTTCAACATGATATGGCATACTTCCTATTGTCCTAAACAGTGGAAAGACGCTATTCTCATCCCACTCCTGAAACCAGGGAAAGATTCCACTAACCCTCTGTCATATAGACCAATAGCTCTGACTTCTACCATTTGTAAAATTATGGAACGCATGGTCAACTCCCGCCTTCTTTGGTATTTGGAAACACACAACTTACTATCTAAATGCCAGAGTGGCTTCCGAAAGGGAAGAAGTACTAAGGACCACATCCTCAATTTAGAATCTTCCATTAATAAAGCCCGTTCTAACAAAGAAAGTACCTTGGCTATTTTCCTTGACATAGAAAAGGCCTATGATATGCTTTGGAGAAAAGGGATAATAATAAAACTTCACTCCTCAGGTATCTACGGCCGAATAACCAAATGGCTGGACAGTTTTCTCACTGATAGGAAAATTCAAGTTCGAATCAACAACACTTTTTCTGAAGAAAGAACACTAGAAAACGGTGTCCCACAAGGTAGTGTTATTAGTCCGCTCCTGTTTAATATTGCTGTCAAAGATATCATCAATAAAGTCACTGATGCAAACTTTGCACAATACGCGGATGACATTGCCATATGGAAATCAAACAGAAACATTCCCTACCTACAAAAGAAAATTCAGCAAAACCTCGACAATATCAATACATGGTGTAAAAAGTGGGGCTTCAAATTATCTGCTACTAAAACAATTGCTGTTTTGTTCACGAACAAATTGAAACATGCCAATATTTCCCTATACATTCAAAATCTAGCGGTCCCTACCTGTTCTTGGACAACATTTCTGGGAGTAGTCTTTGACAACAAATTAACCTGGAAACAACATATCGACAGTGTCCTCGTCAAGTGTAAAAAGAGGCTCAATTAATATTCTGAGATGTATATGCGGAAATTCCTGAGGTGCCGACTGCAAAACGCTGTATCAACTCTTTTCTGCCCTCATAAAACCCATCTTAGAGTACGGGTGTGAAGCCTTTGATTCTACCTCCCTGACGATGAAACAAAAACTCGATAGCGTTCAATACCAAGCCTTGAAAATATGCACTGGAGCTATTCATGGATCACCACTCTACAGATTGCAAACCGAATGCGGTGATCCTCCTCTCGCTTTACGCCGACAATTTCTGTGCAATCTTTATGGAATTAAAATGAATGCTCTCGACAACCATCCTAATGAATACTTCAAATTTGATAACTGGCAAAAACACTACTTTGCTGAAAAGTGGCTTTCCTCGACCCGCAGTACCCCTTTCGAAGCAAGGGTCTCTCATTTTCCTTTTACTATTTTCCCCCTTAACGATCCCTTCCCTTTCTGGCACTACAATAAGCCCTACTTTTCCACGGAAATTTTGTCTCGAGTGGCGCATACTGATAATATTTACGACAAGAGAAGCCTAAGCCTAGAAATTATTAATACTATACCTGGAACAACTCTCTTCATGTCTACACAGACGGCTCGTATCACCCTACTCTGGATACGGTCTGATGCGGCGTTGTTATTCCCCAACTGAGGTACTCCAAAGGTTTTCGTCTCAATAACGGTGTCTTGGTCTTTACATCGGAACTTTTTGCTATCCTCCTTGCCCTGGAATGGATTGAAGATGTTCAGCCACTACATACCTGTATTTTCAGCGATTGTCTTAGTGCCTTGCAGGCCATCTCTAAACCATTTCCTCAACACAAAATAGTCTGTGATATACGACACACTCTAATTAATATTCACAATCAGGGCAACATAGTTAATTTTGAATGGGTCCCAGGTCACTGTGGTATCCCTGGAAACGAAAGAGCTGATCAAACCGCTAAGTCAGCCACCTATAAAAGCAACATTGATCACCACATCCCTCTGCTGGATACGGAAATCAAACGCATTCTTAAAGTGCAACTCAAAGAACAATGGGGTAAAACAATTCCTAATCTGGATCCTACAAAGAACATGAGGCTTCATTCTCCTTCTCAAGTTGGGGAATGAGGCGTAACCATGAAATTACTATGCACAGACTACGTCTTGGCGTATGCAAAAACCTCAGGAATTTCCTCCACAATATCGGCAAACATCCCGACGGATTATGCGAAACTTGCGCATGTCCAGATGATGTCGCCCATTTTCTTCTCAATTGCCAAAAGTACACAACTCAAAGGCAAAACCTCCTAAAATCGCTTGGCCTCCAAAATGCACAACTGAATCTTACACAACTTCTTGGACAAAAACAAAACTGCTCCCACATCATTAAATATGTCCAAAAGTGTAATGTGACTGTTTAAACCTTGCGGTACACCTCTTTGACTTACTTAATGTTGTTTTTTTGGGGGGGGGGGGGGGGGGGGGGTGCACCGGTACGGTGATGGGGAGCGAGTGTTTGGCCGGACATAGCGTCACACGTCATCACCTGGAGGTGTTGCGGACCTGCAAATCTACCGGCGGGGCCCGGGCCCTTAAATTGCAGGGGACACGGTCCGACCTCGCAGGACTCTCGTGGCGGTTTTTGTCTGGAGGATCACGGGCTCCTCATGTCACCAAAGCACCCCTCTCCTTTTAAATGGTATCGTCCTACCCCTTTCGGTAGTATCGACCGCCGCAACGCGGCGCTATACGATTTTTGGTATCGACTCCCAAGTCTATATTTCGAATACTCCACAGACACACCACGCGTCACCCATCTGGCCACGAACCGTATACTGATTCTACTGTTTATTAACTGTAGCTGCAGAATCCTCTTTCGTTAATGGCGCAAAGGACACTTTTTGTGTGTCATATGCGCCATCTCTCACTACTACTACTACTTCTACCTCGCCCCGTATGGTATGAAGGGTAGCCTTTAGTCAATTCGCGCGTGGCTATCTGGACGCGTGACGCGTCACTCCCGGCCGGAAGCGTATATTTAGGACATGGCGGATTAGTATTTCGCCCGGGCGGATTAGTATTTCGTCTGGGCGGATTAGTATTTCGCCCGGGCGGATTACTATTTCGCCCGGGCGGATTAATCGGAACATATGCTAACGGTTTCACCATTTCGACATCCGCCCGGGCGAAATAGTAATCCGCCCGGGCGAAATAGTAATCCGCCCGGGCGAAATAGTAATCCGCCCAGGGCGTAATACTCCCCCGCCCGGGCGAAATACTAATCCGCCCGGGCGAAATACTAATCCGCCCGGGCGAAATACTAATCCGCCCGGGCGAAATACTAATCCGCCCGGGCGAAATAGTGGGCGAAGCCACGAGCGCCTTTAATTACTATATCGCGTGGAGCTAAACACTACTTTCATGTGTATTCAACTAGCACGAATCATGCATGCACTCACGACAACAACGCTTTTCTATTTTTTGGGTGAGGCGAACTTGTAACAATTTGACACGTCAGTAAAATGGAGCAAATAAAACCGTTGAACATAGTGTACCGCATATCTACAATTTTAGGAAAGAAGGTTAAAAATAGTAATCTTAAAAAATACTACATGTATATCTGATTGCTTGCTTTGTTGGTGCGGCGTCTGCCACCAGTTTTGAATTTTGAGTCGGCCTTTTGCTTAATTAGTCAAGGCGCGCGTAGTCTTGGTTCAAGACGACAGTGATCGATAATGGATCGTGTAGCGTCGACGCGTCGCGTTTATTCGTTCCATGCATGCAGTGCGCCCCGGTGTCATGCCAAAAAGTGTCCGGTGCCAAATACTGTCCGCTCATTGGCATACTGCTCTCTGATTGGTCAAGTGGGTATTACGTCATCGCGATACCGGAAGCTTGCTAAATAGTGTCCGGGCGGGGCGTACGAAGCGTGCATCCATCGCGTCCTTGCCGTCAAGCTATCAACGCTGCGTGACGATAAGTTCTCATTCGCATCTATTAATATCATCTTTTTGGGTTTATTTTAATGAAGGGGGAACATAAGTAACAAGCAGACAGTATGATAGAGTTGAACGGGCTGTCAAGAAAAAAAAGTGGATAAAAACTATATTTTTACTATAACCATGGAAGTAGGAATGCTATAACTCATTACGTATTCATGTACCAGCGACTATTTTGAATCGTTGGACGAGTTTTTATCCACTTTTTTTCTTGACAGCCCGGCAAGGACGCGATGGATGCACGCTACGTACGCCCCGCCCGGACACTATTTAGCAAGCTTCCGGTATCGCGATGACGTAATACCCACTTGACCAATCAGAGAGCAGTATGCTAAATGAGCGGACAGTATTTGGCACCGGACACTTTTTGGCATGACACCGGCGGTACGATTAGACCATCCTCGACTCCATGGTGGGAAAACATGGCGCCGCACGATCGAGGTTGCGATTAGACCAACTCATGGGCTAGACTGGTTCCCGGTCCCTACATTGTCCTTCGGATTTCAAAAGTACATATGCGGACCGGGAACCAGTCTACTCATGGGCTTGGTATAACTGTACCGTCAGAGGGCGCACTGCATGGAACGAATAAACGCGACGTTACGATCCATTAGCCTTTTTATGGTGAACGCAGGGGGGTGCTATTCGATTTCAAGTTGGGCAAACCTTTGGTGCACTACAAAAGGTTTACCCGTACCCAAAGCAAATAGCACCCTCTTATCCTATTGATTGTGTCTGCCATATCTCAAAAAGGCTAATGGGGACGAGGGCGCACTGTCACATGATGTGACGTAAGATTTAACACGGACCGTCCATAGTGTGACAAAAATGACTTTTTGTCCTTTGAATAATCTTTCTTCCTTATCATGTCTCGCTTATGACAGAATGGAGAATGAAACATGTTGATTCTACTTCTAGGCCATTTTTCCATTTATCAAATTAAACTTTATTCACAATGATCACTGTCTAGACTTACCTAGGATGCGGACTATTTGTAGAATAATTCCGTAACGATGTGGAAGAGCCATTGACTTTGTTGCTAATGCTTTTTGCACAACGTAACAGTGTTATTAAATACACCCATTGGTTGTGTGTTATTGACTTTATGCACACAAGTTAATGATGTACTACTTTACTAATGCAGCTGTGATTTCATCATCAGAGTGGGTGACTCATTTGCATACGCCCAACGCGCACTTTAAGCCTATGACTATGAGAGCACGCGTGTTGACCGAGAGACCCATATCTAGCCCTGCTGAAATTCTATAAAAAGCGAGCTGGAACGGCAATCGGTTGCTCTGTTCGCTCCAGAACAGGCCCTGTGGGAAGAAGCATCAAGAAGACCAGAAGTAGCCAAATAAGGAAGGGAAAAAGCATGAAGAGAAGAAGCAAGTTCGAAGAATATTAATACAGATGTCTGTGAACGTCGAACAAGCAGCATGCAATGAACAACCATGGCACAACGACCACTATTACATACAGCGCGGCCCCATGTTTACAAGTTCCATGCAAGCTATGCACAGTATAGTACAGGCGCACGTATAGATATTAGACTGGTTACCTGTCCGACTCGCGCACTATATCTAGCAGCAGCAAATAACTTTAATGTGCGTATACAAACTAAAGTGTCCCAACCTGATGAAGCGTTTAATTATTATCTGCGTCCAAAGGTGGGTGATGGAATAAACAAGAAGTTTCATTTGTGAATTCTAGCTACTGTCTGTACTGACTGGCTGATTTATGTCAGTCTGTTTATGTCTTATTGTCTGTCTAAGGAAAAGGTCTCAAAGTAAATGATTATAGGGCCAGACTTTAGGACAGACCCAAACTATATCCAGCGCCCCACCTCAGCCTTCCATTTTCTATTGCGTTTGCGCGCCAAGCTGTAGTCCAACCCCTCCCCCTTCCTCTTTTCCCTTATCCAAGAAGTCTACGAGGCTCTGACGTACAGGACGCCCCTACATCTGCAAGCTCCGCCTCCAGACGAACTCCACTTGAACCAGGTTGACCTTTGCCCATTCCAGAGGTTTTTGACGGCGCCCTCATCGCTGGTCCCGGCCCGGTCAAGCACTCGCTCTGCCAAGCATCGTCACCGATATCTCCAGGTTAATCCCGGCGGGTTATTGGGGATTCGCTGTACCCCCCCCTGGGTATAGTCGGGTCCCGTACATCATACCCGTTACAATATGAACAACCATTCTGACTTGAGTCAAGTCTAGGGCTAGAATAGAAATAAAGGAGGCAGAATCAAAAAATTAAGGCTAAATGTTTTAATTAGTCAAAATTGTTTTTACCCTCCCCCTCACCATGCATCACTGGCACCACATGCATGCCATTTTGAATCAAAAACCATTTTGAATCAGGTAGAACATGATGACTATGTGTGAATGATCAGTACCACTGGGGGTTTCATTTGATAAAGTATATGTCACTGACTTTTGGCATTTTATTACTAAGAATGAAAAAAATAAATATATAATCTCTTTTTCACACAAGCACAGAATCTGAGTGAAAACAATATTTAATTTAAAAATATGTAACTTCTTAATTTGATTCAATGTCCAGTTTTGTTAACTGGTGGTTAAAAGGTACATCTGAAAGATAATTAGATACATATTATATTACATATAGAACATATAGACGAATCCGGCGACCAAAATTAGAAGCATTTACTGCGGTGGCGAGGCGCTCGCGTGCGTATTTTACGCACGCGCTCGATACAGCTTTGACCAACAGGGTGTTTACAACTTGCCAAAATGCGCGCGCGACTGAAATTAAAGAACGCGCGCAACCTGCACGCGAGCGCGGCACCAATGTAAAAATGGCGTCGGCGAATTCCTGTATACATACATTTTGTGCCCATAAATATAATATACCCACAATCATGATAGGACTAGCATGTACAAGTTGATAATATGTGGTCCACGTACTCTATGAAATTCACTGAGTATATGAGGAATATAGGCTATTTTTATTACCAACAGACAGCATGATAATGATCCCATTCAGTCGTAAATTTGCACATTTTATTCATTAACCTACTTGAGCAGTGATCAGCAGTCTTTTTTCTGAGCTGCTTGAAGACCTCTTTGTGGTGTAACTGCAAACCTGATTTGATTGCCAGTCATTTTCCATTTCTGAACCTTGGTTTTTTTGTCTTTCTTTTTAAGAGCTGTAGTATCTTTATGCAAGAGTGCTCTGTAACTGCCTGTTATTAGTACTATTGTTATTATTTATCAGAACAAGATTTTTCTGGCAGGAATCAAGATATGCTCTGCTACTTCAGCGGGGAGAAGGGTGATGGAATCATGAGCTTGTTGGACATACTGGTGGCATGATCACGCAGTTCTTTGTCATCTGAAGCAAAAAAACATAACATCTTATTCAATTGCACTTTTCCACCTTCTCCTGCAATCATCATCCGCCGAAAGGGCAGGGGAAGGGAGGGAACAGAATTTTACAAGGTCACACAAGATGTGGGGACTCACGGTAGCCAAAGAGACCCATACAGGACCAAGAATTTTAAGAATAAAAAATTTGGTGCTGGCCTGATTTGGTGCCTTCTAAAGTCTAAACAGCACCCAACTGTATGTGCAAATGGCCACTCTAGTACTATCTTTAACCAGTTCGCGCCGGGATTGTTTTTGCCGAAAATTTCTATTTTCAAAAAAGGCACAATATAGCAGCCAACTTCTGATATACAGCCAAACGCCACAAATACTAATTTGCAAGAGTCATTTGAACAGTATTTGTACAATATTTCTTGCCGAAACCTCATATATTTCAATATTCCGGGTGCGCCAACCGGAGCATAAATTGTAGAACAACAGGCCGTGCACAGCGGCCAAGTTCAAGTTCAACACATGGTCCGCCTCCACAGACTTCTCGGACTTTGTGTGTGTGTACAAAAAAATGAGAGATTATAGCGTGTTGAGACGTCACCCAGAGGTGAGTTGAGGCAAGCTTGACATTTTAACCCGTCAGCCGTGCCCGTGTATAAAAACAGCCAGATCGTGTTAACACATCCTCTGACGCGAACTGGTTAAGTTGAAAAAAGTCCATCAATTGTTTTTGATGTATTAATATAACAATTCAGAAGTCATATGTGCTGAGAGCTCCACTTTGCTGGACTCTCCACACAAGTCAATGTGACAAAGTATGCAATCTGATGCGTCTGGCAGGGTTCTAGCAAACATGCCCTGTAGGGTTAGGGTTATTAATACACAAGAATGAGTAATGCCCAGTGTCATCCAACAAAATGTTTACATGGCAAATTCAAAGAAGGACCAAATGAATATAATACAAGAAGCTTTCCAGGTTAGAATGATTCATGACTTGGACTTACTCCAGTCTGATTTCAGTCACATTCTTTAATGAAATGGATCACAGTGAATAAGCGAACAGTGACTAACACTTTAACTTAACCAATCAGATTAGTGGTTTGTGACTCATATTTAACAGGAAAAAAACCCGGTACGGTAACCTGGAGGTTGCAGGTTCGAATCCCGCTCCTGCCAGTTTCTTTGTTCACTTTGAAAATAAGGAAAAAAAAACGGTAAAAAGCTGCTTTGTCTGTGTGCTCAGACAACTCGACCATTGACCAACACCACTTCTGACAACTCGACCATTGATCAACTTGACCATCTGTGCGTTCGACTGGTAAGACAAGTCATCCATTGAATGAATGAAAATGAAAATTTTGATGAAATCAGAGCTACCTTTTACCTGAATTTTTTTTTATCTCAGAGCTAGGTGAATGACTCACGACTCGTACTCAACCAACATAATTCAGGACTTAGCAAAGGACTCAAAATGTGCACACTCAAATACGAGCTGGTTCACACTGTAATAAAGCCATGACTGTACTAAAGATGCAACATTACTCAAAACTTCACCCAGTGTCGTAGGTAAGTCCAGATCCGAGTCCAGGACAATTTTTGAAAATATGCAGAATTAAAGTCCACTTAAATGTAAAACTGGAAAAACAGACTGAAGTCTATAGCTGGACTTGACTTGAGCCCTATCTCCATTCCCAGACTTGACCCTGCACTCCAGCATACTTTTTAAATGTCTTCATTTTGTAAGACATATGTCCGGCAAGTCCAGGCATGATTCCATGACCATTCTGATAATAAAAAAGTACCTTGGAATCCAGCATCAACTCTACTTTTGAGCCAGAGCTCTATAGTTCAGGATTCCCAGCACTTTATGAAACCAAAATTCCCAGAGTTTCCCCAATGATCATTCAATAATGGTTCAATGGACAAAACTTGGACAGATAGCACAAGATGCACATTTGCCACACTCGTGAAAACCTTTCCCTTCTAGGTCACTGCAAAACTCACAGAGTTTTCCCTGATGTTTTTTGGTGTTTTTTTCCAAATTCCCCAAGTTTCCAAAAAATCTCATTTTCAAAGTTTTCCCTGATTGCCAAAATGGCTGGAAAGCCCCGTAGTTATATCAAGAGTTGATCTCATTTGTTAAGTTTAAACTCCTAGTGGACTTAATTCAACTTCTTCACTGGTTTGACTAATGTCAAACCAGTGAAGAAGTTGAATTAAGTCCACTAGGACTAGACTTGGATCCGGACTCGACTACAACACTGACTTCACAACATACCTTTGGCAGATGCCTTTATTGCATTATTGACTTCTTGTCTTTTGTCCATACTCTCATAATTCCACAGATGATACACTAAAGTCCAAATAAAGAGAGAAGATACAGTAATTTTACAGTGTACAATTTTTAAAATATCTATCAAAGACAATACCAATGAATGAACAATTGTGTTGCCTGACGTAGACTCCAGCTCATCATCCCACATGTAACAGACTCAGAAATTTGGATTCACACTTGGCATCAGGTACGAGGATTGGAGTACAAGTCTGCAGAATGCTCTGCACAATATTCCAAGGAAAGTCAAACCACACTATCCAAAATGTTCAAACCACTTGTTCTTTTCAGAACCTCAAATCTCAAAATGATTGGTTCATCAAGCACAATTATCATCAAGCACATTTTTAAAAAGTTTTGGAAATCTTCAGAAATCTTTGGATTTTGTTTACAAAAATCAGAAAATATCTGATAGATTGCTATCCTACAAATGGCAAACAAATTAGACAGCTGGACACTGGCACAATCGTGAGCATTTTCCCCAATCACATGGTGTTGGGCCAGACTGAAATCCTATCAACAACAAAAATCTGGAGAAAGTTCTTTTGCTTAGTCTCCCTCTCTGCCAACAAAATTCTCAAAAGGTTCAAGATGGCAAAGACGAGGCTCTTGATATTTTACCTGCAAAATTATGGGTCCGATTTCTAATTATAATCAGAAGGTACCCGGGTACCCGACCGTTAATGTCAGGAACCGGTTCCAGTTTATGGAATTGATTACCTGTAACCGTATTAACATATTACCTTCTAATTTCTCAGACACTAAAAAAGAAAGTTACTCAATGTCATTTGTAGGGGATTTCCAAAATGAAAACCAGGCTGCATGGAAAAACAACAGATTTAACGTTTAATCCCTTGAGCACAGTATTTTACGGGAGACGTCGGAGTGTCGCGGCGGCTCTGACAGCCAAGCGAAACGGCAAAAATGTGTTTGTGCAGTCAAGTGTAACATAAACAATAATCCAACAATGGATTGAAACTGCACAAACGGCGGTAAATGGCGTCATCCGGCCTGGTTGCACATATGGCGTCTTCCGTACCCAAAGGGTTAAAGCTACAGAGCTCACTGATGTACACACTTTCATCTTGCTGCATTGATGCCCCAATGTGGTAGTATTAACGTGCGGATCTTTACAAACAATATGAACAGCAATTTCCAAGATTTGATTTTTGGGATTACTTTAACGGGTACCCGGGTACCCATGATTTTTTGTCAATCGGGTACCCCATTCCTGTACTACCTGTCAATGCACACCCCTAGCCCTACGAAAGGTACCTCTATGGCCTGAAGTGCACAGTGTAATGGGGGGGGGGGGGGTACCAGATTCTAGACACACACTTATTGAGGTTAAACAGTTTATAGTCAGTCATTTCTTATCCTCTTTGTACTTAAAGTGTGACGTCATTTGAACCAGGAAGTGCAATGAAAACAAATGGAGTACGTGCGTGTGTTGCTTCACACGCTGTCCATAGAACCCAAGCATTTGGGACCTGGAAATTACGAACAGAATTGTGCATGACTTTGAACTGCCTCCAAATTGCATCACATGATGACATTATGCCACTCACTTAATGGTCCATAACTCAGTTTATAGAAACAGGAATAAGAATCCAAATTTGGCAGGTGAAACGGTCATAACCTCACCTCTGCATCAAACTCTGTGTTAAGTAGCAAGCCAAACACTTGTTACTCGGAAACATTTTTTTCCCAGATTTTGCTGTCTGAAATTTAGGGATTCCCATACACTAGATATATAAGGAAGTTTCAATTTTTTAGGACAAGCGTTTGGACCAAGCAAAACCTCAATTCTCATTCAAAACTCATTCTTATTAGCTTACCACTGTTATTTTGACCAACATCTGTGGAGAAGAGAGCCATCAGTTTACCACCACCAGCTTCTCCAATGAATTTAGCCCGAGTCAAGATTGCTTGCATCAAGAGGTCTTCACTGCCTGGCTTAGCTTCATACTTGCACAGCTCATACACACCTGTAGCAAACCATCAAACACTAAGTAAATGTATAAGTTACTGAAGATAAATAATACACAAATACAGCCTGAAGGATACGTGCAAAGTTAGTTGTTCATGTACTTTGGAGGGATTTTGACTTGGCAACATAGCTGAAGTTGTAATAACTTGAGCTAACCTAGATAGACAACCTGTTCATGTCACAGCCTGAGACTTGTTTACCCATTGAATACGAAAGATGGCCATAGCCGCGGTTTGAAAAAGGCCACCTGGCCGGTTGTCGTCTAAATGCACATGGACAGAAAGGGTTAATTAACACTTGCATGAGCATAGGATTTGTTTTTATTGCAATGTCAATTTGTTAAACAACTTGCTGTTAATTCATAGGGACAAGCATGTGAGGACTACATTCGCAATCTTAAATCAAACAGTTTGCCGGGTGATTAATTCTTGAGTGAGCAAGGGTTTTTGTACGCTACAATACAACCTGTCTCACAGGAGCTAAGGCGTAAAATCCACACAGACCCAGTATATGGGGCTGGTATCGGCCCAGTTTAAACCTGGGCCGGTATTATACCTTCCCGGGCTGATACAAGTCCACTTCCTTATTGGCATTTCAAATGGGTTTGAGGTCAAGCTTGGCAAGTTTGCTGCCTGGTCCTCCAGAGTGTAAGAAGGGGAGCTTTAATTATCACCGATTGAGTATTGTGTGTGGATGGACTATTGTGTGGATTGACTAAAGTATATGTGGACATCCACCAGGATTGGTATTTCAAATTTTAATTGGAAAAACAATGCATTCTCTTACCCTTTTCTCACAGGCTACCAAAGAATTCAATTCACTGTCCTGGTGGGGTTTTAGGAGCAATTTCAATATTTATATTCATGCCAAAAATGTAGAAATGCAGATTTTCAGATAGTAGTGTTTTCCATTTTTTTTAAAACAAGATCAGCGCATCAACACATTTGATTACAGGAACAGAAATACATTATGGGAACAATCTTAAAACCTTAAGTCTAACAGTGCACTGGAACAAAATGTTATGCTGATCCAACTTTCAAAATAAAACAGAGAAGTTAGTTTTCATGTAGTTTTGAACAGGATTTTGCTTAAATGCCAGCACTAACCTCCCTCTGCAACAGGCAAATCATCAACCTCTTTCAAAGGAGACGGCAGAACAATGACATTCTCCTGCTTGAGCAAGAACGGCGTGATCAGTTTGAGGTACGACTCTATCCACACTTTGTCCGTGTCAACCTTCTGTCGGACTCCAGTTCGGTGAGAAAAGTTTTCTGTAAATTTGTTAAAAGAAATTTGAATGGACCTTCTTCAGTCAGCTCCATGTACACGTATCAACTGTTGAAGATGCTGTGTGGTTAAGTACAAGCTTTTATATTTCACTTATAGCAGATGAAAAATAGTTTGCAGGCCCCTATGTCAAACCTGAAAAAAATACAACGGCAGTTTTGTTACAAATTTCCAAGTAAACATACATGTAGAGTGTACATACATGAAACAAATTATTACATTGTGTAAATGGAATGCAGCCCAGAAATGGTATTTAAACTGGAATGGCCCAACTCAAATTGTGATTTTTCACACTTTATTTGCTGTAGCACCATAAAGTCGAGTTATAAAATCAGTTTGAATACATCCGACTCATTAGTCATTTTCATCATATGATCATGAACCATTTCGAAATACAGTTTAAAATCCCAGCCATAACTACTGTACATATTGCAGCCCTCTATCATACCGACTATTATTGGAGTGTAAAGCAGCCAGAAGCAAAAACAGTGTGGCAAGCAAAGTCATTGCAAGCAAAGACAGTGTTGCAGTCTTTCGCAAGCACAGTTGTCCCAAGCCGAGCAAAGCCACATAGCATTTTTTGACAAGAACCGAGGTCACAAAGTTACAAACTAGGCCATTGTAGCACTTTGTGGCAAGCAAAGCCATTGTAGCAGTCTTCTGCAAGCAGACACAACAAGCAAAAAAACAAAAACAATAAAGCATTGGGGGGGGGGGGGCTCACCAAGTTTGTTTCAAAAAATGTTTCACAATTTCTTTAAAAACATGTTGCCCTAAAAATGAACACATACATGTACAAAATGTATGCACAACATATTGCATTTTTACATTTTAACTTGTTTTTGAAAATAAGCTTCCTTTTTCTGGTGTATTCCTATAGGACTCTTGACATCATTGGTACCCTGAATTAGACCTGCAGCAAACTACTTAGAAATATCCCACATACACATCTCCCCCGCAACTTTCTGCAACTAAAAACAACAAATTGACACTGCTTGGGGGTAGGGGGTGGGGTGTGGGGTGGGGGGACACCATTGAGTGTAGGAATCCTTGTCAAGCAAAACCAGTGTAGCATTCCTTGGTAAGCAATGACGTCATATGAAAAGCCAGTGTAGCAGTCTGTGGCTGTCACAAACAAAGCCATCAAGCTGAGAACTGATCCGTACCAAACTCCCAAAGGTGATTGACCTCATTGATTCCTCCTAGCTCCGTTATCCAAAAGCCGCACAGCTTGGAGTGAGCAGTCCGCAAGTGGAACTTCTCTTTGGCCAATTCCAGGTATTCCCTAAAGTGGGCTGGTTTTAGGGTGTAGGTTCGCAACTCATAGATCTTGCCAAGGCTCCTTGCCGTCAATGAAAAATTCCTGCATGGATTCAGAGGCAGAATCTATAAATAAAAGAGAAACTATAAGTTACATGTACATGTGTTGATGTTATCTGAAAGACTGCATCGTCTGATGTGGCATACTTAACCCTTTGCGTACGAATGACGTCTGTGGATGCAAAAATAAAAGTGCCACCAGGGCGGATGACGCCATTGGCCGCCGTTTGTGCAGTTTCAATCCATTGTTGGATTATTGTTCGTTTGGCTGCCAGAACCGCCGCGACACCCCAACGTCTCCCATAAAATACCGTGCCCAAGGGGTTAAGGCAACAAAAAAACGTGTAAGTTGTCCTCTTGTTTTTTAACACCTTGAGTATGGTTATTACAGTGAGGTGCCGGGGTGCCGTGTCAGCTTTGCAGCCAAGTGAAACGGACACAAAAAACTTGTGCAGCCAAGCGAAACGAACACAATAATCCAACAATGGATTGAAAATGCAGAAAATGGAGTCTATAGACTGTTTTTTTTGCGCCATTTGGCGTCATCTGTACACAAGGGGTTATAAAGCATCACAAGACTTTTTGTGAAAGAGGAAGCAGGTTCCCTTTCACCAGAATGGTTGCACTGGGCCTTTTTTGGCAACAGCTACTTTTTATGACAAACGAACATCTTCCTGGCATAACATTCATTTGCTTTTAAGACCTACAAATTTGTCTTCCTGTTTTATGTATCCCCTTCCCACCCCCTGGCAATTTTCTTTAAAAAAAAAACCCACTTTTTCTGCCAGTGATGTGGTGTGGTTTAATCCAAAGTAAGCGATATTGAAGAGCTTATTTCTAAAACATGATCACCACCTCGCAATAAATATTTTTAAAATGTTTTTCTTTGAAATTACACTCACTTTGTAGAAAGTAGATATTCAGCCAGCAGTCTTATCTGATTGATTAACAGACAACCCTCGACTTGTGAGTCACTCAGACGCACATACGGCACAGCTCAAAAGAGTAAAATTGTAATATTATATAGTTGTCCAAATGTGATAGGTTAATATGTTGGGTGCGATCACGCGACAGTGCAGTACAAGCATCAGTCGATCATGTAAGCAACGGTTGATCGTGCAAACATTGCTTGATCGTGCAAACATTGCTTGATCGTTCAAACACTGCTCGATCGTGCAAACATCAGTTGATCATGCAGTGCAGAGATTGTGCCATCTATCAACCGTGTCGATCTTGCAAACCTGTTCCTGCATGATCTGCCTATCGTGCATTGCAAGTTCTGCCCTGCACTAAAGTGAGCTAAATCACATTGGTTCATGTATCTCTATCATCAAGACCAAGCAGGAACGTATCGCCTGCCTTACAGATTTACCACGTACGAGGTGCGATCAAAAAGTTCTGAGACTGCGCCTGTAACAAGCAAAAAACAGAAGTGATTTAAATCTGGCCGCCATCCCCTTCAAAGTATACTTCTTGTGCAGCGATACACAGCTCCCAGCGCTCCTGCCACGCTTGGAACGCTCCGCCCTGAAAATCCCGTTCCGTAAGCACGTCAAGCACCATCTGCGATTCTCGCTGGATCTTACAGTGTCAAAACCCTTCAGCTTGAACTTCATTTTGGGGAACAGAAAGAAGTCGCAGGGAGCCAAATCCGGTGAGTAGGGGGGGGGGGGGGGGTGGGGTGGGGAGCGACGACTATGTTGTTGCGGGCGAGAAACTCACACATTTTCAACGCGCTGTGAGCAGGCACGTTGTCATGCACCCCAATTGCCAGTGCGCCACAGTTCAGGCCGTTTGCACCGAATGTTCTCCCTCAGACGTCTCAGAACGGTGCTGTAGAACTCAGCGTTGACAGTCTGACCCTAGGGGAGGAATTCACAGTGCACAACCCTGCGAATATCAAAGAAAACGATGAGCATGCTCTTGGTTGCGCTCTTTACCTGACGCACCTTCTTCGGTCTTGGAGACTGCGGGCTCTTCCACTGCAAAGACTGCTGTTTGGTCTCTGGGTCGTAGCCGTAGACCCAACTCTAGTAGACCCACTGACGATCCTCAACATGAAGTTTGGGTCATCCCGGGCCTGTTGACGGAGATCCTCGCAGACTTCGACACGGAGCTGTTTCTGCTCAAGTTTCAGGTCCATGGTGAAATCGCAAATGCGCATGTACCAGTGGTCACAAAAATGCGTGTAACACAGGTGCTGATGTTGATCAAGCGAAACTTAGAATAATTACTCACGAAAGTTACTGCTTACACCTGCTATGCACATTACTGTGCTGCGCTCCGTTCGTTCGCAACAGGAACAGTCTCAGAACTTTTTGATCGCACCTCGTATGGTGGAAGAATGACCTGCTGCCACGTCAAGCGTAGAGGCCTTAGATCTACAAAAAATCATTCAAGAACTTGAGGCCAACCGACGCCAAGACACAGAAAAACTGTGCCAAACACTAGCAACCGCTGTGGCTGAATCCACAAAAATGCCACCTATCGTAAATGTCGGCCCCAAACTGCCCGACTTTCACAAGCTTGGTATACCGATGATGATGTGGCATGCTACAAGAGTACCTTTGATGAGCATCTGGCCACTGCTGCCAAGAAACCAAAAGAGGAATGACCATGCCTGTTGGAACCCTATCTCACCGGAAAGGCTCAGAAGGCATTTTACACCCTAAGTGATACAGATAAACAGAATTAAGACAAGATTGTGAAGGTCATTCACCGTTGTTATCTCTTGACCCCTGAGGCTTATCGGCTAAAATACAAAACAGATGTAAAGAAACCCGATGAGACATTTGAAGAGTTTGCTCACCGACTTGAGTGGACCTTTAACAAATGGATTCAGTTGCCTCGGCAAAAGGGAAATCTGAATAACGCAGACACAAAGCAAGCATTCAACCTTGTCTCAACAGATCAGTTCCTCTCTCTCATAGGGGATGAATGGCTCCGCCTCAAGCCGAGGGAGAAAAAATTCACATCACTGATGGAGGCAGCAAAGATGGCTTAGGAGCTCATCCTACACCGCAGATCACACAATCTCCAGTCTCAGACCAGACCCCAACCCAAACCCAAACCTGACCCCTGACCTACAACTACTCCTGGCCGTACCGAAACAACAACTCACCCCACCATTTTCACCACACCAGATCAGCCTCATCGCAACCAGTATAACATGTGCTACAAATGTAACCAACTTGGCCACAAGGAATCTGGGAGTACTGCCCAACCGCCAAAGGCAGACTCGTCTCGTCCACCACCCAAACCCTGTTTCCCCGGCGAAAAATGCTGTTCTGACGAACCGAGTGAGTTTGATCCAACATAAACCATCTCCTGCAGTGGACTCGACAAGACCCCCAGTCACGCCCTGGATGTGGCCCTTTAGTAGAAGCCACTATTGACAACTTACATGTGATGGCCTTAGTGGATACTGGGTCCACATTATCACTTATCACCAATGAAGTTTGCACTAAACTGCTGACAACCTCACCCGACCCATCCCCTGTTGAGACTCTCACCATGCTTTATGGAACGGTGCTGTCCACAATAGGAACAGTCACATTACCTGTTGATGTTGGTGGGGTAAAAGCTGATGCGATGCACTGACTTTTCGAGGCTACCCACCCCAATTCTCTTGAGCATTGACTTTGTCAGAGCCTTCAACCTCATCCTCGACTTTTGTCAGAACTGCTATTGGATTGACGACGGAGATGGTCCTCGTGTCCAATTCCCCATCCTTGGAGTTCCGCCACCCATGCCGACTCCTGCAGAGGTAGCATACGGAAATGATGAGGTACATGTACCTCCGCTCCCTGCAGAGACAGTTCCCATTCCTACCCTCACTGCAGAGGAGCATTAAACATTGCTGGACTTCCTTGACGATTTTCCCAAGGTACTGTCTGAGCAACCTGGTCAGACGAATGTTGCTTTACATCACATTGATGTTGGTACTGCTGCACTCGTTAGGTCCCGCTCTTACCACCTGTCGACAGACGGGAAACAGGAATTGCGTCCAGAACTTGATAAGCTTTTGGCGTCGGGTAAGATTGAGCCATCGTCCTCCCCGTGGGCCGCACCGGTTATCAATGTACCAAAGAAGTCTGGGGAATACAGAATGTGCGTTGACTACCGTGGCCTAAACTCTGTCACAAAGATGCCTTTCCTATGCCCACCATCGATTTAATTCTGGACTCCTTATGGTTCCAAAGTTTTCACTGCCCCTGACTTCCCTTCTGGGTATTGGCAGATGGGTCTCACTCCAGAATGTTTTGAGAAAACAGTCATCTGTGACGAGTGACTGTTTCAGTTCCGGGTCCTCCCCTTCGGTGTTGTAAATGGCCAAGCCAGTTTTCAACGTCTGATGTCGACTGTTCTCGGAGACCTCATTGGGCGTACATGTTATGTGTACTTAGATGACATTGTCTATTCGCCAAACCTGCAGCAACATCATGTCGACTTGCGAGAGGTGCTGGAGACACTGCGGAATTCCGGCCTGAAAATTAATCAGAAGTGCAGCTTTGCATGTCACGAGATGTCCTACTTGGGTCGTATCATAAACAAAGATGGTGTTAAACCCAACCCCGAGAAGGTGTCAGCCATACTGTCCTACCCAGCACCTTTGTACCACCGTCAAACAACTTGAGAGATTCCTGGGAATGGTGTCATGATTTCACAAATTCATCCCGGATTATGCTAGTGTGGAAGAGCCACTCCATCAACTCCGACATAAGAAGGTGAACTGGGCACTGGTCAGACGCCTGTCAGTTGTCATTTGATCGCCTGAAGCAGTTGCCAACAACCGAACCAAATCATTGCCTACCCAGCCCAGAGCAAACCATATGTAGTCCACAATAACGCCAGTGATGTCGGCCTTGGGGCGGTACTCCTTCAGCCTGACGGCCCAGTAAAGTGCGTCATTGCCTTTGCCAGCTGATCCCTCAACAGTGCCGAGAGGAATTACAGAACGACTGAAAAGGAATGCTTGGCAGTTGTCTGGGCGTTAAAAAAGTGGTGGCCTCATCTAGAAGGCAGAAAGTTCCGTGTGGTGACTGAGCATCAGGCACTTTGTTGGTTTGGAGACGATTTTCAGCCGGAAATATCTCCTTTTCTTGACTTTTTCGGAGGAATACTTCTACCCTTTGGGAAAGATGGACTGTTGAACTGTTGGCAGAGATGATGCCAAGAATATTCTTGCAGGTAAACTGTGATTTTTTAACCTAAATTTCTAGCATAGTGCAGTTTCGTGCACTAGGGCGCCATATCATGGCGTCCTTCTAGGGCTCAACTCATCCCAACTCTGACGTGAAGAACTTCAGTGGAAACTTAAAAGCTTGCTCCCCGATGAAGTGGACGTGGCCAAGGATCTTCTTACTCGCGATGCTGTCTAGAGAAATCATCGCCCACATTGACCAGGACAAACTGTGTCCCAGCTAGACTAACTTGCAGTTAAACACTGAGATCACATTGACTTTGGACACATTCACATACTCTACATGTACATAGTTTGTTTTAGCTGTGCTAAGATTTGTTAAAGTTTGAAAGTTCATGTTCTGTGGTTAACAAAAAAGAACAGTCAATGCGGAGAACACATAAGACTGAAAACGCAATTTTTTTCTAGAGGCTTTCGGATTACATCGTCTTTAATTCGTTGATTATATTCTTACAATGGAAAACTGTTCTTGACTGTCAACATTTTGATAATAAGAAATTTACTTTGGGTATTATTGGTGACTGTTTCTGCCAAGATGTGAACTCTATTCTTTTGCATACGGCCCAGTTGCATTCGTTTGAAGCACGTCAACTATGGAACATTTGCAAAACTGGATGATGCATGCAAAACCTCTTTGTTTAATTTATGCACTAATCAAATATCTACTATGTGATTGTTCCATCCCTCGGATTGAGTGACTGCACTTAAGGGGGGGGGGGGGAGTGTAGCGGACCATATACTTGTCCTGTATGTGCCCCATGTTCACCTTTGACCTTTTGCAAGGAATGATGGGAGTTTTGTGATGGCTATATCCAAGAGCAAGTTCGATCAAGGACATAGTTCGACTAACTCTGATCGAACGCACGCTAGTCGACGATGGTTTTACTAGTCTAGTCGATGATTCGCAACCAGCCTACCGAGGTTGGTCACATCGCTGGTTAATACCAATAGCCGTGTTTAATAGCACAGTGCAGAGAGATCAGAAAAATGGCGGAAAAACAAAAGTAAATATTCAGCAACAGACTCTAGCAGTGAACGATCATTTCATGTTCAGAATATTGCTTTTTTTGTTAGGCCCTCCTTTGTCTTTCTTTGAAATAATAAATTTTGGGCAGGGCCTACTACTGTTCGTCCACAATCGTCTGAGGCACACATTACCACTTCTGAGATATGTTGATATCATATAGTATATACAATGTAGGCCTACTGAGCAAATATCATCCGTGTCGCTTTCATCTATGAACTCGTCCAAAAACGTAAACAATTGGCCACCTCTATTTTCTCATGGTCGCGTTGACATGACAATAGTTCGACTAGAGTCGTTCGCACTTCAACTTCATTGCGCATGCGCTACGTACGTCACGAACCAACCACTACAATAAGGCAACAAAAAAAATTGTTTGGTTGTCCTCCACACCCCTTTGCCAGTGGGGGGCGGGTGAGAGGATTTTTTTTTTATTTTTTTTATTTTTTTTTTTACACATTCCCCGGAAGTCCAACTTCAAACCATACACAAACCATAAAACAAACACACAAATGTTGTTAGGCCGATAAACAGTATAATATACGTAATACGGCTGCCTCTTCAGCGATGGCCGCCGGGTCCTTCACTCCATCCGAACAACACATACCGTAGCCCTAAGGCTGCCAGTGCTGACACTATCTCCTAGGGCTCAATGTCATTCTATGGACCACTTTTTGGTGGACGCGACTTTTGTGCGTTTTAGCTGTATTTGAGCTGGCTCAACATTCGACCAAAAAACCTCACAAAGTTTCAATGTGGTAGCCACACTGCACATACAATCAAACAAGACTTTTACACCCAGTTTGCAATGAATGCTGAGCATTTATTAAAGACACCATCTTGGCTTCCCCTGTGCATACACGTTCAGTTGATGCATTTTCTATTTTTTTATTTTTATTATTTAATCGTTTGTGTAAATATAAAATAAAAAAATCCAAACTAAATATTAAAATATATAGTGATTAAAGAATATAATTAGAAAAATGTTGAGATTATATTTTTTCATAAGTTTATTTCTCAATGGGGAATCAGGTTGGCGCAGTGGTTACTGTTCCCGCCTTTCACCGCTGTGGCTCGGGTTCGATTCCTGCCCTGGTCCACATGTGGATTGGGTTTTCAGTCCCTACCTGATTCCGTGGGTTTTCCCCAGAATATTCTTCTGAGTTTTCCTCCCACCTCTAAAACTGTAACTTCTTCTCATTGTCTTCTCTCTACAGGTTTCTTCAGGCTTCCGAGCTACAGTGCCTAGGACGCTTTTGAGCAATCCTTGGTTTCATATTCATAATTAAGAATTAATAATAATAATAATAATAATAATAATAATAATAATAATAATAATAATAATAATAATAATAAAAAGCGATTTTCATAAAATTTTAGCCTCGTGCGTTATACATGTACATGTGTGCACTGTGGCCACTTCTTGGGATTTTTGGTGGGAAAATATGGATTGCACATGCTCAAAGTGCTTATTCCGATGATCTTTGCACAGTGTTTTTCCATCGCCACTGGATGAATCTTGGGAATTTGAAATTTGGTGAGTGGCCACGCTGCATTTGTGTATTTCTGTACCGCATGTATTTCCATCGAGTATTTATTGTGCGAAGTCACACACTGATATAATAATAGAATATGAACTTTCAAACTCTGGAGTAAATGGTAGGGTCGTGTTTGTGCATTACAATACAAATAACAAAATAAAGATGGAAACGAAATTGGAACGAATCAACCAGGGAAATCAATTCGAGTTTTGGGATAAAATTAAAGAAAACAAAATTTGAAAACAAAACTTTTTTGGCGCGGGCCAAAAAATAGGGGCGGGCGGTCGAGGGCAACTAAAAATTTTTTTTTTTTTTGCCTAACCATTGCCATTGGTCCTTGATCGAGATCATGAAGATGGCGTTAAAAAATGCACCCAAATCCGGTAAGATGTTCCAATCTTCTTCGTTAATACAAAGTTCCTGTTTTGGGGCGAATCAAAAGTAACCTTTGCCCGTTACAACACAGGTGATGATCCGTCTGCAATTACTCCAAATTTCGTACCTGTTTCATGCATAAGCACAGCCCTTTCTTGCCAACCAGATTTGCCATTTTCAGGTTTTCCTGCCGCACGCAGAGGCCAACTCTTCGTCGTACAGCCACGTACGTACACGTACCCGCCCGGCCGTGCCAACCCGACCCCCGTGCCGATATTAGCCTGCAGAGGGCGCTCTTCAAGTGAAAATTAGTGATAAAAGCGCGCGTCGACGTCGTCGGCGCGGCATCCATGGCCGGCCGGCCGGCTGGGTGTGTTGTAAATAAACCAAGATAAGGGAAATGTTCAATTGCTTTTATCATTTCAACCTTGAAGAAGCTTTTAAAACTATCGTGGTTTAATTTTTTCGCCTTCTTTCTTCTCCGTACTATAGGCCTACTCTATCTATATTTTAAAATAATTAGATTTTGAAAATTAATTACAAACCTATTTTTCATACAAAAAGGGTCTCGGTGGACTTCAAGTAGGAATACATACACACGTATAGAATGTATGCATCGCCGTTGCGCCTTCGCAGACTGCGCAGACAGTACGCAGAACCGTCGTAAGCGGGACGTACGTGCTGCGACGTCTGCTGGAGGGCGCTACGATCGATCCGATACGCGACGTAATGATTGCGTCCATGTATCTAGCTATAGCTCGTCGAATATGGCGGCGCTCAACAAATCATTTTTATTCGAGTGCAGACTCGTGTCTCATACGGTTTTGTAGGAGACGCCGAATAAAATAAAAGCGGGAACATCGGGTACTCTGCATGGCATTGTGGGATTGATTCTGTGACGCAACACGACGGAAATGTGTTTCCATTCACGATCGGCGGGCAAACGCCTGGGTTTCCATATCGACGAAAGAAACGCAGAGAGCAACACAAACAGCACCCAAACTACAGCGCAGACATATGGAAACATTTCCTCCGTAAACGTCGCAGACGATCGGCAAAGTTGAACTTGGTTAAATTTGCCCCCTCAGTAGGAAATGGACTGTTTGTCATTGGTTAAAAGTGCATCGAAAGGGCCAATGGGAGGCAGCCAATGCTAAAAGTCCTTGAGGTGGAAATTGGGGGTTTTGCAAAGCTTGAAGTCGTCTGCTACAGAAAAATTAGTCCGGTTAACGTTTCAATGCACAGTTTGAAACGTTGTAAATCAGTTTGAAGTTATTTTTAAAATGAAGAATGGGGAAAATAGGCCTAATGAAACATACATTTTGAAATTCTGATGTAGGCCTACGTACTTGATGGTGTATTGTGATTTTCTCATTATACAATTTATTTTGATATATGGCACACTTCTGAATGCGAACAAACAATTTTTTGTTAAACATTTTTTTTACATTTACAACCACTGCAGCTTTGTTGAGATTCCATAAACAAAGATTTAATTTATCACAAAACAGTCGGGGTTCGATCTATAACTTTAAAATTCCTTTTTTGTTTAAGTAAACGCTGGTGGTTACAGCATTAGTCCGGTAGAACTAACACATGTCAGTTGCAGGAGGCATGCAGTGTTCATACTTTGTGTGGTTCAACACAACGAAGTTTGAGCTCAATGTATCTGAGTCACGTGAAAATGGTGAAAGGCCATTGAAGATACAGACTTTCAAACGGAAATATTTCTCAGGATTGGTATAGATAACAGTTTTATAAACAGTACTTCAAATTAAAACTAACAATATCTTTATCACTGCCAAAGCTATGTCGTACTTTAAATATTAATACAGGAATGTAACTTATTGGCTTGTAAAAAGTTGTACAACTTCAAGGATGATCTCTTTGTGCCTTCTTGATCAATGAAACATTTTTCGTGCTTTTTTAGCCAACAGAAAAAGTGCTTCAGATATCCGACGTAGAGGGCGCTGTTGAATGATAATGCAGAAATCGAATTCATTACATGCATTATGGCGCTCGAGTCGGTGTGCAACTTCCAACGAGGTGTGACTGGGAGTGGATTTAGTGCAAAATCCCGGCAATGTATGGATGTAAATTTGCTGCACGATGATCCCCTTGAAAACCCGAAGTTTACCGTCCCAGCAGTGGCCGAGGTTTGCATCGTTTGTGTTTGTAATTAAATGCCGTGCTTTGTCATGTTTGTCTTTCATGTCGTACTAAAATACTATTAATACTAGACTTTGCACAGTCGGCGATTGTGTAGTGTATGGCCCTGTTCCCTATAAAGTATAACTTAAAGAGGAACTAAAACGCCAATTTTGTTTGTGACTTTTTTGACTTTTCCGACAGTTTAACTTTAAATACTCTTTTAACTGATGGAGATTAGTTTGCAGACGAGAGAAATTTTTTTATTTAAGAAAAAAGGGTTGTTATTCTGAACCATTTATCCTGTTTCGCGAAAGCTCAATAATATTAGCGACCGCACACGGGCTACTGTGCATCGTCACTGCGCATAACACTGCCGAAAAGAAATTGTGTACAAAACTCCGTTTCTGTGCAAGGAATCGGAATCGATCGGCTAGCGCAAAGCATTGTGGGATGACATCATCCACGTTGACGCCATTTTGTTTTCGTGAAAAGACCCGAACTAACTGCCGAAAAAAAAAATGAAAATCGACGTTTTTTTGCCACTTTTTCAAGGATTTGAAGGGTAAGTAAATGTTTGATCTTGAAAATATAT
This sequence comes from Hippasteria phrygiana, assembly GCA_037893225.1. Taxonomy (NCBI): domain Eukaryota; kingdom Metazoa; phylum Echinodermata; class Asteroidea; order Valvatida; family Goniasteridae; genus Hippasteria; species Hippasteria phrygiana. The sequence goes on along the minus strand of JAZGUH010000875.1, from coordinate 122,552 downwards.
AACAAGGGGGCCTCGGATTTGAAAAAGAAAGGCAGAAATGGAAAGATAGACATCATAATAGGGTAAAAACGATGTATTTTTACCGGGGTAGTGGTGCGCGAATTTGCGATGGCGACTTTTTACCACCCATTCTACATGGCATGATATGAACAAATACGAAATCCAATCTTCAGATTTTTGTTCAGGAATTCACCTTGTAGCTTCAGTAATGTTTAGGCATTATGAATTATTGAAAATTAACAATTATTTGAACAATCAAAAACCACGTTTTTAATCATGAAACCATACAATCAGAAATTTGGATTTGGTAGTTTTAGAGGGAGTAAGGTTAATGGACAGCATGGCGAGTAGTTAAAGAAGTTCTCACAGAATGGCCAGTTTTGGCTGTTCCTATTATTACATGTACTCCCACTGGGGTAGATGTTTTTTTATTATTGGAAAAAAGTTTTGGATTTTCTTTATTTTGTTGTCGCCTAAACAATGTTTTGGGGGCACTTACCATTCATGAATTGTGTCCGTGTGACAGTGTGGCCTTATGTTAAAGTTTTAGGTTAAGTTTTTGCTCTCATTTGGTGTCATTTGAAAAGTTTAAGTCCAATAAAAAAAATTTTTTTTTTTTTGGGGGTTAGTGAAATTTTTTTAGAGTAGGATTAGGATTTGTTGCCTACTTTTTTAAAGGGCCAGGGTGGGGGTGGAATAATCACACATCAGACATATTGATCAAATATATTGTTATCACTTAATTTGTTTCTGTTTTTTACTTTTTTTTACAGGAATTTCAGCCAAGCATTATGGGTTAGTGAAGTTTCTAGAACAGGTCACTTCAGAGGAGAAGATTCTTGCCGATTTTGCTTTCGGTCGTGCTGGTTATTTTGAAGAATCTTTACTGGAAAAAGATGCAGTGTATGACTATGTCTTGAGCCCTGGTCCCTTCGATGAAATTGCACTCTCTCTTCTTCAACATACTCTTGTTACACTTCTTCAACTCTTTAAACGAGTCACTGCAGACTACCTTCCAGGAGGAAAATTCCATGAGGTTAAAGATGATGAGGAGGTTAAACAAGCCACAGCATCAGCTCCAAAACACAATTAATTGCCTGAAAGAATATTTGGTTACCTAGACTATCTCATTCACAAACGCCCTAATTCAACAGCCATAGCCAATGAAGCACAGGTTATGTATGTTTTTAATAAAACTGCTGCATTTGTAGACTCAAAAAGTGAAGAAGAATTGGAACAACTGGTTAAAACTGTAAGACTTGAATCAAGAAATGCACAAAAAACTGCAAAACAAAGAAGCCACGAAATATTGAAGTACTGGGAAACGCAGCAGGGGGAGAAAGCTAAGGCTCTGAAGGAAAGTCGGCTGAGATTGCTTGCAAAAAAAGAAAATCTGACATATGACATCGCTGAAACTGGGCTCTGGCAGTCAGAAGAGCAGATGACGGAATACCTAAATACACAGAAAACAAAAAAACAGATGTTTGAGACAGTGAAAAAACAAATACGTTTTAGGAGGGAAGTCTTAAACCAATTCATGGAAGGTGATAAGGGTTTTACTTTCACTACAGCTGTACCAAATTCAACTAAACGAGTTGACAAGCCTCTATGTGACATTCAGTCGCACCTAACAAAAATGATTAATGCTGCAAAATCAGTATCTTCTTCCCATTCGGTGCAAAAGACCCCAGACAATGAATATCTCACAATCCCCTTGTTAGTTGGCAAAAAAGTCTCTCATCTTTGGAACACGGATGATGGCGCAGAATGGTATACTGGTACTGTTATAAGTCAAGTTCCAGGTTTCCCCTCTTGGTTTAACATCACATACGAAGATGACCCCAAAATTTATTCCCTGCGTCTTGTTGATGACTACAAGGACAATTCTTTGAAAATTCTTGTTTAGTGTAATTCCATTTTGAGCATCTTTGAGAAATAGTGTTGAAACAATTCAGTGTAGCCATTCTGGATGAAAAAATTGCTTCTAAACTTATGAAAACACTTAAACATGTTTTGTACAGGTCAAATTGCCAAATAGTTTTTTCATCAGTATTTGTGCGTTCCTTATGTTTACTTAAAATTTAACTGGAATATAAGTGACACATAGAAACTCTTATAATTCCTGATATTATGTTTCAACTAGATTTTCTCAATCGTGTAATAACCTACATACATGTTCAAATGACTCAATGAATACAAGTTGAAAGGTGTACCACTGAGTGTCTTTCAAAGTAATGAAAAAAAATAACGGGAATGTGATAAATACAAGTGAAATTTTTCCAACTTCAGTAGTAATTGATTATCATACATTATTAATATTGTTTTATTCATGTAATCTATATTGTTAATGGTGATACAAATAGTTGTGATATTGACCATCAAAGAATTGAGTCAAATTGCTGTAATTGAAAAAAAAAATGGATTCTTTAGCTTATTTAGTTTCTGTGTTACATTCGATCGATTTTGTTTACTCATTTTTCTTAATGTAAACAAAGTAGTAAACAAATAAAACAGTGCTTTGTTGACAAACAAATTAAACAAAAGTTTGATTAATTAGCTGGTCTGATTAATGACATTGTTATAAACCCTAAACTACTTTGATTCCCTTCAAAGAGTTTTAATTTGATCACTAGAATAATAAAACTTGTTTATCCTTTGTTACCATGGCAACGATTGTTTACGTTGTAAACAAAACAATAAAACAAATTGACAAAATTATTAAGAAAACATTTTGGAACATGATCACCGCGTTTCGTGACCATGGGATAGATAGTATTTAAAATACAGGCATTTGCTTTTGTTTACTGATTTGTTTACAGTTGTAAACAACAAAAGAATCACTCTCTTAGAACCATAGAAACAATGGGAAAATGAAGACAATTATCTATGGGGTCAAAAATCTTAAAATGTCAATAACTCGGCCATCGTACCACTGATTTGAATGAATTAAAAAACATTTCAATCAGAATTATATCCTCTGCAATAATAGATAAAAACATGCAGCAAAACACACATTTTTGAAAATGGGTTGCAGTCCCTAATAATATGTATGTTAAATGTAGCTTGAAAATTCCAGCTCTAGGCTCAAGATTCGCCATTAGAGCTGGAAGGAATTCTATAGGGTAGGTCAGGGTCGTTTAAGATCTTGCCGATATCTTCCGTTTCCCTGAATATATCAACTAAACACTCACCTTGCTTGAACTGTACTCTGTAGAGCAGTCATTCATGCAGCTTTTGATCCCCTCAAAATGAGAATATGTAAGTTAAACCCGAAAAAAAAAGAAATTTTTCGTGCAACTCGGTGCATGCACAAACCAGCTCGATAACGATAAACGGGGCTTGATATCCAACGGCTGTTTGCTGATCGCTGTCAGTATTTCAGCAAACAGCCGTTGGATATCGAGCCCCAAGGCGCGCGTAGTGCCGCTGGCCGATAATCGATAGGAAAACATCGTGCATGTTCAAAAATCCGCTCCATTACATTGTACACAGCTGGTTTGTGCATGCACCGAGTTGCACGAAAAATTCCTTTTTTTCCTGGTTTAACTTGATCATATTCTCATTTTGAGGGGATCAAAAGCTGCATGAATGACTGCTCTACAGTTCAACTTCGAGGTGAGTGTTTAGTTGATATATTCAGGAAAACGGAAGATATCGGCAATATCTTAAACGACCCTGACCTACCCTATAGAATTCCTTCCAGCTGGAATTTTCAAGCTATGTTAAAATACATGTATGTACGTGACCCCGTGACGTACACGTGTAGAGTCGGTTGATGCTACAGCCAAACACTATGCATGTACGTACGTGGAGTTGATGCTGCTGAAGAGTTTTTGTCGACCTAACTCCTCCGTTTTCCCGTCTATTTTGTCTAATTTTGATATTATTTCAGTATGAGCAGGTTCTGAGATAATCATTATGCCTCGATCGTGTGTAGTTGGGGGTTGCACGAGGAACAGCGACAAAAACCCTGACCTAACCTTACTGCGATTCCCAGTGCTGAATGGAGCTCAAAGGCGACAGTGGGTCCGCTTTGTAGACAATACAATATCTGATTTTGGGCTGTCGAAATGGTCGAAAATATGTGCAGAACATTTCGCCAAAGACTGTATAGATGATAGTGTTAGTATGAAAACTCAGCTGGGTTTGAAGGCACAATTCCGTTTGAAGGCTGGAGCCATTCCAACTTGAGGCACCGAGCATTCCAATCGTGCCCCGGACTCACGCGCACCACCGCGACGACGTTGCCTGCGGTTGCCGTCTTGAGCAGCCAGAGCCCCGGCCGTCTCCCTGTCCACGCTCGCTTGACTCAACATGCATTGTACACGCACGGTACCGCATGCGCTGCATGCGATTGAGTCTGGTACCTTATAACAGAAATTGTGTGTATAGTTCTGAGAAGGTGCGGGTCCTTATGAGGGCTGCATAAGCAAAGTCGCCAGACTAGAGTATAGCATCAGCTCACACACAACTCACCACGCAGGTCCCAATAAAAGCCGACTGCAAACAAAGGAAAGTATGACTCATAACTAGCTTTTCAGCAAGAACAAGCCTACAACCCCATTCTAAATGTGTCAACACTCTAAAATATGTTTATCGTAGTGTTACTCCTGAATCAAGAGCAAAAAGCACAGCAAGTAATACTAGCCTTAGACAAAAAAATACGTACTTACTCTACTTAAAACATTGTCGTATAATACAGTGACGTTGATTTTTCAGAATCATGAAACTTGTTACATTAGTTTTGGGGAGGCATAAACTATCAGATAAGTCAAAAAAGTCAAAAAAAAATTGGCGTTTTAGTTGGTCTTTAAGGGAACAAAAATCCACTTTAGGTTATTGGAATTGCCAAACTAGTTTATAGCGACATTACAAACCAACAGGTATGCCGTAGATAAAGGGCAGGGTTTTAGTTTTGAGGGAAATTTTTTGTAAAGCGGCGATGAAGACGACAAAACGCAACGCGAAAATTAAGATGGCGATCACTGCGACGCACAGTAAACACGCAAAACCGCGTTCATTCGCATAGCAACTGCCGTAAAGCGCGTAAGAAAATTGCATTTTCTACTGAAATAAACTGTTAAAAATTACAAAAAACAATGTCAATAGAATTAAGAGAAGTCTGCTTTTAATAGGTTGAAAAAGTCATTTTGGAATGAGAAAAAATACCCATGAATCTAGCTTGAAAATTCCAGCTCTAGAGGCTCATGACATGTGAGATTCGCCATTTAGAGCTGGAAGGACTTCCATAGGGTTCGCAAGAGTCGGTTTTGATATTGCCGATATCTTCCGTTTCCCTGAATATATCAACCAAACACTCACCTTGCCGGCAGAGTAGTAATTCATGCAGCTTGTCATCCCCTCAAAATGAGAATATGCTCAAGTTAAACCAAAAAAAAATGAATTTTTCGGGCAACTTCGGTGCATGCACAAACCAGCTGTGTACAAAGTAATGGAGCGGATTTTTGAACATGAACGATGTTTTCCGATCGATTATCGGCCAGCAGCACTGCGCGCGCCTCGGGGCTTAATATCCAATGGCTGTTTGCTGAAATACTGACAGCGATCAGCAAACAGCCTTCATGTTCAAAAATCCGCTCCATTACTTTGTACACAGGGGGGTTAACTTGAGCATATTCTCATTTTGAGGGGATGACAAGCTGCATGAATTACTACTCTGCCGGCAAGGTGAGTGTTTGGTTGATATATTCAGGGAAACGGAAGATATCGGCAATATCAAAACCGACCCTTGCGAACCCTATGAAAGTCCTTCCAGCTCTAAATGGCGAATCTCGCATGTCATGAGCCTAGAGCTGGAATTTTCAAGCTACCTTGAATCTAATTTCATCAAAACTAAAGAGGGGCCCTACACTACACAATCGCCGCACAGTCTACCCCTAGAACTATGGGGCTCCGACCGGAACCCCATAGAAAGAAGCCTATTATTTTTCCCATAGGCTAATACAGCAATAATAAGAAAGTCATTTCCATGACCATGCACTCACGTTTCTACTGTGCGCACGAAAACCGCTGCACAGTTTTCACCCAAAATCCGTAATATCCTCATTTACATCCTCGTCTTGTGTGCACCTAGCAAAAGATCGCCAGAAGCGGTTCAAATTTTCAAATAAAAGTGAACAAAAATCTCCGATCTGAGCTGACAGCGAATGACACGACATGCACGACGCGACTGTTGCCGGCCGGCCGGGTCATGTGCGCGGGTTGGACCAGACAAGCTCATGATTATTCATGTCAAAAATCTGACGTACGGCGCGCACGGCATGCACTGCCGTCGTGTCCGTTAATAATCATGAGCTTGTCTGGTCCGACCCGCGCACATGACCCGGCCGGCCGGCAGTCGCATCGTGCATGTCGTGTCATTCGCTGTCAGTTCAGTTTAGAGATTTTTTTTCACCTTTTTTCGAAAATTGGAACCGCTTCCGGCGATCTTTGGCTTGGTGCACACAAGGTGAGGATGTAAATGAGGATATTACGGATTTTTGGGGAAAACTGTGCAGCGGTTTTCGTGCGCACAGTAGAAACGTGAGTGCATGGAAATTACTTTCTTATTCTTGCTGTATTATTAGCCCATGGGGGAAATAGGCTTCTTTCTATGGGGTTGCGGTCGGAGCCCCATAGTTCTAGGGGTATGCACAGTCTAGAACCTCCTAGTCCTACGTTTAGGCATGGAGGTAGGAAACCTGACATGGTTTAGGCCATGAGAATGAAAGTACAAAATGTATGAGTTTACTGTCCGAGACATTTTGAAAAGTGATGAGGCTTTTTTATTATTCATTATTTATTATTTTTCAATTTCCCGCCTTTGAACATGTTGAAAACGCCCGCCACTGAGTCACGTGACCAGGTCCAAGTATGGAACGATCGGCTGCTCGGTCATCATCACACATGTCACATGGGATTATTGCCAGCTTTGAATGCAATCATCAGATATCAAAATGCATGCCATTGTTTTATATTTTAATATCTGCGGGCTTTATCAAAACAAATTTATTATTTGAGTATTTACTTTAGACTCGTCATTTTAATGCTAGATTGAGATTGATTGGGAATACCGCATTTGTTCAATAAATCGAGAAATCGAGTACGGGCATCAAGGTTACTGAGGCAGTGTCGTCCATGGCGAAGATAGAAAACGATTTCATTTTTTTTTTTTCAAGAATTGTATATTCTGGAGCAGATTTCGCTCAATTTGGGTGGGTGCAGTGCAGGAGAGTGGGGGTTGGGCTGGGGGATTGATTTTTTTCCAGATGAGTAGGTGGAGAATTTAATGCAATCGGGGGGGTGGGAGAATTTAAACAAACATGGGGGGGTGTAAACGGGGGAGAGGGTAACAACAGGGGGAGCTAATAACTTGCAATGCTAGCCTGTGCTACAAAAAGAAATCCAGTAACAAATATTTTTACAACTTCATTTGTACAGTGTTGCATCATGAAAAGTAATTAAAGACACAACACCAAATGGTACAAGTATCTTGATATACTTTATTTTTACAACGGAAAGATTTTACTTTAATACCCCCCACTAAAATCGGTCAAGAACAGCAAAATCTTGGAAAATAACCAACCCTCTTTGATAACAACTGTCTAAACATGTGGCACAACCTGTTATTTCAAGATTTATGTCAGCAAAATCTGTAAAAAATGAGGAAGAAATCAACATGTATGTGAACACATTGAGTGACTATACATGGTGCCAAGAAAGTTCTAACACAGAAAACACAAACTTTCTTTCCCTATATTGCACTAAAATGTCCCAACAAAATTCTCAAAATTAAAGGTTGTGCCAAGTGTTTATACAATTATGAACACAGATGGATGGTTATTTTGCAAGATTTGCTGTTCCTTACCGATTTTGGTGGGGGGTATTAAAGTAAAATCTTTCCACCACACATCAAGGAAAGAGCATTAAGTCATCAATAAATTAATATTTTGAAAATGGCCTTGGTGCCCTTTCAGTTGGCCTCGGTGCCCTTTTTTTTGGGGGGGGGGGAGCCTTTGAGGCCAAGTGGCCTTGCCCCTCTGAAGCATAAGGTTGGGGCCTGGCATCAGTCGCTGCATGATTTACTACTCTGCCGGTAAGGTGCTTGATATATTCAGGCATGATTCAGGGAAACGGAAAATATCGGTGCTCAAAACCAATACCGCTGCGAACCTTATGGGATGTCTTTCAGCTCTAAACGGCGAATCTCCCATGTCATGAGCCTAGAGCTGGAATTTTCAAGCTACGTTAGTCCGAGTAACTTGAACCCGTTTTACACAAGCGCTGGAAACACACACACATCTGCGATGATTGGCGCCGGGTGTCTGATGCCCAAGGATGCCTGCGATTTTATCGCAGGCTTTTTACATGATACAACACAGTCCTGTATCAAACGTCCCTCGTTTTGCAGTGTTTGCATGTGTGGGTCAAATGCTCTTATATTGGCGTCTTGGACCTTGATGGTTGAGAGTAGAATTTTTACTTGGACGAAGAATGGATGTGATTTCTTTTTGCTTTTTGGCTTTTTGTGGGGATTTTTTATTTCTTGAAACGCAAGTATTGAGGGTTTGTAATTAATAGTGCAGATGTTACATTTCAAAATATACATTTCTATTTGGCGGGCAGGAACTATTTTGCTGTAGGTGGCAAAAGTCTTACCTAAATCGGCAGTTAGCGATGTCAATTGATCAGATTAGTCTTGATTCAAAACCAGAGATGAAACTTTTCCGATTTTAATCGCAAAACTTACTTTTTGACTTTTCCAATGAAATTTCCGATTTTTGTACAATTTGTCCCACAATGTGCGATTTTATTTGAATTATAATTAAGAAGAAAAAGTCGATTAAAACGGCACCGTCGGCACGTACAAATTATCGCAAGCGTAGTTTTAATCTCTTTCACCAGTCGTAAATGGAGTGTTTCTACGGTAGAAACACCGAGGTCTACACTGATCGGAGCCTTTTCCGGCTGGATAAAAGGTTAAACATTGACCTGTGACATGCAAAAATTACCGCGCATGCGTCAGTGTACGTGCACTGTATATATCTCCGAGGACAAGAGAAGAAAGGAAACACAAAGAAACCTTTCAGTCCTCGAACGTAGAGTCTTTTGTTGAAATCGGTCCTCGAACGTAAGGATACGTGCTTAGTCTATGGGGGTTGGTTATATTAAAGGAACAATAGGAAACACAAAGCATTGTCCTCGGACGTATTGGGGAAGTACGACGGTATGTGTGGTGCGTGCGTACCGCGTGTGCGCGCGTGCACCTGGCAGATGCAACGGTACCAGTGCCACCGTACAACCTATACCGCGCCGCCCGCTAGCACAGCGGGCGGCGCGGTATAGGTTGTACGGTGGCACCGTTGCATATTGCCGGCCGGCCGTGTATGGGTAGGGACATGAACGATCCGATGGATAAAATCCAACATGTGCGATTTTCGGAGGTTTCAGATTTAGTTGTATAAAATGCAATGCTTTAAAAATCACCATGATTACCTTGAGGATGGTGAAGAGAGCATATGATACATTTCTCTGACAGTTGTTGGGACTTAAGAAAAAGACGAGAATTTTCCCACGTACATTGTACATGACGTACTGTGGAGTTTGGTTGAATCATGGACATGATTGAATTGTGTCACGAATGGTGCCCTTTTCTGTTGGACTCTTTCCTTGATTTTCTCAAGTAATTAGTGAATTTTTTTTATGAGTCCGTGACTCTAACCGTAATTCAGGCTTTTTAATTTTGTTAAAACATTGAACATTTTTCTCATTGTAAAATTTACAGGAGGCAGTGTCCGGAAATTGGGCATAAAGTGTATTGTTAATGTACATAACTGCAGCGCGGCCCAGATTTCGGACACGTATTTTTGTCCGACCAATTTTCCGAATTTTTTTCTTTCCATATGCTAGTTTTATCTCTGCAAAACGCGGCTATAACCGACGAGAAAACTTAACTTTATGCACCCTCATGCGTTCTACCTAGACCAGCCGCACAAGAAAACGGACGTCTCCATGCAGCTCCAAAAGCGGCAGCCATGTTGCCTCAGCAGGCAGTGCATGTGAAGGCAAGATGGCGGCCAATGGCCAAGTTGCTAAGAGATAATTTTAAGCAAAAAAAATAAAATCCATTTTCCTAAATGAAATGTTGACGGTGATTAGTATGACCCTTGTTCACAAACATTTTTCTGATTCACCCCAACCAGCCAGCAGAATTTCTGAAAAACTTCTCTGGAGGCGATGGAACATCCCCACAGATTGAGTTTTTCCATGGAACCACCACACTAGGATTCAAGTTCCAGCACGGTGTCATTATTGCAGTGGATTCCCGGGCAACGGCCGGCAATTACATTGGTGAGCAGAATACACAGAAAATAGGATTTGAAGGGAAACAAAATCAAACAAGTCATGCTGCTGATTTTAACGAAACCCTGCACAATTGCGCAACTCTACTTACGGCACAATTTATTGCGTAAGTTATGCAACATCTGTGACATTTTTAAAATCGATTTCACGAAGGTTTCGCAGTGCGTAAGTCACTGACTTGCACCACAAATTTTAGGTGGCTTAAGTTTTTGGCACAAAATACGTACAAAATGATGACTTAGCTAGCTGAGCGTGAGCATAGTAGAGCCGTTAGTAGTTCAAATCATTTATTAAATTCACTAGATTATTTCAGAGAGTAATGAGATGATCATCTGCTGCAGGTTTACCTGTTAGATATTTCCGAAAGTTGCCATCAATTTTTTTTCGGAGCGAAGTTTCAAAAGTTAAAAGTTTAAAAATGGCGCCCCACAGTTAAATTTTACGACTGTTCCATGTATTTTTATTGTTGTACTAAAACAGTCGTCGTAAAAGCAGCATTTAGCCTCTTCCGCAATGTATAAAACAAATATAACATTGCGCAGCTACGCAATGTTTCGTGAAATGTATTGCAAGGATGTAGCGCAGCTGCGCAACATTTTTATAGTGCAAGTCCTACGCAATGGCATAAGTTGCGCACGGTTTTTGTGAAATCGTCTGCCGAGTGCAGGATGTTGTGTGTAATACAGGGCTTAAAATGAATGACGGCCACCACCGCAACACCCCCGGCGCAAGATTAAATGTGTGTATTCGTACATATACACAAAGCAGCGGGAGTATGTACGGCAACGTTTACGTGCAGTCAACTGACTTTCTTTTTCTCAGTACTTGCACGTGTGCGCCTCACAATACGCATCGATGTTCGTGTACGAGGAAACGCGCCCTTCAGGCGCGGCGCTATGAAGCACGCCTTGGGCGCGCTACATACATACAGTAACTTTATGAACTAACTTTGGTCACAACACGCGCGGCTCAATCGTGCGGTGTTCCGATTGTCAAAAGTTTCGATGAATAATTAGGCCAAACAAAATCGATAGAGAAAGAAGATTTCTGCACGTTAATTCACAGAACTTGATCTCTTTTGTCTGTGTATGCATTTTCCGTGTTCATGAATTCATTTCGAGGTTGTACCGCTCGTACACCGCAGCGTGTTTCCCCGACATTTCCTGCTGCAACACGAGGTTCATCGCCCCCTGCACACACAATGCATCACGCTTACCACCGTACGATAAACAGACAGTGTTGGCCAGTTTCCCATCGTGGTTTGCGTTGTGCATAGTGGTGTGTACGACCTAAATTCTCCATTATTTTAAAGAAGTATCGACCGTAAATATTTTTGACATGAATTAAGGCAAGTTTTGATCACTTTTTGTGGAAATTTTTTGTTATAGCTTTCGTAGCGTAAACGGAAATAGTTTAGGCTGAAATTCGCATATAATTGAATACCCAGTGATCGGAAGCAGTATGTTTTTGGCCTCATAGTCTTCTTACTCTTACTCTTAGTTAAATAATTGAACAGAAAAATCAACAATGCCGCGCCCTTCGTGCCCTTTCTGCAGATATAATTTGGCCTTGGTGCCCTACTTACTGGCCTCAGTGCCCTCCAAAATTTTGCTTCATTCAAGGCCAAAGTAGCCTTGCCCTAAAATTACTAAATTCAAGGCCTGGTAATAGTAATTTTGTAGTGTACAAATCTCCCAAATTAACTGGGACCTTACCACTGGTATTAGAGAAAAACAGATGGAACAATTGATTTTTAATTGCCCTTATACATTGACGTGCCCACAGCATAAGTACAATAAGCCAGTTCAGTATTTCAACTGTGCATGTGCACAATGACATAGTTATCCCGAATGATCCGTGACCTAACGTACGCATATGAATTCGCAAGGTGTTAAATTCAATCAGAATGGGCGTTCGCGTAACATCGCATGACATTACGTCAGCAGTTTTATCCCGAATAACCTTTTACCTTCGATATACCGAACTGGCTTATTGACCGATGTCAATGAATTCCACACATGTTAATGATCTCCCTTGTGTTTTACTCTGTATAGCTTCACAGACAGTCAAGAAAGTCATCGAAATCAACCCGTATTTATTGGGCACGATGGCAGGGGGCGCTGCAGACTGCATGTTCTGGGAACGCGTTTTGGCAGAGCGCTGCAGGTAAGTTGATTGTTATTAAACAGTTTATTATGACCCACTTCACAAAAAAAGATTCTGTTTCTGATGTTGCTGTTCTTATTTGATACTGTAGCAGAACGATATAAATATAACCTTTGAAGAATCATGAAAACTAAGGATTTCCACAAACCCTCTGCCGGACAACCTGGGTTTTAGGAAATTGTTTTCTGCCAGGCAGCTAGCCAAGTTACTTGGTTTTGCACCCTGAATACTTTGAGCAGGGGCGAGATTTATCAGGATTTTTTCCTGATTTCAGGATTTTTTGTCCGAGGGTTTACCGATTTCAGAATTTTTAAAGAATCAATTTTGAAATCTGGAATTCCTGAGGTGTTACCCTAAAGTGTTTTTACCTGTAAAAGTGGGTATAGACCAATAGGAATGGGTGTTTTAACCCTTCTACTATTTAAAAGGTCAAAATCAGTCAAAATTTCCTTCCACCTCCCCTGCTATACTTTTACACAGACATGATCAGATTACATGTGGTTTTTTGTACTATGGCAGGAGGGGCAAAAACAATCACCTTGACTGATTTTGACCCATACAACAACATGGCTCAGAATGTATGTTTGCATAGGAGGGTTTTAAGGGGTGCCTTCGCGCAAATACAAACCATAGACCCTACGTTGCTCTGGGGTCCTTGGCAACCCCCTAACACTGCAGATTTTGTGGACTTTTCATTTTTTGCCAATCTCACCCCTGTTTAAGTCATGTTATTGCACTTTTTTTATCTGTTGTTACCAGAGTTTACGAGCTACGGAATAAAGAAAGGATATCTGTAGCAGCAGCCTCCAAGCTCCTTGCTAACATACTGTATAACTACAAGGGCATGGGATTGTCTGTGGTGAGTAGAGGTTCTGATGAACTATTATTCCTTTGCGTTTAACAACACCCTCGAAACAACTCGTATCACAATAAGTGCTTGCCGACTAGCTGATATATCCACATGCGTACTCACTGTGCAACTACTTACAAGTAATTGTCTGGGCAAGGAATTTTCATCCAGTTTTCACAAACAATCTAAAAATAGAACCATTGTGTACAATGACAACATTCGTGTAGGCTATCTGTAATCTTGCAAATTAGAAACATGCATATTACATTCACTGGTACAATTAATTGATTTATTGAAAAACTGTAATTATATAGGAAGTGTCCTCAACCTGTCAAAACCTAACACTGCAGTATACCTATGGCACATTCTTTGGACAAATTGGGGCATCGTAGCTCCATGTAAGGCTTGGGGTAGCTAGGGTTAACCAACCCTGGTTGTTATTGCTTTGTTGTGTTGGGAGGGAGTAGGTGCATTTTGTGTTCAGGCAATGTGATTTATAAGGTAATGTTATAGTTGTACGTGATCACAAAGTCATTCTACAAACAAGCCCTTCCAATTATTTCTTCAGTAATTCATATTCACCAAAGTATTCAACACAGAAAGTGTAAATTATCCTTTTCATTTTTTTTCTTATGAAGTACCGTTCTTGGTGTTATTTTTTTCCTCTCCAGGGAACGATGATCTGCGGCTGGGATAAAACAGTAAGTTAGCTTCAGCTTTTCATTTTTAGTCTGGATACAGGTCTTTATTTTAGAAAAAGAATATTTTATGAACACTTTCTGTAATGTAATATTGAATTTTAAAAAGAATTATATTAAAGTAAAAAAACAAAACACAATTTTTGTCCGTTTCTTTTTGAAATGGTTGGCAGATTTATTTTTTAAGAAGGTTGCCCTTTTTCTTTGAAAGTAGAAATAGCCCTTGTCTTAAGAAGTTGCAAACAGACAACCTTTTTCTCCTTTTGAAGCATTTTTCCTTGTGAAGGAAGATTTTTTGGGGGGACAGAGAGAGAGTAAGAGAAAAGAAAAAAAATTAACCCTGTGCCCAATTTCATAAGGCTACTGGAAACACTGCTTAGCTGAGAACCAGGTATAAACAGTATAAACCTGGTAACGTGTTTTTTTTTTTTTTATGCAAGTCGCCCATCACAAGGCCAAGGGCCACTTGAGGTGTGGGCTACAGAGGAAAGTGTGGAAGAACCAGCCACTCACACTGAAACAAGACAAGATAATCTGATCTCTTCACAGTATGAATAGGGTCGGGATGGGTAACTAGTCCACTGCAAGGCATTAACCCTAACAGCCCAAGGCTTTTTACTAGAATCCTTCCCTAACCACACAAACTCCAACACTGTGTAGTAAACCAATGGCACATTCTTTGTACTTGGACAAAATCAGGGCATCAAGTCCCATGCAAAGTGCCAAGGCTCTACAGTACCCAATCACACAAAATTCAACACAAATGGGGTGTTTGATTTTGGCAGGTTAGGGATGGTTAGGGTTAATAATGCCTTCACCCATATTAAACGTAGAAGTGCCCAGGACTGAATTACCAGAATTACCCGCAAACCACAAATTCAGTGCTCCAAACCACGAGGCCACTGCACTTCCATTTCTTCCTAAGCAAACCTTTTGTGCTCTTAGAAAAATTGTGTGCTTTGCAGCTCCGTGACATTTGCACCTTTACAATCTCCTGTATTCACATGTCACCTTTTAAGGGTCCTGGCTTGTACTATGTGGACAGTGATGGCAGCCGACTAACTGACAAGCTCTTCTCTGTGGGATCGGGGTCACCGTATGCCTACGGTGTTCTGGACAGTGGCCATCGGGATGAACTGACAGTAGAGGAGGCCTATGACCTGGGTCAGAGGGCAATCTACCATGCAACACACAGGGACGCCTTCAGTGGTGGTGTGGTCAACCGTAAGTCTCCCCCCCCCCCCCCCCCAAGTCCACTCAGCCAGTCCTAAAGCCATGTTGCCATTACACTTTTTTTGCAAAATGTCAACAACTTTCCTTAACCCCTTAATCCCAGGTGTTATAATGGGGCGCTGGGGTGCCATGCCGGCTTGTGCAGCCAAGCATAACACACAATAACCTTGAAAATGCTTGTATAGCAGTCATCCGGCCAGGTGGTAATTTTCTATAGATGTCAGCCGGCTTCAAGGGATTTTATCGGTCCCAAATCCTCCAATTTTAATATGATTTTGCATACACCCTAGGGGGTTAGGGTTAAGACTCACAGAAATTTGATCCATCTGACTTCATAGAGAATTTTAACCTCTTGAATACAGACGATGGCTATAGCCACGGTTTAAAAAAGACCACCTGGCCAGTTATCGTCTATATGCACATTCCTGCGCGTACTCAGTCCATTCATGTTTCAACTATATTGTTCTGAATAGGAGTGTAATGAATAGATGGAGCTTTTTCAAACAAAGCTTTCATTCTCACGAAACGGGGGATCCACTCTATTCAGGACCGCTCTATTCAGTGTGGTGCGTATTGTATGCGTTTAAGGTTGGCTGCACATCCCGTTCTTGGCATACCGTCCCCCCATCAATAACAGCTGGACACAAGGGATTAACCATAACCCACCTCAATCCTCCAAAATCATCCTTGCAGTTTTGGAGGATTGAGGAGGATTGAGGATGAATGGTATTTCAAGAAAAAGAGGATTTTGGGGAACTGAGGATGAATGGAGTTTCAAGCGGGGAGAATTTTTTGGAGTATTTCAAGAAAAAAAAGAGGATTTTGGAGGATTGAAGGTGAATGGTGTTTAAAGCACAGGATGATTTTGGAGGATTGAGGATGAATGCATTTATGGTTGCAGGGCAATCAGAGGATTTTTGAGGATTGAGGATGGTTCCTAGCAAAAAGGGTCTGGGGGTTGGGGTAAAGGGTGATCTTTTACATGTATAAAGTTGTCTATTATACCTTCAGATCTGATCAGCTTTCTTTACTGTTATGTGTCTTGTGGTTGGTCACCTTTGTTAGACACAGCATCATCACCACCTGTTTGCTTTGTCCCTCTCTTCTTTTCTTCATCCCCTTACCTTGAGTGGCTGCTTGCTTTCTCAAGGGTTGATTTCTTTCAGAAATTTTGATTTCATGGCTCTGCTTAACCGCAGTTTGTAAAAGACCACCCGTCCGGTTGTCATTTATATGTGCATTCCTGCGCATATTCAATCCATTGTTTGCGTATTGTGTGTATTACGCTTGGCTGCACAAGCCCGTATTGGCATACCAGCACCAGAGTTGTATTTGAGTCCCTGCAAGTCCTTTCACAAGCCCTTTCACAAGCCCAGTCAGAAGTGCTTTCATAAAGCCGGTCACAAGAAACTAGATGAACAATGACAAAGGAATGCCTTTGTCAAAGCTCATTTGAATAGCTTGTGATTGGGATCAGGACTGGAGGGCTTGTGATGGACTTGCAGGGACTTGTGAAAGGACTTGCAGGGACTTGTGAAAGGACTTGCAGGGACTTGTGAAAGGACTTGCAGGGACTTGTGAAAGGACTTGCAGGGACTTGAATACAACTCTAACCAGCACCCCAATAATAAATGCCAGACAGATGGGGTTAAGTGAAGAATCTCTATTATGTTCTAGTAGTCTGGTTCCCTGGCCATACTTTAGACAAAACGGAGCAATTTCAGGGAATTATCAGGTCGGGGAACTAGAATATTTCTAACGATTGTCGGCTGACAGTCATTGAAAAACGATATATATTTCCACTTTTCTTGAAAACGGCAGCACACCAGGTGCCATGATTTCACAGGATGCTTGAGACTGCTATTAACGTAGTCTAGTACGGTATTTTGTAATAATTCAGTAGTTTTGTTTTTGGATGTTTGCAAATGTTTACTACCTTTAAATTGGCTTTGCCTATTACGCTTGAAGAATTAAACAAGATTGTGATCACAGCGTACTGTATTTTGTATCTTTTGGCAGTGTACCATATGAAGGAGACAGGTTGGGAGTTCATATCGCAGACAGACGTCAAGCTTCTGCACTACAGATACCAAGATGAGAAAGAAACCAAATAAGGACATTAATATTCCCAGGATATCACCTTAAAAATGTCAGATTTTTGTTGGCTGTCGCATTGTGTACTGCCCAATATTTAGGGTGTACAGGTATTCACCAAGCTGTATTAAATTAAGCCCCCAACAAATAGTTGTGTTGCCCTCCGCGACCAACCCTAAAAGTCACAAAAGTCAGGTAGCGTTTTTTTTGTAAACAAATTTTCAAATCTCACCTTTTCCCGCACAAAATGAAAAAGTTTTATTAAAATAATTGCCTTTATACCAAGTTTACCCAGTTACCATTCTTAGTCCTGACTTTAATATTAACAGTGTTAGAATGATTAACCCTTTCCTAACCAATGTTGAGTTTACTGGACAGGCCACAGCACCCCTGTTGCTTACCAATGTCGAGTTTACTCGACAAGGAAACCACACACCAAAGTATCCAAACAAAATATGTTTCAACGAACTGTAGTGGTTGCTTTTTTCGCTGTCCATGCATGATCTTTATACCAACAGAAAGAGCTTGTTCGGATCTTTTCAATGGTGCTATCAAATCATGTGTCGCCATTAAAACAAAATTGAGAAAACTATCCGAAATTCCCTGTACAGTTATGTGTATGGAGTGCCATAAATTTGTTCATGTGACAAACAACTTTACTGTTTGATAAAGTGGGCCAGAAGAGAAAACAGCCGTAACTTTGCTATTTTAGCAGTTATGACTTTCATTTTTACACCATATGAAAGAGAGATTTTTATGGAACAAACTTTACACACATTTTCCTTTTCAATCAATTCTAGAGGGTGAAATCTTTGGTTGAAAATACAACCATTCAACAAGCAGTCAGCTGCTTTTTCTGCTTAAGTGGTTTTATGTTTGACTGAACAAAGAATGTGGTACTGGGGGAATAAGCCAATAAACAATGGTAAGGAAAGGGTTCATACATGGTTATTGCTAGAAAAAAATACAAAAGAATATACAAGCTCCTTTTCGAGATGCCCGGAAGTTCAGTTTCTGGTAAACTCTCGTACGTTCTCGAGGTCAACTTACACGCTCTATTGCGTTCAGTTGACTTGATTGTGTGCAAACTTGTGGCAGATTACCAGCTGTCAGTCAAAATTCATTTTTGAAAAGTTATGTATAGATGTTGTCACAAGGCCATCTAGGTTTTTGTCGCACATTGTGCATAGTCCATTCCTTATTTCTGTCGAGTTTGATCCTGCATTTGAAAGAAAATAATATAGCATTTTTATTTTCGCTTGAATTTAGATTTTCTAGAGATAAAGAGCTTGATGCTTTGCAATTTTTTTTTTTTTTTTTAATAAGAAAACTTGCAGATGGTTCAATATTTGTTGTCATCTTTTGTAAAGTGGGGCAGTTAGTGGGCAGGACCAGGTTAATTTGACTTTTTGTCTTCTGAATAAAATGTTATACAGAAGAAATAGTAGCCACATTAAAATGTTTAAAAGATCTCCTTTCTCTGGCCTTGTATACCAGAAATCAAACCATTATGAGGTCGTGTCTGCCAGGAATTGAGAAAATATCCCTTTTCGTTATTTTATAAATTTAATTTTCATATTCCTGCAAAAAAACAACATGTAATGACTGGACAACTACTTTATAGGTCCTTCAAGTCTACACGCTGTCCAAAACTAGACACTGCATTGTTCACTTACATCTTATTTGCCTACTGTGTGTTTTCTCTGACATGAATAACTTGATGTAATGAAACAAATAAATTTGTGTTCGCTTTCCTCAGCACATGCATGTATTTCTGTAATTTCCTTTGGTGAGTGTTCACAGAACTGCCTTTACCGTACCCACCCCCTACCTCGACCCAGTTTATCAACAGGGGGGGGGGGGGGGGGGGGGGGGGGGGGTTGCACGGATGTCAGCTAGGGGAACATCTCCCCCGTAGTTAAGCCACGGAGGCGGCCGGCACCGGCGCTGCTACAACCCCCCCCCCCCCCCCCCCTCCCCCACACTCCCTTCAAAAGTGTTCCGCGGCACCTGTCAATACTACAGTGTAGATCCAGTATTATTTTTACTCATGCCTACGATCTGTCAAGTGCCGAAAATAATACAGCTAAAACGTTTGCTGATGACACAAAACTGTATGGTAAAATGTACAACAAACATACATGACTGTGATCTACTACAAGAGGACTTAAATGCCTTGTCTCACTTGTCTCGTTTGTGGTTACTCAACTTCAACACAGTATGTGTAGTTATCCGTATTGATGCAAGCTCCAAATTATATGCATTAAATGTGAAATAATTAATCAGACGCAAGCCAACTAGAAGGACTTGGGTGTCCTCAGTCATTACCAATGATTTGAAACCATCCAATTACAACCACATCATTTACCTTGTCAAGAGGCCCCGTCAACGTATTGCAATGTTCGGAAGATGTTCTGAGGTTTTTCTCATACAGAATTAAGTTCAAACCCTGTGTACACATGGATCCCTCGACCACTTCAAGTGTTTTCGTGGAGATTACAAGACAATTAACTGGTCCAATCGCTTCGCCAGGCCTAAGCTAATATAGGTCACTCCGATCGCCGGGGACATTCACAAAAACCCAACGGCGCTTCAAATACGACCTTGGCAAATACTTTTTTGCCATTGTGTAATCACCTTGGAAACAATTCTTCCAGAATAACTGGTATCGCCAGTGAGAGTTTTCAAGCAAAAGTTCAAGTTGAGACCCACCAAGGCCGGATCCAGAACACAATTATTATTTTTTTGGGGGGGGGGGGGGGGGGGGTAGACTGAGTTTCATACGTTGCATGCATTGGAGATCAAATGGTACAACTGCATCATGATTCCGTGCGCGCGCAGAAATGTTTAAATTTCTTAAAGATTTGCATATCCGGGGCGCGTCACGTTTCCGGGTAGCAACGCGCACCTTGGATTGGGTCGTTCGAGCAGCTCACCACCACCCGGGTCGACTCGGGTTAGCCCCGTGCCGTTCGATTAGCTCTGACGTCATAACTGGGGCTCACTCGTAAAAGGGGTCCAAAAGAAACGTGCACAAATCACAGATAAAACGGAGGGTTTTTGCTTCCCTTTCTTTTACTTTGTTTTATTTTATTTTGTATGTGGGTGTACGCAGTGGCAGTGCCTTTTTGCGTTGCCACTCATCAAATTTGAAAATCCCGAGATGACTGCAGATGAATTCACAAGATTTCCCAAGATACATATATGTAGTAAGAATCGCAAAGCACCGTAAAAAACATTGTGGCATGCGCAACCCATAATTTGTTCCACAAAAAAATCCCAAGATTGTGTGCCAGGTCCCAAGGTCTTATCTATTTTCTTTTAATGCAAGTTCGCCCCTAAAAGGCCACTCGAGGTATAGATCTAAAATCTTTCCAAAGGTCTTGGGAAAAAATCCCAAGGAGTGGCCTATTTTCTTTTAAAGCAAGTTCGCCCCGAATATGGCTAAAAGCTACTCGAGGTATACAGCTCATAGGCGGATCCAGGATTTTTCCAAAGGGGGTCCAACTTTAAAAGTGGGGGGGGGGGGGGGGGGGGGGACATACTGTGCTCAAAAGTAATGCGAAGCCCTTACGGCGTGGGGTTCGGGGCCCGCTTAAGGGCCCCGAAAAAATTGGATTCTAGATGCTCTGCGCTGCGATCTGAGGCAATTTCTGACCACTTCTAATTAACCAATCTTTTTGGGAACAAAAGATCATCATTATTAAACATCATTTTCGAGTTTGAAGTACTTAAATCAATTATTCTGAGCTAAAGAATAAAATATTGGCTACAATTTTTTATTCGGGACGACAAAAAAGTGGGAGTGGGGGGAACAAATATGATATTCCCCCACTTTAATAAGTGTGTTCGTACGCAGCGCCCGGACGTATACATGCTGCACACAAGTTCGATTTCCCCCGGAAATTAATGTATTTTTTTGCGGTAAGCTTAATTTGTACCAGTAATATATGAAGCTTTCCCAAAGTCTATAGAGTCACTGTATGATTTTTTAAAGGTTCTTGTGTGTTTGTACGTGAGTAGGCCTACCTAATTAATAATTCAAAGATGCAAGAGGTAGGAATTAAGATTCTTCTTGAACTTGAAGCAGAAAATAATGACCGCAATGTGAAGGGGGAAAACATCCAACTCGCATGGAACCACTCTTTGCAATACCTGAAATATACTTCTTCCATGATCTTTCCCAAGGGCTTGGGGAAAATCCCAAGGAGTAGCCTTACTGCCCATTGGCTAGCTGAGGGTAATCGACCAAGCACCCATATAAGTATCCAAACTTGACTTAAAAATATAAATAGCGCCACCCAGGCCAGCATCGGTTACACGTACGTACGACAGAGGTACTGTACCGGAGCGACGTCATCGGTTGGCCCCGTTTGTCACGTGACTGTGTACGGGTTGGCCGGCCATCATCAAAATACTGTACTGTTGGACGGGTTGCGGAATAGGAAATTTTTCTTCTTCTTGTTTTAACTGGAAATAAGTCTTTGATGTTAACTTAGAAGAAAAGAAATCAAAACGGTGAGTGTAACCTGCATCATTAAACTCATCACAGGTGTTGATTTTACGGGCTGTTGTGATAAAGGAAAGTACAATTTATGAGAGAAAACAACTCAGTCACTTTTCAGTGCGCTGCACGTACTGAACTGAACCCATAAACGTTACTGCTAGCACTAGTGCTAGAGCAGTGCACTGAACTGATGAAGTCATGGAATTGGAAGTAGGCTACTCGTTTGTGCTGTGCACTGTGTGACAACTGACACATGACTGGGGGTCATGCTAATTAGCGTCAACAAGCATCAACAAAGCGTCAACAACTTATAAAAGCACTGTTAAGCTTAAACATGTTATTCACAATATTTAGTGGGCTCCTATTCCTAAGTAGGGGTGTGCATTTACGGGTAGTAAAAGAACCGGGGAACCCGATTGAAAAAATTATGGTACCCGGGTACTTCCAAAAATGTAAGGCTCTCCGTTAGCCTTACAAGGATATTCCTTTTTGGACCCCGTAACTCAATGGGATTTGCAATACGCTCTCGTTAGATCAGTTACAATGTTCTAGAATTCCACTTTCCCAAACGTTAATCTCCCCAGAAGGTTATCCAATCCCTCCTACAGATCTTTGAGACTTTTGCGGCACATTTGCGGAACATTGAAACGGACAATTTATTGAGTAATGGAGTTTTTACTCACCAACCGACGTATTCAGCCGAGATGAACATGGCGTCGCACAGCTGACTTATACAGTCCACCAGACTGCGCATGCGCGTGGAGTTTTCGAAGAGATTTGGGGCTCGACCATTTTTTGAAGGAGGGGGGCATCTTGTCTACATCGCGCTTTGGTGATTTGTGGAATGTATGTTTTTATCCAGATTAGATACCGCATACAAAAACAAACGCAAAATTGAATGTCAGCGAATTTTGAACGTTATAATGATCCAATACCGACTATTAATCATCACAAAAAATATTCCGTAAATGTTCATTTTAAAACTGAAGGAATGTTCAAACACACACAAAAATTTGTAAAGCGCGTCATGCACACATCACCGTTGCGCGATGTAGACAAGATGCCCCCCCCCCTTCAAAAAATGGTCGAGCCCCAAATCTCTTCGAAAACTCCACGCGCATGCGCAGTCTGGTGGACTGTATTAGTCAGCTGTGCGACGCCATGTTCATCTCGGCTGAATACGTCGGTTGGTGAGTAAAAACTCAATTACTCAATAAATTGTCCGTTTCAATGTTCCGCAAATGTGCCGCAAAAGTCTCAAAGATCTGTAGGAGGGATTGGATAACCTTCTGGGGAGATTAACATTTGGGAAAGTGGAATTCTAGAACATTGTAACTGATCTAACGAGAGCGTATTGCAAATCCCATTGAGTTACGGGGTCCAAAAAGGAATATCCTTGTATTAGTTGTAAGGCTAACGGAGAGCCTTACATTTTTGGAAGTAGTACCCGGGTACCCGTTAAAGAAACCCAACCCAAAACTTCCAATCCCGGAAGTTGCTATAATGTCTTTCGCTGAGATTCAAAAGTCTGATTTCAGACAAAAGTCTGAAAAATCTCATGCCTGTCCAGTAAACATGATCACTACTCCGCCATTACATGTTCTGGCACACATGCATGGGCATATCACAAAAGACAGAAGCTCTATACAGTTGTATTTATTGTGGAATGATGAGGCATGCTATTAAGTATTATGTCTGGTCGAGGCTCTTGATCCATACCCAGACTACAAAAATCACAACCGGTAAATTCCTTTTGTCAATTTTCATGAGCGTCATAAACATGAAATCTGTGCTGGTTTCCCATGTAGTCGTGTTTTTATTCTGAAAATTCCTGACAAATAACATTTGAAACCTTTCCTTTATCTTTTTCTGGGAAGTTACTATCCCCTATGCGATAATGTAAAGTTGTACGGGTACTCGATTCCATAATCTGGAACCGGTTCCTGACATGAACGGTCGGGTATCGGGTACCCGGATCCGATGCACACCCCTACTCCTAAGGCTATAGCCATAGGCTATGATTATTTAAAAGTATCATTAGGCCTAGTATTAATTTAAAAGTATCTTGAAAGTTGAAATGTGTGATTTTTAAGCGAACAAGTATGACATCAACGGTGCTTTTTCCCGGCAGCCATCTTGTTTTTCTGGGACATGGTGCAATCGCGCATGCGCAAAAGAGAAAACAAAGATGGCGGCGCCCATTCATCGTAATTTTTTCGTCATAAAATTTTGTTTTATGTGGGTTTGTAAATGAGAATTCGCCCAATTTCTTACATAATACGAGATGCGAGAGTTTGTTGAATACAATAAACCTTTTCGACATTCTCAATGCATTGTGGGTTTGGAGGCCAAACAAACCATGTAATTTATACACAAACCTATGATGGCACTGTGAACCAGTCCAAATATTAATTGATTTTATGCTAAATATCTGTCATGAGTTGAGCAATACCCTTTTCACATATCTTTGCATGGAACATAAGGAAAATAATAACCAGAAAAATCAATTTTAAATGGCAATAATAATAACTCCCCTCGTGCAAACGATCGTGCATAGTGCATGTGTGCTGCGATGACTCGGACACGTGGAAACCGAAGCGTTTTCTGTTTGCGATTTATTCGACAATTATGCCTCGCATCGCATAATTCATTCAAACGTTCCAGACAAATTGAACTCGAATGACATGAATCATGATAAAACTCATTTCTGCCCCACGGAACCAAACTCATTTTTACTGGGTGACTTGGAAAAGGAGATAGACAATCTTGACGCTTTTTCCGCCAGCGATATAGCGCACCGTGATTTCCCGAACTCGCCTTTTCTTTCCGCCTATCTTGTTCGTGCGCTGCTTACACTTTAGGATTGCATGTGATTTCGATAGTGGAACCATTTTACATACGAGCGCTATGCAGCACGATGACTTTTGTGGGTGGTCGTAAGCTCCGCGGTGCGGTTTATACGCCAGTGCGGCTAATACGCCAACTATAAATCTTAATTTGCAGATTTTTGCGTGCTGCGGCTTATACTCCGCGCGGCCTACATGTATATATCGAAAATTACGGTACTACAAAAATGTAGATACGCCACCTGCGGAACAAGTGGAGTTCCATGATTAAGTGGAGGTACTAAGGTTCACTTACCATCCGGATAAAAAGTGAAATTTACCGTTCAATTCACAGAGACACCCGTAAGACATGTCTTTTCGCTGTCATGGAGTTCAAATCGGAAAGAGTTCCATACGGACATCACTAAGTTTTATAAACTCCAACACGTGTAAAAAGTGGCACCTTTTATTTTTAAGGGGATTTTAGCGAGGAAAAGTAAAAATAAATAACATAAAAATAAATAAATTAATTAATTATTTTACTAGAAATCTCTCTCTCCTTTACATCTGTCCTGTACACTCCTCTGTCCTCCTTTCCACCACCACCACGGCCGCTACCCCTAGAAATATGGGGCTCCTACTGGGCTCCTACATGTACCCAGTACATGCAAAGTGATCGATGCGCGCGATGCGGACGGTAACGGACACGACGGCAGTGCATGCCGTGCGCGCCGTACTTCAGATTTTTGACATAATCATGAGCTTATCTGGTCCGACCCGCGCACATGACCCGGCCGGCCGGCAACAGTCGCATCGTGCATGTCGTGTCATTCGGTGTCAGTACGGATCAGAGATTTTTTGTTCAACTTTTTTGAAAATTGGAACCGCTTCCGACGATCTTTTGCTTGCCGCACACAAGGTGAGGATGAAAATGATGATATTGCAGATTTTTGGGGAAAACTGTGCAGCGGTTTTCGTGAGTGCATGGAAATGACTTTCTTATTCTTGCTGTACTAGCCTATGGGAAAAATAGGCTTCTTTCTATGGGGTTCCGGTAGGAGCCCCATATTTCTAGGGGTACACGGCCGCCTCTCTCTCACTGTCTACATTGTGTATATGTGCTCCTTTTTCCATTCCCTCGCCGAGGTTCGAACCTCCATTTTCTGTAAGAGAACGTGGGTTAATACATGTACATGTACATGGTACGCTTACCCGCTTGGCCACGAGCGCTTTTCACTCCTTGAAGCATTTTAGTCATACTTATGGTGTATGTCACAATCTGGCTTCTGAAATATTTAAATTAGGAATATTAATTTATGACGTACACAATTTAGAATACTCCAAAGTAACACGGGGTTAAGCATACTGTTGAATTCTGCAAGGAGCGTGGAGTGATTGCAAGCTGCCTGCCCAACCATGCTAGCACTTTGCGGCTGTTGCGTGTGCAATCGACATTCCTAACCCTATTCCTAACCTGCTAACCCTAACCCATGCAAGAGCGGACTCGGCCGACGGTCACGGATTGTCCCTCCATACTACATGTTGCTCCCTCTCTTAAAAAATGGTAGAAACCCATTGCATTAAATCACACTGCTTAGTGCTTATTTTTTAGTGCCTTGTCATCGTGCACTTCCTGATACTTCAATATGGCTGCCTACATGTACATGATTGAATGTGCAAATGACATGTGCACTCAAAATATCGCCTAAAAACCACTTCTTCCTGAGAGAATTTCAGTTTTCCCTAGTCTTCAATGAAGACACAAGGTGAGGTGAAATTTGTTATATTTGGTAGCAATTCCGTGATGTCTGTATATGGAACTCTTGCCTTCAAATCGTGACCCCTTGACTTTATGACGTCACCCCTATGGGAGCGCACGCACGCATGCGCGACAAGCCATATGCCGGCGACTGTTTCATGTCCACTGTACCATTCATAAAACAGTCGTCGGCATACGGCTTGTCGCACATGCCTGCGTGCGCCCCCACAGGGGTGACGTCATAAGGTCGAGGGGTCACGATTTGAACTCCATGACAGCGAAAAGACATGTCTTACAGTAGGCAGATTCATGAAAATTTTAGGTTGCTTCAATTCTTTTAAATGTTATATCACTGAAAAGAGTAAAAAAAATTAGAAATATAATGAGGGGTCATTGGTCATGATAGGGTAACCCTATGGAAAGTTACAGATTTTTTAGGAATTTAAAAATAATTTACAATTAACAAACACAACAATTATTTGCCAATAAATGATTAAATAAAAGGAAAATATAAGCTTATAAAAATCTCAAGCATGAATCCCAAGCATCGATACGGAATGCCAGATTCAAAGTTTGACAGGTGCGCTCACCGAAAACGCAAACAACTGTTTTCCAATAGACTTTACATTCAGTCTTGAATTTACCGTAGTTCGTGCTACATACGTACATGTTCACGCACACACACGAATCGTTGTACTTCTTAACAAATTCTCTATACGTCATGGCCCGCATTCCGTCAGATAGTCCCAGGCCATGTGCAGCTGGCTGGCGGACATACAATGGATACACGGCGCAGTAAGTATCGTGCATCCTCTGAACTGACTTTTGTTTTTCGCATTCTAAATGCATGCATTATTGCACAAATCAACAAAACGATCAACAAAATAATTTGGTTTGTCCTGTTTTATAAAATTGCATTTAATATCAAATTCCACCCGTGCGTGATATCCCGATTCTTCAAGTCAAATTGCCGATACCAGCAAATGTTTATTTGCCCTCCGGTAATTTCCCGAAGGTTGTACCGTTTATCCGATACAGTTTTTGTCGAGTGACAGAATGTTTTTAAGATGAACACAGTGTGGTGTATCCATTTAATAACACTAGAACATCGACAGATGACCCCTTATGTTAGAATTTAACCCTCAAAGTTAGACAAGGAAATCGTCAAAATTTACCGAAATTCAGTTGGCTGTATTTAAACAAGGAAAGGTCTTCTGTCGTTGATTTGTTTTACCGACTGCAGAAATCCCTGCTTAATAAAATGGCGACCAGAACAACTTTGAAGCCTCATCACCATAGCCAGGAAATAGTGATTACTCCGCCTATGCGTTTTTCACGAGTCATGCGAGTACGGTCGGGAGTCTACGAACTTTGGGCCGGTCACAGCGCGCGACAGAAAATCTGGTCCGCAAATAGTGCCCTCAACGACGGTTCGCGTGAATCTGCCTACTTACGGGTGTCTCTGTGAATTAAACGGTAAATTTCACTTTTTATCCGGATGGTAAGTGAACCTGAGTACCTCCACTTAATCATGGAACTCCACTTGTTCCGCAGGTGGCGTACATGTATCTAGTATTTTGGTGGTCGCTTTAATGGTGAAATCCGATGTTTTTGTTTGGTCTTTGGACGTATTTAATTAATTAATGAATAGGAAACCGCCGCACACGTACTTGGACCCTACTATCGCCAGATCATGTCCAAATGTTTATAAAGGCGATTTATAAAGGGTCCAAGTTACTCGGACTACAAGGCAGCCAAGTGTCATCAGTGCACAACGAATCCTCGTCATCCTCAAATGCACTGCCTCCGTGGTGCTGAATCGATGTACATTTTGTAGTCCAAAGGTCATTGCGTCACATTCTATGAGAGCCGCGGTGAACCATATTTAGGGCGATTGTGTAGTGTAGGGCCCCTCTTTAGTTTTGATAAAATTAGAGTCAAGGGTATTTTTTCTCATTCCAAAATGACTTTTTCAACCTAAAGCGGATTTCTCCTATTTCTACTGACATCATTTAAAATAATTTTGAACAGTCTGTTGCGGTAGAAAATGC
This sequence comes from Hippasteria phrygiana, assembly GCA_037893225.1. NCBI lineage: Eukaryota > Metazoa > Echinodermata > Asteroidea > Valvatida > Goniasteridae > Hippasteria > Hippasteria phrygiana. Next base: position 94,007 of record JAZGUH010000875.1, on the reverse strand, counting down.
AATTTTCTTAAGCGCTTTACAGCAGTTGCCATGCGAATCAACGCGGGTTTGCAGTGATTGGAAGGTGATCGCCATCTTTATTTTCGCATTGTGTTTTGTCGTCTTCATCGTCACTTTACCCCAAAATTCCCCTGAAAAAAACCGAAAACCCTGCCCTTTTATCTACGGCATACCTGTTGGTTTGTAATGTCGCTAAATAGTTTGGCAATTCCAATAACCTAAAAATTGATTTTTGTTCCCTTAGGGAACAGGGCCCTACACTACACAATTGCCATATTTAGTCACTAATTAATTACTTGACATTATGGTGAAATGTAGTGTGCGAATATTGCCTACGCGCGAATATAGCTGGCATGGCTGGTGGCATTCCAACGATTGTCAGCCGACAATCGCAGGAAAACGATATAAATTTCCACCTTTCTTGAAAACGACAGCACACCAGGCGCCATGATTTCACAGGATGCTTTTGACTGTTTTACTTGCAGTCTGGTATGGTATTTTGTAATTCAGTAGTTTTGTTTTTTTATGTTTGCAAATGTTGTACAAATGTATACTACATTTAATGCAATAAAGTTTGTTGAAACTTTGAAGTTTTAAACCTTATGAATATGAATACAGGTCTACGTTTAAATGTATCAATCTATTACCTACATTTTTGTACATGTACTCCTCCAACTTGGAGCCCTTGAGCAGTTGTAAGTCTACGTTAACTTCAAGTTGGCGTGCATAATGATCAACAAGTTTATGTTGGCGGCAGTGAGAGAGCTGCGCTGCTTGTTGACTATATGTACATGTACCTCTCTTGCTGTACTAAACACCCATTCACTAGGGACGCTTGGAGCGGTAATTTTTAAGTAGCGCGCAGCAACAGTCGGCAATATAGGATAAGCAGGCCTCCTAGCAGCCCACCATTCAACAGGCTTGGTGTCTAACCCTGATGTCGGCTCGGCCTTGTACCGTTAGACTTCTGACTTGACGATTGTTTGGACATTTAGCTTTTGTATCGGCTGGTCAAAAACATATCCTTGTAAAAGAAATATAAAAAAATCGCCTGACTTGACTCCCTGGAGCCCTCCGGCTCCTCCCTCCTCCACGTCTTTGTTGCCCTAATTTTCTTCGTCCTGCTCTCTACCTGTTGCAATTTTGCTTCCGTCTCCAACTGATTATTTACAGCCATCTTCTCTTCTTTGTTCATTCAAGTCAAGTTTTTAAAGTGTGGATCTGTTGCCGATGCCATGGGTAGCATATCCTCTTTTAGGTACATCGATTGCTTAGATCTGCAAGCATAGCAGCCTTGCAATCCTTGATGAGCTTGGAGTCACCCTCAGAAGCTGCCAATGTCTTCTCCTTTATCTGATTAAGCATTGTTTCTCTGACGACACCATTTTTTTTTATTATTAAAAGTATTGTAGAAGTGTCAAGTTTCGTATGTGTATGAATTTCTTTTTGCAAGGTTTAAAACATTCGCATACATGTACGTGTGTAGGCAATATACACTAAATGAATATGTTCACGACTTTGTATGTTGGATTCGCGCTAGATCTCAGAGTGCGAAAATTCATGTACATGTAGGGCGAAAATGACCACTCGGTGGAATACTTATTTGTTATCAATTAAATATACACTGCAAATACATTATTCTGTGGAAGAGTTGTGTTACAAAATAGGTATTAAGTATAAAAAAAAAAAACATGGACAAAATGTTTAAATTTGTATATAAAAGCTAAGCACTCGACTATGTATACTATCATGGATCGAAATATCCGCTGGACCGAGTCAAATGATTTGAGCGTTGGTCTAGTGAACTCTTGACAGAATGTTTAAATTTGTATAAAAGCTCAGCACTCGACTATGTATACTATCATGGATCGAAATATCCACTGGACCGCTGGACCGAGTCTAATGATTTGAGCGTTGGTCTAGTGAACTCTTGATCGAACCAGTCTGGTGGTCTAGTGATTTTTTTTCTAAATCTGGTGAACTGAAAAGGCCCCAAAATTTGTTTAATGGCAATTTCTCGTTTTGAGGCAGTAAGTTTCAATCAAAACAGCATTTCTAAGGTCATCACCAATGGGGAAAACATTTAAACAGCACACTCATTCAAAACATTGTGTGTTCTTATTTTTACCACTGGTCTTGTCTGGTCTAGTGAAATATTTGTGCTAGTAGCCTGGCTGTCTACATGTACAATGTACATGTACATGTAAAAGATTTTTACCTGAAATTTGACCCCTGACTATGGAAAAAGAAATGTAGTAAATTACAATGTACATGTAGAGGCCTGTACATGTAGCTTACATGTACATGTACCTCCACTTCTAAGATGTTCTCAGTGGATTTGAGCTGTAAAGTTTTCTTCTCTGACTTTTTGAAAAAAATGATACAATTTTTCGACATTTTTTAATCAGCCAGCTGGCTTCTGCAACCTCCAACCCTCTACCACCAAGCTACATGTAGATTTAACGTATGGGCAAAACAACCTACATTTGTACATGTAGGTGTGGATAGCCCACGGATACTGTGCATGTGTTCACGATATTAGCGGCATTGTCAGTTACTGCAACCGGCTCCTTGATTTCCCATTTTTCCACAACCAACTGCATCTCATTCTTAAGGTTGTCGGCTGTGTGTGATTGACTCATTTTCATCGTTACTAGGACATGCGCCTTCAAGGTATAGTTGCCAGCCTCGTCAATCTGTACAGTAGTGGTTATGTAGTCCTCAGTGGCTATGGACGTCGATGCATTAGTGATTATGTTGTGGGTTTTGCCGCCAGTTATGTCCAATTTTACGTGGAAAAAAAGATTGATACATGTATGTAGGACTTTTGATATGGTTCTCGACTATCTCCCGAGTATTTAAGGCCAAGTAAAAAACATGTTTAGCTTTTTTTTTTTTTTTTTAAGGAAGGAGGGGCTTTTTTCAAGATGGCCGCCATTCTTTTTAAAATTTCTGACAACTGTACGTTTTTCAACTGTTCAAAGATACAAATAACCCGAACCTTACCAAATCCTCCAAAATCCTCTTTGCCAAAAGGAGGAATTTGGAGGATTGAGGGTCTTTGGAAGTTGAAGCATTGGAGGATTTTGCAGTATTGAGGGCATAAGAGGATTTTGCCCCAGAGGAAAATGGAGGATCCAGGTCATCAGGCCTAATCTTATACTAGGGTGTTTACAATGTACGAAAACCCCAAGAGGATTTTGGAGTATTCATGCAATGGTCCCCATAAGAGGATTTTGTAGGATTCAGGTAAATCAGAGGATGTTGGAGGATTCAGGTTACTTGGAGGAAAAATGATGTATGAAGTCGGGGATAAAGGAAGAGACATGGTGGACAAGAGAATTGAACATGCTTATAGTGGTTTTAATATTTTCAGTAAGCTTGTATTTTATTTTCTGATGGATCGGTTGAAGTCATGCTCGTGTTGCTCGTGTTTCCCGTGTACGGCATTTTAAGAACCTTATCGTTGTCCTTTTTTTTGCATAATTTACAAATGGTTTGTTTTTTGTACGCGACTCCTTCCTTGGGAAATCAGCAATAAGTCCAAACCCAGCTTTTTTTGCCCTTCTTTTGTTCGACAAAGTTGTTAATTGAAAGTGCACTTTCTCTACCCCTTGTCTCGCTACTAGAACACATTTATGTCACTGCACATGTACATTGTCATTTTACTTCAGATCAAGCTGAGGTTTGCAGGTAGAAATATCAGAAAAATCATGTACATGTACATTTGTACATGTACATTTGTACATGCCGTAATTTACACAAATATTGTGTACATGTACATGTACATGTACATCGTACGTGTATGTACGTGTACATTTGAGCAACGGTATACATGTAACTCTGTAAACTGTAAACCAATGCAAACCTTTTCTTCCTGTACATGTTGTGATCAAGGTACATACATATTACCATGGAGGAAGAAAACACACATACAATGTACATGCCAGTTTATTACCACAACTACAACCACAACCATTGACCTCAGGTGACCTTGAATAATGCTGAATTAGTTGTCATCATGAGTTGAGTACACCCACTTGTATTGTTTACACTGGTTATGTAGGGGAAGATCACTTCTTCTTGACTTGGAAAAACAAAGTTTTTAACCATGGCAAGTTACCATCGAGATGCTAAAACACTCGACTGTTCATGTACATGTACGCCTCCCATTATGTGACTTGGCTTCTAAATTCTTTTTTTCCTTCTACTTTGTACCAAGATTAGATTTATGGCCAATTCTAAAAATTCTTTTTCTCAGTCTTGTTTACTATATTTATCTTTGTTTAATTTCGCCAGCAGATAAATGCACATGTACATTGTTTCTTACCAGATTACGTATGCGTTTAATGTCATGTCCATGTAATCAGTTTGTTTGTCACATCCGTCAATTTCGTCATTCTGTATACTGTTTGTCTGTTTGTCTGTTGTTTCCGTCCGATTTTTATGTCTCATCATTTCACTCAGTATTTCTTGAATTAGTTATTATTTAAAAGCATCTCTATACAAGCTTCGGCTTCCAGAATATGCCTCCATGTACAAATGTACATGTATGTGCCGGCAATATATTTCCTTGTATACTATATATTGTAATTTCTTGTATATTTCAATTGTCCTGTGCAGAATGGAAATAAATGTGAACTGAACTGAACTACACATGTACATACATGTACATGTACATTGTATATATGTGCATACTCATGGTAACCATGCACATGTACACGTAATGCAATGTACAGGTATGTGGGTTCTTCCCGGATTTTGTAAACTCCATCCAACCGTAAAGATCACAAAAGGCTTCTTTTTTTTTTACAATGTACAGTGTTTGAACATCGTATACTATGCATAATATAGGAGCATGGGCTTAAAGCTGTGTGGTGTATGAACACAATGAACATGGAGTAGCAAGAAGTCAAGTTTCTGACTCATACTAGTCTAAAGGCCTTTTCACACTACGAAAAATCTCGGTGTTGGACCCGGGTCCGACCCGTGTTGACTAGACTGACCTTTTCACACTGCAACATTTCAACACGGCAATGACCCGTGTAGAACGCTCAACCCGGGTTGAAACCCAACCCTGCTCGGGAGGTGGGTTGAGAGCTCTCGACCCGTGTAGAGAAGTTGGACCCGTGTTGAAAGTCGTAGTGTGAACGTCTCCGGGTTGAGTTCGACCCGTGTAACCGTGGATCGGAGTGTGCGTGCAGAGCACCACATACTAGGCTGTTCGATATGACGATATTTGCCGATGTTTCGGTATTATGTTGCTTTTTAAGTTTTTGCAGCGTTTATGGTTTCTCCAAGTGTGTATACGTTAAGTGTGGATTAGTCTAGATTACCTTGCGCGAAATTATTTCCAATAAATTTGACGGCAGATAGTACATAACGTATATGGAGGAATACAAAAATAAATTCTGTACTAAATGTGTCGTTTCTTTAATCGTTTTAAACCCCGACATGACTTATTATCCGACATCTCCGCGCCGTATGTAGCGCACATTGCGTGCATGCGTATTCCATCGTTAGTGTAGTCTTGGTCAAATGCAAACAACCTCACTGAACGCTACCATATTATTCCCAGTGTACAATGTATGTACATGCAGCTAACATTTTGCGAACTTCGTCTCGAGAAAAGGCTACTTAGGTATGAGGGGGCCGGGGTTTATTGCTCAATATGGGGAACCCCAAAAGTGCATCTGCGCGTGCGCGTTGCTCTGTTGCAAACAGCTGGCCTTGGCCGGTCCGGTCAAGTACAAGAAGTGCGCGTGCAAGCATGGAGGAATAAAACACACTGGATACTTTTACCTCCGATATGTCGGAGAAAATGGGCCCCAAATCAGACAAAAGACCGACATGGAGTGAGGAGGATTTGGGCTGACAGCTCCGATCCATCCAAAGCCAGCTCGGCGGAACGACCAGAATGCAGTATGGGGATTTTCCGATTCGACCCGTGTTGAACGGCCGGCCGTGTGTGTAGTGTGAAACGATCGCACAATACACGGGTCAAAACATTACACGTGTAGCAAAAATGCTGGCGCTGTGTTGAGTAGTGTGAAAAGGCAGCGTAATTGACCCGTGTTGAAAATTTAAGAAGTCTACACGGGTCGGACCCGTGTCGGACCCGTGTAGATTTCAACACGGGTCGAACTTACATAGTGTGAAAAGGCCTATAGTGATGAAACCAGTCCCCATGTTCCCAGACAGCCTCTACACATGTACTTCACGGGGTCTCGTACACACATTTACATACATAATGAGCTTTCGCGAAACAGGATAAATGGTTCAGAATAACAACCCTTTTTTTTTAATATAAAAATCCTTCTCATCTGCAAACTAATCTTCATCAATTAAAAGAGTATTTAAACTGTCGGAAGAGTCGAACAAGTCAAAATTGTAATCGGCGTTTTAGTTGCTCTTTAACCCTAACCCTTGGGTAACTTTACTAGAAAGTATCCCGAATCCACCAAAATCCACCTATTTTGTCGTGCATAAAAAGTTGGTTTTGGTGACTGCTCAATATGGAGGTATCCTGAATCCATCAAATTCCTGCAGTACCGCTAGGCTTACAATCCTCAATCCATTAAAATCCTCCAGTTTTCAATATAGAGGTATCCTGAATCCGCCGAAATCCTCCAAAACAGGGGTATGGATTTTGATGGATTCAGGTACATGTAGGTTAGGGTTAAGAGGGTTTTATGGATGTACTAAAGCATACAAAAATCGGTGTTTGTAAGGAAAATTGTAGCCAGCAAAACTCAGTGTTGTAGTACTCGTACTCGAGTACCGTTTTTAGAGTACTCATACTCGTAGTTGTACTCGAAATGTCAAAGTACTCGTACTCCAACTGACGGCACTCGTACTCTGGCAGCAAAGTACTTAAACTCGATGTGTCAAAATTATTTAATCACTGATTATTTTATCGATACTTTCAAATGGTTGATAGCGGAGAAATCGACTTCCTCTGTGCACCGTCCGGACAAATTCGTCCGTACCCCCGCCCTGGGCATGGGAAGGTCTAATGTCGCTTCACAGAATCTTGTGAAGGAAGTACGGATGGCATTATTGGTAACTTATCATGACCTTTGCATGCAGCTAGCGTATGCTACGTATGATAAACAGCTGCAGCAATCGAGTTTGTGTGCACTGCATGCTACGTCACAAGTCACGCAAAATCTGTCCAATGAGAGCTCAAAGAGATCACCCCTTTAGCGTCCTGTTTGTAAGGGTACGAGTGAACCGGACAAATATCTAGCCGTTAGTCGGCCAATTACGCACCATGACCCGTTTGCTGTATGTGCGCACACTGGCCAATCATATGTGAAACGCCGAGGTGTTCTCAAAATGGTCGTTCGATGGTATCGTGCGAAGTTTCGGTGCGAACTCCGCACAAGGTGGTCTTAAGATCTTGCCTCTTTTTCCATAGAATTATTATCTTGCAATTTCTGCAAATTGTACCTCACGGTACCCTCCAAAATCCCAAAAGCCTCCGGGCAATATCGCAGTTGGAATTCCCCCAAAATGTATGTACACCATGCTGATCAAATTCCACACAAAAATGGTCAATAAGTGTTCACATGCTTATTTTATATGGTCTTAGATGGTGTGGCGCTGCCGGGATTGTACTTTCAAAGTTTGGGGGGGCAGGGGGGTTGTTGAATTAGACAATTTAAAAAAATAAAATTTTATTCCGATTTTTTTCGGCGGCGGATCCGTAATTCAAGTTAGTGCACTAACTACATTTACAGCTTTACTTATAAATGTGGAAATTTGCATTAGCAAGAAAAACCAGGCATGAGAATTGTAAGAACATGTTTAAAGTTAAAATAAAAAATCTTTTCTCAGCCATTTGAATGCGTGTTGTACTTGTTTGTTTCTTTTAGTCTGAGGAATCTAAGGGCCCGAGATACATGAAGGCTTGGGACTTTAAATGCACTGTAGATTAATTTTATTAAATGACCTTTCATGTCTGTACATGTATGTCAGCTGTGTAGCATTTCCGTGGGAAAACACTTTGATTTGGGACTGCTATTGCAGATTAAAAAGAAATCGCATACATGTATTATTAACACATAATTTTCGGCTTCATGCACAATGTACTCGGACTTTTACTCGTACTCGGAAGTACAAGTACTCGGACTCGGACTCGGACTCGTACTCGTACTCGTACTCGGAAATACAAGTACTCGGACTCGTACTCGTACTCGAAAATACAAGTACTCGGACTCGTACTCGTACTCTTACTCGTACTCGTACTCGTACTCGTACTCGTACTCGTACCCCTACTCGTACTCGTACTCGTACTCGTACTCGTACTCGTACTCGTACTCGTACCCCTACTCGTACTCGTACTCGTACCCCTACTCGTACTCGTACCCCTACTCGTACTCGTACCCCTACTCGTACTCGGAAGTACAAGTACATGTACTTGTTCGGAGACCTGTACTTGTACTCGGTTGGCAAAGTTATACACGCCATTTTCTGCAGTTTCAATCCATTGTTGGATTATTGTGTAATGTGTATGTTACACTTGGCTGCACAAGCACATTGTGTCCGTTTCGCTTGGCTGCAAAGCTGACTCGACACCTCGGCGCCTCTCTGTAAATAACCGTACTCAATGGGTTTGAGAGTAGGATTAGTTGAGTTTTGTCAAAAACAAAACAATTAATGCAGTACAGTCACAAAATTGAAATAAAACTGGAGTGAGTCATACTAGGTGCCTGTGTACATGTACTACTTGTATTCCATATACATGTATTTGGGGGCTAAAGTGTGACATGTTTTGGTGTATTTGTACCTGTTACACCTGACCTGTGTAACTTCCCATCAAGTATATCTCTAAAATTGACTTCAAACTATTTTTTACTTATTTGGCAGGTACTTTGCTATTAACCCTAACCCACCTCAATCCTCCAAAATCCTCCTTGCCATTTTGGAGGATTTTTGAGGATTGAGTATGGTATTTCAAGAAAAAGGATTTTGGAGGATTGAGATGAATGGTGTTTGAGAAACAGGAGGATATTAGATGATTGAGGGTGAATGGTGTTTGAGAAACAGGAGGATTTTGGAGGATTGATGGGGAATGGTGTTCGAGAAACAGGATTTTAGAGGAACATAAATGCAAACAATTTGGAGGATTTTGGAGGATTGAGGATGAATGCATTTTTTGGGCAGGGCTTAACCCTAACCCCCTAGACCCTTTTTGCTAGGAACCATGCTCAATCCTCTGATTGCCCTGCCCAAAAAATGCATTCATCCTCCATCCTCCAAATTCCTTCATCCTCCAAAATCCTCCATCCTTCTGTGCTTTAAACACCATTCATGTGTAACAGGGGCACTAAAAATGTCACACTTTTGGACCCCAAATTTATAGAAAGACCCATGTGACCATACTCTGTGCATGACTATGACAGGATTTCATCGAGATCAAGTCCATCACTTGATCTCATATCACCTGATCTCATATCACCTAGGCTCTGCAAACATTGTCATGAACTTTGTACGGCTGTGCTATGCCTACAGCACACTGGTACATGTAAGTACAGTAGTACCACAATATTGACTTGTGCTATAGGAAAGCATGTGATAGAGTGGTAACTGATTGTAACACACTAAGTGAATATATTATTGTTTTTTTTATATCCAACCATGCTTAATCTACATGTAACTGTATCCAACAGTGGGTTCTTTTTGGATTTTGTCGTCGGTGAATAAAATATCTTGTGTTCTAGGAGATGGATTCTATTAGCCTTTTTCGATTTGGGTAAACCTTTCGTATGGCACAAAAGGGTCACCCAAATCGAATAGCGCCCTCTGATTGTGCCCGCCATATCTCAAAAAGGCTAATTGGATTTAGCAGGCTTCACACTTTTCTGTCATTGGATTCTGTTCTATTCAGTAGAGTGCATAGAGAAAACCTGAAGGGGGTTGGATACTTCTATGAATGGTACAATGTAGTACCACAAACAGGATATACATTTACCTCTGGTTACGGTGTACATATGTAGGTCAGGTGATTTCCATTTGACAAGGAAAATGGATGGAATAAACATAATTACAATGTATGTACTTGTACATGTACCCTGAAATATAACTTGTGTTCGGAAGTTAATCAGGACTGTATAACCCTACATGTGAGATAAGTGTGTTAATTAATTTCGCTTAGCCTTTTTTTTTCTCCAGATGTGGCGTCTGTTGGCCAATTTTGGTCAGATGAAGAATAGTTAAACATTTCAAGACAACTAGTACATGTAGTCTTGGTTCCAAGACATCCTTAGTGCACAGTGCGATACAGCGCGCACAGGTTAATGGCTGTACAGCACCCTCTACACATGCACACCAAGTACATGTCAGGCCTTGAATTTGGTAATTTTTAGGGCAAGGCCACTTTGGCCTTGGATAAAGCAAAATTATGGAGGGCACCAAGGCCAGTAAGTAGGGCACCAAGGCCAAATTATATCTGCAGAAAGGGCACGGAGGGCGCGGCACTGTTGATGTTTTTCCGTTCAAAACGTATTTAACTAAGAGTAAGAGTAAGACTATGAGGCCAAAAACATACTGCTTCCGATCACATGGGTATTCAATTATATGTGAATTCCAGCCTAAACTATTTCCGTTTACGCTACGAAAGCTATAACAAAAAATTGCCAAAAAAATTTTCAAAACTTGCCCTAATTAATGTCAAAAATATTTACGGTCGATAATTCTTAAAAATCATGGAGAATTTAGGTCGTACACATCACTATGCACAACGCTAATTTATAACCATAACGCTAACCACGATGGGAAACTGGCCAACACTGTCCGTTTATCCATGGAGAAATAAATTTCTCAATGGTTTATCGTACGGTGGTAATGCGTGCGTGATGCACTTTGTGTGGCGGGCGATAAACCTCGTGTTGCGGCAGGAAATGTCGGGGAAACACGCTGCGGTGTACAAGCGGTACAACCTCGAAATAAATTCATGAACACGGAAAATGCATACACAGACAAAATAGATCAAGTTCTGTGAATTAACGTGCAGAAATCTTCTTTCTCTATCGATTTTTTGGGCCTAATTATTCATCGAAACTTTTGACAATCGGAACACCGCGTGTTGTGACCAAAGTTCATGAAGTTACTGTACGTACATGTATGTAGCACGCCGAAGGCGTGCTTCATAGCACCGCCTACAGGGCGCGTTTCCTCGTACACGAACATCGATGCGTATTGTGAGGCGCGCACGTGCAAGTACTGAGAAAAAGAAAGTCAGTTGACTGCACGTAAACGTTGCCGTACATGTACATACTCCTGCTGATTTGTGTGTACGTACGAATACACACATTTAATCTTGCGGTGGGGGTGTTGATGCTTGAAGTATCGGCACACTCCGAAACTGGACCAGATTAATAGTTTGTGTGCGACGTGCATGAACTGTGATTCTGTACGCGCGATCGTCAACGTGTTGTGCAGCGAGATTTTATGAAGGGCTGGCATGACATCGAAAAAACAAATGATATGAAGGATTGTACTTGTAGTGGCTGTGTTTTTGCAAAAAGGGCACGACGGCCAAGGTAAATTTGGGGCAAGGCAAAACTGGCCGTGAAGACGGAGATTTTGTGTGGGGCACCGCGGCCAGTAAGAAGGCAACGACGGCACTGGCCGTCGTGGCCGTCGTTCATTTCAAGCCCTGACATGTAGGCTGTTCACACAGAATTTATGCTCACACTTGGACAAAACTTGACCCACTTGAAAGAGTAAATCTTCCTTAACAAAAAAATTAACATTTTTCTAATCAGACATTGTATTTTCAAGTTAGATTAGTTTCTTTAATGCAACTGTGGGTTAAAAATTAGCCAAGATGTCAAAGGTCATCCTATGTTTTTCTTTGTTTTCAATTTGGCACCAAGTACATATGTACATGTACATGTACATTGTAAATGATACCACAGGCAACATATTTGATTGTAATTCAATTAAGAGTAGGTTTTTGACAAAGGACAGTTGCTATAATTGAGCTGTAGTAACATCACTTCAATAATCTATTAATACAGAAAATTTTAATCACCTCATTTGCATATTATTTAGCAAAAAATGCATATTTTGCTTTTTTTCTGGTCAAAATTTTGTATTGTGCTTTTCAAAACTTCAAGTTAGTGTCTCTGTAAGTAAGGAAATGTATATTTGAATTCTGGAAATACAGGAGCCTAAAACAGAATCACAGGTGTCACATGACATCATTTGCATAATTATTATGGAATCGTACTGTTTTGTGATTTTTTTCTAAATTCAATTTGTATTTTGCATCGCAAATGTTTCAAATCAGTGTCTAAAAATGAAAGGGGTGTTTTAAGATGATTTTACACATGAGGTAAAAAACTTACCATCTTTTTCAATTACCTCATTTCCATATTTTCATTAATTACAAGGCACTCCTGCCAAGCAATATATTCTCTATCACAACTGCAGAATAAATCTTTGGATGTAACAAACATGGTGCTGTTGTCACTGACAGGATACACTTTAGGCCGAGCAGAAAAAATTGTGTGTTTCCGGTAACGGTCTGAAAAAAATCTAGTTACATTTGTAGTACATGTAGGTAGGGAAAACAGTTTTATTTTGTCATTTTCTTTGGTTCATTTCAGTTTTGCATGCATAAGTTTGCATTAGGCCTAGTACTCATTTGCGTGTTCTTTCGCAATGTTTGAAACTCACTAAAGATGTACGTGTTCTAATCTCTGTTGTACATGTAGGCCTACTTATATTTCATAAAGAATGATGAAAACTGGTGAAATCAGAGTTGAACTGATTGTAAAAAAAGAATCATAACATGGCAATACAGAAAGGGGTCAAAATCCTCCATAGATCAGTGCAATGTTTTCAATGTAAACACGGCCATCCATTCATTTTGATACCGAAATATCGGCAAAAATATATCGCGATATTCGATATTAACGTGATGACGTCACTTTTTCCTTACCGGAAGAACGGAGGAATAAAAGAAAAATACTTGATGGAAATCACCACAGCATCATGAGATCGGGGCCACCAGGATCGGGCCCACCGGGATTGAGTTCGGATCCGCTAAAAATATGGGCCGGCCATCGAGATCTCAAATCAGGCCGGGGCAGGCAGGATTGGGGGGCCGGGTTGACAAGGCTTTACTCGTTGTTAAACTACTCTTGTGACGTCACTCTATTCAGAAAAGTGTCGATTCTTTTTCAAGAATGTACAGTTAACTTAATTCATTTAATTCATCTCATACAATGTACCTCAAAGCATTAGTAAGAATGGACACTTTTTGTTCCCTTGAAATCTTGACAATGGGTGTGAAAGGGACGTAGTTTAAGTCGGAGAAACGACTCAAAAGGTGGACATTCTTTGATTCGAACGGGCTCGGATGCTTCGCGTCCTCGCCCTTTCCAATCCAAGAATGTCCACTTTTTCGTCGTTTCTCCTTAACAGAAGTTGGAGTACTACGACGTTTACCTTCAGTTGGCTTCTTTACGGCACTTCAGAAAGACTAGCGTTTGTTTCTATTTCGGCATTGTTGATTAGTAACAGCTGATAATTAATACCATGGACGCCTACAATCACACGTGAGCTGTCAAAAAAACTTCGTCTTGTGCACACGTCCGTACACAAGGCAGACATTGTACATACATTGTACCGGCAATACATGCGCCGTACATGCATTGTACACTGGGAAAACAATTTTAAACAGTGGCATTCAGTGCGGTTGCTTGCACAGACCAAGGCTAGCAACAAAGCAACGCGCACGCGCAGATGCGCTTTAGGGGTTGGCATTATTGTTTAATAATGCCAACCCTTAAAGCGCATGTCTTAGTAGTCTTGTCTCAAGACACAGTTCGCAACATGTTATCTGCGTGTACGTACACTGTACACTGGAAATAATACGGTAACATTCAGTGCGCTTGTTTGCACTTGACCAAGACTACACCAACGATCATGGCGCGCACGCACACGTGCGCTATATGGTGCGGAGAGTATGACGGAGCGAGAAGTTATGTCGGGGTTTAGAAAACGATCAAAGAAACGACACATTTACACATGTACAGGTAGTATGTATTTTTATTTCTCCGTTTTAACACAGGTATGTTTGTGTCAAATTATGGGTGGTTTCAAGTATGGAAAAATTGTTATGTTGCAAATAATTGCAAATAGTGCTCATTAAAAATTTGCAACTAGCAAAATGGCAATAAAAAGTTTGAGGTCTGCAATTTGGCCCCAAAAATTCCAGGTCGGTTGGGTTACCGGAAACACACAATTTTTTCTGCTCGGCCTTACCTTGTGCCATCAGCAATTAAGTTAATTATGATCCGATTTGCATAACAGACTAATTAGCTTTAATAAGGCGAATTTTGCAAATTGACATAATAAATTGCTGACAATGTACAACAACTTTTGCCATTCTGGGGAGCCATTCTGGAGAGCCATTCTGGAGAGCCATTCTGGAGAGCCATTCTGGAGAGCCATTCTGGAGAGCTTGATGCAGAATCCATTGGTAAAGAAGTCAAAAGACCAAGTGAAGTGAAGGTTGACAGGCTTGCAGTCTGTCCAAATGGTGATGGGTCCGTTGTTACTTGCGTAAGTTTAGGTGCCAATACCAGCGGAATAAAAGTAGCAGTTCCGCAGAATCGCATCCTTCTAGTGGCGACAACAACCATTACCTGTGATCAATCACAAAATAAGCTTCATGAAACTAACTATTTAGTATAAAATTCCAAGAAATATTCTAGAAATAATCTATTTAACTGTAATCTATCTACAAATGTGATACATGTATTATACTCTAACTTATAGGACAGTTACCAAGAAAAATTAAGTTGGAATTATGCCAAAAAATATTAACTTTGCTAGACCTGACAAAAAGGAGAAGACGTGGAGTTCAAAGTGTCCCAAAATGAATTGTATAAAATCATTTCTTTTATTATTAATTCCATTTTTTTATAATTCATAAAATTGATCAACTTTATGAAAAGGTAAAATCCAACAATTGTCAAGAAAACTATATTCGAGCCACTGTGCGTGTGCTGCACGTGCGAACGTGTGCATGTTTGGTGAACCCGAACAATAAGCCGCTAAACGTACCTCGGAAAAAAAACCCTCTTTTGGAAAAACTGGTAGTACATATAGACTTTTAACCCTAACTCCCTAGTATAATTTACTAGGAACCATACCCATCCTTGCAAATTCCAACACCATATGGTAAACTGTACACACAAATTGTTGGACTCTGATTCTGGTGGTATGCCAAACTCAGTGTCAAGGACTATCAGTTTAAGGGTCCAGTACCTATCCTAACAGATTCCAACCAAACATGCTGTTGGGTTTTGACGGGTTGAGTACTGTTAGGGTTTTAAAGACACTATAGAGTTAACTGGAATAATCACTTGATCTACATACCTTGTTGCGTGAAAATTAATGCAGGCTACATGTACATGAGGGTTTCAGTGACTTGAAAAGTGTTTTCAATCATCATGACATGAAGCTCTGGAAGAATTCTAACGCAACTTGACCCGGAAACAGCTGGACATGTTTTCTTTCCGATGATGACGTTTCCGAAGCTCTTTGGCCAATCACGATTCCCCAAAACGAGCCAAAGTTTTCCGATCTGATCAAGCCGAAATCGCCTTTGCGCAGAAGTGCGGTGCCAACAACAAGCCCTCTCGGAAGCCGTGTGAGTGCATAGGTTTTGTACATATTCGCGTGCGCGCTGCGTGTAAGTGTATGGGGAGTCGCGTTTTGGCAATGGAAGTGGGGGTGCGCATGGAACAGCCTACACGAAGGCCACATCGCTAAGGACGCCTTGGCCCTTTTGTATTTTCGCTCGCGAAATTGCAAACAGAATTGTGTGTGTGACATAGAATTGTGTGTGACATAGAATTGTGTGTGTGACATAGAATGCCAGAGAACAAAAGAGAACAATATCGTCTGTGATTCCCAGCATACGTCCACGATTGGGATTGTGTACAAAACCAATGAAGGTCTTCCGAAAAAGTTAAAGCGCATGTACAAACAAAAGAGGAACAATAGGACGTGTGTTTTGCATGCATTGTATAATCGCTGACTCACTGGTCTAGTTTCTGTACTAAATGCAATTTCCTGTCCGCGTCCATGAGTACATGTACATACCAAGCAATGCATGTTGTGTGTTATGCTATGGTACATGTACGCTATGTACACGTATGTACCTCCGGCAGGTTAGAAGTTCTGGTTCGCAAATTATACACCACCGACTATTCGCGATCCAACTCCGACAAGCCGCGTGGACATTGGCCCCGGCTTCACTGCTCTGCTGGCAACTTAATTCCCCGCGCCATACAGCTTGAGGTACGCATGTACATGTACGTACGTATGTTATCTGACTTTGGCCTTGGTGTGTGTGTGTGAGTTTGTATATGCCGGCAATCGTGGACCTAGGACAAAAGAATTCGAGCGTAGACAAAGGGGTCCACGTTTGACCTAACGTCCACGATTGAAAATCGTGTACAAAACCAATGGGAGGCCTTCCGAAAAAGTTAGAGTATAAACAAAAGAGGAACAATGGGAGGTCCACGATTGCACCCGTTTACATGACTACATTGTGTGTGTGTGTGTGTGTGTGTGTAGAGGGCGCTGTACAGCCATTAACCTGTGCACGCTGCATGCTTGCACCGCTGAGGACATCTTGGAACCAAGACTAGACAACTTCGCAATGACCTTTCACTCTTCCATTGTGAATGGTGTGTCTGGACCCATCTGGATCAAGTGGTTTATTACCCTTGTAGGATCTGATTGCCCTTTGGGGCTGGATGATATTTCTTCACTCACTCAAACAAATGTGAATTCAGTATTTGATACCAGGACTACTGTCCAGCATCAGACCATACTGGGCTTTGATATTACATGTAACTGTTAACAGTTAGTGGTGGTCAGGGATTAGTCGAGATTAAAAGATCAAAATAGGATTATACATATTGCAGACTGGTTTGAAAGGATTAGCCACAGGCCTGCCCATGTGTTGTTTTTCACAGCTCCTGTACTTATGTGCATATATGTAAACCTGTGAATGTTCATGTAGAAGTACAAATTGTAAAGCTCTGTAAAGTGCCTTTCTTACGAGTTCTCATTAACATGCACATGTACAATGTACATGTACTTTATTAGTCGCCAAGAAGGCTTGAAGGTGTAGACATGAGCAGAAATTGTGTTCCTAACATGTACATAAATAACATGTACATGAGAACTGCAACAATAGTACATGTATCTATATGTACATGTGTAAGCCAATAATTTTTGACCTCTCTGCCAACCTAGCCTTACATGTGCATGACTTACAAATGTAGGCCAATATACCAAATGACTTCATGGTCCATTCTACATGTACATAGGCCTGCATGTACAGTTATCTGCTCTCAGGAAAAAGCAAACTTTTGAAAAACATGTGTACTGTATGACTGAATTTACTCAGTGAAGGTGGTTTTGTACGTCTGCTTTGACCAAATGACGATGATTAAAGCAGACTCTTAGAAATGTCTAGGAGAAAGAGCTGTTCTTGGCAAAACCTTTACGACCCAAAGAACGTTTTAAGTGAACAAATTGTACAAATTTTTTGGGGGGGGTTTTGTCTTCTGCCAAAGTCAAATACATACATAGAAGAAACAAAGTGTCTCGTATGCTTTCTGGATATAAACTCCACAACGACCGCCTCTTGTGTGGTTTCTGTGACTGTCTTCGGTTTCAGTTTCTGTCGTCTACAACTGCTGAAGTCATCACATGAAAACTATGTTTGTAATAACTAGAAAGTAACAGAATTTTGTTCTTCACAGAATCACTCTTTTGAAACGGAATTTGGGTTTGGAAACAAACCCCATTAATTATGTTTACTATAAATGTGCATAAGGGCGGCAAAACGTATGGAATGAAATGATTTTTTGTTTAAATTTATAGTGTTCGAAAGGTTCCATTCAGGTAAACTTTGCATTTTTTAGGTGAAATGGATCCGCCAGTGCTGTTCTAATGGTTTAAATGGAATTCAGGATTTTCATAAATGAAAAATTGACATTTACAGAAAAGACAAGTACTGGCTTTAAAAGGAATAAAAAAAAAGAAGTCACTTCCAAGAATGGACTCTTCTGCACCTTTGGTTAAAAAACGGGGCTTGTGAGTCGTACATATGTACATACAGTACTGCTGTGTGAGTTGTGAAATCTTTTGACTAAAGTACTTGAGATGTACGTACACATGTACATGTAACCACTCGCAAGAAGCTGACCACATTTTCACAACCTGAGAAAAATTCACGTGTCAACTAATGCAGTTTTAGCATTTCAAGTCGCCAAATCATCTTTTGTAGTTCTTTAAAAAGATCTTACTTAAACTTCATGGTTCAATTTCAACTCAAAAATGTTCTAATAGCAAAGGAAATGATTGTGTCACAAGCGATTTGCGAACTATACATTAACCCTAACTCCCTAGGTGGTGTGAAAAAACGTATTGAAATTGGAGGATTCAGGACTGTTTAGATTAAAGACGTTGATTGCTATGCACTGGGTATAAGAGAAACCATGGCATTACCAGTCACAGACAGTGTTGTAGTCGAGACCATTTCAAGACCAGGCACAAGACCAGGCACAAGACCAGGCACAAGACCAGGCACAAGACCAGGCACAAGACCAGGCACAAGACCAGGCACAAGACCAGGCACAAGACCAGGCACAAGACCAGGCACAAGACCAGGCACAAGACCAGGCACAAGACCAGGCACAAGACCAGGCACAAGACCAGGCACAAGACCAGGCACAAGACCAGGCACAAGACCAGGCACAAGACCAGGCACAAGACCAGGCACAAGACCAGGCACAAGACCAGGCACAAGACCATGCACAAGACCATGCACAAGACCATGCACAAGACCATGCACAAGACCATGCACAAGACCATGCACAAGACCATGCACAAGACCATGCACAAGACCATGCACAAGACCATGCACAAGACCATGCACAAGACCATGCACAAGACCATGCACAAGACCATGCACAAGACCAGCTTGTAACAGGCACAAGTAACAGGCATAAACCATGACAAAGGAATGCTTTTGTTACAGTTCATTTGAATAGCTTAAGACTTGGATTAAGACTGCTGGTCTTGTGCTGGTCTTGTGCTGGTCTTGCAGGGTCTTGCAGGGTCTTGCAGGGTCTTGTGTGGTCTTGTGATGGGTCTTGACTACAACACTGGTCACAGAGCTGCCAACCAGTACAGATTTGTCCGTATTTCATATGGAAATTCACGAAAAATACGGAAGTATGAAGTTTTGTTTTGTGAAATCTGACCATTGTCATGCATGCTATTTACTGTATGTGTACTGCCTCATTAGCCCTAACCCTCCAGCTCTGTAAAGTGCCTTTCTTACGAGTTCTCATTAACATGCACATGTACAATGTACATGTACTTTATTAGTCGCCAAGAAGGCTTGAAGGTGTAGACATGAGCAGAAATTGTGTTCCTAACATGTACATAAATAACATGTACATGAGAACTGCAACAATAGTACATGTATCTATATGTACATGTGTAAGCCAATAATTTTTGACCTCTCTGCCAACCTAGCCTTACATGTGCATGACTTACAAATGTAGGCCAATATACCAAATGACTTCATGGTCCATTCTACATGTACATAGGCCTGCATGTACAGTTATCTGCTCTCAGGAAAAAGCAAACTTTTGAAAAACATGTGTACTGTATGACTGAATTTACTCAGTGAAGGTGGTTTTGTACGTCTGCTTTGACCAAATGACGATGATTAAAGCAGACTCTTAGAAATGTCTAGGAGAAAGAGCTGTTCTTGGCAAAACCTTTACGACCCAAAGAACGTTTTAAGTGAACAAATTGTACAAATTTTTTTGGGGGGGGTTTTGTCTTCTGCCAAAGTCAAATACATACATAGAAGAAACAAAGTGTCTCGTATGCTTTCTGGATATAAACTCCACAACGACCGCCTCTTGTGTGGTTTCTGTGACTGTCTTCGGTTTCAGTTTCTGTCGTCTACAACTGCTGAAGTCATCACATGAAAACTATGTTTGTAATAACTAGAAAGTAACAGAATTTTGTTCTTCACAGAATCACTCTTTTGAAACGGAATTTGGGTTTGGAAACAAACCCCATTAATTATGTTTACTATAAATGTGCATAAGGGCGGCAAAACGTATGGAATGAAATGATTTTTTGTTTAAATTTATAGTGTTCGAAAGGTTCCATTCAGGTAAACTTTGCATTTTTTAGGTGAAATGGATCCGCCAGTGCTGTTCTAATGGTTTAAATGGAATTCAGGATTTTCATAAATGAAAAATTGACATTTACAGAAAAGACAAGTACTGGCTTTAAAAGGAATAAAAAAAAAAAAGTCACTTCCAAGAATGGACTCTTCTGCACCTTTGGTTAAAAAACGGGGCTTGTGAGTCGTACATATGTACATACAGTACTGCTGTGTGAGTTGTGAAATCTTTTGACTAAAGTACTTGAGATGTACGTACACATGTACATGTAACCACTCGCAAGAAGCTGACCACATTTTCACAACCTGAGAAAAATTCACGTGTCAACTAATGCAGTTTTAGCATTTCAAGTCGCCAAATCATCTTTTGTAGTTCTTTAAAAAGATCTTACTTAAACTTCATGGTTCAATTTCAACTCAAAAATGTTCTAATAGCAAAGGAAATGATTGTGTCACAAGCGATTTGCGAACTATACATTAACCCTAACTCCCTAGGTGGTGTGAAAAAACGTATTGAAATTGGAGGATTCAGGACTGTTTAGATTAAAGACGTTGATTGCTATGCACTGGGTATAAGAGAAACCATGGCATTACCAGTCACAGACAGTGTTGTAGTCGAGACCATTTCAAGACCAGGCACAAGACCAGGCACAAGACCAGGCACAAGACCAGGCACAAGACCAGGCACAAGACCAGGCACAAGACCAGGCACAAGACCAGGCACAAGACCAGGCACAAGACCAGGCACAAGACCAGGCACAAGACCAGGCACAAGACCAGGCACAAGACCAGGCACAAGACCAGGCACAAGACCAGGCACAAGACCAGGCACAAGACCAGGCACAAGACCAGGCACAAGACCAGGCACAAGACCATGCACAAGACCATGCACAAGACCATGCACAAGACCATGCACAAGACCATGCACAAGACCATGCACAAGACCATGCACAAGACCATGCACAAGACCATGCACAAGACCATGCACAAGACCATGCACAAGACCATGCACAAGACCATGCACAAGACCATGCACAAGACCATGCACAAGACCATGCACAAGACCAGCTTGTAACAGGCACAAGTAACAGGCATAAACCATGACAAAGGAATGCTTTTGTTACAGTTCATTTGAATAGCTTAAGACTTGGATTAAGACTGCTGGTCTTGTGCTGGTCTTGTGCTGGTCTTGCAGGGTCTTGCAGGGTCTTGCAGGGTCTTGTGTGGTCTTGTGATGGGTCTTGACTACAACACTGGTCACAGAGCTGCCAACCAGTACAGATTTGTCCGTATTTCATATGGAAATTCACGAAAAATACGGAAGTATGAAGTTTTGTTTTGTGAAATCTGACCATTGTCATGCATGCTATTTACTGTATGTGTACTGCCTCATTAGCCCTAACCCTCCAGGGTATTTTGGCTAGAAACCCTGCCAGACGCATCAGATTGCATACTTTGTCACATTGACTTGTGTGCAGAGTGCAGCAAGGTCAAGCTGTCACCACAGATGCACTGTGCTGCGTCTGGCAGGGTTAGGGTTAGTGTGATTCCAACCAAACGGATGCAACTTTCCAGTGGCGTGCATGCATGCATGGCTTAAGCTCAGAAAAGAAATTTCAGGTAAAGTTTAAATTTCATGAAAAAAAAATGGAATTTTTGAGCAAAATACTGATTTTTTGCTTTCATAATACTGAAATGAGTTTGAAGAGATTGGCAGCACTGTAGGTACAATATGAACACAGCGCATATTGACGATAATATAATTTCATCAGATAATCATTTTTTAACCTGTGCCTTTTTAACGTTTTATTTCAGACTGAATGACTGCATCGAGTGGTGTTTGCCATGACATGCATGATGTGAGCAGCTGGGATATTTCTAGCCATTTAGTTTGTCCGTTTTCCATCGGTCATTTTATCAAGGACAGCGAACAAGCATCATCGAGATAGCTATTGAGACAGCTACTAATCATCACTGTCGGCATCGTCTGTTTTATTGTAACCAACAAAAATGTGAGCGAAGTGACATTATAAGCAGTATATTTCAGATAATTTATGTGCATTTTTTTTTTTTTTTTTTTTTTTTTTTTTTTTTTTTTTTAAAGCGTCATCAGAAAGCACCATAGTAAAAAATGGTCTTTGGTGCATTTTACATTGTAGGCCAGTGTATGGGAATAAGTTTACTAAATATGGAAACATTTCTGAAGAAAATTGCATTTACTACTGTTGTACTCCCAAATTTGGGCCTTAATGGCACCCCACAGTCATTCAAAAATATGGCTGACCTGTTTTAACTTAGAATGTACATGTCAGGGGTCGAATTTCAGGAAAAAATGTGACCCGCTCCAGAAAAAGGTGATATAAGTCGCGCTATGCATTTACGTGTAATGGCCCTTTCAATGTTGAGAGGGTGACATTTTTTGTCAAAATTCATGTTTTGTTTTTTGCCTTTAATGACATCTTAAATATCTAAAGTTTCAGGTTTGGTGCGCAACAATGTTGATTTCAGTGAATAAAGTGAAAAAAATAAGCCTTTTAGAGTACATTGCTCCATTGCATTGTATTGGAACAAGCTATTTCAAAGCCTGTTTTCTCTGTTGTGCAATTTGAACTCCATAGAACTAATTAATATGCAAAAACGCGATATCTCCAGAACGGAAAGGGCTTTGGAGCTCTATCATGTACCAAATGAAAGCTTACATGTACATTACGGGCTTTCCAAACATACATGAAACTAATTTTTCATATTTTGCGACATAATATACCTTTTTCCAGAGCGGGTCACAAATATACTAGACAGCTGGGCTACTAGCACAACAATTTTAGTAGACCAGAAGGTATTTCACAAGACCAATGGTAAAATAAGAACACAGTGTTTTGAATGAGTGTGCTGTTTCGATTTTTTTCCCCTTTGCCGACCTTGTTGGGGAAGGGGTTAGAAATGCTGTTTTGATTGAAACTCCCTGCCTCAAAAACTAAAAATGGCCATTCCAGAAATTATGGGGCTTTTTCAGTTTACCAGATTTTGAAAAAAAAGGGACTTTAGTGATAGCATTTCATGCAGTGTATGAAAAAAAAACACTGGACCACCGGACTAGGTCGTCAAGAGTTTACTACAAAGCTCAAATCCCTGGACTCGGTCCAGCGGTCCAGTGGATATTTCGATCCCTGCATCGCCTGTTTTAAACGGACAGTTGTACATGTACCATGCTCGCCACTTTGTAGATGCATACAAAGATCACTAAAAGCTTGAAAAAATCCCGAATCCAAAAATGTGTAAATGCTGGACTTTTCTCGTCATCAAATTATGTTGTGGTGTCATTTTCTGTGCGAATAATAATTTGTTGTTGAACCACAGCATACACAGTACATGAACTACAGGCCTAATCAGTACCTGTAACTAACAGGAAATGTGTAGGACAAAAAGATGTACGGACAATTTTGTTTTCTCAAATTACTTTTGCTTTCTTGAACATTTTAATACATGTGAGATCCTAGAAAGTTCAAATAGCTGGTTTGTATGCAGTATGGTTTGCATTTTAAACAGAATTGAGCAGTTATTTTTATTTTATGTAGAATGAAACTGCTCTCAGATTTTAATTCCCAGATTTATTTTCTGATAATTTGTTTGATTTATGTGTAGTGATTGTATCCTGAAAAATCTTAGAAGAATGTTTGGTACCGGTATTCTTTTGGTTTTTAATATCCCGTTTCATTTTGTAAGCATCCTGAAAATTAAGAACATTTCAAAATAGAACAGGATGTCAAAACACTGCCGTGCTTTGTGTGCAACTTTTGACGGCGCGGCATGTACATGTAGTTGCAGCTGATGCGTGAAAAACTTGATTGGCGAACATCCAATATTTGAATATTTGGTCAAACCCAGTTTCAAATAATCGAATACTAAATTATTCGAAAATGAACACCCCTAGGGCACCTTCTGTTTGATTTTTGTTGATGTGGGCTAAAAACAAAATTCTTTTGTTCTAGTTATTGGAGTCTGTTGGATTCAGTATGCTTAACACTTTGTTGTCGTTGGAGTCTGTTGGATTCAGTTTGGTGCCTAGTGAAAACCTGACATGTCAAACATTGAACGTATGCAGTTGATGACATGAGAAAACATGCTCCTTTGCATGGCTTGTACATGTAGCTTCGCTTAGACTCCAGATTTAGCATTATATTCTTGCCCTCAATGTAAAAACAAACCTACAGTAGCGAATTGTTCACCAGTTTCATGTCGCCGTTTGGTTCAGCTTCCAATTTAATTTTGGGAGATGAGTGAAACTTGAAGCCTAACCAAGCCAAGCCAAGCCAATGTAATAAAAGGGGTTGTCCGACTCGTTTGTCTGTTTAATGAGCAGCTGGATATGTGATTTCAACCTCTTTTTCCCCCCCACAGATAATAAACCCTGCCCATTTGGTACCCAGGAGCAAGCGAACACAAGCTGACCATGGCTGAACCAGTGGCAACGCTGTCTCAGCTCGTTGTCACAAGTAAGATATGGAATTCCTCCAATTCTTTTTTTTTTTTCCCAGCTCATTTTGCTTCAGGCAGGAGGGAATACGCATCATTCAGTGGTCGCATGTTTGCCTAGAAATGCAGGCGGAATTCCGAAGCACCAATGTGTTGAGTCTCTCTTTGAATGCAATCATGGTTATTCATTGGGGATTCCAGGAAAGCACTGTGCAGTTGCATGTTTATTTGACGTTGTCGTTGTAATGAATGACTGGACAGTCTTTGTTTTCAGTCTTCCTGGAGAAAGGGGGTTCCTTCAAAGTTAATTGGAAGTAAAATGCACTCATGTGAATAACTTTTTGTAAACAAAATGTTGGTTAACATAAAGTAAACTTTTTTTTTTTCAATGTCCGAGAGGAAAGCAAAACCACATTTTGTCAATACTAAAATATTACTTATTTCTCAAATGTTGGTAAATCGCTTCCTTATTTTCTCTCATGTTTTCAAAATATTTGAAATGAAAACAAGTTCTCTTATTAGGCCATTACATGTAGATAGAAATAATACTTTTTAAAACTGATTAAAATCAGAGCTGGAAACGCATTTTAATTAGAAAAAAAATTCTTGGCCTCTTCCCCCTATCGGTGAGAAACTAAAATGAAAATTGACTAGGCCTGAAGTGTGTGATATAGCCCTTAAACCAACTTGCATACTACATGTACGTGCAGTAGGCTTGGGCGAATCCAACATTTTTGGAATCGATTCTCCGATTCCACCCGAGCAGTGTTCGATTTAGATGGGTGCACGCATGCACTGGTGCATGTACTTTTTCCTCTGTGCACGTAAACCTCTGGTACAACGTGCACGCTGTGCATGTACTTTTTTAGGCCTGTACCTGCTGGTATATTTCCCCATGTTGAACAACGTATCACATCAACGCGCACCCGATTTATTGCACGCAACGCAACGATCGACATGATGTGTGCGTGCCTGCATATTACCATCGTTGTAGTCTTGGTCAAGTGCAAAACAACCGCAACCGATCTGCTACCGTATTATTCCCAATGTACATGTACAATGTACGTACACGCAGCTAACATTGACTTGAGAAAAGACTCGTTAACCCGGCCCCCACGACCTGGGGTTAGAGCAATTGATCAATAAAGCCAACCCCAAAAGCGCATCTGCGCGTGCGCGTTGCTTTGTTGCTAGTCTTGGTCAAGTGCAAGCAACCGCACTGAATGCCACCGTCTTATTCCCAGTGTACAATGCATGTACACGCATCTAACACGAAGCGAAAGTCGTCTTGAGAAACGACAAACGCGTGCGGCACATGCATTGTGCACAAGACATGCAAGACAATGTTTTTGACAGCTCACGTGTGATTTGGGCGTCCATGGTATACATTTTCAGCTGTTACTAATCAACAGTGTCGAAATAGAAACAAACGCTCGTCTTTCTAGTGCCGCAAGAAGCCAACTGAAGGTAAATGTCGTAGTACTCCAACTACTCAACAAGTGAAGCCTTGTCATCAACCTGGCCCCCGATCCTTCCTGCCCCGATTGCCGGCGCGGCCCCGGCCCCTGGGCCCCGGCCCGATTCGCGATCTCTCGGTGGCAGTGATATTAAATTTTAGCGGAACCGAGCTCAGTCCCGGCGGGTCCGATCCCGGTGGGCCCGATCTCATGATGCTGTACACGTGGTGATTTCCATCAGGTATTTAAAAAGAAAAATTATTCCTCCGTTCTTCCGGTAAGGAAAAAGTGACGTCATCACGATAATATCGCGATATTTTTGGGCCGATATTTCGGTATCAAAATATCGAACAGCCTTCTGACACCGTGGAACATGATACTACAGTAGTAACGTAACTTCGGCTTCGCCTTCGTCTTCTCGCGATCGTGTCAGATATTGCTAATTACCACTGATGAAATAAACAAACAGCGAATACCAATTGTACAAAAACACATTTTATTTACAAAGCAAAACAATACCCTTAACAGCACTATACATGTAATAGCTACATTTGAAAATTTGTAGGAATACACATATTTTAAAACAACAAATATGTCTACCTATTGTTCTTTTGGGTTATGACTTGTGTGCACATTTTTTTGTGCATGTAAAATTTATTTTGTGCATGTAACTTTTTCGGTCTACATGCACCAGTGCATGCGATTTTTTTTCTCTAAATCGACCCCTGCACCCGAGAAATGCGATTCCACTCGGAATCGATTCCGAAAATAGACAAAAAGTAAACAATTGGCAAAAACGAAAAAATAATGGAAAAAATGCCAATAAGGAGGTTATTAACTTATTATGGAGTGTAATCACTCTTATAGACATGATAGAAGGCAATTTGTCATTAAATATTAATATTACAGTTGCATTTGAGCAGGTAACACACCAAAAAAATGTTCGACAAATCAAAATCAGACCTAACCTTTGTGGTGCTATCAACAGAAAAACAGTTGAAAATAGTGAGAGTACGCTGAAAAACCTAGCATTTCCATCGAAATAGTCGCTAAATACATCGTTTTTTCTTAGTTCCATTTATTTATTTTGTGTATATATATACGATCAACATTTTGGCAGCGTAATAATCGTTTTGGAATACATCAAAATTCACCATGTGCTTTCATTTCTGATGAGTCACGTAATCACTGCTGTGATCGCTGGTTAATGATTTACCACTGTATTCGCGATCGCCCGTGAATTACCAGCCAATACATGCCATTCATTAAAAGAGGGTGGGCTACTACGCATGCGCGTACGAATTCTGAAAACTTTTGGGTGTCGAGGTGATGTTACCGCTCTATACTTTTTTTGAAGTAAAAAGTTGGGTAGCTTAGAAATTTGGAACATTGCCAAATTCACAGGAAAACAATGTACAGGAATATTTTGAATACTTCCTTTCAATTTTCCTGATCTTTTGCCGATCCATCTCTGAATATTTTACAAGATAATGTCAGTCACTTAATCAATATAATCAAACCAGCCCCTTGCCAGCGTGTGAACATGCATATGCAGTAGCCCTGTTTACGACTTCACGCTCTGTATGTACATACATCCCTACATCACGTGATGGGGTCGTGGGAGTGGAAAATAACACCAACTTGCCAATCAAATGACATGTGAATGACAGTACGGTCTTTCAGTCAGCATGTGCTGTACCACAATACAAGGGAATACCCGAAGATGAGTAAACGCAAGATTTCTCTTCGCTGCTCACGCTCGTCTGCTATGTTCACAACTGTTTTCTAAGGTATTTAGTTTTTTTTTTATAGCAATGATTTTTCACCTGGTATACATTTTGTACATTGTACATGTACATGTGGAACTTTGCAGTTAAAATTTAAAAATATGTTTACGGATTTGTTTTCGACGCCACAAATTTGCAGGATTACACAGGTTTTTGACTCGTGAGGGGAAAGAATATAATCTGAAACAAACTTTTTGAATGCATGCCTAGGCCTGCGTTCAGGGTTCTTTTCTTTAACCCTACATTGTAGCTACCCCAAGCCTTACAAACTCCAACAGCAGGTTTTGTCTAATTTTCATGGGTTCAGTACTGTAGGGCCTTGGCACCATTACTTTACATGGAGCTTATAATGCCCCAATTTGTCTAAGTCCAAAGAATGTGCCATAGGTATACTGCACAGTGTTGGATTTTGACAGGTTGAGGAAGCCTCCTGGTAAAAATGCCTAGGGGGTTAGGGTTAAAGAATGAGACTTATTTGAAGGCGTGTTGGAGTTGGCCAGTCTTCAAACGCCGCGCATGGACTGGAATCGACACTCGGGGAACAGGAATCGGCTACATTAAGGGAATCGATTCCTCAAAAAAAAAGTGAAATCGCAATTAGAATTTTGATTCTAATCGATTCCGGCATGGGATCGCCCAAGCCTAATGTGCAGGACTGTGCATCCGAACCAGGTACCCGAGTAACCGACTACTAATGTCTGGAACCGGTTTCACATTATGGAATCGAGTACCCGTAACTGAATTAACATAACTACATGTACATGTACTTACCTAGTCATTTCTCAGACAATAAAACAGTTTTTGAATGTCATTTTGTGGAGAATTTTCGAAATGAAAACCAGGGTACATGGAAAAACAAAACGGATTAATGTTTGTGATGCTTGCAAAAATGCGATACACTGTAAAGCTATAGAGCTCACTGTACACGCTTGCATCTTGCTGCATTGATGCACCGATGTGGTCGTATTAACATGCGGGCCTTCGCGAATAATATGAATAGCAATTTCCAAGATGAAATTTTTGGGATTGGCTTTCTTTAACGGGGCTTTTTTTCAATCGGGTACCTGATTCCCTTAACTCACATCCCTACTGCATACAGAGAGGATGTTCAGCAGGATGGGACAGTATTCATACTTCAAGCTTGTCCATAAATAGCCCAAATTTTCAGGAAATTTCATCTTCAATTACCGTATGAATTATTCAGCTTCACTGTCTGCATTTCACTTCCACAAAACTGCATGTAATCTGGGCATACCTGTTATTTTGAAAATGTCTTCCTCTTTTAATTTTTTTCTTCGAAATTGCATGCAAATACTGAACTCCTGAGGGTTGCAGTATCTACATACATGTATGTACATGTACATGTAGTCATTGAATGCGGGCAATCGCCTTCATCGGAAATAAGGAACTTATTTATTTGTAAGTTTTGCAGATGACACAGCGAGGCTTGTTTTGATAATTTGCTAAACATTGTCAAATACATCCATTCAGATTGCTATTATCACAGCATTGTTTTGTTGCAAACATTCCCGCCTTCATGTGGAAACAATGTACAGTTCATGTGTAAAATTTGCGTGTCAATTTCTAGGAATATTTATGATTTGTATGGCTTTGTGTTTTGTTTTTATCTATGCTTAATTTTTACAAATTTTTAATGGTAATGCGCTCTTGAACAGACTGGCTTGGAAAGGGCACAATATATGCCAATAATTATTATTATTATTACATAATTAGTTCTGCATTATGGATGAGCCATACTGGTGTGACAATGGACTGATGACCTTGGTTAGAACTTAGCATGTTACATAGGATTTTGCGTGTGGTGGCTTTTTCTTTTTACCGTAATTTTCGGAATATAGGCCGCGGCTTATACATTGATTCTTACGCTTATACTCCGGGCGGCTTATACGGTAACATTTGAAGAATAAAATCAGTCACACAGGGTTCGAAATTCACGACGGCCAGTGCCGTCGATGCCCTTTTAGTTGCCGTGATGCCCCTTGTAAAAATGCACTATTCACGGCCAGTTGTGCTGTGTCCCATTAATACTTTGGCCGTTGTGCCCTTCTTGCGCCCTTCTTGCCGAACCAAGCCCTCAATTTTTCAGTACCAAACCGTTGCCGGATCCTACAAAATGGTGCTTTTCGATCGCGCTGGTAATTGCCCGTGCGCGTGATGAGCGATCGCGCCAGCTAGCCTGCACGGCCCGTGCGCCCCATGTAAAAACCTTCACAAAACCTTGATTCCCCAAGCAGACTGGTTCCCGTCCGTGCATTATTTTTCTTCTTTCTCACTGGGGTAGGAACCAGTCACAGCCTAAAAACAAGCTCTGAATCCACGGCCGAATCCGCAGCTAGCTTTAGCCAGGTAGTTCTTACTACAGTAACCTGAACCCCCCAAAGCCGGCTAAGCCATGTGTGCGGTTTAGCGATGGTCCAGAGGGAGTAGCGTTGCCTGTTCAACTTAACACAACGAACTCCCCTCGTGCAAATGATCGTGCATAGTGCATGTGTGCTGCGATGTACAAATGTATGTGCATTGATGACTCGGACACGTGGAAACGGAAGCGTTTTCTGTTTGCGATTTATTCGACAATTATGCCTCGCATCGCTTAATTGATTAATAAAAACGTTCCAGACAAATTGAAATCGACAAGTCGGCTATTAAGTGCAAGAATGACATGAATCATGATAAAACTCATTTCTGCCCCACGGAACCAAACTCATTTTTACTGTGTGAAAAGGAGATCGACAATGTTGACGCTTTTTCCGCCAGCTATATACCGCACCGTTATTTCCTGAATGGCCCGTGCGGGGCGTGAATGCAACGTGACCGGTGAAGATGGCGGCAACGCACGGTGAAACCACTCATGCCTTTGCACGATGACTTTTGTGGTTGGACCTCGTCAGCGCCGCGGTACGGCTTATACGCCGGTGCGGCTAATAGGCCAACTTTAAATCTTTATTTGCAGATTTTTGCGCGCTGCGGCTTATACTCCGCGCGGCCTACATTCCGAAAATACATTTACCGGTACATACATTTACATGCTTTCAGGTGAACAAACCAGTAATTATTTTCAATCTTATTTCTCTAGTCCTCTCTGCCGAACTGCGTGATACAAGCAACAGCTTCTTCAGCAAGGGTGACCCCTATGTTGAGATGACTGTTGATGGCCAGCCGCCTCGGAAGACGGAGGTTGTGAAAAAGACATGGAACCCGTCCTGGGAAGAGCATTTCACTGTGTAAGACTATTCTTGTTACCAGACCTGACAAATCCGACTATTTAGATAATTCATAGGTAGGGTAGAAATTATCACATGACCGTCGGAGATTTTCTGAAATAATTTTCGTTAACGTTCACATGTTAATGTTGATGTTCTTCATGGTTTTTCCAATGAATCCACAAAATGCCTTTTATGCCTGTTGTCAATCCTGAAATTTATGAGATTTTGATTTCATTGAAGTTTGTCTGGGCAAAAATCAATGTGTTATCTTGGGAGTATTTTGCAAATCAGGATTTGGCAAGAGTATTTTTTTAAAGGGTACCAGTTACGATTCACTTAGACTGGTGTTGTGCATCATGATCTCTTTACAGCCGTGGTAGCTACCTGACCTATGCTTTATCACGAGTAGTCAGGGAACCAGACTACATATATAGACCAGCAGCTGATTTCACGAAACCGTGCGCAACTTACGCCATTGCATAAGACTTGCGCTATAAAAATGTTGCGCAGCTGCGCTACATCCTTGCGACCCATTTCACGAAACAGTGCGTAGCTGCGCAATGTTTTATTTATTTTATACATCGCGGACGAGGCTGAATATCGCTTTTACGACAACTGTTTTAGTACAACAATAAAAATACATGGAACAGTCGTAAAATTAAACTGTGGGGTGCCATTTTGAAACTTTTTACTTTTGAAACATCGCTCTGAAAAAAAAATTATGGAAACTTTCGGAAATATCTCACAGGTAAACCTGCAGTGGATGATCATTTCATTACTCTCTGAAATAATCTAGTGAATTTAATAAATGATTTGAACAACTAACGGCTCTGCTCACGCTCAGCTAGCTACATGTAAGTCATCATTTTGGTGTTTTGTGCCAACAACTTAAGCCACCTAAAACGAGTGCGTAAGTTACGCCATAATTTGTGGCGCAAAGGAAGCGACTTATGCACTGCGTAACTTTTGTGAAATCGCTTTTTTAAAATATCACAAATGTCCTGCAACTTACGCAATAAATTGGCATAAGTAGAGTTGTGCAATTGCGCAAGGTTTCGTGAATCCGGCTGCTGATACCTCATCTTCCTCTTATCAATTTATCCTGAGCACTTCACCTGCCGATAACCGGAGCAAACCACTGCGTCGATCCGTGTGAAGTGGGGAAAATTTTTCAGAATTGATTCTGCTTGAACCTTTCAGATTTAGTTGAAATTTGGCACAGTTGTCGTGTATCATGAACCGTCATATTCTGCAAAATTTGAGTATTGTAGAACAAACAGTGCACAAGATATAGGCAATTTTATACAGAACAACATGGCCGCCATCCCACTACAAAATCCGCACAGAATTGTGTGCAAAAATCAACTTTAAAGTAAACAGCCCATTAACCTGAAAATTCTGGTAAGAGCCCAGGGGCCGATTTCACGAAACTCTTCTTAACTTATGACTCATCTTAGGACTTAAGACGAGTTCCTGCTCTAAGATCGATCTTAGCTAAGACGCGTCCTGAGATCGATTTCACTAAACCCTTCTTAAGCAAGACGCATCCGAAATACAGATAAACGAACCGCTAATTATTGGACGAGGATGACCTTTCGCAAGCAACGGCTGTATCATGTTTAATTTGGCACTTTCGCGTAACAGCCGTCGGATGTGTACGCGCATGCAGTAAATTCAAGATGATTGATTGGTCATTGTTTTGGATGAAAAATTTGAATGCTGATTCATAAATGCCTCAGCGAGTTTCACTATCCCTTTTGGTCGAGAGCCTGTCACGTGGGTGTGTTTAAACGGTTCTTTAAACACGGCTGTTAAAAACGGCTATTAAAAACCCTTTCTAAAACGGCTAAAAACGGTTGTTTAAACACAGCGCGTCATAACCAACTAGACTGTTCTCAGCCGATACGCAACAGGGAGAGCGTAGTAGGTGCGCGCACAATATGTACTGAACTTCATAATGTAAGACAACGCTAATGCACACGTATAAAACGCTGCATTCGTGCGAGTGCGTACGCGCACGCGACAGACAGGCGCGGAGTGCCTTCATGCGCTCACAAGTCCGATACGTACGCATGTGTTTTGTACTGAGCAAATGGAAGAAAAAGTAGGGAGAAAAAGCTTGCATTTTGTCCTTTTTACGGGAGGTTTTTGCATTTTTCGTAAGGGTCGTGACCGCTGTTAATGGACCGAGCCTTTGGCTCGGTCCATTAACAGCGGTCACGCCCCTCCTCGGTTATTATTGACGTGGTAAAGACCGGGTCATCACACTTTTATCCCTTTATTAATGTTACACTCACCCGTTATCGGGCTTCAATTCATCTCCAACCCTTGGAATATTCCCTGCCTTTGAACCTATATATCTTGAGGATTTCCTCGTCATTTAGATTATCTAGTGGATTTCTTCTATCTCGGAATATCCTCTCTCTCCTAATTGCCCGCCGAGCTTTGTAATCAGCGAGAAACATAAGCGCCATTGTTGCTTTTCAGTAAATTGTACGTGTTCGCATATAGATAAGACGACCCCCAGACCGATCTTAAGTTAGGACGAGTTCAGCCGCGTTGCTAAGGAAGTTAGGACGTGTTGAACGCGTCCTAACTTTGGTGAAATCGATCCTAGGACGAGTCTCGAGTTAAGACGAGTTACTCTTCCTAAGACGCGTCTTAGCGTTTCGTGAAATCGGCCCCAGGGCACAATTTCATGGAGAGGCTGAAACTAGAATAGCAAATTTACATGCTTATCAAAAAATCAGCCGAGAACCAGTTACGAGCAATACTTACCATGCAGCAGTGTGGCTGGTAACCTGCAACTTCCTGCAAAGTCCGATGTACAACTTCAGTGAGCCTAGCTGAAGCTGTCGATGCTTAGATGCCAGCACAGTGGCTGGCCATGTTCATCAGCTACATCAAATGAGATGTAGCTGTTGTACTGTGGGCCAAAAGAAAAATTTGGACTGTTTCCAAATCGCGGCAGAAACCTTGAGTCTATGCCCACGGGATTATGTTTCCTGTTGTTGGAACCTGTCATGCTATGCCTGATAACAAATTTAGTTTGAGGAAGGGGGAGCTGTGGTTTGAGAGACTTACTTTTAGGCCTGTGCCGGGTACCCTGGTCGACGGGTACCCTGGTCGACGGGTACCCTGGTCGACGGGTACCCTGGTCGACGGGTACCCTGGTCGACGGGTACCCTGGTCGACGGGTACCCTGGTCGACGGGTACCCTGGTCGACGGGTACCCTGGTCGACGGGTACCCGACCGCCGATGTCGATACCCGGTTATGTTTTTTCGGTTTGGGTACCTGTAAAAAACAACAAATTAAATGGTAGCTTTTTATTGTTCGTGTTTACATGTGCAGCACTGAGATTTTCAATAAATAGAACATTAATGCAATAATAAAAACATGAGGATGACATTACAGCCCGACTCGGATTTGATGACAGGGCTAGCCGAGCTGTGAAAATCGGCAACACAGCGACCGTTCCTCATGCACGTGCACACGTACCGTTCACGTACAAAATGTGCTGTTGATCGGCCTATAATCCTTCCTCCATGATCGGCCTTTATAAGTTGTTAACTAACACGTTGCATGGTGTAAAATGAAACACAAAACCAGTGTATAGTTCCCCCTTCCCCCAAATGTACATGTAGGCTCATCTTGACTTCTAATCTCAAAGTGCCCTTATATCGTCAAACCAACATGGTTTCTTTACGTGTATATCCCGCTCGACAATGAAATCCGTAACAATTGCATGACTACAGTTTGTGTAGGGTCCGGGACACGACTTCATGCAGTTTATCCGTAGTAGGCTCACGCATGTACAGTACACACATCAACGGTACTTTGGTTTGTGATTAGTCTTCGTCTCATCGTTTCAGTCGTCGATGTTCTTTGTGTAAATTGTTGTTTCATGTTTTAGCTACACCATTCTATTTACGTGTGAGTATGTAAACACCGGCAATCGTGGACTAGGGACAAAAGGGTTAGGGCATAGGCAAAGGGTCCACGACTGACCGAACGTCCATGATTAAAATTTGTGTACAAAACATATGGGAGGCTTTCCGAAAAAGTTAAAGTACAAACAAAAGAGGGACAATAGGGAGTCCGCGATTGCCGGTATTTACACACGTATGCGTGAACGTATGATGGTGCGTCCGGGACACGACTTCATACAGTTTATCCGTAGTATGTACATGTACACCTGTCAATGGTGCATTGGTTTGTGATTCGTCTTCCTCTCGTCGTTTTAATCATCGATGTTCTTTGTCCAAATTGTTGTTCGTGTTTTATAAATTAATATAATACTTTGCAAATTAAAGCTAAAATTCCTACTGGAATTGTGGAGGGAATTTCATTAGCCTTGGAAAGAGACAGCGCTAGTCTGAGCGAAAAAGGCATTGTGTGGGTGCGCGTGGTGCCGTGATCAAGCACGATGTGGTTTGAAAAAATGTTTCGTTAATTTTTTTCGGGTACCCGGGTACCCGGGTACCCATTCTTTATATGGAAACCAGGTACCCGGTTCTCAAAATACCCGTAAATGCACAGGCCTACTTACTTAAATTGCATTCTCATCTCGGTTCATTCTCAGTCATCATTTTTATTAAACCCTTAATACACACGTTTTTCTTTCTTTGATTTATTTCAGACTGGTGAAGCCCAATACAAAACTAGAGTTCAAAGTATTCAACCATTTCTCCATCAAGAGTGACGTCGCTCTCGGCACAGCCAAGTTGGAGCTTCTACCCCTTCTATCCAAAAATAATGGGCAGTGTGAGTAAACCTTGATGAGGTCTCAAGTAGCCACCTCCACATACACGAATCGCACTGCCTTTATGCACATTCCTGCGAGTATTCAATCCATCGTTTGCCTATAGGGCCGTCCATAAAGTACGTACGCACGAAGGGGGGAGGGGTGGTTGTTGACATTGCGTACACCATGCGTACAGGGGGGGGAGGGTGGGTCCAAGCCAATGCGTACCGTACGCAACCGACAATTTGCTTTTAATGAATTGTCATGAAATCAATGTACTATCTCATATAGATAACTACCAGGACCAGCTTTTGTGCATCGAAAAACAGTAATAACGCAGTACCCTTCACCCCAACCAAAAGTAAATTAGTCTTCCCAGCGCCACCGCCAGCCAACTCCGGCCTATTTTTTGCCGCAACAAAAAGACTGCTTTATATACCGGTAGTGCACACACCGGAAACGTGGTGTGCGTGTATCAATTTCACTCACGTGCTGTCCAAAATCGCTCTTCTACTCAAAGGTAAACAAAAGAACCAAAAAGATATGCGTCTTGTATATCAACTGCCTCTTGTTCAAACACATATTTTTGTGAAAAACGTTATTCACTATCTCAATAAACCACTCATGAAAGGTCAAGAGCAAACTATGCAAAAAATAGTGTATCGGGATATTTTTTCTCCTTTTTTGGTTCATGTCATCATTGACTGCTGTTTTGGTTCAAAATATATCACTGTTCAATCATTTCCAGGTCCGTTAATAAAAATGTTTGCATTTTTTTTCTGTCAACATTTTGTGATTTATTTCAGTCTTTGGATGCGACACGCGAATCATACTACTACAGCAGGTGTACTGTGATGTTTAATGTTGCTAGAATAGGGTAGTCTGAGAAGTCAAAAAGAGATATGGAATGCGTATGCATACAGGGGGGGAGGGGGGGTTGGAGCCACTGCATATGCCATGCGTACAGGGGGGAGGGGGGGGAAAAAAAGTTGGCATTTCGTGCGTACGTACTTTATGGACGGCCCCTATTGTGTACATTACGCTTGGCTGCACAAATCCGTATGGCATACCAGCACCCCATTAACAGCCGGGTTGAACAATTACATGCATTGGAAATACCAAAATGTTCAGCTACATCGTTCTGTCCTTTCCCCCCTTACTATTCTCATGAAATGAACTTTTCTGTACGTTTGCATTCTATAATTATTTCATGAGAATTGTAAGACCCAGTGAGGGGGGGGGGGGGGGGGGGGGGGGGGGGAAGCACCTCTGTTATCCCATTCCCTGGATCTGTTAGTGCGCAGCCACATTTTTGGTAACCCTGTTCATTGCAAAGGCCATCGTGTACCACAGAGCAATATGGAATGGTTATTTGCAGATCTTATCTTTGACAAACATTATAAGCACCTTCTTAGTTGATAGAGAGCTTAATAACGGACTCGCGTAATTTAAAAATTAACTTGTTTTTCAAGATGTTTGTAATGGAGATGCCATAACCTTAACTACCCCAAGGTTTACAAACTCCAACAGCAGGTTGTGTTGAATTTTGATGGGTTCAGGACTGTTGGAGCCTTGGCACCATTACTTTACATGGAGCTATGATGCCCCTATTTGTCTAAGTCTAAAGAATGTGCCATAGGTATACTGCACAGTGTTGGATTTTGACAGGTTGAGGACACTTCCTAGTATAAATGTCTGGGGGGTTAGGGTTAAAGTACCTATGATTGTGGCTGTATACATGAACTTCTAAAAGCTTATACGGTATAAAGTGTTGGAGTGGGAAGTCCGTAATACCAATACCAATGATTTACCTAGCAGTTGATGAGAATGACAATGAATTCCTTTCCTTTGATTTGTTTTTAGTTGATGGGCTAAAGCACATGGTTGACCTCACACCAACGTGCAAGGGGAACCCCCAGAGGAAGGGGAAACTACACCTGGTGCTGGATGGTCTGAAATTCAACGCAGAGACCATGGCGCGACTGGGCTGTCCTGTTCAGAATGGTAAGGCACTGTCGGCTCGTAATTCTCTTTCTAGAAAAACTTGACAGAAATGCATTGCCCGTTTTCTTTTCATGTGCAGATTTCTACAAGAAACGGAAAATCCCAAGTTTCATTTTCAACCTTATTCATTGCAAAGACTGCAGTTATTTATCAAGTCCATTCCAACAGTGTGAAAGACCTTTGATAAGTGTGTACCAAGAAAAAAAGGTCCAGTCCTAGGACACATACGCAAACACGTCCCTATCAATACAAAGCGTATATACTGCTTTCACATTACAAATAGCAAAAATGTGCTTCATTATGGCATATATGCAGAGATGAGGCAAGAGAATATTTTTAACGTCTTCATGAAATTGTTGATAGACATCACTTTCACTTTTTTCTTTTCAGGACTGCCACCGAGCCAGCCCAACGGTGAGATACCACCGGCAGCACAACGTAGCAGCAGCAGCAACCAAGTCAGTTCCCCTTCACAGAACGGTCCGTCAAACAGCAGCAGCAGCAGCACTAGGAGGCACAGCAGCAGCCGTCCTTCTGCGAGTGACATCGCAGCCCAGGCTGCAGCAGTCGTAGCCGCTTCATCCAGCTCAGGTAACATCTCAGGGCCCACAGCGAGCAGCACCACCCCTGCCGCAGCTACATCAGCAACAGAGATAGGTGCCTCAGCTGCAGCAGCGCAGGCGGGCAGGCGGAGGCCTCCCCCTCCACCCCCAGCAGCAACAGCCAGGCCTCTCCCTCCACCCCCATCAGCAACAGCCAGGGCTCCAGGCAGACCTGCACAGCCACCTCCAGGTATGTTTAGACCAGTGTTGTTGTCGAAACCTTCATGATCGAGACCGAGGCTTTCGAGACCGAGGCTTTCGAGACCGAGACCAGCTCTTTTAAGTCAGAAAGCAACTTTTGCAGGCCGAGACTGACACCACAACTTCCGAGACCAGGTCTTGAGACCTACAACACTGGTTCAGACTAAATCATTTTAAGAGGTTCTCATCAGTCACGGATAATTTGATGCAGAAGCCATTGGCCCTTCTTTTTTGTTTTGGGAGCCATTAGAATTTGTTTTATTTTACCTGATTGAGCCAAGTGCCGTGTGAAGACTTAAAGTGGATTAAGATTAAACTATCTTTTCTCTTTTCCATATTTTTTTAAAAAGAAAAAGAAAAGTATCATATGAACTCTAGCTGTCAAGTTCATGCTCAGCCACAGGACCGCACTCCAAACACGATACAAAATATTTTAACCCCTTTTATGGTTTCTTTATCTCATAACTCCTTATCCCGTTGGCGTTAGCGTTTCGTTCAAGCGGCAAGAGACACATGAATTCTTTGGCAAATTTACAGTGAAATTTTAAGTTGTTTTTTCGGTGAGAGAAGTTTTCCATTTTCCATTTACTGTTCATGTTTTCTTTCTGAATGTGTGTGTGTCAAGGCATGTCACGTTCATCTACCGACTGTAACTCCATTATTCCTACATGTATAGAAAATCTTCACTCAACCACCCTTGGAAGGCGCATGGGGCTATTGGTTTAAATTTCCCCCTGTCAATTTGCCGAAATTTGTAAGAAACACTCCTTGTGATTCCTCCATAATGCCTGTTCTCTGTGTGCACAATTCAACCCGTATAGCAGTCCTCGCTTGAATGATCGTGTTTTATATAGGTTTCCCAGCTTGACAATTTGCACATGCTGGAGTTCATATGTACTTGATGTTTTTGTGCTCCAACAAACAACATACTTTCCACTTATTTTTCATGTGTTAGCTTTATAGTAAAATAATTGCACGGCTTCTTTTGGCTCTTCCAATTCCAGCGCGGGGTTCCCCTGCCACTACAAACAGCACAGGAACGGCAGTAGGAGGAGCCCGTAGTACACCCCAGGGAAATCCACAAGCTGCAGTTCTCCCTCCCCCTGGCCTGCCTCCCTCTGGGGTAGCTCACACTGATATCAATAGCCAGCCCCTCCCGACAGGGTAAGTTAGTGGGGTACATCACACCTCCTGCATAGCTCAGTCTTCTTCTAAATCCGTGTTTCCGTTGGAGTTGTTTTTGTCAATCTACCGTGACTTTTCTGTAGAATGACCAAATTAAGTCCAGTGGGGACACACGGTAACCTAACGTCCCTGTCAACTTAACGCGAACTTGATGCAAAACAACCAGGCCGAAAGTGGTCGCGGAAGATATGCACGCGGCTGCGGAAAGTCATCAGGGACGATAAAAAGTCCAATGGGAACAGCCCCTCACTGTAGAACTACCGCGACCACGCGGAAAACCACCGTGTAAACAATGCATCTTCCTGTAGTATGTCAACGACACAGCGATTATCGCTAGTGCCATGCACGAAAATGGTGGTATGGTTTTCTGTCTCTTTGTGTATAGTACACCCACCTGTGATTACATGCAGTTGCAGTAGTGCTTTGCAGCGTAGCGAACAGACAGACGACCCTGTACATGCATACAACAGCTACGTTTTTCATCAGTTCGCTGCTTGAAATATGGCAGATTTGAACGATTTTACCGTGCAAAAAATTACGCTACAGGTTACCATGTCTATTCCGTTAATAGGCCAAAGGTGATTGTGCGCAGTGCCTGCAAACGTGTGACTTTCTGCCAGCCTCGCAACTCAAATGTTCTGTCGTGGTTATAAAAAGTCCAAATCGGAACGCATGGTAGAATTACGCGAAGGCATGTCGCGCTAAGTTTTTG
Source organism: Hippasteria phrygiana (assembly GCA_037893225.1). NCBI lineage: Eukaryota > Metazoa > Echinodermata > Asteroidea > Valvatida > Goniasteridae > Hippasteria > Hippasteria phrygiana. The sequence goes on along the minus strand of JAZGUH010000875.1, from coordinate 53,362 downwards.
CGAGGCCGCAGAAGAAAAAGTTCAATGGAAACGCGGCTTTAGACAAAAAGATTGTGCTGGTGGCAAGTTTTCCTTGAAAATAGCAGAATTTGAATAAACTTTTTTTTTCTTTAAGGTGCAGTTTTGGAATGAGAACATTTTTTATTTTTGGAATGCCCAGGGATGTAAGTTAACAGGTTTCTATGCAACCGCCAGTGACCGGGTTTCTGGGGGTTTGGGCCCATTTCCCTGTGTTTTTTTTACCAGTTCCATTAAAAACCTGGAAAAAACCACTAGAAAGTAGCGGACACCCGGCAGTGCAGTTGGATCAAAACTGCTATGTCCTGCAGTTTGCAGGATTTCCTGGGTTGTTTTTTTTCCTTCAAATTTCAAATAGGCTGTCCGGTTCCATGCAAAACTATCCCAAACTAATGTAATCTTTTTTTGTGTGGTGGGGGGGGGGGGGGGGGGGTTGAGTGCATCCATTTATTTCAACAAATTTTAAAATTGGGACTGCATCTTTTTTTGCAAAAGCATGTGTACATGTAGATACTTTGATGTGTCTACATGTGTGTGTACATGGATTAATGTATGTGTATACATGTACGTTTGAGGACAAGAGGAGAAAGAAAATACAAAGGAATCTTTCTTGTCCTCGGGAGTCGGTCTTTTGTTAAAGTCGGTCCTCGGATGTAAAAATACGTACTTAGTCTATGGGGTTGCGTTATATTAAAGGAACGATAGGAAACACAGAGCATTGTCCTCAGTAGTATAGGAAAACCCGACTATATGTAGTTGAACAAATATGTGGACTTTACGCTGTAGGGCTGCCTCAAATATACTGAATATTCAAATATTCGATCGTCAACCGAATATTCAAATACTTTCTAGCCGTTTCGAATATTCGAGAAAACAAAATATGTATGCAAGTACAGATACAACTGCAATTTTAATAGATGAGTTACGGCGGTTAGCAGTGTCAAATGCCGCATTTTTGTTGACGGTAACTTTTGGTGACTGGAGGTTTATTGTTCCCATCTGTAAAACTCTTGACACTTATACAAATATATAATTACTGCAAAAACACAGGCTGGAGTTTGGTTTCTTGTTATCAGAACATCATACGTACTTGTAATGATCTTAAAACAACAGGCGCATGCAAAAAGAAAAGTCGGTCGGGCGGTCCATAATATTGATCGGCGCATGTAAAACACTGACGTGCTTTGCGTGCAACTTTTTACCGGTGCGGCATGCAGATGCGTGAAAGACTTGATCGGTGAGTATCGAATATTCAAATATTCGGTCAAACCCAGTTTCGAATAATTGGATACTAAATTATTCGAAAAATGAACATCTCTATTATATTGATATCAGGATCCAAATGACGTAACGCTTACAAAGAGGATGTATTTTCTGGTACCTCGATTTAAATTCCTGCAAATTTGTTTGTGGCCTACTTTCATCCCTGAATGCTTTGTCTAGTACATCCACTCTGAAACTAGCCTCCTCCTGAAATTTGTTTAAAAAGATGCAACCTGTTCCTCTTCATTTTTCCCACCAGTTGGGAGGTGCGGCTGGACCAGCACAGCAGGCCATATTACGTGGACCATAACACGCAGATGACGACCTGGGAGAGACCACAGCCACTGCCACAGGGGTAAGTTGGGAGGGAGTGGTAGGGGTGTGCATTTACCTGTAATACGGGAATCAGGTACCCGACTGAAAAAAAAAGCACGGGTACCAGTTAAAGAAAGCCAATCCCTAAAATTAAATCTTGGAAATAGCTGTTCATATTGTGCATGAAGGTCCGCACGTTAATACTACCACATCAGCAGCAAGTGTACAGTGAGCTCTGTGGCTTTACGGTATAAATTGCATTTTCTCAAGCATCATAAACGTTACATTTGTTGTTTTTCCATGTACCCTGGTTTTCACACAAATGGCATTCAAAACTTTTCTTCATTGTATGAGAAATTACTAATTAATGTTATTTTGGTTCCGGGTTCTCAATTCCATAATCTAGATCCAGTTCCTGACTTTAGTGGTCGTGTACTTCCGGTACCTGGTTCGGATGCACAGCCCTAGGGGATGGTTGTGTTTATTATACGGGGTTGCCCAACAGCCATGGTTATTGAATTTTCATGGGTTCAGGACTGTAGCGCCTTGGCACCATTACTTTACATGGAGCTCTGATGCCCCTATTTGTCTAAGTATACCTATGTGCCATAGGTATACTGCAAAGTGTTGGATTTTGACAGGTTGAGGACACTTCCAAGTAAAAATGCCTAGGGGTTAGGGTTAAGGAGGCCTGTGATTTATAAATGTTTAAAAGTAGTATGCAACAATTGCTTTTGCTTTAATTTTCAGAAATGAATGGATTTGGGGGGTTAGTATTTTGTAGCAAATACCGTAACACTGAGCTTTTAAAAGTTTTGTGTGCATAGATGCTGGAAAAACAGAATAAATGCTGTTCTGGTAGTCTGGTTCCCTGACTCTACTTAGGACAAAACAAAGCAATTTATAGACATCAGGGAATTATCGGGTTGGGGTTTGGGGAACTAGACTAGCTCGCTTGCAACCTTTCACGGATGTGTAAATAAAATGTGGACTAACTAAAGTTGGTAAATTGGGGGCAGTATTTTTTTTTTTTTAAAGTCAGTTTTTTTCCCATCGCTGGAAATTGATACAAAAATTCTACTTTTCTTGAAAATGACAGCACACCCGGTGTCATGATTTCACAGGATGCCTCAGACTACTATTTACTTAGTCAAGTAAGGTATTTAATAATAATTGAGTAGTTTTATTTTTTGATGTTTACAAATGTTGTATATTACCTTTTACTTTTAGAGATACAACAGGTGCTGGACGATATGCGATCACGTGACCAGCTGTCTAAGAAAGCTCATAAATTTCTCTCTCCCTCTGACTGTAGGACTGCCAGATTTTATCTCCTTCCAAAGATTCACAAGGCTGGCAACCCCGGTAGGCCCATTGTCTCTGGTAATGGTTCACCTACGGAACGTATCTCCCTGTTTATTGACAGTTTTCTCAAACCCCTCGTTCCACAGATGCCATCATACATCCATGACACCCCAGACTTTCTGCGCAAGCTGGATGGAATCAAGAACAAGATTCCCAGCACAGCCATCATTGGGACTTTTGACGTTTCATCCCTGTACACCAACATCCCCCACGAGGAGGGTATTCGTGCTTGTTCCTCGGCCCTGGCCAAGGCAGGACACACAACCCCACCCATCAGTGATATTGGCACCCTCATGAGACTTGTACTAACCAAGAACAATTTTTCCTTCCTAGGCAAACACTATCTACAGGTACACGGTACAGCCATGGGCACTCGCATGGCCCCCTCCTTTGCATGCCTCTTCATGGGCGACCTCGAAGAGCGCATGCTTGCCTCAGCACCATGTCGCCCCTGGGTATGGTGGAGATATATTGACGATGTATTTTTCATCTGGACCAGTGATCAGGACAGTCTGGAGACTTTCATTAATCACATTAATTCCTTCCACAGGACCATCAAGATAACATCAGAGTATTCAGTGCATCAGACCAACTTCCTGGATGTCACCATCCGCAAGGAAGACAACTCGGTAACCACTGATCTGTATTCTAAACCCACAGACACCCACCAGTACCTCCACTCCTCCAGCTGTCACCCCAGGCATTGCAAGACAGGCATAGCATTCAGCCAGGCACTTAGACTCAGAAGGATTTGTTCTAATAATTCTGACTTTTCCCATCATGTACAGGTACTGAAGAATAACTTGGTTGCCAGGGGCCACAGCTCCCGCCAAGTTCAACGTGCTATCGCCAGAGCCAAATCTATCACCAGAGATTTTGCGCTCAAGAAAAAGACACCTAGCACTAATGCCGACCCCAAGATTCCCTTGGTCACCACCTTTCATCCTAGTCTCCCTCCCCTTCGTAAAATAACTAATGACAACCATCATATCCTTCATACTTCAGATCGCCTTGCCCGTGCCGCCCCTGACAACCCAATATTGGCTTATAGGCGCCCCCGCAATCTACGAGACCTGATTGTTCGAGCCGAGGTCCCCACCTTGGCTGCATCCCCTCCCATACAGCATGGTACTTTTAAGTGCGATTCCAGGTGTGTTGTTTGCCAGACTCACATGCAGGAGTCTGACTCCTTTTCTGGCCATTCATCTGGAACTACTCACAGAACCAATGGCAACATTACTTGCAACACCTCTATAATGTCATATATCTCATTTCTTGCAGGGTTTGTGGTATCCAGTATGTCGGGGAGACCAAGAACACACTCAAGAAGCGTTTCTATGGCCATCGATCGACTGTAAACACCAAGAAAATGGACACCCCTGTTGGTCATCACTTCAACTTGCCTAACCATTCCATTTCTGATATGATTCTACAGGGCATAGAATCACTTTTCCACCGCAAGGACTCAGTTCGCCTCAGCCGAGAGAAAGTTTGGATGAAACGTCTTCGGACTATTCAACCACATGGTCTAAACATCCAGGAAGGGAATGATTAACTTTTAATTTTTCCCCCATTGTCATTTGTTTACAGATTATCCTCCTGGCAAACCCTCTTGGGGTCTCTTGGCCAAATGGTGTTGTCTTACCATTTCCTGTTTATCTTTGCCACTAACCACATTCCTTTGTCCAATTCCCCAGCTTCAACCTTCATCCTAATCCCTCCCCCCATAAATCCTTACCCAAACCTCTCTCTTTGATGTTTACCCACTGCCATGCTCCCTTGCATCCCTCTTTTGTGTTTCTCCACCCACCCCCTCATGCATGTGTGTTCCCTACATGTTTGTTTCTTGTACTCTGTCATTTGCCTTTGAGAAAGAACTTGCTTAAGTTCGAAACGTCAGGCCAGCTAATTTTTTGATTTGTATATTTCAGGTCCATTCAGTCAGTCAGCAGTTTGCAGCAGTTTTATTCATTTTCATATTACCTTTTAAACGGTTTTGAACAAGTTATTTTTCCAAGTTATTTCCTGAACTTGAAAATTCCTGTGATAATGAAGGGGTAGTAGTTCTTCAAGGATGGGAAAAATGTAAATCAGTATGTTGATTTTTAGTTTAAAAACGTGATTGAATGCAATTTTTCTGTAACCAACTATGTGTTTCAATTAATCAAAAACCAACAGAAATTAAATACTCATTCACATTGTGCTGTATGAGCGCCTGTGTGTATCGACCATGTGGGTCATGTTGTGAGAATTTGTAATGTGCATGCCAGCTGTTCAATTTGAACATTTAAACCCTGTCAAAATATTTGGAAAATGAAACGGAAATTCACAGACCTAACCCTCTAGGCCCTTATTGCTGGGAACCATCCTCAATCCTGCAAAATCCTCCAAAATCTTCCTGTGCTTCAATCACCATTTATCCTCGATCCTCCAAAATCCTCCTGTGCTTCAATCACCATTCATCCTCAATCCTCCAAAATCCTTTGCTTCAATCACCTTTCATCCTCAATCCTCCAAAATCCTTTGCTTCAATCACCTTTCATCCTCAATCCTCCAAAATCCTCCTGTGCTTCAATCACCATTCATCCTCAATCTGCCAAAATCCTCCCAAACTACCATGAGGATTTTGGAGGATTGAGGAGGGTTAGGGTTAAGCATTTTATTGACGTGTCATACGAGCTGAGCTTGTCAAATTATTTTAGAAAATGGCCTTCATGCAAGAGACCTTGGATATATAGTGAAGGGTCGCTCAAATATTTATACAACCCCAAAATGTTTCTTGGAGCCCGTGAATCCATTATCGACATGGAATATGGACCACTTCACATTGCATTTTGTGAAAACCATTTAAAAATCATTTTCGGACACACTGTCTTCAACAGTAGGTTTAGTACGTTTGGCATTACATGTTCCTGTGCATTTTTTAACAGATGGGAGAGGCGGAAGGACCCCCAAAGCCGGATCTACTACGTGGACCACAACACCCGCACCACGACATGGCAGAGGCCCACGGTGGACTCACTACGCACATTCCAGCAGTGGCAACGGCAGCATAACAACCTGCAGAGCACCACTATGCAGCAACTGCAACAGAGGCTGTTCCTGCCGGTTAGTACAATTCACAAACCCGCCAAACTCAAATCTGTGACCCAACCCAACAAAATGAGTCACAAGTCGCCAGTTACGTTTGAGTTACAGGCCCTTAAAACATGACTTATACTGTGGCAATCAATAGGAACTGTCGAGGTTTTCACCCACATAATGTCCATAATTCATCAGGATGTCAAACTGAGTGACACATCAAAATGAGGGGTTGACCCCTTGCGTACGGATGACGCCATTGGCCGCTGTTTGTGCAGTTTCAATCCATTGTTGGATTATTGCGTATAGGTTATGCTTGACTGCACAAACACATTGTAGCGGTTCGCTTGGCTGCCAGAGCCGCCGCGGCACCCCGGCGTCTCCCGTAAAATACCGTTCTCAAGGGGTTAAGTATGCTCTATCCAATAAAGTAAAAGAATGAAAATGAATAAAACTGCTGCAAACTGCTGACTGACTGAATGGACCTGAAATATACAAATCAAAAAATTAGCTGGCCTGACGTTTCGAACTTAAGCAAGTTCTTTCTCAAAGGTGAATGCAAGAAAGAACTTGCTTAAGTTCGAAACGTCAGGCCAGCTAATTTTTTGAAAGTAAAAGAATAACGAGTTTTTGACTTTGACTCATTTTGTAGGATCTGGTGTCACGGTCTCATTTATCGGGTGTGCCCAGTTTTCCGGAACACTATTTAACACTACTGAACCCTAACAAATACATCACTGCGCATGCATTTGTTGGGGTTCAGTAGCGTAAAATAGTGTTCCGGAAAACTGGGCACACCGGATAAATGAGACCGCGACACCGGTCACATTTAGTCTAAAACTGCATGGGTGCTTTTGAAATTGATCGTCAGTGAACAGAGACTTGAACCTGAGGTCTTTTGCAGGGGGCATCTTGGAAGTGCACAAGTTCAGGAAGAATACAGTTAGGGCATTTCTCAAACCTTGGCTTGGGCTTGGGCTTGGGCTTGGGCTTGGGCTTGGGCTTGGGCTTGGGCTTCGCGTAATTTTATGTCCCCAGATTTGGCAAGATCTTGCATACTGTTTTTTGAGAATGTATATCAAAGTGTTATGTTTTAATCCGGAGCCAGAGTCTGTTAATATAATTACGTATTCAAGGCTTCAGATTGGCAATGGGACTAGGGAATAGCTCGAGACGAAGCCCAAGCCCAAGCCGCAGCCAAGGTTTGAGAAACGCTCTTAGTCTGTATGTCACTGCTCGGAACGACATTTGTATTGCTGTACCAAGTGCTCTATCCAGCCCTATATAGGCCATGTACCCCTATAATGTATTCCTATATTGAAATGTGCCCCAGTGTTATGCGCACGCATCGTATTTTGCATAAATTTGGCTATGGAGTGACATCTGATGTCACATAATTCAAAAGTGATCTGATCTGCGACGTCACTCCAAATTTTATGTGAAACACGATGCGTGCGCATACTGCCAGGCACATTTCAATATGGATGTAACCATGTGACGTCAGAGGGCACATCGTCTATTGGTTGGCCCTTCCGTGTTCTCAACTGTGTTTGTTTGAATAGGTTACCAGTCAGAAACTTTGACATGGGTAGCCAGGACCATACCTCTTAAGTATGTCTTCTTTTGATGGAAGTCACCCAATACAAGGCTAAAAGCCACTCTAGGTAAAGGGCTACAACCGAGGTGGTGGGGTTGGCCACATTTTAGGTTGCCAGCCCTACCACCCTTACGGTTGTCCTGGGTCCAGATCTAAATGGGGGATAAATCTTCAATAGATGTCAAGGAGTTTATCCCAATTTTCAGACCTATATGCAATCGAATCGTAAACATTGGGCATGCTGATGCGGGCATCACACAAACTTAAAGGTAGTGTACGCGATTGGTAATCCTCCAACTTTTTTTTTTACTGAATTATTACGAAATACCTTACTAGACTGTAAGTGAATAGTAGTTTCAATCATCCTGTGAAATGATGGCACCAGGTGTGCTGTCGTTGTCAAGAAAAGCGGAAATATATATCGTTTTCCAACGGTTTCCAGCTGGAAATCGTTGGAAAACTGCCCTGTAGCCAATTAGTCAAGGTGCGCGTGGCTACCCGGACGAGTGGCGCGCCCCGGACATGATGGCGCCATGGCATATCCGGGGCGCGTCACGCGCCCAGATAGCCACGCGCGCCTTGACTAAACGCTATCATCCGCCCGACGGTTGAAAACGAGTGCCGTTTTTCTCTCGTTTTTTTGGCCATCCAACAACGCAAAACTTTGAACAGGTCAGTGGAACGATATTTCCTATAAAATACTAACCCCCAAATCTGCCCATTTCTGAAAATTGCAACAATGACCAATCATGTACACTGCCTTTAAATACAATATTTGTATGTTCATATCAGTTACTCAAGAAAACAAACGAAGTGGCACACTATGTTGGCGGTCTCCCAAATTGTCAGTGTCTTTGTTCGGGAGGCACTAGTCAGAAGCCATTACTGTGTGACATTTATTCTGAAAAAATAAAATGCCCTTACTTCAAGGGATTCCAAAATAATGGCCGTAAAATGAAGTCGCAGGATGTATATTGAATTCAGTCCTTTTCTTCTATCTTTCTCTCTAGTCTGGAAGTGGTGTCGAAGCCAACGACCCACTAGGTGCACTCCCTGTTGGTTGGGGTGAGTACATGGCTTTTTTACAAGCTGAATTTCACATGCTTATTCCAATTTCTTTTACTCGTTTGCAGCATACCTGGCATTTCCAGTTTTAGTCACTGATCTCCAGTCAATATTACTTGTACCAGATTTCAATGCAATATTGTACCCCAATATCTCTTTATACTGATCACAATAACTTTTGCATTTTCCTCTGTTCTTGTTTGCAGAGAAGCGAACCGACCAGCACAACCGAGTCTATTTTGTGAACCATGAAAACAAGACCACCCAGTGGGAGGACCCACGAACACAAGGGTAAACGCCTCTATCTTTTTGCCTGTGCGATTGTTTCCATGTTGGATGCATAGAGGTATAAGTTACTAGAGTGCTAACTCCTCATTCCCTGATGTAGATGCTTTGAAGCCGCCCTGGGCGCGGCCATGATTGGAGGGTTTGCATGTTGTGTGCATGACTGAAGACAAATTTAAGAATATCTGAAAATTGTTTGTCAAACAAACCACAAGCGAAAATGACTAGGTAAATTTGAATCAATTTTCAAAGTGAACAAAGAAAACTGGCAGGAGCGTGATCCCTGGCTATACGTCATTCAGGGTTTATGACTTCTGACTACCAAAGAAGAACAAACAAAACTGACAATTTGGGAGATGGCCAACATAGGGCAAGATAGCCCAGTTGGTAGAGCGCCGGTACGGTGTTCCGGACGTCACAGTTTGAATCCCACTCCTGCCAGTTTTCTTTGTTCACTTTGAAAAGAATGAAAATGAATGTGGCGCCATTCGACATGCTTCCCCCGCACATGTCTGTAAACATTCAACTGTCGGGCTTGAAAAGGCATCGCTTTATTCACATACTTAGGTTTATGTGCATTTAGTTGGTGTGTTTATCTTGCGCAGCCTTGACCATTGTTGAGATAAACGATGTTGCGTTCTTTAACACATGAAAATCGGTACAAATGCAGATATGGAAATAGCCTTACTACTTTTCGAGGTTTCCATCGGTTTGTGTATACAGCGAGTTAGCAGTATGGTTGTATGGTTAGATGGGATCTATGAGATGTTTCTTGTGTGTCAGAAGGTATTTTTAGGTGTGATCAGCATGTTGAAAGTGAGGGACTAGTGATAGTGACATTAGAGTCTAGTAATCATTTATCGGGCCTTTATTTGTGTAAAGTTTGACCCCAAAACTTAGGTACAGCCAAACCATTGCATCCTGGCTTTTCACAACAATTTCATCCGGGTCGCCTCGGTTTGGGTGATCAAACCTTCATGCACCCCCCCCCCCCCCCCCCCCTTACTTTTTGTCTGGAGTATTTAGTATCTTACAACCTGATCAATTTCATGCCGACTCCTCAATTGGGGCATGCAGGGCCAGTATGCAGGAAGACCCCTTACCAGATAACTGGGAGATTCGCTACACCAAAGAGGGCATCCGATACTTTGTGGATCACAACACAAAGAAAACGACATTCAACGATCCACGACCCACTGCAGCAAAAGGGTGAGTAAATGCACATACCGAAGGTGTAAGGGGGAAATGCAGAGTTAAAGAAATGGTAACATTGAAGATGTGTCAAACTGGATATAGGTCGAAATAGTTAGTTATCCTGGAATTTTGAAAATTCATAAGCGAAAACTCGGGGGGGGAGGGGGAAATCAGGGAATTTTGTTTTCATTAAATGGTGAGAACCCCTGTATAAGCTTTATTGTATACAAAACAAGTGGTCACAACTCTTAACAAGTTAACCCCTTGAGTACGGTTATCATAGTGAGGCGCCGGGGTGCCAGGGCGCCAGGGCAGCCTGTGCAGCCAAGCGAAACGGACACAAGAGGCTTGTGCAGCTAAGCGTTTCATACACAATAATGGATTGAAAATGCAGAAAATAGAGTGTATAGACGTCATCTGGCCTGGTGGCAAATTTTGTTTGCAGCATTTGGCGTCATCCATAAGCAAGGGGTTAAAAAGGTAAATAGCTTCTGCTATGAATGAGCTACAAAAATTATATCGAATTAAAACTTATAACCTGTACTTCACATATCTTCTAAATTTGGCTACATTCTCATTGTTTTAAACCTCCCTCTGTTTGTAGACCCAAGGGTGCTTACGGTGTACCGGTGGCCTACGAGCGCAGCTTCCGGTGGAAGCTAGGCCAGTTTCGCTACCTGTGTCAAATCAATGCCTTGCCTAGCCATGTCAAGATTAATGTCACCAGGAACACCCTCTTTGAAGACTCCTTCCACCAAGTAAGTAAAAAGAAATGACAAGATTTTTAAAATGTTTGAGAACAGATTCCTCAAAAATGTGTTAATTTATCCCAAAGGCAAAATTAGCTCCTCTCTTCCCCCCCCCCCCCCCGAAAATATCTAAAATTCATGACCTTTGCCTTATTGCCATATGAACTTTGAGTTTCCAATCCATTGACCTGTTACGGTGGAATCGTATGAAAGCAGCTTGTGAAATATTGCCAATCACATCAGTTATAATTTGACCCAGAATGTGCAAAAACCAACACAAACTACTGCACAGAATTCCATGGGTTTTTTTTAGGGGCGTGGTCAGTTGCACACATGTCACTGATATTTGCATTTTCCTTCTAGATAATGAGGCATCAGGCGTTTGACCTTCGGAGGCGGCTCTTCATCATATTCAGAGGGGAGGAAGGTCTAGACTATGGTGGGGTGGCAAGGTAACTGTCCACTCATTATGTGCTGAGAATAATACATTGTGCTTGCCATTTGCTTTGTTTAAAAAGCCAGTGTCCAATTAAATGTTAAAAAAAAAGAGATTTTAGTAAGGCAACTCACTGATAATCACTGGAATTTGTTATTTTTCGATTCGTGTACATTGCCATTTTGAATGCAATCATTCAAACTTGGTATCATTTAACCCCTTGAGTACGGGTGTTATAATGGGGTGCCGTGGTGTCATGCCGGCTTGTGCAGCCAAGTGAAACGGACACAAGAGGCTTGTGCAGCCAAGTGTAACACACGATAATCCAACAATGGATTGAAAATACAGAGAATGCGTGTATAGACGTCATCCGGCCTGGTGGTAATTTTCTATAGACGTCTATAGACGCCATCTGGATGCAAGGGTTCAAGCTTGTGATCAAAACTCTTCATTGATTGGCCGATCTGACCGATATTTACACAAATAAATCAATGAAAGACACTTTTAGGAGATACCAAGGCTACCCCCTAATCGTGAGCCGTTCAGCGGTGCGGAAATGAAGGACAAACATTATCGTTTGATTTCTACAATAGTGCTGGATCATCCAATAAAACTAAAATTATCATAACTTTTTTAATACTGGTCCGATTTTAATAATTCTTTCACCATTTTAAAGCTTGTGATGTGTTCTTTCCACTGGTATATCTCGAAATTAATTTTTGCAATGAGAGACTGTTTTACATTGAGAGCGCCACAAATATACACACCAAGGCTCTATTTCATAAAAGTTAGGAATATTCCTATCTTGGACTTGGGAAGAATAAGTATTCCTATAGTGCAGGACTTGGGGACAATTATTCTTCCTTAGTCCAAGATAGGAAAATTTTACTAACTTTTTATGAAATAGAGCCTAAGTGGACATTCCTGCAATGTGACAGCACTGAAAATGTTCTCATTCACTCATATCCACAGGGAATGGTTCTTCATGCTTTCCCATGAGGTCTTGAATCCCATGTACTGCCTGTTTGAGTATGCCAACAAGAGCAACTACTCGCTACAGATCAACCCTGCCTCCTCAGTCAACCCAGACCATCTGTCCTACTTCCGATTTGTCGGAAGGTTCATTGCAATGGTAAAGGCAGAGATGTATTCGAGTCCATCACAAGTCCCTGCAAGTTCATCACAAGCCATCCAGTCCTAATCCCAATCACAAGCTATTCAAATGAGCTTTGACGAAAGCATTCCTTTGTCACTGTTCACCCAGTGACTTGTGACCGGCTTTATGAAAGGACTTCTGACTGGACTTGTGAAAGGACTTGTGAAAGGACTTGCAGGGACTCGAATACAACTCTGGGTAAAGGAGACACATTTGCAAGTAGTTCGGGTTTCACAGAATCCAAACTGGAAAAATATGATGTAAATGGTTCGGAAACAATAATGAATACATAAATAAGGATTTTGATGTATTATTTTTGTGTTTGAGTAATTCATCACGAATTTCAACAGAAACAGAATCACGGGGCATGCCCCGCCCACAAAAAAATACCCGCCCTGGCTGTGACAGCAGAAGAGAACATTGTAGGTCACACTCCTTATATCCAGTATATGTGTGTCAAGCAATTGGTATCACGGCCAGAAGTGGGTAACGCAGTTTTTATGCTAGAGTAGACGATTATGGTGCAGAATATCAGGACCTAGTCTCTTGTGGTTCTGCTTACCGTAGGTAAGGAAACACAGCTAACTATAGCAGAACATTTTGTGTGAACATCGGCACATTTTACCGGTAAGTTAGGAATTACGGCTTGTGTGCACAATGGCTAAAAGCGGCAGGGTTGCCTGATTTTATCAACGTGATTTAAATCAGTCGGCCCTGATTTTGCTAAAATAAGATTTCTACCAACAAAAAGTGATTTAAATCAGTGATAAAAAATAAAAATTTGTTGATTTTATCGCGATTTAAATCAGTGATTTAAATCAACGTGATTTAAATCAACGTGATTTAAATCACCCAACCCCAATGCCTTTTTTTCACATCAGGGTTAGCTGATTTAAATCAACATCGGCCAACCTTGCTAAGCGCAGAATTCCTGGGTAGAGTTGTAGGCACAGAATGTGGCTGTGCATCCGAACCAGGTACCCGAGTACCCGCCGCTAATGTCAGGAACCGGTTCCAGATTATGGAATAGAGTACCCGTAACCGAATTAACATATTACTCAGTAATTTCTCAGACAATGACAAAGAAGGTTTTTGAATGTCATTTGTGGGGATTATTCAAAATGAAAACCAGGGTACATTGAAAAACAAAACAGATGGACATTTAGGACGCGTGAAAAATACAATTTACACCGTAAAGCTATAGAGCTCACTGTACACACTTGCTTCTTGCTGCATTGATGCACCGATGTGGTAGCATTAACATGCGGAACTTTACAAACAATATGAACAGCAATTACTGAGATTTAATTTTTAGGATTGGCTTACCTGGATACCCGTGTTTTTAAAAAAATCGGTTAGCCGATTTCCGTACTACCCAAGAATGCACATCCCTAGCACAGACTAATAATCCCAAGTGTGGAATTCTGTGGTAAGCAGAGTTGTAGTCCAGGTTTTCATTTGACACGGTTTTGCATTGACCCCATGTATCGTGAATCTCACTTTGTCCAGGCACTGTACCACGGCAAGTTCATCTACAGTGGCTTCACCATGCCATTCTACAAGCGTATGCTCAACAAGCAGCTGACACTGATTGACCTTGAAAGCATCGACCCAGAGTTCTACAACTCTCTATGCTGGCTCAAGTAAATCTCTTGTTCAGTTTGTCTAATGTCAAGTGTAGCCCTCCAACATGTTCGGAAAATGTGACAATATGCTTCCGACAATTTCAGTCATCTTAGAAAAGAATTGTCTTCCTTGCCAGCAAAAAATGAGTAGTCCGATCCATGACTCATTTTTTAACATTTGGAAATGTTACTAATTCTGAAAATCCCACAGCGCCTATTTTTAGTTATAGCATGGTTTGAAAAGAAAAATGTTTTCCAAATTTTTGGTTGCAAGCGGCACCCATGGCAGTTATTACTAGATCTGTTTGTTGGTGTTTTTTTTTACACAAGCAGTTATGAAATGTTAGTCCTTTTTTTTTAAGCCACCCTTCTCGTATTCAAAATCTGGGACCTGCAGGAATATAGTGTTAATGCACTATCGAGTTCCCCAGCATAAATTTTTTTTTTGTATCATTTCCCACATCAATTTTGACACCAGCGATAACGAGATTGATGAGTGTGACTTGGGCCTCATGTTCAACGCTGACTTTGAGATACTAGGTAAGCTGGAGACGGTGGATCTTAAAGAAGATGGAAGCGAAATCGTGGTCACAGACGAGAACAAAGAAGAGTACATCAAGTGAGTAACTGATGACCAGGGCCCAATTTCACGGCGTTGCTTACCGTTAAGCAAATGTTTGTGCTAACCATAGCAGAAAAATGTGCTTACGCGTAAGCGTATTTCACGGAGAACTTTTCACGGATGCTATGCTTAGCACAAAAATACATGCGCGCGCATCCGATAAATGCGTCGTCTGCTAGCGTGCACAGTTTTCGTTGTCTGCAAAAATGACGGAAGCTGGGAAAGGAAAGCGAAAGTATTCGCCCTTTTTAACATTGAGGAACCCTGCAACTTAATAAATATTATGGTGAAATAAAATATTGAGCGTTGTTTTTTTAAACACATAAAATGCTATAATAGCTATCTTCATATTTAAAGTTATCGATACATGTACGACAAACAAGATGGCAGACTTTAGCACAAAATCAGGCCGGTTAGCGTGCCTTTCAGTGTGCTATTGAAGCCCTTTAAGCAGAAAACGTCTGCTTACGGTCGCCGTGAAATGAAAAATGTGCTGAGGGGGCTCGGTTAGCATAAAACGTGTGCTTAGCAGCGCCGTGAAATTGGGCTCAGTAGGGGTAGATTAGGCCCCAGTGTTAGCACTGCTAGGGGGTGCTGTCCAAATCAGTACGACATTCATCAGGATGTCAAACAAAATTTGTCTTGAGGACATTTTTGGAGTTTGATGGTTTTTCTTTTTTTTATGCAAGCTTGCTCTGAACAAGGCTAAAAGCCACTCGAGGTAAAGAGCTACAAAAACAAATTAAATATCAGAGATACCAGAGGGAGGAATTAATATTCCTCTTGAAGCAGGAAAGATCGTAAGATGAAGGGAAACATGCACCAGGCAAAGAATTCCACAGAGATACAGAACGAGGGAAAATGCTATTGGGATAGGTTTTTGTTCTATATCTAGGTACAGACAAGACTTAATTTTGAATATTCTATTTTACATGCTGTTGGATGTGGATATTAGGTGACAAACTCAGCCTTTCCTATTGATTTCCACTGTATAACTCATGTTTAACCCTAAATCTCTAGGTGGTGGGAAGAATCGTATTGAAATTGATGGATTCAGGACTGTTAGGGTTAAGGGCTGGTAACTCAAATGTAGCTGTGGCGACTTAGGACTCATTTTGTAAAGTTGGGTCACATATATCAAAATGAAGAGCCGATTGTGCTATTTCTAATGCCATGTAGACTCAGTTTGTAACATCCATTCACAACTCGAGCATGTGTGTTTAGTTACATGTACATGTTTAGTTACATGTACATGGGCACATTTTTTGGTTAGATGGGGAGAATGTCCGTTAGGCCAAAGCAATGTTGTACAATTTACGTGGACATAGTCACCGCATATGTATTTATTTTTTTAATATTTGTTTATTATTTTATTTCCATTTCTGTAAAAGGCACACACTTTTCAAAATAAGCCAGTTCGGTATCTCGATAAGTAGTCCAGATCAAAGGTTATTCGGGATAAAATTGCTGACGTAATGTTAACCCGAACGCCCATTAAATTTAACCCGTGGGCATTGTGCGACCACCTTGCACGTTAGTTATCCCGAATGACCCGTGACCCATGTCATTGTGCACATGCACAGTTGAAATACCGAACTGGCTTATTAGTGTGATATTTTGAGGCCAAGCCATTCACACTCCTATGATGTTTGGTCAGATTTTAAGAAGTTGTATTGGACAGGAGGATGGCCTGTCCTGCTGAAAAAATAATGCTCTTCATGTCATAGACGGTTAGCACAGTCAAGAGTGCATCAAAACGACAAACAATTGCCTCAAAAATGTTGAACAGTGAAGTACAAAGAGTGGTGATGGTAATCCCATAGCAACTTCAACAGTCATGATTCTAATCCCTGGTGCTATTTTGTAAAAGTCCCTCAGAGAAGAGGGATATGTAACCCTGAGGTAACACGAACAACGATGATGCTGCGTTAGTTCAAGGCTGGCTTATATTTCACGTGAATGCGAAAGTGAAGCGAATTTCATGGCGTAACAAATTCGCTTCCCTCTAAAATTCAGAGCTGCCAACCAGTATGGATTTTCCATATTTCGTATGGAAATTCACAAAAAATACAAAAGTATGAGTTTTTGTTTATAAATATACGGATTTTATGAAATCCGAGCATAATGTTTTGTCATGCTATATACTGCGCATGTACTGGCTCATTATTGCGATCCCAGCCGAACGGATGCAACTTTTGCTTTGGAAATAAAAAAAAATAAGGAGAAGGTCCATTTAGCACGTGAGTTTGTTACACACACCAGGCACACAGCGTGTCCCTTTTTTTTATGAGATTCACGCAAGTATGCCAAATTTCAATCTCACTATTAACCATTGCCGTTTCAGCCTTTTGGACTATGCTGTGCGAAAAAATAGATTTTCAGGTAAAGTTAAAAAATTCATGAAACATACGAATATACTGATTTTTTTGCTTTCTGAATACTGAAATGAGTTTGAAAATGTTGGCAGCTCTGCAAATTTGCTTTGAATATGAACCGGTCTTCATTAGAATACCATCTATGTTTGGCCATTGCAGCTTGATGACAGAGTGGCGTTTCACTCGTGGTATCGGGGAACAGACCAAGGCATTTCTGGATGGGTTCAATGAAGTCGTGCCCCTGCAGTGGTTGCAGTACTTTGATGAGAGGGAACTTGAGGTGAGTTAAATACAAAATCAGAAGAGCCAACAATTTTAAAATTTACAAAAAAGGTTAAAAAATATTTTTTGTATCGAGCATTTATAAAATTGAAATTACCTTCAAGCCACAAAAGGGTTACGATCAGTGGTAGGGTTGGCTGCATTTTGAATTGACCAACATCGCCCTTCGTTTTCCTGGGCCCAGATCTAAATAGAGGATAATAGATTCCAGAGAAAATATCCCAATTTTCAGACGGGTGGGGTAACTTCCACCATCGGTGAGACCAACTCAGGTCCCCCAAAGAAGGGTAGAGGGCTGTGGCTTAGTGTACCAGACTCAAGATCTCGGTTATGCTGCAGATTGTGGGTTCGAGACCGGCTGGGGTCATGGTGCTTGTGTCCTTGAGCAAGGCACTTTGTCACAAGTTGCTTCTCTCTACCTATGAGTAAATGGGTATAGCCCATGTGCAGCCGGGGCTGTATACTCCCCAGGGAGCTGAGAAGGTTTCAGGAATGATTAATAGGCCCGATGAGTAGGGGTAATAATATACACCTTGAGCACTGTGGTCTTGGTCGATATGTGCACTTTATAAATGTCCATTCAAACTCTAACTACCCCAAGGCTTACAAACTCCAACAGCAGGTTTTGTGAAGTTTTGATGGGTTCAGTACTGTAGGGCCTTGGCACCATTACTTTACATGGAGCTATGATGCCCTAAGTCCAAAGAATGGGCCATAGGTTTACTGCACAGTGTTGGATTTTGACAGGTTGAGGAAGCCTCCTAGTAAAAATGCCCAGGGGGTTAGGGTTAATGTTTTGAGTTTCATAACATTGGAACCACTATTTTTGTCTCCTGATACCAGCTAATGCTATGCGGCATGCAGGAGTTTGACGTAGAGGATTGGTACCGTAGCACCATCTACCGCCACTACACACGGGAGAGCAAGCAAGTCCAGTGGTTCTGGCGTGCGGTGCGTGAGATGGACAATGAGAAACGTTCCCGGTTGCTGCAGTTTGTCACTGGCACGTGCCGCTTACCGGTCGGTGGTTTTGCAGAGCTCATGGGTGAGTTTTGTGATTCACACTGCATTCCCCAGAGCTGCCAACCAATACGGATTTTCCAGAAATTCATGAGAAATACGGAAGTGCGAATTTGGGTTTAAAAATACAGATTTTGTGAAATCCGACCAGCCGATGACGCCGAGTTTTAGGTCGCTAGTGCTATTTGAGGCCGTGTCTGAATCACTTGATATACACAAAGATCGTATAAGTTTTGTCGATGTTCGGCTGGGAGTACATGCGCAAGCAGTAAAGTATGGACTCTTGTGGGAAAAGACCTTTTGAGCGTGCGTATTGTGCCTAGTGAGTCCGTTGTTTGGGGGACTGTAAATCATGCAACACCGAAATTCATATTCAGGTTTTGCCTGCGTGTAGTGAAGAATGTCCGTGTATCAAGTCCAGTAGCTAGACAGGCATGCTTACATGCAATTGCAAAATGATTTTGGAACCTCATACTCGACAAGATTTGTCCACAAAATCCCGCCGATAACCAACAAACAGTTGGATCAACAAGGATAGTCATCTATTTCAATCAAAGCTTTCGACAAATTGCGACAAGAAGTGGACCAGTGTTTGAGTGTGTGATAAATGGCTGTGTGGATAATTCCACATGTGGCCAACGTGTTACGGTAACGTACCGTGCATGGGGCTGCAAGTTGGCCCGTTATATGTACGGCATGAAATACTTTATCGTACCACAGCACAGTGACTCTATGCGAGCAGTTTGTGATATGGTGACGGCAAAAACAAGTCAGTTTCTAATTTATTTTGTTTAGGTAATTGGTTTTGCTGATTAATAGGCTATTAATAGCAGGGTTGGACCTTAGCGGTGCCCCGTTGGCCAAATGACAGTTGAAACGGCAGCGGACCAGCTGAAACCCTCCCCAAATGGTCCGGCTGGCCAGTCAAAATAAACCGCCCGAGTATGTCTACAATTACAATCACGCGTGCCTACTCTTTTAAAAGAATCATTAACCGCAGAGGTGCGGCAAGACTTGACTTTGGAAATTCACGACGGCCACGGCCAGATGTACTGTGCCCTGTATTACTTTGGCTGATTTCACAAAAACGACCCTCCGTGTGCGGTGTTGGCTCTAAAAGACGGCACGCTGTTGAATATTCATGTGGCCGCTGCTCGGCAAACTAAGTCGTGTGGGAAAACCCCTTATGAGCGTGCGTATTGTGCAGAGCGAGTCCATTGTTGGGGGCCCCGCCGTCGTTATTCTGCGTGTAGTGAAGAATTCCCGTGTGCAAAGTCTGGTAGCCAGACACGCATGCTTTCATGCAAATTGTAAAAATGATTCTGGAACTTCGTACTTGACAAAATTTGTTCATAAAATCCCGCCAATAACCAACAAAGAATCGGACCAACAAGGATCATCATCTGTTTCAATCAAAATTTCGACAAATTGCGACAAGAAGTGGACCAGTGGTTGAGTGTGCGATAAACGGCTGCGGTTACAATACCACGTGTGGCCAACGTGTAACGCACCGTGCATGGGGCTGCTAGTTGGCTGGACACACTGGTACATTGGACGGCATGGAGTACTTTATCGTACCGTGGCACAGTGACTCAGTTTCATATTTATTTTGTTTTATTGCATGCTATTTTGGTATGTTCGTTCTTTGTTCTGACTTATAAATAGAAAGGTTGATTATTCACAATTAACACGGCGAGAGTATAGTGGCTTACAACTGTACATTCACAATGAAATCAGCATCGGTGCTCTAATTCATAGTTGCAATTTTGGAGACTTCATGATTAATTAAAGATCCATATGTTGGGTTAAAAAAAGGCATGTATAACGTCATACATTTTTCAATAATGGATACATGTAGGTTTTTTAACCTTGCGGATTACATGTATTTATAAAAGGCAAAAAAGACAATATTTGCTTTAATTAAATCTAATTGACTTTGTGGTCATTCTATTTTTATGTTTTAACAAGATATACATGTTTTAATAAAGTGCATCAACATGGAACTGCAATTGGGGTGAAATTGCCATTTTTTTCTCAAACTTTTTTTTAGACGGGTAAGTTAAACAGCTGGTGGGCCAGTCAAAATTAAAGTATGCTGGCCCGGCTGGCCAGTTTAAAAAGTTAAGGGCGAACTCTGAATAGGCTATTTTAGTACGTTCATTAATTGTTCCGAGTAAAACATTATTGCGATCCCAACTAAACGGATGCAACTTTACTTTTGAAAATAAAAAAAATAATGAAACGGTCTATCCAGCGCGTGGGTTTGTTAAATCATTGCCGTTACAGTGGTACGTGTGTACTATCCTGCGTGGACAAAATTTGACTTTCATGTAATGTTTATATTTCATGAAAAACTGATTTTTGGGTTTCTGAATACTGAAATGAGTTTTAAAAGATTGGCAGCTCTGGTTCCCTCACCTCTTGGATAATTTATTTTGTTATATCTCTGTCTTGGATACCGTATTTTGATTGGCCTAGAACGATCACGTGTCCGGTCTAATAAAGTTGTAATATATTCACCACAGGCCGCTTTCAAAGAAAGAACTGCTATTTCGGGCCTAGCCACTCGGCACTCATGTCTCATAAGGGCATCCTTTTTTTTCTCTTTGGTTCTCATTTCCGACCAAGCCTTTTTTTGGCTCCCGACTGAGGGGAAAATCTTGTTTATGCCGCCAAATTAAAGAAAAAAGAATAAGCTTTCCTATTTCGTGGAAGAAAACACTGAAAATAATGTGCAATTTTACGTACCTCATGTACGTGCATTCACAGCAGCAGGAACAGAGGTATTCATGCTAAGCTTTTTGTGCACAATGCAAGGTGTACATGGACAATGAACAGCAGACACAGTGCCCTAATGGTCCACACCACATTGGGGCCAACGTGTATTCAACTTGTTCAGAAAGCAATTTACTTTTCTTCAACTGAAGTAAAGTCATTATTAACTATTTATAAAAAAAATTGAAAAATCAGGTTATTAATCAAAAATCTCAATTTGCCAAAGATGAATAATTTCTTTTATTTCATTTAACTTTGTTGCCAAAATTATTTTTTTTTTAAGTTTATTTAAAAATCATGCACAGAAAATGTGTTCCAGATGGGAAACTGGTATTTATAGCAAACGGGAGTCTTAAGTCATAATTCACGTCATGTATTTTCACGGTTGCCAAAGATGGGTTTATATTTTGTTTGTTTAAAAATCACGGAAATAAAAGTTAATTCAGAACAAAACATACATTGATGAGCTCTCTGCATCATTTTATTTAGCCCGATGTGCATTCAACAAGAAATTTTTTCCCCCAGATTTTTTTTTTTCGTCCGATCGACGACCCTCCTTCAAAGCAAACAAAAATGAGAACCTTAGAAATACAAAGGGACACCCTAAGCAATGTTGACAGAAAAGGACAGAAAAGTATTCTTTGAGTTGGAGTCCAAGTTGAGTCTAGGTTATGAGTCCTTCAACTGTAGTATTCAGTATTAGCGTTGTTCTACTATTGCTCTTTGGTTCTTTGACAGGGAGTAACGGTCCACAGAAGTTCTGCCTGGAGAAAGTTGGCAAGGAGACATGGCTTCCTCGCAGCCACACATGGTAGGAGAGCTGTCAGTAGAAAATAGCCTACAATTTCTGTTCAGTTTCCGTAGACGCCTCAATGTATATATTTTGCAATATTTGTATATTTATAGTGTCATAAGTTTGTTACATGTAGTGAGGTTAAGCACTTTGGAATGAGTGTATTTAATTTAATAAGTTTAATTTGTTAGTGCATGGAGACCTTCGGAATACCGTACCGGTGCTCTACCAACTGAGCTATCTTGCCCTATGTTGCCCTATGTTGGTGGTGCGGTATTCCGGAGGTCACAGATTCAAATTCCGCTCCTGCCAGTTTTCTTTGTTCACTTTGAAAATTGTCATAAAAATATGTAGATGTCAGCTAAATAGTCTTATTTGAAAAAAAACACAAACCTTTAAAACAACAAACAAATCAAGGAACACTCTTTGAAGTCAAATGCATGGAAATTACGAACTGAGCTTAATATAAGTAAGAAATTATAATTTTAGACTTTTAACCCTTTTCTAAGGCCACTTTCAGAGGCCACTTTCAAAGGCCACTTTCAAAGGCCACTTTCAAAGGCCGTGAAGAGAAATTTAACAGGTATGAAATTCAAATTTTTCTTTTTCAGAATGGATCGTAACTTGTTTATAGCTTTTTATTTTCATTACTTTAAATTTTTTTCCTATCTTTATCCAGTTTCAACCGGTTGGATCTACCTCCATACAAGAGCTATGAACAACTCCTGGAGAAGCTGCAGTTTGCTGTCGAAGAAACTGAAGGCTTTGGCCAGGAATAAGGGTAGTCCAACATCATCAGACAGTCACACTCGTGTCAACTATCCTCCAGTGCAACGTGATATACTATAATATCCTTCCCTTGCGTGCGTGATTTTATATCTGTTATTGTTGTGGGATTTTCAGTTGCTAGAGTCATGAGAATTCAGATTTTCAGCGTTTAGTCCCTCTGTAGCATTTGTGGGTGTGAAAACTCAATTCTACATTTTTTTTACCTTACCACAGAATATATGACACAATGAACATAAACTAGCAAAATATGAACAATCAAGATTATGGTATTTCCTAAAAGTACGGTACAGGTTAAAAGGTTTAATTTGATATATTGTGTGTTGTGGTACCTCATTCCTAGCCCCCCCGATACAACCTTTTGGGGTTGTCAGAGTCTTGATCCCTTGTTTTCAGAAAATGAAGCTCAAAGTTTGTGATCTGTGCACACTTGAACCGGAGTTGACCCCTTGAGTACG
Source organism: Hippasteria phrygiana (assembly GCA_037893225.1). NCBI lineage: Eukaryota > Metazoa > Echinodermata > Asteroidea > Valvatida > Goniasteridae > Hippasteria > Hippasteria phrygiana. The sequence continues at coordinate 30,102 of JAZGUH010000875.1, read as the reverse complement.
GTTTTCATAGTGAGGCGCCGGGGTGCTAAGCGTAATGAACACAATAATCCAACAATGGATTGAAAATGCAGAAAATGGCGTGTATAGACGTCATCCGGACTGGTGGCAATATTTTTTTGCGCCATTTGGCGTCATCCGTACGCAAGGGGTTAAAAAAAGAACCCCCCCCCCAAAAAAAAAAAAATAGAATATGTTTAAAAACTTTGGGACGTGATAGAAGAGGGTTTTCAAATATACAGTTGTTAAAATCCCAAAATGTACAACCGGTGGTCTTTTTCAAACTGCGGCTATGACCGTCGTCCATATTCAATGGGTTAACTTCCGTATAATTATGTAGTCTCAATGAAAAGCATGTGAAGCAACATACACAGACTCCATTCCTATGCACTGTACTTCCCATTCCAAATGACGTCACTTGGGAAGAGGATAGTGTCGAGGGGCCATTCTTGAAGGTCGCGACGGGCAACAGTTTTCGTGATTTCATGACCCAGATCTCAATAACAGCAGGCCTCAAATTTAAGATTTTCTAGGGCACGGCAATTTTGCCTTCGATAATGAAAAATTTGGCAGGGCACCAAGGCCAATGGCACCAAGGCCGATGGCACCAAGGCCGATGGCACCAAGGCCGATGGCACCAAGGCCGATGGCACCAAGGCCGATGGCACCAAGGCCGATGGCACCAAGGCCGATGGCACCAAGGCCGATGGCACCAAGGCCGATGGCACCAAGGCCGATGGCACCAAGGCCAATGGCATTTTTTTTAAAGGGCACAGAGGCTAATTATAAAGGGAAATTTAAGTGATGTACATGTATGGTCATGGCAACGGCAAACAAGTTCTGTGCCTGCACGCATCAGGCCCGATTATGTGGAAAATCACGTTGCGCTACACAACTTCGTTACCAATACAAGCGGGTCATTAAAATCTCAACATAAATACATTAAAAGAAACCAAAAAATACACATCCTGAGATGAATGAATACAGCTTTGGCATTTATTTGCTGACTTGGCAAATTCTTCACCTTTTGATCGCTTTAAATTAATCCAGCGAAAAAAATACAAGGGAACGGAGAGCGACTCCACTCCGGAAAGCTCCAAAACGGCTCTCGGAAAAAAATTACGAGAGCGATCATTGTTCAACATTACTGGAAAAAATCGCTTCCGTGCAGCTCCCGTGATTTTGGGGAGAAAATTTCAACTACAAAAATCTACTAGGCTGAGTACGTCCTAACAACAATGTTATAATAAATCGTTGATCTCATTGAATTTTGATCGTTCATTTCTTACCTTATGAAATCTCCATCCAAAGTTTGACAGGAATACTTAAGCACGTGTTCGTGCTCGCCGATACATGTACGTAAACAACTGTTTGCCAATAGACTTCACATTTAGTCTTTAATTTACCATATTTCATTCTACATACGTACATGTTCAAGCACCAGTCCACACACAAAAATACATTCGTTCATCACTGACTAGAACATAGTCTACGGAACGTACGTAGTGAGAATTTAGTTGGCTGGTGACCCGCTGCATATGTAGACTTCAACAAATACGCTGCTTCCACAGTGTCCCGCGCAATGTGTAAATCGAATCGTTGTACTTCTTGACATTCTTTATACATCATGCTGGGCCGCGTTGCCGTCAAACCGCTGTACATGTATATACAGCACTGTTATGGAGCAAGTTCGATCAAGGACTATAGTTAACCATAGTTCGACTAACTCTGATCAAACGCACGCTAGTCGTCAAAGGTTGGACTAGTCTAGTCGACGATTCGCGACCAGCCTACCGAGGCTGGTCGCATCGCTGGTTTAATACTAATAGCTGTTTTAATAGCACAGTGCAGAGAGGACCAGTTATCAGAAAAATTTGGAAAAAACGTAAATATTAAGCAGCAGTGAGCGGTCATTTTTTGTGTTACTTTGTCTTTCTTTGAACATGTTGAAATCATGCACACGTTACCACTTGTGATATTGTTGATATACTGAGCAAATATCGCCCGTGTCGCTTTCATCTATGAACTCATCCAAAACGTAAACAAACTAGCCACCGCCATTTTCTCATGGTCGCGTTGACATGACAATAGTTCGACTAGTCGTTCGCACTTCAACTTCAGTGCTCATGCGCTACGTACATCACGAACCAACCACTAGTTAACTATTGGTCCCTGATCGAACTTGCTCATGATTTGTCGGTAATGGGTCAATTCGTACCCGAGTCAACTCGTACCCCAAAATGTAATGTTTTCATCGTTGAACCTTTTATCTGCAGCAGCCGTACACACATTACATGTATATACTACATGTATATAGTACAACGTTTAGCTCTCAATTGGGTATGTAACTGGTACCGTAACGGTCTGGTACGGTCTGCGTGCACCGTTGCCGCACCGACGTGACATTACGTCAGCAATTTTATCCCGAATAACCTTAGACCTTTGAGATACCGAACTGGCTTATTACTATTAAGAGACATGAGTTTCAAATTTCGTAAAAAAATCTTAGTAACTCAAGTTTGAAACTTTACAAACCATGAGTAGTCCATATCGGACAACTGTTAAAAGTTCTGAATTTGTGTGTTGCTTTGATAATTTGTGTCCCTCCAAACTTTGTGCATAAACTTTGTCTTTCTTTAACTCACAATGCACATCATCTTGCTGATAGTGTAGAGTTGACATCACTATCTAACCGTAACCTTTTCACCCGCTGTCCCCTTCTCGGTAAGACATGATGATTTTTTTTCATAGACAAAGTTTTCAGTCAGATTTGGACTATACATGTAATGGCATACTTTTATTTGAGCACAATCAGTGTGTATTTATGTGAATGTAAAATTTATATTCAAAAGATTTTTTAAGCTCCATGTGGTTATATGAGTAACGGGCTTTAATCAGTTAGTTGAGCAAGAATGGATGCAATGCTGTATCGTGTTCATACCATACATTTTACCGAGATTCGTAGTTACTGTTAAAAACTGTATTTGTGGTGTTTGTTTATACCCTTTATTTTTTTTGCAGTTGAAATGCTGAATTTCATGCTCCGAGTTGTAAATATTGATTCCTTTATATTGAATTCATGAAAAGTTTCTTTTTAATTCTTCCTTCACACAGTTACTTGATGGAATATGTTAAGGAAGACCTGGTAAACTTATGGCCAGGCTCAGCCTGGTGAAAAGCCCAGCCAAGCACGGACTGTGGGCATTGTCCACGAAGTAATTTTTGGCCTGTCGGAAAGCACTGCCTTTTTCATGTAAAATGATGGGCTGTTTAAATTTCAGTCCTCAATCGGGCTTCCATTGCCTCATTTTCAGGCTGTGGGAAAGAATCTCACAGTCTGCAACTGCAAAATGTAGCTCTAAAATTTGCAGAAATTGAATGACTCAAAATATCCATTTTGTTACCAAATAGGGCTGTCCCGAATATTCGAAAAAATATATATGCACGTACAGATACGACTTTGATGCTATTTTAATAGAAAAGTCACGGCGCTTAGCAGTGTCAATGCCACATTTTTGTTGATGGTAACTTTTTGTGGAAGGAGGTTTATTGTTTGCATCTGTAAAACCTGAATTATTACAGCAAAAATGTTTGGTTTGAATAGGAGGCTGGAGTTTGGTTTCTTGTTATAAGTACTGTAATGATCTTGATACAAAGGCCCATGAAAAAAATGTCGACTGGGCGGTCCATAATAGCGATCACCGCACGTAAAACACCGGCATGCTTTGTGTGCAACATATTCAGATATTCGGTCAAACCCAGTTTCGAATAATCAAAAACTAAATTTTTCGAAAATGAACAGCTCTACTCCCAATGATTTTGTGAACAGATCCCGATTTGGCAGTTCTTATGCATGGTTGCCAATCAGAAGATTGGATGATGGAATGTAACCACTTGCTTTCTCTATCGCACTTTGTCAGTAATGTTCAATAATTCAGTAGATTCTGTGGGCTAAACCAAAGGTTCTTGCTCATTTACGTCACCTGCAAATATCAAAGCACTTCCTGTATTCACTCTTTGTATGTTACTCTTTATTGATGTGATTGTAACCTAGTAATCATGTCAGCAATTCTATCTAATCAGTCAGAATGCTCTTGGCATTGCAAATAACTTGATATATTATACCAGTATCATTGTAATTTTTTTTCTCAGCTGTGCATGTATATATCTATAGAATATTAAATATTTCATTGAGTTATTTCACTTTTCCATTGTTAGCATTTGCCTGCAAGCACACAAAAAGTAGAGCACACAAAAAATACAATTGGCAAAAATGTGCATTGTTTATTATCCTAGTTTTTCGGCTAGTCGTTTTTTGAGATGTCACAATTGATAAGTTTTATTTGCTATTTTTCTCAGTTAAAGCCATAAAGTTTGTACCCACTTTATTTTCCCAGTCTTTTTCGAGAACCCTTATTCTTCACTAATGACAAAATGCACACAACGAACGATTTTGTTCAAGTTTGATCATTCAGGCTGGAATCCTGAAGAAAAACCTCAGATGCATTATCCCTTAAAATCGTATACCAGAAATGTCTTAGACATCCCCCAGTGGGGCCAGTTGATGCCAACCCGATTTAAGTAGCCACAAACATTTTGGCGGCCAATGATCCTTTTTGGTATTCGAATTTGTGGCCAACTCGATTTGGCCTCTCCACTCCCTACCCCCTACCCCCTACCCCCAGTCACGTGTTGTGACCAATGCTGTTATCTTCATACAACGTGTATACATGTACATGTACTAATACGAAAAACGAATACATAACACCCAGTTGCCAGTACCGCCCCCATTCCCTCCATGGGCGGGGTCAGAAAAGGTTGGATTTCCACATCTGAGTGTGCAATAGGTAATTTGGAAGATCTTGCCTTATTCATTTCAGACGTTTTCCTAAGTTCTGTAGACTTTTCAGGCATGACATTTCATCAATTTTCAGACTTTTTTCTAAGTTGACAATCTCATCCCTGTTTTCTAGCATTTTACATGTATTTGGTTCTGTGTGTGAGCCACATGGGTGATTTTGGAACGTGCAGCCATTAAAATGAGAAACATTTCGAAATTCAAATTTTGCTGCGACTTTAAATCGCGGCCATTTGTACATAAGGCAGTGGGAATCATTTGCCCACTTGTATAAAATAAATATAAATGGAGTCATATTTTAGCATGCAATTAAGAGGAAGAACAATAGAAAATAAGTTATCGGAATGCACTCCTGATTTTGTTTTAATGTAAATACATTTTTCCTGATGAAGAGCAACAATGAAGTAATAGAATTTCTTCAGTATAACACCGTTATCGTTTGATATTGTTATAGACAGCTATTTAAGCACTATTCTTTGAGTGTTGCATATTATTGAACAGTGAATATTCATGACTTGTCAATCGTTACCATAATTGATTGGTGGTGGGCTAAGAGCTCATTATGTAAATTTTATATGCATATGTATTAGATGTATTTAATTTTTCTTTCAAAAGACCATTTTGGCATGCATGCCGCATCCGTGCAACCAGATTGGGTCGAGCAGTGTGGATTTGTTTTCTTGTGTACATTTTGTGGAAGAATAGCTAACCATAAACACGAAAAATGGGGTTATTTACACAGAACAGAAAGTGAATTTGAATGATTTTGTTTGAACGATGTGGGTTGTGTAATATAGTTGAAATAAATGATTTTTTATGTCGGTAATCAGAGTTCCGTCTGCAGTGTGTCCCGCTGTATAACATATTTTTTTAGTTGCTTGGAAAATGAAAAACTGGATTATAAAGTGGGAGTAAACAAAACTATACACTTTAAAAATTGGCCATAGTTTTATTCTGTAGCAATATAGATAAGATATTTTCATATGTACTTTTAGAGTAACTCTTCCTGTTTCTTTTGGTGACATTTTACTGGATTAGTTTCCATGCATGACTGCACAGGAGACAAAGGGGTCGGGTGAAATCTGAGTTGCGCCAACTGGTCAGGGCTAGATAAGAAAGAGACGATTTTAAAAGAACACAACCTTTGTCTAACAAAGAGACAAAAAATATTTGTATTAGCTTTTAAACTTCGTGTTTATTTAAAACATTTAAATTAAATTAAAAAGGAAATTAAATTCCGCGGTGTCTTTAAGTCCTCAACATGGCCACCATCTCGTTCAATGCACAGCTTGGCTCGGCACATCATTCCTGCAATAGCCCGGCGAATCATCTCCTGTCTTATCTGAGAATGTCAATTTCACGAGTTATCCTTTCCTGGAGGTCAACCAGATTTGCTGGAGGAGTGGTGAAAACCCGAGGTTTCAGATATCCCAATAAAAGGTAGTCAAGAGGGGTCAGATCAGGAGATCTTGGGGCCACTCCACCGGTTGATTCAAGGCAATGACCAGTTGGCGCAACTCAGATTTCACCCGACCCCCTTAATTGTCTCCTGTGCAGTCATGCATGAAAACTATTCCAGTAAAAATGTCACAAAAAGAAGCAGGAAGAGTTACTCTTATCTATATTGCTGCAGAATAAAACTAAGGCCAATTTTTAAAGTGTATATTTTCTTTTACTAACACTATACCAACTCCCCTATCCGCCTCTTCCAACATCACAGGAGCCCCTTTCCCCAACATTATGTCCCCTTCCCCCAACATTATGTCCTCCCCCCCCCCCCCCCCCCCCAACGTCATTGGTGTCCCCTCCCACAAAATCAGAGCCCCTAAGTCCCCCAACTTCATCCCTCATCGTCATGGGGGACCCTTCCCTCATCATCATGGAGACCTTTCCCTCATCATCATCATCATGGGAGACCCTTCTCTCGTAATCATGGGGGATTCTTCCCTCATCATCAGGTGAGACCCTTCCCTCATCATCATAATAATAATAATAATAATAATATTAATGCATTTATATAGCGCCTTATGCAACGCCTCAAAGCGCTTTACATGATAAAAAGTAAAAAATTAAAACTCTAGATTACATGTATAATAAAAACAAGATCGAGTGTAATTTATAAAAGTCTATTAACACCGAACAGTAGACACAAAATATCACGGTTAACATCAAACTAAAAACGAGAAACTTTGTAAAGTGACTAAAAAAAAGGGGGGGCTTCCACTACAGGCCGTAATCTACGGAGTATTGTTATTTAGATTAAACCGCGAAATTTACTTTAATAAAAATTAAACATATCTAATAAATTAGTATTTATTGCTGAAAAAGATGAGTTTTCAGGACAGTCTTGAAAGTGGAGAGTGATGTGGCTGAGCGTATGATTTGTGGCAAACTATTCCAGAGGGTCGGTGGTGATTGGGCAAAAGCTCTATCTCCGTAGAACTTTGTACGTGTACGGCCTGGAAGAGCCAACAAGTGCGAGACCCCTCATCATCATTGGAGACCCTTCCCTCATCATCATGGGAGACCCTTCCCTCATCATCATGGGAGACGCTTCCCTCATCATCATGGGAGACACTTCCCTCCATCATCATCATCATCATCATGGGAGACCCTTCCCTCGTAATCATGGGAGATTCTTCCCTCATCATCATCATGGGAGACCCTTCCCTCATCATCATGCGAGACCCTTCCCTCATCATCATTTGAGACCCTTCCTTCATCATCATGGGAGACCATTCCATCATCACCATGGGAGACCCGTCCCTCATCACCATACGGACCCTTCCCTCATCATCATGGGAGACTCTTCCCTCATCATCATGGGAGACCCTTCCCTCATCATCATGGGAGATTCTTCTCTCATCATCATGGGAGACCTTTCTCTCATCATCATGGGTGACCCTTCCCTCATCACCATACGGACCCTTCCCTCATCATCATGGGAGACTCTTCCCTCATCATCATGGGAGACCCTTCCCTCATCATCATGGGAGATTCTTCTCTCATCATCATGGGAGACCTTTCTCTCATCATCATGGGTGACCCTTCCCTCATCACCATACGGACCCTTCCCTCATCATCATGGGGGACCCTTCCATCATCATCATGGAGACCTTTCTTTCATCACCATGACGGACCCTTCCCTCATCATCATGCGAGGTCCTTCCCCATCCTCATGGGACACCCTTCCCTTATCATCATGGGAAACCCTTCTCTTGTCATCATGGGAGACCCTTCCCTCATAATCATGGGAGACCCTTCTCTATCACCGTGACGGACCCTTTCCTCATCATCATTATCATCATCATCATCATCATCATGGGACACCCTTCCCTCATCATCATCATGGAAAACCCGTCCCTCATCATCATGGGAAACCCTTCCCTCATCATCATGGGAAACCCGTCCCTCATCATCATGGGAGACCCTTCCCTCATCATCATTGGAGACTCCTCTCTCATCATGTGAGACCCTTCCCTCATCATCATAATGAGAGACCCTTCCCTCATCATCATGGGAGACCCTTCCCTCATCATCATGGGAGACTCCTCTCTCATCATGTGAGACCCTTCCCTCATCATCATGGAAAACCCGTCCCTCATCATCATGGGAAACCCTTCCCTCATCATCATGGGAAACCCGTCCCTCATCATCATGGGAGACCCTTCCCTCATCATCATGGGAGACTCCTCTCTCATCATGTGAGACCCTTCCCTCATCATCATGCGAGACCCTTCCGTCATCATCATTGGAGACCCTTCCCTCATCATCATTGGAGACCCTTCCCTCATCATCATGGGGACCCTTCCCTCATCATCATGGGAGACCCTTCCCTCATCATGAGAGACCCTTCCCTCATCATCATGGGAGACGCTTCCCTCATCATCATCGACCCTTCCCTCATCATCATGGGGACCCTTCCCTCATCATTATGGGGACCCTTCCCTCATCATTGTGGGGACCCTTCCCTCATCATCATGGGAGACCCTTCCATCATCATCATGGGAGACCCGTCCCTCATCATCATGGGAGACCCTTCCCTCATCATCATGGGAGACTCTTCCTTCATCATCATTGGAGACCATTTCATCATCATCATGGGAGACCCGTCCCTCATCATCATGGGAGACCCTTCCCTCATCATCATGGGAGATTCTTCTCTCATCATCATGGGAGACCCTTCTCTCATCATCATGGGTGACCCTTCCCTCATCATCATGGGGACCCTTCCCTCATCATCATGGGGACCCTTCCCTCATCATCATGGGAGACCCTTCCCTCATCATCATGGGAGACTCCTCTCTCTCATGTGAGACCCTTCCCTCATCATCATGGGAGACCCTTCCCTCATCATGAGAGACCCTTCCCTCATCATCATGGGAGACGCTTCCCTCATCATCATGGGAGACTCCTCTCTCATCATGTGAGACCCTTCCCTCATCATCATGAGAGACCCTTCCCTCATCATCATCGACCCTTCCCTCATCATCATGGGGACCCTTCCCTCATCATCATGGGGACCCTTCCCTCATCATCATAATGAGAGACCTTTCCCTCATCATCATAATGAGAGACCCTTCCCTCATCATCATGGGAGACCCTTCCCTCATCATCATGGGAGACTCCTCTCTCATCATGTGAGACCCTTCCCTCATCATCATGGAAAACCCGTCCCTCATCATCATGGGAAACCCTTCCCTCATCATCATGGGAGACCCTTCCCTCATCATCATGGGAGACTCTTCCTTCATCATCATGGGAGACCATTTCATCATCATCATGGGAGACCCGTCCCTCATCATCATGGGAGACCCTTCCCTCATCATCATGGGAGATTCTTCTCTCATCATCATGGGAGACCCTTCTCTCATCATCATGGGTGACCCTTCCCTCATCATCATGGGGACCCTTCCCTCATCATCATGGGGGACCCTTTCATCATCATCATGGATACCTTTCTTTCATCACCATGACGGACCCTTCCCTCATCATCAAGGGAGGTCCTTCCCCATCCTCATGGGACACCCTTCCCTTATCATCATGGAAAACCCTTCTCTTGTCATCATGGGAGACCCTTCCCTCATAATCATGGGAGAACATTCCCTCATCATCATGGGAGACCCTTCCTCATCATCATGGGATACCTTTCCCTCATCATCATGCGAGACCCTTCCCTCATCATCATGGGAGACTCCTCTCTCATCATGTGAGACCCTTCCCTCATCATCATGCGAGACCCTTCCCTCATCATCATGGGAGACCCTTCCCTCATCATGAGAGACCCTTCCCTCATCATCATGGGAGACGCTTCCCTCATCATCATGGGAGACTCCTCTCTCATCATGTGAGACCCTTCCCTCATCATCATGAGAGACCCTTCCCTCATCATCATCGACCCTTCCCTCATCATCATGGGGACCCTTCCCTCATCATCATGGGGACCCTTCCCTCATCATCATAATGAGAGACCCTTCCCTCATCATCATAATGAGAGACCCTTCCCTCATCATCATGGGAGACCCTTCCCTCATCATCATGGGAGACTCCTCTCTCATCATGTGAGACCCTTCCCTCATCATCATGGAAAACCCGTCCCTCATCATCATGGGAAACCCTTCCCTCATCATCATGGGAGACCCTTCCCTCATCATCATGGGAGACTCTTCCTTCATCATCATGGGAGACCATTTCATCATCATCATGGGAGACCCGTCCCTCATGATCATGGGAGACCCTTCCCTCATCATCATGGGAGATTCTTCTCTCATCATCATGGGAGACCCTTCTCTCATCATCATGGGTGACCCTTCCCTCATCACCATACGGACCCTTCCCTCATCATCATGGGAGACTCTTCCCTCATCATCATGGGAGACCCTTCCCTCATCATCATGGGAGATTCTTCTCTCATCATCATGGGAGACCTTTCTCTCATCATCATGGGTGACCCTTCCCTCATCACCATACGGACCCTTCCCTCATCATCATGGGGGACCCTTCCATCATCATCATGGAGACCTTTCTTTCATCACCATGACGGACCCTTCCCTCATCATCATGCGAGGTCCTTCCCCATCCTCATGGGACACCCTTCCCTTATCATCATGGGAAACCCTTCTCTTGTCATCATGGGAGACCCTTCCCTCATAATCATGGGAGACCCTTCTCTATCACCGTGACGGACCCTTTCCTCATCATCATTATCATCATCATCATCATCATCATGGGACACCCTTCCCTCATCATCATCATGGAAAACCCGTCCCTCATCATCATGGGAAACCCTTCCCTCATCATCATGGGAAACCCGTCCCTCATCATCATGGGAGACCCTTCCCTCATCATCATTGGAGACTCCTCTCTGATCATGTGAGACCCTTCCCTCATCATCATAATGAGAGACCCTTCCCTCATCATCATGGGAGACCCTTCCCTCATCATCATGGGAGACTCCTCTCTCATCATGTGAGACCCTTCCCTCATCATCATGGAAAACCCGTCCCTCATCATCATGGGAAACCCTTCCCTCATCATCATGGGAAACCCGTCCCTCATCATCATGGGAGACCCTTCCCTCATCATCATGGGAGACTCCTCTCTCTCATGTGAGACCCTTCCCTCATCATCATGGGAGACCCTTCCCTCATCATGAGAGACCCTTCCCTCATCATCATGGGAGACGCTTCCCTCATCATCATCGACCCTTCCCTCATCATCATGGGGACCCTTCCCTCATCATTATGGGGACCCTTCCCTCATCATCATGGGGACCCTTCCCTCATCATCATGGGAGACCCTTCCATCATCATCATGGGAGACCCGTCCCTCATCATCATGGGAGACCCTTCCCTCATCATCATGGGAGACTCTTCCTTCATCATCATTGGAGACCATTTCATCATCATCATGGGAGACCCGTCCCTCATCATCATGGGAGACCCTTCCCTCATCATCATGGGAGATTCTTCTCTCATCATCATGGGAGACCCTTCTCTCATCATCATGGGTGACCCTTCCCTCATCATCATGGGGACCCTTCCCTCATCATCATGGGGACCCTTCCCTCATCATCATGGGAGACCCTTCCCTCATCATCATGGGAGACTCCTCTCTCTCATGTGAGACCCTTCCCTCATCATCATGGGAGACCCTTCCCTCATCATGAGAGACCCTTCCCTCATCATCATGGGAGACGCTTCCCTCATCATCATGGGAGACTCCTCTCTCATCATGTGAGACCCTTCCCTCATCATCATGAGAGACCCTTCCCTCATCATCATCGACCCTTCCCTCATCATCATGGGGACCCTTCCCTCATCATCATGGGGACCCTTCCCTCATCATCATAATGAGAGACCTTTCCCTCATCATCATAATGAGAGACCCTTCCCTCATCATCATGGGAGACCCTTCCCTCATCATCATGGGAGACTCCTCTCTCATCATGTGAGACCCTTCCCTCATCATCATGGAAAACCCGTCCCTCATCATCATGGGAAACCCTTCCCTCATCATCATGGGAGACCCTTCCCTCATCATCATGGGAGACTCTTCCTTCATCATCATGGGAGACCATTTCATCATCATCATGGGAGACCCGTCCCTCATCATCACGGGAGACCCTTCCCTCATCATCATGGGAGATTCTTCTCTCATCATCATGGGAGACCCTTCTCTCATCATCATGGGTGACCCTTCCCTCATCATCATGGGGACCCTTTCCTCATCATCATGGGGGACCCTTTCATCATCATCATGGATACCTTTCTTTCATCACCATGACGGACCCTTCCCTCATCATCAAGGGAGGTCCTTCCCCATCCTCATGGGACACCCTTCCCTTATCATCATGGAAAACCCTTCTCTTGTCATCATGGGAGACCCTTCCCTCATAATCATGGGAGAACATTCCCTCATCATCATGGGAGACCCTTCCTCATCATCATGGGATACCTTTCCCTCATCATCATGCGAGACCCTTCCCTCATCATCATGGGAGACTCGTCTCTCATCATGTGAGACCCTTCCCTCATCATCATGCGAGACCCTTCCCTCATCATCATGGGAGACCCTTCCCTCATCATGAGAGACCCTTCCCTCATCATCATGGGAGACGCTTCCCTCATCATCATGGGAGACTCCTCTCTCATCATGTGAGACCCTTCCCTCATCATCATGAGAGACCCTTCCCTCATCATCATCGACCCTTCCCTCATCATCATGGGGACCCTTCCCTCATCATCATGGGGACCCTTCCCTCATCATCATAATGAGAGACCCTTCCCTCATCATCATAATGAGAGACCCTTCCCTCATCATCATGGGAGACCCTTCCCTCATCATCATGGGAGACTCCTCTCTCATCATGTGAGACCCTTCCCTCATCATCATGGAAAACCCGTCCCTCATCATCATGGGAAACCCTTCCCTCATCATCATGGGAGACCCTTCCCTCATCATCATGGGAGACTCTTCCTTCATCATCATGGGAGACCATTTCATCATCATCATGGGAGACCCGTCCCTCATGATCATGGGAGACCCTTCCCTCATCATCATGGGAGATTCTTCTCTCATCATCATGGGAGACCCTTCTCTCATCATCATGGGTGACCCTTCCCTCATCACCATACGGACCCTTCCCTCATCATCATGGGAGACTCTTCCCTCATCATCATGGGAGACCCTTCCCTCATCATCATGGGAGATTCTTCTCTCATCATCATGGGAGACCTTTCTCTCATCATCATGGGTGACCCTTCCCTCATCACCATACGGACCCTTCCCTCATCATCATGGGGGACCCTTCCATCATCATCATGGAGACCTTTCTTTCATCACCATGACGGACCCTTCCCTCATCATCATGCGAGGTCCTTCCCCATCCTCATGGGACACCCTTCCCTTATCATCATGGGAAACCCTTCTCTTGTCATCATGGGAGACCCTTCCCTCATAATCATGGGAGACCCTTCTCTATCACCGTGACGGACCCTTTCCTCATCATCATTATCATCATCATCATCATCATCATGGGACACCCTTCCCTCATCATCATCATGGAAAACCCGTCCCTCATCATCATGGGAAACCCTTCCCTCATCATCATGGGAAACCCGTCCCTCATCATCATGGGAGACCCTTCCCTCATCATCATTGGAGACTCCTCTCTGATCATGTGAGACCCTTCCCTCATCATCATAATGAGAGACCCTTCCCTCATCATCATGGGAGACCCTTCCCTCATCATCATGGGAGACTCCTCTCTCATCATGTGAGACCCTTCCCTCATCATCATGGAAAACCCGTCCCTCATCATCATGGGAAACCCTTCCCTCATCATCATGGGAAACCCGTCCCTCATCATCATGGGAGACCCTTCCCTCATCATCATGGGAGACTCCTCTCTCATCATGTGAGACCCTTCCCTCATCATCATGCGAGACCCTTCCCTCATCATCATTGGAGACCCTTCCCTCATCATCATTGGAGACCCTTCCCTCATCATCATGGGGACCCTTCCCTCATCATCATGGGAGACCCTTCCCTCATCATCATGGCGATTCTTCCCTCATCATCATGGGAGACCCTTCCCTCATCATCATGGGAGACTCCTCTCTCTCATGTGAGACCCTTCCCTCATCATCATGGGAGACCCTTCCCTCATCATGAGAGACCCTTCCCTCATCATCATGGGAGACGCTTCCCTCATCATCATCGACCCTTCCCTCATCATCATGGGGACCCTTCCCTCATCATTATGGGGACCCTTCCCTCATCATCATGGGGACCCTTCCCTCATCATCATGGGAGACCCTTCCATCATCATCATGGGAGACCCGTCCCTCATCATCATGGGAGACCCTTCCCTCATCATCATGGGAGACTCTTCCTTCATCATCATTGGAGACCATTTCATCATCATCATGGGAGACCCGTCCCTCATCATCATGGGAGACCCTTCCCTCATCATCATGGGAGATTCTTCTCTCATCATCATGGGAGACCCTTCTCTCATCATCATGGGTGACCCTTCCCTCATCATCATGGGGACCCTTCCCTCATCATCATGGGGACCCTTCCCTCATCATCATGGGAGACCCTTCCCTCATCATCATGGGAGACTCCTCTCTCTCATGTGAGACCCTTCCCTCATCATCATGGGAGACCCTTCCCTCATCATGAGAGACCCTTCCCTCATCATCATGGGAGACGCTTCCCTCATCATCATGGGAGACTCCTCTCTCATCATGTGAGACCCTTCCCTCATCATCATGAGAGACCCTTCCCTCATCATCATCGACCCTTCCCTCATCATCATGGGGACCCTTCCCTCATCATCATGGGGACCCTTCCCTCATCATCATAATGAGAGACCTTTCCCTCATCATCATAATGAGAGACCCTTCCCTCATCATCATGGGAGACCCTTCCCTCATCATCATGGGAGACTCCTCTCTCATCATGTGAGACCCTTCCCTCATCATCATGGAAAACCCGTCCCTCATCATCATGGGAAACCCTTCCCTCATCATCATGGGAGACCCTTCCCTCATCATCATGGGAGACTCTTCCTTCATCATCATGGGAGACCATTTCATCATCATCATGGGAGACCCGTCCCTCATCATCACGGGAGACCCTTCCCTCATCATCATGGGAGATTCTTCTCTCATCATCATGGGAGACCCTTCTCTCATCATCATGGGTGACCCTTCCCTCATCATCATGGGGACCCTTTCCTCATCATCATGGGGGACCCTTTCATCATCATCATGGATACCTTTCTTTCATCACCATGACGGACCCTTCCCTCATCATCAAGGGAGGTCCTTCCCCATCCTCATGGGACACCCTTCCCTTATCATCATGGAAAACCCTTCTCTTGTCATCATGGGAGACCCTTCCCTCATAATCATGGGAGAACATTCCCTCATCATCATGGGAGACCCTTCCTCATCATCATGGGATACCTTTCCCTCATCATCATGCGAGACCCTTCCCTCATCATCATGGGAGACTCGTCTCTCATCGTGTGAGACCCTTCCCTCATCATCATGCGAGACCCTTCCCTCATCATCATGGGAGACCCTTCCCTCATCATGAGAGACCCTTCCCTCATCATCATGGGAGACGCTTCCCTCATCATCATGGGAGACTCCTCTCTCATCATGTGAGACCCTTCCCTCATCATCATGAGAGACCCTTCCCTCATCATCATCGACCCTTCCCTCATCATCATGGGGACCCTTCCCTCATCATCATGGGGACCCTTCCCTCATCATCATAATGAGAGACCCTTCCCTCATCATCATAATGAGAGACCCTTCCCTCATCATCATGGGAGACCCTTCCCTCATCATCATGGGAGACTCCTCTCTCATCATGTGAGACCCTTCCCTCATCATCATGGAAAACCCGTCCCTCATCATCATGGGAAACCCTTCCCTCATCATCATGGGAGACCCTTCCCTCATCATCATGGGAGACTCTTCCTTCATCATCATGGGAGACCATTTCATCATCATCATGGGAGACCCGTCCCTCATGATCATGGGAGACCCTTCCCTCATCATCATGGGAGATTCTTCTCTCATCATCATGGGAGACCCTTCTCTCATCATCATGGGTGACCCTTCCCTCATCACCATACGGACCCTTCCCTCATCATCATGGGAGACTCTTCCCTCATCATCATGGGAGACCCTTCCCTCATCATCATGGGAGATTCTTCTCTCATCATCATGGGAGACCTTTCTCTCATCATCATGGGTGACCCTTCCCTCATCACCATACGGACCCTTCCCTCATCATCATGGGGGACCCTTCCATCATCATCATGGAGACCTTTCTTTCATCACCATGACGGACCCTTCCCTCATCATCATGCGAGGTCCTTCCCCATCCTCATGGGACACCCTTCCCTTATCATCATGGGAAACCCTTCTCTTGTCATCATGGGAGACCCTTCCCTCATAATCATGGGAGACCCTTCTCTATCACCGTGCCGGACCCTTTCCTCATCATCATTATCATCATCATCATCATCATCATGGGACACCCTTCCCTCATCATCATCATGGAAAACCCGTCCCTCATCATCATGGGAAACCCTTCCCTCATCATCATGGGAAACCCGTCCCTCATCATCATGGGAGACCCTTCCCTCATCATCATTGGAGACTCCTCTCTCATCATGTGAGACCCTTCCCTCATCATCATGGAAAACCCGTCCCTCATCATCATGGGAAACCCTTCCCTCATCATCATGGGAAACCCGTCCCTCATCATCATGGGAGACCCTTCCCTCATCATCATGGGAGACTCCTCTCTCATCATGTGAGACCCTTCCCTCATCATCATGCGAGACCCTTCCCTCATCATCATTGGAGACCCTTCCCTCATCATCATTGGAGACCCTTCCCTCATGATCATGGGGACCCTTCCCTCATCATCATGGGAGACCCTTCCCTGATCATCATGGCGATTCTTCCCTCATCATCATGGGAGACCCTTCCCTCATCATCATGGGAGACTCCTCTCTCTCATGTGAGACCCTTCCCTCATCATCATGGGAGACCCTTCCCTCATCATGAGAGACCCTTCCCTCATCATCATGGGAGACGCTTCCCTCATCATCATCGACCCTTCCCTCATCATCATGGGGACCCTTCCCTCATCATTATGGGAGACTCTTCCTTCATCATCATTGGAGACCATTTCATCATCATCATGGGAGACCCGTCCCTCATCATCATCATGGGAGACCCTTCCCTCATCATCATGGGAGATTCTTCTCTCATCATCATGGGAGACCCTTCTCTCATCATCATGGGTGACCCTTCCCTCATCATCATGGGGACCCTTCCCTCATCATCATGGGGACCCTTCCCTCATCATCATGGGAGACCCTTCTCTCATCATCATGGGTGACCCTTCCCTCATCATCATGGGGACCCTTCCCTCATCATCATGGGGACCCTTCCCTCATCATCATGAGAGACCCTTCCCTCATCATCATCGACCCTTCCCTCATCATCATGGGGACCCTTCCCTCATCATCATGGGGACCCTTCCCTCATCATCATAATGAGAGACCTTTCCCTCATCATCATAATGAGAGACCCTTCCCTCATCATCATGGGAGACCCTTCCCTCATCATCATGGGAGACTCCTCTCTCATCATGTGAGACCCTTCCCTCATCATCATGGAAAACCCGTCCCTCATCATCATGGGAAACCCTTCCCTCATCATCATGGGAGACCCTTCCCTCATCATCATGGGAGACTCTTCCTTCATCATCATGGGAGACCATTTCATCATCATCATGGGAGACCCGTCCCTCATCATCACGGGAGACCCTTCCCTCATCATCATGGGAGATTCTTCTCTCATCATCATGGGAGACCCTTCTCTCATCATCATGGGTGACCCTTCCCTCATCATCATGGGGACCCTTCCCTCATCATCATGGGGGACCCTTTCATCATCATCATGGATACCTTTCTTTCATCACCATGACGGACCCTTCCCTCATCATCAAGGGAGGTCCTTCCCCATCCTCATGGGACACCCTTCCCTTATCATCATGGAAAACCCTTCTCTTGTCATCATGGGAGACCCTTCCCTCATAATCATGGGAGAACATTCCCTCATCATCATGGGAGACCCTTCCTCATCATCATGGGATACCTTTCCCTCATCATCATGCGAGACCCTTCCCTCATCATCATGGGAGACTCCTCTCTCATCATGTGAGACCCTTCCCTCATCATCATGCGAGACCCTTCCCTCATCATCATGGGAGACCCTTCCCTCATCATGAGAGACCCTTCCCTCATCATCATGGGAGACGCTTCCCTCATCATCATGGGAGACTCCTCTCTCATCATGTGAGACCCTTCCCTCATCATCATGAGAGACCCTTCCCTCATCATCATCGACCCTTCCCTCATCATCATGGGGACCCTTCCCTCATCATCATGGGGACCCTTCCCTCATCATCATAATGAGAGACCCTTCCCTCATCATCATAATGAGAGACCCTTCCCTCATCATCATGGGAGACCCTTCCCTCATCATCATGGGAGACTCCTCTCTCATCATGTGAGACCCTTCCCTCATCATCATGGAAAACCCGTCCCTCATCATCATGGGAAACCCTTCCCTCATCATCATGGGAGACCCTTCCCTCATCATCATGGGAGACTCTTCCTTCATCATCATGGAGACCATTTCATCATCATCATGGGAGACCCGTCCCTCATGATCATGGGAGACCCTTCCCTCATCATCATGGGAGATTCTTCTCTCATCATCATGGGAGACCCTTCTCTCATCATCATGGGTGACCCTTCCCTCATCACCATACGGACCCTTCCCTCATCATCATGGGAGACTCTTCCCTCATCATCATGGGAGACC
The DNA here is from genome assembly GCA_037893225.1 of Hippasteria phrygiana. Taxonomy (NCBI): domain Eukaryota; kingdom Metazoa; phylum Echinodermata; class Asteroidea; order Valvatida; family Goniasteridae; genus Hippasteria; species Hippasteria phrygiana. The sequence goes on along the minus strand of JAZGUH010000875.1, from coordinate 10,818 downwards.
CTTCCCTCATCATCATGGGAGATTCTTCTCTCATCATCATGGGAGACCTTTCTCTCATCATCATGGGTGACCCTTCCCTCATCACCATACGGACCCTTCCCTCATCATCATGGGGGACCCTTCCATCATCATCATGGAGACCTTTCTTTCATCACCATGACGGACCCTTCCCTCATCATCATGCGAGGTCCTTCCCCATCCTCATGGGACACCCTTCCCTTATCATCATGGGAAACCCTTCTCTTGTCATCATGGGAGACCCTTCCCTCATAATCATGGGAGACCCTTCTCTATCACCGTGACGGACCCTTTCCTCATCATCATTATCATCATCATCATCATCATCATGGGACACCCTTCCCTCATCATCATCATGGAAAACCCGTCCCTCATCATCATGGGAAACCCTTCCCTCATCATCATGGGAAACCCGTCCCTCATCATCATGGGAGACCCTTCCCTCATCATCATTGGAGACTCCTCTCTCATCATGTGAGACCCTTCCCTCATCATCATGGAAAACCCGTCCCTCATCATCATGGGAAACCCTTCCCTCATCATCATGGGAAACCCGTCCCTCATCATCATGGGAGACCCTTCCCTCATCATCATGGGAGACTCCTCTCTCATCATGTGAGACCCTTCCCTCATCATCATGCGAGACCCTTCCCTCATCATCATTGGAGACCCTTCCCTCATCATCATTGGAGACCCTTCCCTCATCATCATGGGGACCCTTCCCTCATCATCATGGGAGACCCTTGCCTGATCATCATGGCGATTCTTCCCTCATCATCATGGAGACCCTTCCCTCATCATCATGGGAGACTCCTCTCTCTCATGTGAGACCCTTCCCTCATCATCATGGGAGACCCTTCCCTCATCATGAGAGACCCTTCCCTCATCATCATGGAGACGCTTCCCTCATCATCATCGACCCTTCCCTCTCATCATCATGGGGACCCTTCCCTCATCATTATGGGGACCCTTCCCTCATCATCATGGGGACCCTTCCCTCATCATCATGGGAGACCCTTCCATCATCATCATGGGAGACCCGTCCCTCATCATCATGGGAGACCCTTCCCTCATCATCATGGGAGACTCTTCCTTCATCATCATTGGAGACCATTTCATCATCATCATGGGAGACCCGTCCCTCATCATCATGGGAGACCCTTCCCTCATCATCATGGGAGATTCTTCTCTCATCATCATGGGAGACCCTTCTCTCATCATCATGGGTGACCCTTCCCTCATCATCATGGGGACCCTTCCCTCATCATCATGGGGACCCTTCCGTCATCATCATGGGAGACCCTTCCCTCATCATCATGGGAGACTCCTCTCTCTCATGTGAGACCCTTCCCTCATCATCATGGGAGACCCTTCCCTCATCATGAGAGACCCTTCCCTCATCATCATGGGAGACGCTTCCCTCATCATCATGGGAGACTCCTCTCTCATCATGTGAGACCCTTCCCTCATCATCATGAGAGACCCTTCCCTCATCATCATCGACCCTTCCCTCATCATCATGGGGACCCTTCCCTCATCATCATGGGGACCCTTCCCTCATCATCATAATGAGAGACCTTTCCCTCATCATCATAATGAGAGACCCTTCCCTCATCATCATGGGAGACCCTTCCCTCATCATCATGGGAGACTCCTCTCTCATCATGTGAGACCCTTCCCTCATCATCATGGAAAACCCGTCCCTCATCATCATGGGAAACCCTTCCCTCATCATCATGGGAGACCCTTCCCTCATCATCATGGGAGACTCTTCCTTCATCATCATGGGAGACCATTTCATCATCATCATGGGAGACCCGTCCCTCATCATCATGGGAGACCCTTCCCTCATCATCATGGGAGATTCTTCTCTCATCATCATGGGAGACCCTTCTCTCATCATCATGGGTGACCCTTCCCTCATCATCATGGGGACCCTTCCCTCATCATCATGGGGGACCCTTTCATCATCATCATGGATACCTTTCTTTCATCACCATGACGGACCCTTCCCTCATCATCAAGGGAGGTCCTTCCCCATCCTCATGGGACACCCTTCCCTTATCATCATGGAAAACCCTTCTCTTGTCATCATGGGAGACCCTTCCCTCATAATCATGGGAGAACATTCCCTCATCATCATGGGAGACCCTTCCTCATCATCATGGGATACCTTTCCCTCATCATCATGCGAGAACCTTCCCTCATCATCATGGGAGACTCCTCTCTCATCATGTGAGACCCTTCCCTCATCATCATGCGAGACCCTTCCCTCATCATCATGGGAGACCCTTCCCTCATCATGAGAGACCCTTCCCTAATCATCATGGGAGACGCTTCCCTCATCATCATGGGAGACTCCTCTCTCATCATGTGAGACCCTTCCCTCATCATCATGAGAGACCCTTCCCCTCATCATCATCGACCCTTCCCTCATCATCATGGGGACCCTTCCCTCATCATCATGGGGACCCTTCCCTCATCATCATAATGAGAGACCCTTCCCTCATCATCATGGGAGACTCTTCCTTCATCATCATGGGAGACCATTTTCATCATCATCATGGGAGACCCGTCCCTCATCATCACGGGAGACCCTTCCCTCATCATCATGGGAGATTCTTCTCTCATCATCATGGGAGACCCTTCTCTCATCATCATGGGTGACCCTTCCCTCATCATCATGGGGACCCTTCCCTCATCATCATGGGGGACCCTTTCATCATCATCATGGATACCTTTCTTTCATCACCATGACGGACCCTTCCCTCATCATCATGGGAGACCCTTCCCTCATCATCATGGGAGATTCTTCTCTCATCATCATGGGAGACCCTTCTCTCATCATCATGGGTGACCCTTCCCTCATCACCATACGGACCCTTCCCTCATCATCATGGGAGACTCTTCCCTCATCATCATGGGAGACCCTTCCCTCATCATCATGGGAGATTCTTCTCTCATCATCATGGGAGACCTTTCTCTCATCATCATGGGTGACCCTTCCCTCATCACCATACGGACCCTTCCCTCATCATCATGGGGGACCCTTCCATCATCATCATGGAGACCTTTCTTTCATCACCATGACGGACCCTTCCCTCATCATCATGCGAGGTCCTTCCCCATCCTCATGGGACACCCTTCCCTTATCATCATGGGAAACCCTTCTCTTGTCATCATGGGAGACCCTTCCCTCATAATCATGGGAGACCCTTCTCTATCACCGTGACGGACCCTTTCCTCATCATCATTATCATCATCATCATCATCATCATGGGACACCCTTCCCTCATCATCATCATGGAAAACCCGTCCCTCATCATCATGGGAAACCCTTCCCTCATCATCATGGGAAACCCGTCCCTCATCATCATGGAGACCCTTCCCTCATCATCATTGGAGACTCCTCTCTCATCATGTGAGACCCTTCCCTCATCATCATGGAAAACCCGTCCCTCATCATCATGGGAAACCCTTCCCTCATCATCATGGGAAACCCGTCCCTCATCATCATGGGAGACCCTTCCCTCATCATCATGGGAGACTCCTCTCTCATCATGTGAGACCCTTCCCTCATCATCATGCGAGACCCTTCCCTCATCATCATTGGAGACCCTTCCCTCATCATCATTGGAGACCCTTCCCTCATCATCATGGGGACCCTTCCCTCATCATCATGGGAGACCTTGCCTGATCATCATGGCGATTCTTCCCTCATCATCATGGGAGACCCTTCCCTCATCATCATGGGAGACTCCTCTCTCTCATGTGAGACCCTTCCCTCATCATCATGGGAGACCCTTCCCTCATCATGAGAGACCCTTCCCTCATCATCATGGAGACGCTTCCCTCATCATCATCGACCCTTCCCTCATCATCATGGGGACCCTTCCTCATCATTATGGGGACCCTTCCCTCATCATCATGGGGACCCTTCCCTCATCATCATGGGAGACCCTTCCATCATCATCATGGGAGACCCGTCCCTCATCATCATGGGAGACCCTTCCCTCATCATCATGGGAGACTCTTCCTTCATCATCATTGGAGACCATTTCATCATCATCATGGGAGACCCGTCCCTCATCATCATGGGAGACCCTTCCCTCATCATCATGGGAGATTCTTCTCTCATCATCATGGGAGACCCTTCTCTCATCATCATGGGTGACCCTTCCCTCATCATCATGGGGACCCTTCCCTCATCATCATGGGGACCCTTCCGTCATCATCATGGGAGACCCTTCCCTCATCATCATGGGAGACTCCTCTCTCTCATGTGAGACCCTTCCCTCATCATCATGGGAGACCCTTCCCTCATCATGAGAGACCCTTCCCTCATCATCATGGGAGACGCTTCCCTCATCATCATGGGAGACTCCTCTCTCATCATGTGAGACCCTTCCCTCATCATCATGAGAGACCCTTCCCTCATCATCATCGACCCTTCCCTCATCATCATGGGGACCCTTCCCTCATCATCATGGGGACCCTTCCCTCATCATCATAATGAGAGACCTTTCCCTCATCATCATAATGAGAGACCCTTCCTCATCATCATGGGAGACCCTTCCCTCATCATCATGGGAGACTCCTCTCTCATCATGTGAGACCCTTCCCTCATCATCATGGAAAACCCGTCCCTCATCATCATGGGAAACCCTTCCCTCATCATCATGGGAGACCCTTCCCTCATCATCATGGGAGACTCTTCCTTCATCATCATGGGAGACCATTTCATCATCATCATGGGAGACCCGTCCCTCATCATCATGGGAGACCCTTCCCTCATCATCATGGGAGATTCTTCTCTCATCATCATGGGAGACCCTTCTCTCATCATCATGGGTGACCCTTCCCTCATCATCATGGGGACCCTTCCCTCATCATCATGGGGGACCCTTTCATCATCATCATGGATACCTTTCTTTCATCACCATGACGGACCCTTCCCTCATCATCAAGGGAGGTCCTTCCCCATCCTCATGGGACACCCTTCCCTTATCATCATGGAAAACCCTTCTCTTGTCATCATGGGAGACCCTTCCCTCATAATCATGGAGAACATTCCCTCATCATCATGGGAGACCCTTCCTCATCATCATGGGATACCTTTCCCTCATCATCATGCGAGACCCTTCCCTCATCATCATGGGAGACTCCTCTCTCATCATGTGAGACCCTTCCCTCATCATCATGCGAGACCCTTCCCTCATCATCATGGGAGACCTTTCCCTCATCATGAGAGACCCTTCCCTCATCATCATGGGAGACGCTTCCCTCATCATCATCGACCCTTCCCTCATCATCATGGGGACCCTTCCCTCATCATTATGGGGACCCTTCCCTCATCATCATGGGGACCCTTCCCTCATCATCATGGGAGACCCTTCCATCATCATCATGGGAGACCCGTCCCTCATCATCATGGGAGACCCTTCCCTCATCATCATGGGAGACTCTTCCTTCATCATCATTGGAGACCATTTCATCATCATCATGGGAGACCCGTCCCTCATCATCATGGGAGACCCTTCCCTCATCATCATGGGAGATTCTTCTCTCATCATCATGGGAGACCCTTCTCTCATCATCATGGGTGACCCTTCCCTCATCATCATGGGGACCCTTCCCTCATCATCATGGGGACCCTTCCGTCATCATCATGGGAGACCCTTCCCTCATCATCATGGGAGACTCCTCTCTCTCATGTGAGACCCTTCCCTCATCATCATGGGAGACCCTTCCCTCATCATGAGAGACCCTTCCCTCATCATCATGGGAGACGCTTCCCTCATCATCATGGGAGACTCCTCTCTCATCATGTGAGACCCTTCCCTCATCATCATGAGAGACCCTTCCCTCATCATCATCGACCCTTCCCTCATCATCATGGGGACCCTTCCCTCATCATCATGGGGACCCTTCCCTCATCATCATAATGAGAGACCTTTCCCTCATCATCATAATGAGAGACCCTTCCCTCATCATCATGGGAGACCCTTCCCTCATCATCATGGGAGACTCCTCTCTCATCATGTGAGACCCTTCCCTCATCATCATGGAAAACCCGTCCCTCATCATCATGGGAAACCCTTCCCTCATCATCATGGGAGACCCTTCCCTCATCATCATGGGAGACTCTTCCTTCATCATCATGGGAGACCATTTCATCATCATCATGGGAGACCCGTCCCTCATCATCATGGGAGACCCTTCCCTCATCATCATGGGAGATTCTTCTCTCATCATCATGGGAGACCCTTCTCTCATCATCATGGGTGACCCTTCCCTCATCATCATGGGGACCCTTCCCTCATCATCATGGGGGACCCTTTCATCATCATCATGGATACCTTTCTTTCATCACCATGACGGACCCTTCCCTCATCATCAAGGGAGGTCCTTCCCCATCCTCATGGGACACCCTTCCCTTATCATCATGGAAAACCCTTCTCTTGTCATCATGGGAGACCCTTCCCTCATAATCATGGGAGAACATTCCCTCATCATCATGGGAGACCCTTCCTCATCATCATGGGATACCTTTCCCTCATCATCATGCGAGACCCTTCCCTCATCATCATGGGAGACTCCTCTCTCATCATGTGAGACCCTTCCCTCATCATCATGCGAGACCCTTCCCTCATCATCATGGGAGACCCTTCCCTCATCATGAGAGACCCTTCCCTCATCATCATGGGAGACGCTTCCCTCATCATCATGGGAGACTCCTCTCTCATCATGTGAGACCCTTCCCTCATCATCATGAGAGACCCTTCCCTCATCATCATCGACCCTTCCCTCATCATCATGGGGACCCTTCCCTCATCATCATGGGGACCCTTCCCTCATCATCATAATGAGAGACCCTTCCCTCATCATCATGGGAGACTCTTCCTTCATCATCATGGGAGACCATTTCATCATCATCATGGGAGACCCGTCCCTCATCATCACGGGAGACCCTTCCCTCATCATCATGGGAGATTCTTCTCTCATCATCATGGGAGACCCTTCTCTCATCATCATGGGTGACCCTTCCCTCATCATCATGGGGACCCTTCCCTCATCATCATGGGGGACCCTTTCATCATCATCATGGATACCTTTCTTTCATCACCATGACGGACCCTTCCCTCATCATCATGGGAGACCCTTCCCTCATCATCATGGGAGATTCTTCTCTCATCATCATGGGAGACCCTTCTCTCATCATCATGGGTGACCCTTCCCTCATCACCATACGGACCCTTCCCTCATCATCATGGGAGACTCTTCCCTCATCATCATGGGAGACCCTTCCCTCATCATCATGGGAGATTCTTCTCTCATCATCATGGGAGACCTTCCTCTCATCATCATGGGTGACCCTTCCCTCATCACCATACGGACCCTTCCCTCATCATCATGGGGGACCCTTCCATCATCATCATGGAGACCTTTCTTTCATCACCATGACGGACCCTTCCCTCATCATCATGCGAGGTCCTTCCCCATCCTCATGGGACACCCTTCCCTTATCATCATGGGAAACCCTTCTCTTGTCATCATGGGAGACCCTTCCCTCATAATCATGGGAGACCCTTCTCTATCACCGTGACGGACCCTTTCCTCATCATCATTATCATCATCATCATCATCATCATGGGACACCCTTCCCTCATCATCATCATGGAAAACCCGTCCCTCATCATCATGGGAAACCCTTCCCTCATCATCATGGGAAACCCGTCCCTCATCATCATGGGAGACCCTTCCCTCATCATCATTGGAGACTCCTCTCTCATCATGTGAGACCCTTCCCTCATCATCATGGAAAACCCGTCCCTCATCATCATGGGAAACCCTTCCCTCATCATCATGGGAAACCCGTCCCTCATCATCATGGGAGACCCTTCCCTCATCATCATGGGAGACTCCTCTCTCATCATGTGAGACCCTTCCCTCATCATCATGCGAGACCCTTCCCTCATCATCATTGGAGACCCTTCCCTCATCATCATTGGAGACCCTTCCTCATCATCATGGGGACCCTTCCCTCATCATCATGGGAGACCCTTGCCTGATCATCATGGCGATTCTTCCCTCATCATCATGGGAGACCCTTCCCTCATCATCATGGGAGACTCCTCTCTCTCATGTGAGACCCTTCCCTCATCATCATGGGAGACCCTTCCCTCATCATGAGAGACCCTTCCCTCATCATCATGGGAGACGCTTCCCTCATCATCATCGACCCTTCCCTCATCATCATGGGGACCCTTCCCTCATCATTATGGGGACCCTTCCCTCATCATCATGGGGACCCTTCCCTCATCATCATGGGAGACCCTTCCATCATCATCATGGGAGACCCGTCCCTCATCATCATGGGAGACCCTTCCCTCATCATCATGGGAGACTCTTCCCTTCATCATCATTGGAGACCATTTCATCATCATCATGGGAGACCCGTCCCTCATCATCATGGGAGACCCTTCCCTCATCATCATGGGAGATTCTTCTCTCATCATCATGGGAGACCCTTCTCTCATCATCATGGGTGACCCTTCCCTCATCATCATGGGGACCCTTCCCTCATCATCATGGGGACCCTTCCGTCATCATCATGGGAGACCCTTCCCTCATCATCATGGGAGACTCCTCTCTCTCATGTGAGACCCTTCCCTCATCATCATGGGAGACCCTTCCCTCATCATGAGAGACCCTTCCCTCATCATCATGGGAGACGCTTCCCTCATCATCATGGGAGACTCCTCTCTCATCATGTGAGACCCTTCCCTCATCATCATGAGAGACCCTTCCCTCATCATCATCGACCCTTCCCTCATCATCATGGGGACCCTTCCCTCATCATCATGGGGACCCTTCCCTCATCATCATAATGAGAGACCTTTCCCTCATCATCATAATGAGAGACCCTTCCCTCATCATCATGGGAGACCCTTCCCTCATCATCATGGGAGACTCCTCTCTCATCATGTGAGACCCTTCCCTCATCATCATGGAAAACCCGTCCCTCATCATCATGGGAAACCCTTCCCTCATCATCATGGGAGACCCTTCCCTCATCATCATGGGAGACTCTTCCTTCATCATCATGGGAGACCATTTCATCATCATCATGGGAGACCCGTCCCTCATCATCATGGGAGACCCTTCCCTCATCATCATGGGAGATTCTTCTCTCATCATCATGGGAGACCCTTCTCTCATCATCATGGGTGACCCTTCCCTCATCATCATGGGGACCCTTCCCTCATCATCATGGGGGACCCTTTCATCATCATCATGGATACCTTTCTTTCATCACCATGACGGACCCTTCCCTCATCATCAAGGGAGGTCCTTCCCCATCCTCATGGGACACCCTTCCCTTATCATCATGGAAAACCCTTCTCTTGTCATCATGGGAGACCCTTCCCTCATAATCATGGGAGAACATTCCCTCATCATCATGGGAGACCCTTCCTCATCATCATGGGATACCTTTCCCTCATCATCATGCGAGACCCTTCCCTCATCATCATGGGAGACTCCTCTCTCATCATGTGAGACCCTTCCCTCATCATCATGCGAGACCCTTCCCTCATCATCATGGGAGACCCTTCCCTCATCATGAGAGACCCTTCCCTCATCATCATGGGAGACGCTTCCCTCATCATCATGGGAGACTCCTCTCTCATCATGTGAGACCCTTCCCTCATCATCATGAGAGACCCTTCCCTCATCATCATCGACCCTTCCCTCATCATCATGGGGACCCTTCCCTCATCATCATGGGGACCCTTCCCTCATCATCATAATGAGAGACCCTTCCCTCATCATCATGGGAGACTCTTCCTTCATCATCATGGGAGACCATTTCATCATCATCATGGGAGACCCGTCCCTCATCATCACGGGAGACCCTTCCCTCATCATCATGGGAGATTCTTCTCTCATCATCATGGGAGACCCTTCTCTCATCATCATGGGTGACCCTTCCCTCATCATCATGGGGACCCTTCCCTCATCATCATGGGGGACCCTTTCATCATCATCATGGATACCTTTCTTTCATCACCATGACGGACCCTTCCCTCATCATCATGGGAGACCCTTCCCTCATCATCATGGGAGATTCTTCTCTCATCATCATGGGAGACCCTTCTCTCATCATCATGGGTGACCCTTCCCTCATCACCATACGGACCCTTCCCTCATCATCATGGGAGACTCTTCCCTCATCATCATGGGAGACCCTTCCCTCATCATCATGGGAGATTCTTCTCTCATCATCATGGGAGACCTTTCTCTCATCATCATGGGTGACCCTTCCCTCATCACCATACGGACCCTTCCCTCATCATCATGGGGGACCCTTCCATCATCATCATGGAGACCTTTCTTTCATCACCATGACGGACCCTTCCCTCATCATCATGCGAGGTCCTTCCCCATCCTCATGGGACACCCTTCCCTTATCATCATGGGAAACCCTTCTCTTGTCATCATGGGAGACCCTTCCCTCATAATCATGGGAGACCCTTCTCTATCACCGTGACGGACCCTTTCCTCATCATCATTATCATCATCATCATCATCATCATGGGACACCCTTCCCTCATCATCATCATGGAAAACCCGTCCCTCATCATCATGGGAAACCCTTCCCTCATCATCATGGGAAACCCGTCCCTCATCATCATGGGAGACCCTTCCCTCATCATCATTGGAGACTCCTCTCTCATCATGTGAGACCCTTCCCTCATCATCATGGAAAACCCGTCCCTCATCATCATGGGAAACCCT